>JALGPY010000002.1:145153926-146353926 GCA_023055425.1 Linanthus parryae | reverse complement strand
TATCTAATAAGAGCACACTAATAATGTGTGCAGATTCAGAAAGGGTGTGGACTATTATAAGTAAAATTGAAATGGCCACGCAACCTCTACCTAGGTTTGGGCAGTTAGGGCTACTTTGGGAATGCTGTGGCGGTGTTAGAAAATGCCGTGTGAAAATTACTGTGGAAAAGATGATGTGAATTATAATTAAAAATATTGTTTGGTAAATATTATGTGAAAGTTACTGTGAGATATTGTATAGTAATTTCGGGTTTGGTAAAACCAACTGAAAATCTTTTGTGAGAAGGTGAAATGACAAAACTAAATTACAAGTATCAATTCCGTAAAGATAGTTACATAATTTTTTCAAATATATAAAGTTAGTTTTTTGAAATGATATAAAGTTAAAATTGCTTGTAAATAAATTAATCAAAAGCACACCGGAAAACTTCTCCCCCCTTACTTCCTAAAAGCTGTTGTGAGACAGCACAAATGGTCAGAAAAGTAGAAAAAATATTTTTATCAAACCTTATAAAACTGATTCAGCATCAGCATTCTACCCTGAGCAGCATAGTTTTTAAAACCGGCCGGACCGGCCGGTTCGACAGGTCGAACCGGTGAACAGGTGCCTCACCGGTCCGGTCGAGCTTCAGGACCGCCCATGCAAGCAAATTGGTCAAAAACGGCGGTTTATGGTCGAACCAGTAAACCGGCCGGTTTTAGCCGTTTTTGACTGGTTTTTGCAATTCAACTCATCAAGCTCTGTTAAAATCGAAAATTCGCAATCCAGATCCCCAATCCGTTCAAATTGACCGAATCAATAGACTTCCAGTCGACATGCCGCACTTCGTTATCATCGCCGCACTTTGTCTCCAGAAAAGTTGCAAGGAGTCGGTGGAGACTTGAAGAGATCAGAGAGACGTGGGAGAGAGAATGAGAGGATAAGGGAGAAATGGGTGAAACAGAATAGGAGATTAGGAGGTTGGAGAGGGAGAGAACCAGATGATAGGGAGGTGTGTTTCAATGTTGACCACAGGTTAAAGTTGTATGGCACGTAATTTAATAAGTTTCATCGGTGAAATTTGTGTTGTTGTGTTTGAGAAAATTTTTCGTTTGTAAAATTTTTGTTTGCTTCTGTCACTTGTAAACAAGAGTTTCCATACTAAATAATTTGATTAATATTCAAGTTATCTTGGGGTTTTGATTTTTTTGCTAGTTATATGGGGGGGGGTTGGTATAACTTATAAGCAGCTTATAAGTCAGTTTTGGATTATAAGTTGAAGCCAACTTTTATATAGTGTTTGGTACGGACTTATAAGCTGAAAAGATGCAGTCCGACTTATAAGCCCATAGTATTAAATTTGAGTTTAGTAAAAGTAGAATTTTGAAGTTTTTTTTCTTGAACTTTTGGACTTAAACATCTTTTTTAACAAACACCCATAACTTTTTTGTTTATCTTTTTTGTCGTAGGCTTTTTTGACATAAATTATAAGTTAAGTTAAATTGCAAATAAATCGTACCAAAGTCACCCATTATATATTTATATAAACAAATGAATTACATATTCTTGAAAAAAATGTACCTTCTAACTGCCATATATTTACTTTTTCAAGGTATTCTTTATTTCATCTAAATATTACATGATTATTACATTTATAAGTAACAATAATAATTAGTTTTAATTTTTTAATAACGTGCTGATTCTAAAAAAAATAAAAATAAATAACATGCCGTTCTGCCGGTTCAACCACTGGTCCAACCGCTAACCAGGATCTCACCGGTTGGATAGCCGGTCCGGTTCTGAAAAACTTTGCTTAGCACTACACCGAAGGGCGGGACACTCTCTTGAACGAAAAATTCTCTTTGAAAAATCCCCACACCGATGCGACGGTTTGATTATACGAAGACATCTTCGGCCTTGCGTTGTTCGAATACCAGATTCAAAACGATTCCGAAGGCCTGTACATTCTCTCCGCTGATCTCCCATATTTGATCGAACCCTAGATTCAGTCTCATTCGAATTCACCAATTCGGAGGTTCCAATTTTTGGATGTGGCTACTTTTTTGGGCTTTCGATTATGAAGGATTCGTACCAACAGCATGAAGTTGTTCTACTGTTTCGGTCTTGGAGGAATCATTTGCAAGTTTGATTTGGAGGCTTCAATGGGTTTCAAGAATCGATATCAAGTTTCCCATCGGTTTGAAAGACTCGTCATGGAGTTTCTTTAGCCCTTCATGTTGCTGAGGTAACTCTCTCTCCGTTAGGTTCTACTATTGCGTACTTTAATCTTTCTTTTCTGTCAGTGCAATTGTTTACTCTCATTGCCTCTGCTTCCTGTGATTCTAATTGCTCAAGAGAGGTTGATCTGTTTTAGTAGGTCCGTACACCCATCAAATTTCAATTCTTTCCAAACAGTGATCATCCTTAAATAAACAAAGGGATAGTAAATTAAGGGGTTCGTATCATTTGTCGAACTTATTCAATGCATCAAGTTGCGACTTGGTTCCTTACATGTATTTCTCAGAGTCGAAGAATGAGCTGATCTAACTTCAGAGAGAAGACAATCAAACAAAAATGGAAACGAACATTATCTACCTCTGCATCATTGGAGATGCTATCGAATGATATATGTGCTCCAATTGCTAATCATACTCTTTGCTTTTATCTTCTCAGAATTGAGATGGAATCAAGGTTGAAATTCAGCATTGTGCCTAATCCAATATGGTCTAAGGTATGCCAAACTCTGCTTACTAGTTCACTCAATTTCTTCACCTCACAGTATCTGAATATGCTAAGTTTTTGATTGCATTCAAATTCAAATCTTGAAACTTAATTGGAAGTAAAGTTTTTGCATTTAGTTTTTCTCTTTGTTCTATGAGTCCATAAGCCATCGTATATGTCCTCAAGTTTTCACGTATTGTGTAGGTCAGTATAGTTGTTGCGGTGCTTTCTTTTTCTCAAGGTATATTTTCAATTTAGCTGTTAGGTCTATGGCCTAATAATACCATCTATTAATAACATTCAGACTCATATAAATATTGGGACCCTATTTTTAATTTGATGACATTGCTCGTGTAGATCTGTTCACTGAAGTTTCTTGTCAATAACGAATCTCATCACATCCTATTATGTTCTTTTGATGACATTGCTTTATGGAAACTGTTCTATTGTTAAACAATTTGAGAGACCATAATTGAATTAAAAGAAGTCGAACGTAGTTATGAAGTTCAATATTGTAATATTAAGCTCCGAGGCATTTAATTCTTTTGTGTTTGGCAGTAATTCATAGCCTGCAGAGAGCGGTTCAACAATGTTGCGCATAATTCACATATTCAACAGAAATTACGAGAATCCTCAGTGGTAGAATAGGTACTTCGTCGTATTTCTGTTATGTTACTTCGTATGCCCTCATCGTTCCATATATTTCTTCAGGAGTGACTAACTATAGATGTGTAACAGTTTTCCTCAGTTTTTTCCCCTCTCCTTGATTTATATATCATTTGGCTCTTTATTTTTCTGAAAAGGAAAAGGAAAGCATCTTTGTACCTCTGTGATTAGAACTACTCTTGACTAATTAGTAGTAGGTGAATTATGCTATTAAGGTACCTAAAATGATGAGCACACCAGAGGAAAAAGTGTATTCTTAGTATGAGTTTATGCAACTCCATCAGTATTTTTTGTAAACAATTGAACTGGAATGGGGATGGTATCTGAGTTCTTAAGTAAAATATATGTTCAACATAGTCCAACATCAATCCCAGGTCTACGAGATGCAGTTAAATTTTGTAAAGATTGGGTAGTTCACTTTTGTTGCATCTCTATTGACCTTTCTCTTTCGTATACTGTTTGGTCCTTTATCTGAATCAATTAAAGGAGGAACTGACAATGAGACAGCATCAACATTTAGGGCTCAGGAGATTTCCAGCATAGGTAAGGGTGTGTGCTCTTTTGGCCACATCGTATATTTCCTAATGTGCTCTTTGTTTAGTTATATAGGCACGTACGGAGTTTTGAAATTCGGAGTTTCTTACCAAGTTATTTTGTTTGTGCTAGTCTGACAATGTAATTGTGATAATGTTATGATTTGGGTTGAGTCATTTGGAGTTATATTGAGGGATGGACAACAGTTAAAGCGTTACCTTATGACCCAAAACTCTTGGATCTAGTCTTTACTTGTTGTAATTCAAGTTCCATGCTAGTTATTTGGCTTAACTACTTAATGCATACCCCCAGTATAGCGAAACTATCACATTGCATTACCCACTTTCAAAACTTGCTGAAAATGTACCCCATTTGCAATTAACTAGTCAATGTGAAACTGGGTAAAATTTTCCATCCACCACTTAACGGATTGATCCGTTAGTTGACAAATAAATCCTATTGTTCCCGGACAAAATGGTAAAAGAAAGTCTAACATCAATAGAAACGTGGTAATTTGATCAAAATCCTCAATATAGCAAAATTCTCAAGAACATTCAAATTGTTCTTCAATCCTCCAAAGAGAAACACTTGGTTCTTCTCCTTTGTTGACCTGCTACTACTATCAAAAGCCCCAAACCAATTCAGCAATTCATCAAGCCAATGATTCGCAAAATTCAGCGAAACTCTCAAGAACCCTATCTACCGTCTTATCCAACTTCTCAACTTTAGTTGAAATTCGGTCCAATTAACCACTTCCACGGTACTCCAGAGGTCGAGACGAGTTCGTGAAGCACAAGCACGACTCTCTAATTGCCGAAACCTGCTGCTGTTGTCGGATTCTGGGCACAAAGCTCACCGGCAAACTCCATGGCTTCCTGAGCTCCGCAAACCCTCTATTCTCGATTGTCTCTCATTCCAGAAGAGAGAACGAACCTCGAAAAGATCAAATTGGGAAGAGACGAGATATGGGGACGGAGAGGTGGTTTGTTTCTCGCCAGGTTCCTCGCCGGCTGCTTGTTGGTCGATCGACCTGTTCGCCGAAGAGAGAGATTCTGAGGGGCAGAGACGAGAGATAGGGTCGGGGTTTTGTCGATGATGAGGGATGTGTTGGGGTGTTTGGTGAACCACAGAGAGTGAGACGGAGAGTGATGGAGATGATGGAGGACGGCGGTTGTGAAAGGAGGTTAGGTAACACAGAAGAGAAGAGAAGATGATCCTTATCTTCAAACTTATGTTTTGTTTTATTTCTTTTTCTACTTTTATATTTTTAGGGTAAAAGAGATTTTCCACCCTTCGAGTATGGATAAAATACATTTTGCCCCCTGATTTATGGATAAATACATTTTGCACCTCTGTCAAGAGTTAAAAACTAACACCACCCTAAAGGAGAGGTAAAAATTCATAATTACCCTTAAGGAAATTACACCAGTATAAATTCCAATTCTTCTCCGTCTCTCATTTCTAACACTAGCACTCTAGCAGCCATCACTACACCTCCGTCGACATCACCTCCCAAACCCAGATTGTTATACTGGGGACAACGGCGACAACCTAGATTGTGATTGAGGATGTGGAAAGAAGAACGAAATTCATAAAATCATCACAACGACGGACCCATTGAGGATCCGCCGGAAATAACGGGGACAGCGGCGACGGTGGAGAGCCGATGGAGATTACGGGGACAACGACCGACGACGGGGACGACGGCGACGTCCTCGTCCTCCTTCTTCATCTGTTACTGTCGATTTTGCAGGAGCGACATCAATAGACAAGGACTGGTATCACTTCCGTTGCGGCCTCCTCTCCACCGCACCATCACCTCTCTCTCTCTCTCTCTCTCTCTCTATTTCCGTACTCACCACCACGAACGACGATGGTTGAGGCAGCTGTGGGTGGTGCGGATCTGGGCAAAATCGCCCCTCGATTCGAATCGATTTGCCCGATCTGGAGCACCACCAAACACTTATCAGTTTCTCATCCTCTTGTGTACAGCTTTTCGTGTAAAATGACCAGGTATTGTATGTTTGGGTTCTGGGTTTTGGGTTATGGGTTTTGTTGGTTCAAAGGATCTGGTAGGTTTTGGACAGCTATTTAATGGGAGGTTTGTGGCTGGTGGCTGTGAAGGTTGAGTTACAGCATATATTTAGGAGGTTAGTTATATTCAATCTCTTGGATTGATAAGAAATAGGAACTCCAATTCTTGCAATAGTCAAACATCATCAACCAAAAATTAGGGATCTTCTAGTTCTCATTTTCTTCAGCAGTATATGGCTCGATTCATCTTCGTGGTAGTTTTCATGCGTGAGACGTAGGGGTTGACATTTGAGGAAGTGGAGAGAATATGTAGGAGGAGGGCTTGTGGTTTTGCTTCCAGTGAAAAGTTGCTTGGAGTAGACAACAGGGCATCCTAGAAATGTTGTGGTTCCATTTCCTGGGTACAACGAATTAATCAGATTGAATGCAAAGATTGGAGATTTTATTGATTAACATTTCTCTTTTCTGGTGTTTTTTCTTTTTTTGAAATTGAATTGTTTGTCACATGTTCCTGGCGGGGTAATTGGTCGTTGTAGTGGTGTTGCTGGTGGGGTGGTGGCGGTGTTGCTGGTGGGATGACGTGTTTGGATGAAAAAATTTACCAGTTTCACATTGACAAATAAATTTCAAATGGGGTACATTTTCAGTAAGTTTTGAAAGTGGGTAATGCAGTGTAATAGTTTCGCTATACTGGAGGTATGCGTTAAGTAATTAAGCGTAGTTATTTTTATGGATATTCATTGGCCTAATACGGAGTCAGAGTTGGGTACATCCAAGTGTTTTCTGATAGGGTTCAGCTATCGATATTGTAGCAGTTTGAGAAGCTACGATTTATGGATCAGCAATTCGAGACGTTGAAATCTCCAAAATTAGGATTTTACTAAATAAACAAAATTCTCATTCAATTGGATAGATAAAACACTGACCCTGCGAACATATAAATACTAATAGCACTTCACGCTCAAGCCCCGCTAACAATTAATTAATACTACTAACACCCTTGAACTAATAACACTTTCAGTAACTATTTAATTAACTAATAATACTTTAAATAAAATCTACTACTTCACTGTAACGCCGTGTCCTGATACGGTTCGTACCAGTATCAACCTCTCTCCCGTTGACATTCACCTTGACCTCAAGGTGAAATTGCTGTTTTGTTTTTCCAGGATCGTGCGGGAAATTGCTTTTATGAGTTGCTGCGGTACTAACCTAGTGATGCTCGCCTTGAGGTGGGGTACCGTCACTACCTTTACATCCAGTAATAAGCTCCAAGAAAACTATCCCAAAGTTGTAAACAACTGACTTTAGTGTCACTTGTCAAATCATTGCATATTGAGGAGCACAGTATCCATGTGTACTCATGACTCTGGTGGAAACATGAGGTTTGTCTCCGGTAGTATCCAGCTTTGCAAGTCCAAACTGTGACTGCTTCGACGGCGGTTGCTGGTCCTGTTATGGCTGTGGCGGTGGAGGTGGCATTAGGCTCTGGTCGGCCACGGTGGTGGCCTGGATCTGCGGCGGCTGGAACCCTAGCCGAGAGGCGGCTGGAACCCTAGATGAGGTGGCGGCTGTAGTGGTTTGGTAAATAATATTTAGATTTAACTTTTGTATTAAGAGTATGAATTGCACACGCATCGCGTGTGCCCCAGTAGCTAGTAAACGTTAAAGATGAAGCTTTTATGAACTTTCAAATGAAAGAATTTTGCATTGCAAGAATTTCGCATTGCAAGCCCCGGGAGGAGGATCTACGCCACATCCTGATGCAAATAACTAGGAGTTAACATTTCATTAAGCTAATTATAAGAGTACAAGACTATTCTCATATTTGAGAAGAAAACCAAAACATAAATATAAGCAACAGAAAGAGAAAGATAGCTTCCTGCTAGTTTCTCGCGCACTCCTGCAGCAGATAGAAACAACAAGATAGGACAGTGACTTCGCGCTAGTCTCTCGCGCACTCCTGCAACGAAGAGAGATCGGTAGGCGCCACGGGTTGAATCCTCAAAACCCAAGCCTCCAATACTTGAAACCCTTCAAGCTGGAATAGAAATTTTGCTCTTCACAATTTTCTAAACAAAGCATATCTCTTCTTCTGCAACTTGGTTGCCTTTAAAAAGGTTTGAATCTTCTTCGAGAAGCTTCTACCTTGCAAAAAGCAAGTGGAAGAGCTGAAACTTCCAAGAGAAGTTTATGCCAAAATATTGCAAGATAACCCCTGAAATTTACTTATGTAACAGAATAGCCATCGGAAAGGTCAACAAAGGCTGCTGGATCAACCAAGCTTCTGGTTAAGTGAGGGAAGAAAGACAAAAGACCCCTCAAAGCTAATTTCGCATATGCTAATGCATCATTCTCTCCTGGTTCGAAAGAACTCGATTCCGTTCTAGTTGTCAACTTTGCTTTTATCTTCCATATCTTTCTTGGCAACTAAATGAGCCAAACATCAGTCTAACACAACCCCAAGAATGAACTTGCTTTGATACCAAGTTGATGCAAATATCTACGAGTTAACATTTAATTAAGCTAAAATTATAAGAGTACAAGACTATTCTCATATTTGAGAAGAAAACCAAAATAGAAATATAAGCAACAAAAAGAGGAAGATAGCTTCCTGCTAGTTTCTCGCGCACTCCTGCAGCGGATAGAAATAGTAAGATATGACAGTGGCTTCGCGCTAGTCTCTCGCGCACTCCTGCAGCTAAGAGAGATCGGTAGGCGCCACAGGTTGAATCCTCAGACCCAAGCCTCCAATACTTGAAACCCCAAGCTCGAATAGAGCTTTTGCTCTTCACATTTTTTCTAAACAAAATCATATCTCTTCTTCTGCAACTTGGTTGCCTTTTAAATGGTTTGAATCTTCTTGGAGAAGCTTCTACCTTTTCAAAAAGCAAGTGGAAGAGCTGAAAGTTCCAAGAGAAGTTTCTGTTAACCCCCTGAAATTTACTTATGTAGCAGAATAGCCATTGGAAAAGACAACAAAGGCTGCTGGACCAACCAAGCTTCTGGTTAAGTGAGGAAAGAAAGACAAAAGACCTCTCAAAGCTAATTTCACACATGCTACTGCATCACATCCCCACCGGCGCATCCGGTGGCTGCTTGTGGTTTGGCCTTGTGTCTTTCACATAACTTCCTTCTTCGTCTGATCCCTAGTTTCAACCCGAACCCCCTAATGGTGAACATCAACCACCGCAGCAACCACCGCTCCAACCACTGCTGCCTTCTCCAACCACCATACATGCATCTCCGACCAAATCCTTGTCTTCATCCTACCAGAATCAACTGGGTTTAATCATCAAAGCCTTCTTTCTCCCTTCGGTTAATCGAATTAGGCTTTCGACTATGAAAAACCGTTGTGGACATCCAAGCGGCACTAGCGACAGCAAAAGTTTTCCTCCCGCTTCCAGGTAAATTTCTTGCATCTTAGTTTCTACGATCCAGATTTGTATCTTCGGCCAATGTTATTGAGCCCTCGGGCTTCAAATATCACCGATTTTTGTCTGATTCTGCATTCATTCGCCGAATATTTTTTATCCGGCACTTGGTGTGTCTGTTGGTGTTGTTCTATTCATAAAATTTGTTGCAAAACAAAAGAAATTAGGTTTAACTGCAGGAGAGAGAGAAGATGGGAGGTTTACCAATTCGATCTTATATGTATCCTCTTCTTCCTTATCTAATTTAGGCCCCGCTTACTTTACCTAATTTGGGTGACTTTTTAGTTATGTTTAGAAAAAGGTAAAAAAGTTGGTTACTTTGTCATTATTGTTACATTTTCTAAAAAGTTTTAGGCTCATTTCTTTAGAAAATGTTGCTTAAACCCCGCTTTCTTTACCTAAATTAAGGCGACTTTTTATCTTTTTTTATAAAAAGTTTTAGTTACCTTTTAGTAGAGAAGGTTGTTTACTTAACTTCTATTTTATCCTAAAAAGTAATTTTAAGGAGTAAAACGATAAAAAAGTCGAAGTTATAAAAAACTAACTTTTTTTAGTCTTTTAATAAGGTAAAAAAGTTACCAAACATAAATTCTAACGAAAATGACATGATTAGAACTTTTTTTTTTATGATTAAAAAAAAGATAAAAATTTGCCTAAAATTAGACAAAGAAAGCGGAGCCTTACTTATGTTCTGTTTTAGCTCATAAAAAGTAAATTTTAGGAGTAAAAAGTAATAAAAGTTGAAGTTAGAAAAAACTAATTATCTTTAGTCTTATAAAAAGGTAAAAAGTTACCTAACGTAATTTGTAACCATAATGAGTAAATTATAATTTTTTATGACTTAAAAAAAGATAGAAAGTCACCTAAAATTAGGCAAAGAAAGCAGGACCTTATTTTATTTTCTTACTTTTGTGTTGACAATTTTATCCTTTAGACACTATCTGTGTTTGGATGGAAATATTTCCCATTTTCAGTAAGCTAGTACTTTTGCAAATTGGGTTGCAATTTGACAATGCAAACAGCCTATTATGACTTATGCAATGAGCAATTAAGCCTAGTTTTTATTTGTAATGTCAACTGAATTTACAATGTCAGATGCAATTGATACTTGATTTTATTTAACATTTGATTTGTAAATAGCTATGAAAGATAGTTCATTTCATTGTTGTTTGAATAGGCAGACTGAATTAATTGAGGAATAAATTATTTTAATAAATAATTATTTTTGAATTAGATTAACCAATTACCAGTGGTTGAATAAATCCGACTGTCACCTTTGGCCCACCTGGTTGAAGTTTTTGCTAGTAGTTGAAGAGTCTTATCCGCACTACACAACTGCAGCAAAGGCGGTTGTCTACCTTACCCAGCGGTTTAGGCACTTGCTGGTGGAAGGTTAATACTCCAGCAGTCTAGTAAACGTGGGTATGGATTTTACCAGCCCCTTGTCAGGAGCAGTCAGATCATTTTTTGCCAGCGATTTCCGGAGAAGCTTTTTCAGCGAGTTTTGAGGTCTTTGCCAGCACGTTTGACCACTGGTATCGTCTCCTCTTTTTGTAGTAGCTTCACCACTAGAGTGGCTGGTCTACTTTTGCAAGTAGTTACCTTTAAAGAAAACATTAAGGATACACAGTACTTATCTGTCTGTTATTGCCACATTAAACCAAAGCATGAAACACAGATGTCAAAAATTTAAAATTTCCAGTTATACTTTCAATAGTTTTCGTAGCTTTAACATTGTTGTCACTGGCCTATCATACAAACCACACGTGTTCTCAGACTGCTGGGTATCGGGTGTGGGCATCACAACTTGATCTTTAGATAAATAAATGTTTACAAATGTTAGGTTTCACAAAATTTGTCCATCTTAACGTAGCAGTCTCAGAGATGACTGATAATTCATTAAGGTCTGTAATGAAGCAACATCATGCACTGCTAATATAAAAAAACAACTTGATTACATCTCTCTCTGTTCATTGACCTTAAAAAAATTATAGAAGTGTTGTCACACAGCACTGTTCTATCAAATATATCCTATATATTAAGAATATGACGCATATTATGTGGTTAGTTTTGAATTAGTACAAAATAGTTGGGCCAAAATAAATATCCAGAAGTTGTGTAAACTTTCTAATCTAGTTGAAGTGTGTAGGCATACTTGTAATTACTTAAGACTGAGTATTTATATTCCTTAGAAACTGTAATTAAAGGTATGTCCGTTCATATCTATGGCCCCTCTGCTGTTCTTCTTCCTCCTATCTCAAACCTAATTAGGGTTCTTCATTTTCTGCATTTTTTTAATCAGAGCTATGGCTCTATCATCCTCAAGCCCTCTCTATCTTCTACATCTTATCCATCATCTCATTTCCCTAAAGCTTGATGGGGCAAACTATGTTTTTTGGAAACACCATATCAAATTGATTCTTGAAACCCAACAGCTATTTGGGTATCTTGATGACTCCAAAGCCATCCCTGAAGACTTTATTGAGGTAGAGCCACCAGGACCATATGAATCTACGAGCACAGTGGCCACAGTTACAAACCCTGAATATGAGTCCTGGAAGATCCAAGATCGGGCGATTCTAACTCTCCTAAATTCAACTCTCTCAGAAGAAGCTTTGGTGCATGGTGGTGGGGTAAGCGACTCCAGATCTGTCTAGTTGGTTGCGGAGCGAAGGTATGCCTCAGTTACTAGATCCAATATTCTTCAACTTAAAGAGAAATGATTCTATTGATGTGTATGTTCGGAAGATTAAGCGTATTTGTGATAAAATTGTTGTTGCATATGTGAAAATTGATGATGAAGATGTATGACTGTATAACTTAAATGGTCTGCCTGAATACGACAGTTTTCATTCCCCTAATTATTTTTAGAACAAATGGTGGTGGAGAATATATCTTCTACTTATTTCAACAATTTTTCACTTCTAGTGGTATTGCTCATCAGAAATCATGCCCCTATACTCCTCAGCATAATGGTGTAGCTGTGAGAAAATATAGACACATTGTAGAAATTGCTGTGACAATGATGACAGAGGCTTCTTTGCCTAAACATTTTTGGTTGAATGCATTTGAGACTACAACGTACTTGATAAATAGAATGCCTGTAAGAGCAACTCCTATAAGTCACCTATGGAAGTAATCTTTGGAACTAACCTGATTATTACTTCGTCAAAGTGTTTAGGTGTACCTGTCATCCAAACTTGAGGCCTTACAGTTACTCAAAATTAGACACCTGGTTCAAACCCTGTCTTTCTATGGTATCCCTTTGGATCTAAAGAGTACTTGTGCTATCTCATATCAACACAAATTCTGTGAGCGGAGATGTTGATTCTGCAGCTACCTCTTCTGAACCTAACACATCTCATACATCATGTTGCAATGATGAATTATTACACTTCCATGATCCATCTGATTTTTCTAATAATTCTTGTTCGGGGAAGCTGGTACTATTCTTGGACCTCCTCTGGTGTAGCGGACTCCAATTGCAAATCCACAACTATTACTGCCAGTCATTCCATACAGACTAGATCATTGAATTTGCACCCATCAATGCAAATAGTTGGGCCAAAATATAATATCCAAAAGTTAGGTGTAATCTTTCAAATCTAGTAGAAGTGTTGAGGCATTCGTATAATTACTAAAGACCAACGAGTATTTATACTCCTTAGAAACCCTAATGAAAGGTATGGTCGTTCATTCTCTACAGCCTATTTGCTGTTCTTCTTCCTCAAACCCTAATTAGGGTTCTTCATTTTCTGTAAATTTTCTCATCTTTTTATCATTTTATGGTATTTGAGCTATGGCTCTATCCCCCTCAAACCCGCTCTATCTTCTATCTCATATCCCTCATCTCCTGTCCCTAAAGCTTGATGGAACAAACTATGTGTTTTGAAAACACAAAATCAAATTGATTCTTGCAATACCAAAGCTATTTGGGTATCTCGATATATCCAATGGCATCCTTGAAGAGTTTCTTGGGGTCGAGCCACCAGAACCTGATGAATCTCCGAGCAAGGTGGCCACGGTTACAAACCCTGAATATGAGTCGTGGAAAATCCAAGATGGGGCGATTCTAATTCTCCTAAACGCCACTCTCTGAAGAAGCTTTGGTGCATGTTGTTGTTGTAAGCGACTGCATATATGCTTGGTGGCTCTTGAGCGAAGGTGTGCCTCAGTTATCAGATCCAACATAAATTGGATTCGCAAACTATTTCTAAGAAAAATGATTCTATTGATGTTTATGTTCAGAAGAGCAAGCGTTTCTGTGATAAAATTGTTGCATCTGTGAAAATTGATGATGAATATTTATTATTGTATACCCTATATGGTTTGACTCCTGGGTACAATGGTTTTCGTTCCTCGATTCGTACTTGATCAACCTCTCTTTCTCTTGAAGACCTGCATGTGCTCTTTAAGGCTGAAGAACACATGCTGGACTCTCAGCCTGTGGTCTATAATACCTCTTGCATTTCTTATCTCTAATTCTACTGCCTTCATGGCAGGTAATTTTCCCTCTGAAAATCAACTCAATAGAGGCAGAGGTCGAGGCAGAGGTGTTGCCATAGGTGGCCCTGGAAGGTTCAATGTCTATGATGATAACAGAGGTGGATACAGGGGTAGATCGAATTCTCCAAGAGGTCATAGAGGCTAAGGAAAATATGGTAGAGCATGTTCTACTGGGTATTCTAATGGCTCTAACTCTTGTTCTAATCAAGTTGTTTTCCAAATATGTGGCTTTGAGTATCACTCATCCTTGGATTGCTATAATAGTGTGGACTATTCTTATTAGGGGATACTTCCTCGTGCTCAGTTATCTGCTATGGTGGTGACTAATTCTAGTCGTACCTCTTGTGCTGCTCCTAGGCTATCAAAGTGACTCCAAATTGTTGGCTTACAAACTCAGGGGAAACCAATAATATCACCGCATATCTCAAAAACCTTCAATTGTATGAGTCCTATTTTGGAATTGAATCATGTGTTGATTGGAAGTGGTCAATCTCTGCCCTGTTTCTGGTACCTCTTCTATCACTATTGCTAGTGCTTCTATTAAACTTAAAAATGTGCTTCATGTTCCATACGGCCAAGTTCTTTAACAAGGAATGAGTGAAGTAGGGCTCTATCCTACATTTCCAAGCAGTGTTGGTTCTTCATGTGAAGCCTTTCTGGGCAAAAGAATCTCAACTCTTTCGTGGCGCTGAAGATATAGGATAGAGCCCTCCTTCACTAAACATTTCTTAAACATTTCGCATAGGCTATTTGTTGATGCATTATAAGAGAACTCTACTTGACCCGGCTAGGAAATTCAGTTCAGAAAGGTTATTTGGTGGAAACATAATCCTTGTAGGTTCTGTCTCTGTTGGTCCGTGGTTTAGGATAATAGAAGAAACGACTATAGTTTTTGGCCAGGCAATGGGATTATCCAATTCCTTGTAGTAGATCAGCTATTCTGTTATGCCTGATTGTATTGTACTCTATAATGTAAATGGTCTTTGAGTGAATTGCAAGGTTTTCAAACCCGTGGGTCAGCATAAACCCGTAGAGGGTGGGTATACTCGAATCGTGACCCGTGACCCGAGACTCGCCCGATTCATGTTTTACTTCAAATCTTTGATTTGCTATGTACACATGACTTTTCACCTATGAAAAGTTGAATTTTTTAATCTTTGGGATTAAAACTAAATTAAAACTAAATAGAAGTATTATCTTTTTTTGATAATTTAAATAGAAGTATTAGTAGTGAAAATTTATGGGATTAAAACTAACTACCATATATTTTGTAGACTTAAATTAAGGAATGAAATGATCAACAGTAAAATTGAAGGGTCCTAACTCTAAAAGTAGTAGTGCTATATGTAAGGCTGAGTGAAAAACCCTACCCCAATTCACTCAGTTCGCGGCCGAGTGAAAAATTGGAGGCAGAGTTCCCCCCAATTCGCAACCCTAGCCCAATTTTCCCTCTCACGCTCTCCAAAATTCATCTCTAAAAATATAATCCCAGACCAGTTGCTTCTCCATTCTGTCTCCCTCGATTGTTCCATGGAAGAATTGACCGTCAATTGCTCTTCTCCACTACCGGTCAACGATTGATTGTTCTCCAGTCCGACGTGAAAGAGCTTTCTCCAGTTGAACGCAAAAGGTTCGGCAAGTCATCAACGGAGGAAGCTTCTCAGGTATGTAAGTCTCAGGTTTGTTAATCTCACTCGTTTTCACTGAATAAAGATCCGACTGACATTCGTCACTGACTTATGACGGGTCGTCGATATTGTTGCCCGACACAGAAATTTGGGTTCTGTTGTTTGGAAAGCTTGAAGAAACGGAGTAGGTTAATTCTATTTTGAGGATGCAAGTGAACATTTTGATTTCGCCCAGCTTCACCCTCTCCTCGTGGCTCTCTGAGTATTGATTTCGATTATCTGGTTGGTATGTTCTAAAGCCCTAACTTTAATGTGTTGTCTGTGTATGACTTTGATTCAAAAGCTTCGACTTTCAAGATTCAGTCCTCTCGGAACTGTATGATTTAAATTGACTTTCAAAAGTTCTTCAGTCATGAAGTACTAAATCTTTTTTTGTTTACTTGTTGCCTATGGATCTTGTGATTCACATCTCTGTAGCCTTGTATCTAGAATGCAGGTATTTACTCTTTTTTTTTTTTTTTGAGCAGGATGGCTGGAGGTGTAGCAACATCATCTGCCATTGAAGTCTCTTCTTGATCTGTGAGACCTTTCTCTACCTCATCCTTTTGCTATATTAATTTAGGTTTTGGATTTACTAAATGCTTGTTATATGAAATCCACTTGAACTCTTTGTTGTATAAGTAGGTAACAATTGTGAGTGCTGATACTGTATTTGGATTAATCTAGTTAATCATTGTTAAGATATGTTTATATGCTTGTTTGTCTTTGCAGAACGTAATTGGCATAAAATCTGACAGGTTCAACAGTTTGTAACGATACATCTGAGGTTTACCTTTAGTTTTATTGTTTTGCAGGATCATCTAAAAGGGCGAATTCTTCAGCAGGCTAAGGCAATTACAGAATAGAAAGTTAGAGCTTTGTTACTTGAAGAAGATACAATGTTCGATAGAATGATGATATGAGAAATGCATCTCAAGAGGAACAGAAAGAACTGCAAGAAGACGACGTGGTATTAGACGAGCAAAGTTATGGCACGACAAGGATTCTATCCAGATGATTCTGATGGTTGGTTACCAAGTTCAGTTTTTAACAACAGAAGTGGGAGAAGAAATCTATCGAAAGCCCCATACAGAGAAGGTAAGAAAATATTTGTACTAAGTTTGCAATTTTATGTAATGTCTCTTTTTTGTTGTGCTTACTCCAGTTGGAAGACTTCTAGCACACATTTTCAAATTTTAATTGCTTTGTCCTATAAAGATGTGTAATGGCATCCCACAACTAAGAGTATCTAAAGTTGATTGGTTGTGCTTCTTAACTTGTCTAAGTGTGTCATCCCAGTAAAAGCTAACATTGCCTACACTGTAACGTTATCTTCATCCAATCTTTCAGGAATATCAATGTCGACGACAGCCACAAGCACTACAAGGAATGCAGAAGGATTTCATGTACTTGCGGAGAAGCTATGTCCAAATAGGTGAATCTATTTTGATCGACGGATAGATTGAATTACAAATTTGTTAGATCTGTTAGATACTACAGCAACTTGTAAGAGTGATTCATACGAATCTGCTCAATTCATTTGTTGTATGGTTTGAAAGAAATTTATGAAATTTGGGCGTGACATTTTGTTATTTCTAGGTCGTTTATGTATGTTTCTTCTTATGATTTTTCTCATTCCTAACATATTATAAATTTGGTTGAATTGTATTCGATAAAAGTAAAGAAAGCAGCATGTAAAATAATTTTTATGCAAGCATTTCAGCTAGCAATGTCAAAGTAGGAACTGCTGGGAAAATGAGCCATTTAGCAGCGGTTCGACACTACACACCAGCAGTTTAAGAAACCGCTGGTAAAGCATTTCTGCTACAGCGGTTCTTCAAACCGCGGGCATAGACTTTTGCCAGCGCTGGTACGCCAGGGATTTATATAAGCTTTCCGGCGGTTTAGCAAACCGCTGGTAAATTATTTACCCGCGGTTTTCGATCAGTCTCCCAGCGGTTTAAACCGTTGGTAAAGCCTGCATTTCTTGTAGTGCCTCCAGCAGTTCAAAGACTTAGATGCCCCGGAAACTGTGTCGCTTTGAGGTTGTCAAAGACTTAGATGCCTTGCATATTATTCAGTGGATGAACTGATGTCGTTAGGGTCTGGGGAACTGGTGTTGCCTAATGTTTTAGGTCTATTTATGCAGCTGGCGAAAAAGAGTGTTATGGGATCGTTCAAATTCATTCTTTCATCTTAGTATGGGGTTGAGGAAAAAAATGTTCTTATCCAATTGGTAGCTTAATTTGAGATTTTTGTATCCACTTGAACTTTTAACTTAATATATGATGCTCTTGGCTTGTCGCAAAGACGCCGGTTGCGATGTGTTCAGTATGTCGATTGGCACTTTCTATTGTTAGATGTATGCGCGTATGAGCATTATGGAATACTTCTACTCTCACGTCATTAAATTAATGCTACAATTGCTATTTTATGCTGCTGCAGCTATTTCCTAGGTTCCATGATTAATGCCGTATGAGCAAAAACGGCACGCCTTAAATAGTGTCGCGTAAACTATTAACGTCATTTTTCGTATCTATAGCAGTATATAAATGATGTAATCGGGCCTGCTTTTTGTAGTGATTTCTATAACTATCTTGAGAAGAAATGGTGGTGGAGAATGTATCTCCTACTTGCTCCAAAGGAACTTCATTTAAAAGCGAAATGTGGACATTCTTCTACTACAATGCTGAAACGTAAAAGTTATATTATGAAAAGACATTATTAGCGTGGGTGTTGCAAAACTTGGGAAGAATGCTCGCATTATGTAAACTAATGAGCCATATTAAAGAAGATTTTAAGGATAGGATCGTTTTATTGAGCTCATAGATAGCACGTCTAATCCCCAACCCTAAAGAAGAAATAGTAAATTTAATGCCAATAAAAAATATCTATTAATTTAGCAGTTCGAAAGATGATTTTCCATCGATTAAGCAGTTCAGACACATAATGTGTGGGTAGGGTTTGCATTTTGCAGAAAGATCAACGCGGTTTGGGATAATTTCGTCATGCTCTTCTACGTTTTTGACAAGATCAAATCTCCATATACGCAGTTCAATCACTGAATAAATAATATCAGTACTTGGGATGTGAGTGTAGCAATAATTGGCTGTGAAAAACAGAACACATTTTATATTGGTAAAAACTATACTACATAACAAGAACATTGAGAACTCGTTACTCGTCTGTCATTGAGATTAAATGCTTAAATACCCCACAAAAATGGTTTATTTTTTGTCCATCGCAAATGCTTTCTGTAGAACACCCTCATTCTGTAATTAAATGCTAGACAAATCTTGCAGTTATTTTTCATTATCTTTACGGAAAAATAGTAAGGTATTGAGAAAGACAGAATTACTGAAGAGTTCATAAGAAAGATGAAACAAACAAATGCATAGCACATCAAGGAAATAATATTGTAGGAAATAAGCAGCTCACAACAAACCAAAAACTGAATGAGGAATCAAACACAGAGCAGATGAAATATGAGAAAAACTGAATAAGGAATCATGCAAGGAGCAGATGAAACATGAGAAAGAATAGAACCACAACTCTTAAGCTTCTATTATAGATAAACACGAAACGCTCTTCATGAAAATTATAACCTAGTTCCTCTCTATTTTCTCTTTCTTCTCTTCCACTCCTTTACTGACAATAACATGAAAATAAAAAGCAGACACATAAACAGAGACAATGACATGATATGTCCGACAACTTTAAAATCTAGTAATTTATAAACAATATTGAAGCAGTTGAGCCCGTACCGCCGTTCTCATTCACATTGGGTAGAGCATCTCCTTCAGTCTTACCAATAGCTTTGGTGCTGAAATTTTTGACTTTGTTGTTCTGTACTCATGCTTGGCCCGAACGGTTGCGATTTTGTTCCCTTCCCTGACGACCTTCACCATAGTTTTCCCTAACGTTGTTGTAGGCATCATAGTTTCCATTGCTAGAACCACTAGACCTTGGCCTAACTTGGGAATTGTTACTACGATAACCCGTGGGAGACCTTCTATTGTAACCTCCCCCACTACCTACATTGCTAAGTTCACCTGAAGGAGACCTTCCATTATAACCTGCAACCCCATCTCCGGACAAGGACCTCCTTCTAGCACCATTATTACCATTGCCACCATTTCTATACTAATATATAAAGTCAACACCTATTGTGGTGAAATCAAAAAATGAAGCCTGTCATACTTTATATTATAAAAAAAGTCCTTCGATTTTAATTAGAAAAATGATTAATCTTTACTAATATATAAAGCCAACGCCCATTGTGGTGAAATAAAAAATAAAGTCTGTCATATTTTATATTATAAAAAAAGTCCTTCGATTTTAATTAGAAAAATGATTAATCGAGGTTAAATTTGTAATTATGATCAACCCCACTCCCCCTACAACTTCTCCCACTCCTTTGTATAACTTCCATATACCTGTGTGGTTAAAGAAAGGCACCCATTTCTGGTGAAAGAAGCGGAATTGCCGAAATCGAAAAACAAGAGAAAGGATGAAAGTCTCCTATACTGACTTTGAGAGGTACGTATACTTTTTTTATATATATTCTACTATCATTCAAACACCTTTTCTCATATGAATATGTTTGAGATTCTTCACTAAAAAATAACCATAGTTCAAGAACGGACCTTCTTTCTCTGTAAATCGAAAGTCATGATGAGAGATTTTCGTAGGTCAGATGAGCATGGCGTTCACTATCCTTGGAGTAGTTACGAAATCTGCTCCATGTAAAAGAAGGTTCGTTTTTCTTGATATACGAAGTGTGATATTTTTTTGTGTTTGACATTTTCCCACTATAGATTTTGAATTTTTGTGTGTTCTAAATAATTCAAGTGACCTGACCGCCTTACTACTTCTTCGTTTTAATTATTTTTTGTTTGTTTTGATAATTTCATAATTTTTTTTTCCAGTTCGGAGCTCAAATGTTCTTTTGGTACTCAATTCATACTTTAGTTGGTTTGGACAATGCCTTGAAATTTGTTTTCAACATTTATTTCGTAAATATGGACTCAACAGGACTTTGAAGATTTTAATCACTACTACAATTCCACAGAGTTTCTTCAATTTTCGCTGCATGGTTGTTTGATATATGTAATGATGATTAGAAAAATTCCAATAGGAATTGACATTCCAATTTTTTGTTTAGTAGAAAAATAGACGGTTTCCCTCAAAAAAAAAAAAATAAAAGAAAAATAGACGGTTAATCCCTATTTTTTCTCACATTTTTCTTCAAATCATTACCCTACTACTTCTCCTCCCCACTCTCTCACGTAACTCTCTGATTCTTCAATCAACAATCTCCAGATGATAGAGAAGCTGGAGAATGAAAATCATATAAGAATTGATGACGGGCCCCTCCACAATATCTGAACCCCAACTAATTTGAAAAAGGTAATGGGTGTTTCTTGATTGTTTGCGTTCGAACAAACAAAAAGAACTGTTTGAAGAGTTAACACATTAGTTGTGCTTCTGATATTTGATTTGACAATTTTTCTTTTGTAGGTTGGATGAGCACTCGGTTCAAACGACGCATTCCTGTGTATCGAATTTACACGCACCTTAATTTTAAAAACTCTATTGTATTGCTGCATGTGTTCAAATAGAAACATTGTTTTGTTGTTGTTCAACAGTTTGTTTTGTGTTTCAGGTTGTGGGCATCAGTTCTAATGTTTTATAAGCACCAATTGGCTATTTTTTTTTTTGGTTTTTTCGCTTCGATGTCCAGGTTCAAGTGCATCTGTAAGCCAACATTAGCATTGTTCCAATTTGACGTTTCAACTATGATGTACAGTTGTTTCTTCTGTTGATTAGTACTAATAAAGTGCTCTTGGAAAAAATTGTTGAAACAAAGTGAAAAATCAACGGAAATGCTCGCTTTGATATGTGCTTCTATTTGCACGTGCTACTTAATTTTGCTTTCCATGCATGTTACCACTCTGTTCCTTCTCTTTCTCCTCATTTGACTTTTTTTTTTTAGAATCTTCTCATTTCACTTTCTTTTAAGAATCTTCTCCTCATTTGACTTTAGGAAGTCACTTTGACTGATTAATTATATGATCCAAGAGTATACTAATTATTTCAAGTTTTGTAGAGTTAACATAGATGTACAATGTAACAGAAAGATTAACACAAGTACACAATTTTTCGTATCATATCATCATTAGATAAATTAGTCGGTCAAAGTGGCCCCTAGAGTTAAATGTGGAGAAGGAGAGGAACATAGTGATATAAATAAATTACCTTAGTTTTATTTCATTATGAAAATAGTGAGAAATAGAAAATAATTTCTTCACCATATGGTATCAAATCATATCAAAATTTCTGGATTCATTTTTTTGAGAGGGTAGGAACTGCAGACGCATCGCGTGTGCCCAGTTTGATAGTTACTATAGTTGTAGCCTTCAAACCCAGAGACAGGAGTAGATTTAGTGAAGGGAGATGCGACATAGTTTACTAGAGAACTGACCAAGTTGTATTATTGCTAAATGAATGATTGAAAAGTTAATACGAGACATTAACACTTGTCTTGGTTGGTTTTTCCTCTGTAATGTAAGCTTGTTTCTCCCCAATTTTGATATGGCGCGCAGTAATGTCATCACCCGCAGCAGATACAGACTCGAACTCAACAAACCCAAAGGTGAATTCATCCTGGTCACATGTAAGTTGAACTTGCTAAAGTTTGTAACACGGAAAACAAACCAAAACTATAAGATGGATATTATTTAGAGGCCTTACCTTGTATTCTTAAACTTGAACACAATTCTTTTTGATAGAGACAAATATCTTGAATATTTCGCGAACCTATTCAACTTCAATTCCATAAGGCAAATCCCCGATAAAGATCCCTCTAAGTTCTGTGTTTCTGCTCTTCACTTTTCCATCTTTTTCGTCTTTTCCATCCTTTTTCGCAAGACACTCCAACTTCTTCTTCACAACATCATTTTCGTTCTTTGATTTTGGTTTTGCATGTCCCACTTTGTCGCGATAGCTGCTGCTTGAATGAGCAACAACCAGGATCCTATCTGGAGGCACTTGAGCTCCAGAGTTAGCAGCCTCCTTTGCAGCCTAAGATTCAGGCATCCATGTCAATAAGTAAAAAGTAAATAAATGTTTTTACAAAATACAAATCAAATGTGATAAAAGATCTGACTTGCTCTCAATCTCATTAACAGCAGTTAAAGGTGTAGCCATCACCTCTGGTTTTGATGCTACAGGTAGATTTTCTTCCTCAGTTGGGTCATTGAGATTTCTTGAAGCAAAACAGCATCTAAAAGAATAGACGAGACGAATTGTATCGTAACAAATCATTACAAAACAAATCATGTCTGAAATATTTCCTACCAAAAGGCAAGAAATACCTTGAACTGGGGTAGCTTTAACTTTTTTCAAGTAAGCTTCTTCAACATCTTCAAGTTTTTCATCCACATCCGCACTTCAAGCTCTGATGGTTTTGAAACCATGATTTCAACTTCAGATTCAACCTCAGGTTGTGTTATGGCAGCTGGCTCATCGACATACCGAAATATGTCATTCAACACAATATCCCTTTTCTTGAGGAGCCAAGAAAAAGGGGTCATTACAACAACAATGACCCCTCCCATTTGAGATGATTGACAATCTATGTTTGCGATGTCAACTTGACAACCTTCATAATCCTTGACCGTTATAACCTCATGGGTTCTCTATATTAACCAACATCGCACATAAAAGACAATTTACATTCTAACACGAGTACCTATTTATACTAATGCAATTTGTGTTTCTCTTTTAAATCGATGGTAACACTAGGAGGGTTGTTTGAGTGATCAAAATCATTTCCTATTTCTTTTTTTGGAATCTTTTTCGTTGTTTTTATTTTTATGATGGCTAAACAACAAATGAAGTAAAAGCAAAATAAATATTATAGAAAAAAAAACCATTGTTCTTTAAAACCCACCTCCATTGAGGTAACTGTAACTAACTTTCCATCCTTATCTGCCAAGCTAAGTTGGCTTTCCTCCTGATAAAATCTGTGAGCAACACAAGGTTTTGTCAAGAGAATGGCATAATATTGTTGTGCGAAACTTCCTGCAACATGAAGCTAATCAATTGAAGGCGCTCCATAATTCTCATTCGCCATCCCTGCTTTCAAAATGATCAGAAACATATAAGAAGAATGAAACAATGCAGCACCATACATCTCATTGTTCAGGATATACAAAATAATGGAGTTACAACCGTTATACAATGAGGAATATAAATCGACAAAAACATTAAAAGAGAGCACATACGGAGATAATATACTAAAGGCCAGGCAGGAAATAACTAAAAGTATTATTTGCCGCGATAATAAATAGCAAATAAAACAAAACACAACATACAAAAGAGCAATTTTACTCATGTCATAAAAAATAGCATGAAAAATATACTCGTGGAGCAACGTACAAGTTATGCTACAATTGCTGTAACATGACGCTGGTAAACCGAGAAAGAACAAATCGAATTGGTGGTGATCCAAGGGTGATAAATATATAACTAAGCTGAAGAACAATTTGAAGTTTGTATAGTCCTATTGCCAAGGCTAATCACCTCCCCTTGCTGTCGTGGCCAAAACATGTGACGTCCACACATGACTTTGACTCTTGACTAAGATTTCCTAATGGCCTATGATTGCCTTGGACCCAAATTCTTATCAAAACAATTCCAAGTCAAAAATCCCAACAGTTTCTTCACTATCGTTTCTGAAATTCTTTGCTCATGGCTGGAACGGCTAAGAGATTCGTGTTCATAGGAACGAGAGATTTAATTTGAAGTTGGATCATCAAAAAAACAAGAAAGCTGAAGAATAACAAATAAAAAAAGCTGCTCAGAGTATGGTGGTAGTTTGGGTAAGAAAGGAAGGAATTCTCGAGATAGGTCAACTTTTGTCAAATCACTGGAAAGAGAGTGGAGATTCATAATCAGAACGAATAACAGCGAATTACAAGAGAAATTAGAAGTTGCTCACATTTTTTGGGTTATCCGCTCAAATTATTTTGGCCATATAACAATTTAAATTTCAAGCCCGGGAGTAGTCAAACTTCCAACAATGGATAGTTACACAGAATCATTCGCGAAATTTCTTTTGGTAGGAGGTACAGGTGAACAAACAAAGTGTTGTGTAGAAAAAAGGGGACAGAGTATATTTGAATGTTACTTCAAGGAGAGCATTGAATAATCACGGGGACAAAATATGAGTATGAACATTAATCAAGCATGCATTTATGCCGTGTTTGGACGAGGAATTCTGAAATTTCATAGAATTTTGTAATGACGGGAATAATGCAAATTAATGGGAATTTAAATGATAGGAAATGCAAATTTTCGTTTGGGTTATCATTCCTGAGGAAGGTTTTTCCATGTGATTGTGTTGAACTGGGCTTAAAATGAATGACAATTTGGCTTGGATTTTGAATTTACGACCCATCAATTAATCATCTTGATCCTACCACCAGCCACCGCATATGTTTCCTCCGACTTGTAACAAGCGCTAGGCGTTTAATTTTAAGCTAGAATTACAATACACACGTTTTGTAGTTTTGGAAGAAAATTATGTCCAGGGTTTGTCTATTTTAGGTTTTGTGATCACTAGGAAGTTAGGACGATCGCTTAGGGGTTTTCTGAATGTGCCGCGAGTTCATCTATCACAGTATGCAATGTTGTTGTTGTTGTTGTTGTTGTTGTTGTTGTTGTTTGTTTTGCCAAAAGGATTGATTATTAGAAAACGTGTAGTAGCGGGGTAGATAGGGCCGCGTATGCATTTGGACTAAATTGGGCTAAATTCAAAACGGGTGCGTACCAGTGTGTAGTAGCGTGCAAAACTGGTCTTGGTGCAGGTTGGCATGCATCTAGGCGCTATAGCAGGCCGGATCGGGTTTAGCTTGTTTTGGCCCGCCTTGCCCAACTGCCATCCCTACTGTCATTGGAATCATAGCTAATGAGAATTATTCTCACATGTACGACAGTCCGATTATGTTAATTTGAGTTTATGTTGCATTGTTATTTAATATTACATGTGTCATTCACTCAGAAAATTGCCTAGTCATATAACAATCTGCCCTAGTGCTCGTATCCTTAAACAGATCAATTTGTTATCAGCATTACCAAGTACACCTCTATTGTAAAATTCATCAGAAGAAAACAGATCTGTCGTTATGCTAAAATCAATTGTTAAAAATGTTAGTTCATGAGTTGCATTGCCATCGATTCAACAATTCAGTCTAAGAGCAGATTCTTTGCATAAAGACCATGCCTGATTTGGGAGCCCTTACTCCGATTGGATGCAAAAAAAGGTAATTAGCTTCAATACTAGAGTGGAAATGCCTGGCCAATTATCTTCAAGTTAAACATTATGTGTTCTCAAGCTGCTGGCCCTGGTGCGGGCATCAGAATTTAGTCTTCAGATAAATCTTGCAGTTCTATTTCATTATATTCTCAAAAACGAATAAGGGATTGAGAAAGAGAGAAATAGGGAAGAGTTAATGAGAAAGAAACTGGAAACAAGAAAATAAATAGCACGAAACAAGCACCAAAACGAATCAAACAAATAGCTCAAAAAGAGCGAAGAACTGAATGAGGAAATAAGCAAGAGCAGATGAAACATGAGAAAGAACTAAGAACCACATTTTTTAAACTTCTGTTATAGATAAACACGAAACGTTCTCATAAAACTTACAAGACAACCTATTTTTCTGTTCCTTTCCGCACTGACAAGACAACCTATTTTTCTGTTCCTCTCCGCACTGACCATACCATGAAACTGACCATACCATGAAAATTAAAACTAAAACACACACAGAGACAATGAAAAAACATGTTCGACAACTCCAAAAGCTAGTAATTAATGAACGACATTTAAGCAGTTGTGCTTGCTGCGCCGTTCCCATTCACCTTTGTAGGAGCACCCGCTTCATTCTTTGCAACAGCTTTGGTGTCGGAACTTTGGCCTTTGTTGTTTTGTATCCATGCTTGGCCCAAACGGTTGCGTTTTAGTTGACCTTCACCATAGTTTGCCCTGCCGTAGTTGTAGCCATCATGGTTGCCGTTGCCAGAACCACTGGACTTGGGCCGAGCTTGGGAACCATCACCGCGGTAACCTGAGGGAGACCTTCGGTTGTACCCTCCTCCAACACCGCCTACATTAGTAGGTTCGCCTGAGGGAGACCTTCTATTGTAAACTGCACCTCCATCACCATTGCCGGACAAGGACCTCCCTCTACCACCATTATTACCATTGCCACCATTACTGTTATTATCATAGCCTGCAAACCGAGGGAATTGAGCAAGTTTAGTGAAGGGGGATGTGACTTATTTAGTAGAGAGAAGTAATGGGTAATGTAAAACTCAACAATAAATATTTATACTTGCCTTTGTTGGAGGTCTTTTTCTCCGTAATGTAAGCTTGTTTCTCCCCTATTTTGATATGGCGTGCCGTGATGGCATCACTTGCAGCAGATGCAGTATCAAACTCAACAAACCCAAAGGTGAATCCATCCTGGTCGCATGTAAGTTAAACTTGCTAAACTTTCTAATGCGGTTAACAAACCAAAAATATCATATAGTATAGGGTGTCCTTACTGAGTATGATTTGACTTGAACACCATTCTTTTTGATAACGCCAAATTTCTTGAAAATCTCGCGAAGCTGTTCAACTTCAATTCCATGAGGCAAATCCCCAATAAAGATCCCTCTACGTTCTGTGTTTCGGTTTTTCACTTTACCATCTTTTACGTCTTTGCCATCCTTGTTGATATCTTTTCCATCCTTGTTGATAAGAGACTGCAACTTTTTGTTCACAACATCGTTTTCGCTGTTGGATTTTGGTTTCGGAGGACCGAATTTGTCCGAAAAGTGAGTGCTCGAATGAGCTACAACGACGACCCTGTTCAAAGGAACTTGAGCTCCAGAGCCAACAACCTCTTTTGCAGCCTAGCATTAAGTTATCCATAACATTCAGTAACAAGTTATTAAACATTTTTTGCAAAACACAAATCGATAAAAAGAAACCCACCATTTTAGCGTATGTAATCTTTCCAGGAACGTCTTCAATCTTGCTTCCAGTATCCGGCTTGCTCTCAGCCTCCACCTCCTCTGGTATAGCTGCTACCGTTATTTCTGCTACAACCACCTTCTTCTCCTCAGTTTGGTCCAAGGATTCGGCAGTCTCTTGAACTAAAACAACATCTAGAAAAGGGACAAATCCAAATTGTATCATTAAAAAATAAAATGAAATGTCTAAAATGGTTCCCATCAAAGAAGAAATAAATACCTTGTCCTGGAGTAACTTGAATTGTTTGCAGAGAAGCTTCTTCACCATCCTCAAGTGCATCATCAACATCGGGGCTTAGTGCAAGCTTCAACGATTTTGAAGACACGGGTTCACCTTCATATTCAAGCTCAGGGTGTGTTATGGCGGCCGGCTCATCCACATACCTAAATATGTGATTCAACACGTAGTACCCTTTCTCCTGAGGAGCTAAGAAAAATGTTTCTGAAAAGGTTCGTGATGTTTCTCTTCCTCTCCAAGTTCCGGTTACAACAACTATAACACCTCCCATTTGAGAAGACTGACAATCTATGTTTGCAATTTGGACTTGATAGCCACTGTAGTCTTTAGCCATAATCAGATCATTGATTTTCTGTAGAAACAGACATTAGTAACATGTGTATAAAATGACAATTAACATTACCTCACAATGCCGCAATTTGTGTTTCTCATTTATGGTTAGTAGGATTGTTTCAGTGATCAAAAGGTTCTCTAATTTTTCTTGAAAATCTTTTAATAAATTAATTAATCAATGTTTATGTATGTCAGATACACACAGTACATTAATTAATCAATGATTATGTATAATAGATACACACAAATGTATACAGTCATGCCTATATTTGTTTTTATATGATAGCTAAAGTAAAGAATAATTCCAGGTTCTAGCAAGAAAAGTAGAGAAACCATGATTCTTTAAAACACACCTGCATTGAGGTAACTGTGACTAACTTTCCGTCATGATCTGGACAACTAAGTTGACTTTCCTCTTGATAGAATCTGTGGGCAAGAGAAGGATTTTTCAAGAGAATGTCATAATATCGGTGTGCGAAACAGTTTCCAACATCATGCAGACCAATTGTAGGAGCTTCAGAATTCTCATTCGCCATCCCTGCTTTCAAAATAATCAGAATATCGTTAGCACGTACACTGAAAAAGAAATAGCGCAGTAACATACATCTAATTGTTCAGAATATACAAAACAATGAAGGGGCTACAACCGTTATACGACGAGGGATGTGATGGGAAGTTAGTCGACAAAAAACATTAGAAACGGAGCAAATCCAAAGGAATAGACTAAAGTCTGGGCAGGAAATAACTACACCGAGCATACTTTGCGGCGTTAATAAATAGTGAATAAAACTAAAAACAACATCCGACAGGAACAATTATAATTCCGTCATGCGTATAGGTTACACTACCACCTTTGTAAGGTGACGAATGTAAACCGACAAGACAGTGCACAATTGCAGGTGAGCGAGGGTGATATACTATCTTGTGGATACACACTAAATTATTACATGGGATACTTTGCGGCGATAATAAATAGTGAATAAACCTAAAAACAACATCCGACAAGAACAATTATATTTATGTCATACGTACAGGTTACACTACCGCCTTTGTAAGGTGACGAATGTAAACCGACAAGACGGTGAACAATTGCAGGCGAGGGTAATATACTATATCGTGGATACACAATAAATTATTACAAGATACTTTGCGACGATAAAAAATAGCAAACAAAACAAAACTCATAATACAAATCTGTGCAGAATTGCAAATATCGCTTACTAAGAGGGGATACTCTGCGGCGGTATTAAATGCAAATAAAATAAAACTCGAGATGCGATTTGTGCATAATCGCAGATATTTTTAATGTGTGCACATAGCTTCTCGGCCAGGGTCATTTACCCATATAAGTTTATGTTGGAATTACTGCAAAGCTATAAATCTAGGTTGAACCCAGTTTACAACTGCATATAAACCCTATTGTCGGGACGTGTTCACTCCTAGTACAGTAAAATGATGAAAAAAAGATAAACAGATAGCTAATCAGGGTTTAAGGACATTGAAAACTTGAGATTTGCAGTTATTAAAACCATAAAATTTGAAATGATTAGTTGATTAAGTTTGTAAGCTCAAGCTAAACATCTCCCAAAAAACAAAGAGACAAAGAAATACAAAGAGTCGTGTTTGGTCAAGAAAGGGTCTTCCAACTCTGTGAGACAGAAAGAAAATAAAAAATACAAGAGTCAATCTTCGTACCCCCAATTGACCAATATTAAAAAAGTCCAGAAACCGTATTCAGAAAAGATTGATCAAAGAACTTGCATAAATGTCGATCCCCCTTAAACTGTAAATCTAGACACTTGCATGGTTATAATAGATCAAAAACGGTCCATCTTAGTGCAAAAATTTGTTTTTTCAATCCAAATCAAACCTCAACATGCCTCTACGCTAAATCAATCAACTACATGAAACAGATCAGAAAATCGAACTTAAATCCTTTAACATGCATGTATCAGAAACCGATCAACTCTATTTATCAGTTAATGAGCATAGAGAAACACAGAACAGATCAATGAATGGATCGAACACAAATATGGAGGGCTGAGAGAGATCACGTACCTCGTCGATTGAGAGAAACACCGATATTGAAGGATACACACGTTCAGAGAGAGAGAGAGGGGGGCTGAAGGAGTGAGTTATTATGGATCAAGAGAGAGAGAGAGAGGCGAACAAATGATGAAGGTTCTGGTCAGCATATATAGACGAAGGACGTTGGGCGGTAGTAGGTGGGTGGTAGAGATGAGAGAAACCCTACTGAATCAATACTGGGATTTGATTCCTATTCGCATCCTCTTTTCGAACACTGGAGGGAACTCATCACAGCCAATATTAAAAATCTTCGATTAACACATTGATTTATTGGACGGCTGTGATTTGATGAGCAGGCAGAGTTACTGTGTAACCGCGCTACACTGGTTACTCATCGACTTTCATGCGCTACTTCTATTTTATTTCTGTTTGGGTAGTGATTCATACACTAGCAAAAAAGCTCCTTACACTATATTTTTACACCTGAGGACAATTATACCCTTTCATTATTAATTTGATGTTTGTGTATAATTGCTTATTAAATATAACGACTGTTGACTTTGATTTTTGACTTCACGAATCTTGCCCTCGCTGACTTGATTTCTTGGCTCCGTCACTGAACGAAGGGGAAGAAGGACGCATTGATGAGGTTAGGAGAAAGAAAGGAAGGTGTTTAATTAATTACCGTTGACTTGGTAATTAATTAAACACCTTCCTTTCTCTATCCAAACCTCATCAATGCGTCCTTCTTCTTCTCCTTCGAACACTGGAGGGAACTTGTCACTACTAATATTAAAAACCCTTCGATTAACGCATTGATTTATTGGACGGCTGTGATTTGATGAGCAGACAGATATACTGTGTAACCGCGCTACAGTGGTTACTCATTTACTCTCATGCGTTACTTTCATTTTATTTATATTTTTGGTGAGGGATTTTACTTCATATGCAAGATGACAATCTGTGATATTAATAAGGAAGTACTACCTCTTTTTATTCTCTTTCAGCCTACTTCACTTTGTCACTATTCACTGAATTACTTTGACCTGGTGATTTGATTAGCAAAACGATACAAGAATTTGGTAATCTTTGTATAGCCTTGTAGAGTAAATTTTATTCTACAACACCATAAAAAAATTCCAAAAAATTATATCGTTTGCCTATCTAGATCACCGAGTTAGAGTGACCCAGTTACGAGTTGAAAAGTCAAACTAGAACGATCCAGAAGAAATTGATGTAGTAATAAGAAAGTAAATATTAAATTATAGGTGTTAACTGAAGATGTCAACACCAAGAATTAAATATATCACCAAGAATTAAATATTTCACTTCCTTATTAATATCACAGATTGGCATCTAGCATATGAAGCAAATTCACTCACCATGAGAGTAAATAAAATGAAAGTAACGCATGAGATCAGGGAAATAAAATGAAGCTAGTTAAATGATTTATTTTAATGAAATGGGGGGTGGTTGGGGCTAGAGTGGTAGCTCCAATGGGAGAGTGTTGAAAGCCCCTGCATGAGGTTCCGGGTTTGAATCCGATTGACGACAAAAACAAATTTCTAAAAAAAAAAATGGGATAAATAAGCAAATAGGTGCTAGCTCAGTTAGCTCAGTGGTAGGGCGTTTGAACCCCCTGCATGAGGTCTTGAGTTCAAACTTGGTATTATCATTTGCTTACTTCTCCCAATTCCATTTAATTGGGGGAAATAATACTCACAGGATTCTCAATATGGTATTTTTTTCTTTTCTTTTATGGACATCGCTCAATTTAGATGATGCATGAGAAAGTGACAATCGAAGTCGATGTTTATTTTTCTGCGCCCATAAGGTTCATCATTGGGGAGCAATCAAATGGCACTACACCTATCACAAGAAATGCTAGCAGCAGATCGGGACATACTCATATTAGCCAACAAGTAGCGAAACAAAGTAACCTCCTATGTAGCATCAGCTAAAGCGTGATAATCGGCCTCACTACTATATCGAGCAACTACAATCTCCTTCTTGCTACTTCATGAGATGAGAGATTCTCCCTGAAGGAAACAATAACAACTAGTTTCCAATATTAGTAGGATCACCGACCTAATTAGCATCTAGCAAATAATGTTAAACCAGAGTGGATTAAGCATAAACGCAAAGACCATGAAATATGGTGCCATACATGTACCGAATAATCCAAAGAATAACATGACAGTAGGTGGAGCGTGGAGCAGAGATGAAGTAGCTTACCTGATGAATGCCATATGCACTGTTAGGGTGAGTAACTAAGAAGATGGCTCCATTCATGTACTGAATAATTCAAATAATGATGTGATAGTCAGTAGAGTGTTGACCAAACACGACGATTACCTGATGAATGACATATGCAAGGTTAGGGTCAGTAAATAAGAAGTACACCAAATTGCTAACAAACGTCTATAAGGAGTAGCATCAAGCAAAAGGTCGTCATGTAGAGGAGAAATTACATGTCAAATCTAAATAGTTATAGGCGGTCTTATGATTTGGCAGATTGATGCGTGCAGTGAAATGTGAAGCATATTTGCTTAGGTCCGGTCTTCATCCGTCCGGTGCTTATGCAGTTTGGATCAGACGTATGAGACACATCCATGTAACACTATCAAATTAGAGCGAAGAAAAGATCTAATCCACCCCAGTGCACAACTTCTCAAAATTTTTAAAATATTTAATGACCATTCAATGACCAAAGTTCCCATAATGAGAAATCTATCTCTTTACCATACCGACATGTTTCTTCAGAGTTGCGCTTTTCTTATCCCAATATCAGACCTTTTCATCATTGATGAAGATGTCCATATGACTACCGCGGAAACTTCAGGTCGGTCGGCTCTTCTTCTTTGAATACAGTGGGTAGAGTTGATCCATTGCATAAAGAGCCCATTTACATTCAGTTCACAAATTAAAATTCGATTTGATCCCCCTTTTCTCGTCTTAACGGTTGCGGGTTACTGGAGTGAGAGATTACAGATCTAAATTTGTTTTTGGGCGTCGATGTGTTCCGTTGTAAGGCTTTTTTGTTGAGCCGTGGGCAATGATTGCTGCAGATCAATAAAAGAAAAATGAGGGTGTTAGAGCTTCTATCGAGCTCGTTGAGCTAAGCGAACCTTTACCATTCTATGAGTTGAATGGAACCGTTTACCCTGTTTCCTAGGCCACTAAATTACATATATTCTTGCTGTAACTGATTGTGAGACGATGATCACTGATGATGGCGGTAGTTATGGCGGAGCAACATATGTGTTACCGGCTATTGTGATGATGAGTAGGGATGTAAACGGGTCGGGTCCTTATCGGATTATGCCCCTCCCCATCCAGATCCGATAAGGAGAAAAGGAATCATGATGCGGTCCAGATCTGTTTGGATCGTCACCGGATTTGGATCAGATCGAATCGGGTTTCATACAGGTGATCCAAATCCGATCTATAGATCTATATAGTGGGTGAGAGGATCGGATCCGGTTTGGTTTTGAAATAAAATACAAAAATAATATAAAAATAACCATTATTTAGCACTCAAAGGTATGTTTATAAGTTATGAAGCATAAAACACAAAAGTAATAGCTTTGTAGCTTAGGGTTACTATTTTATTCTTCTTGGAAGTGTAAGTGGCGAGGTAATAGACGTATATTTGTAAAGAACACATATAAGTCGGATCGGTTAGGGTCGGAACCCAGCGGATCTACACTCATATCCAAATCCAATTGGGTCTATTTTCTGGATCCAAATTCGATCCATTCTCAATTGGATCGGATTCGGATCCGATTCATTCAGCTAGGATCGCTGGAATCTCAGATCGAATCAGACCATATTGCAATCCCTAACGATGAGTATTGTAGGATACAACTAAAGAAAGTGAGAGAGAGATGAACAAAGTAAAGATGAAATTCAAATTACTGTGTGAAAGATTTATGCGCGTGGGGATAGATTTTACCTTCTTTTTCATAATCCAAGACTTGTGTTACATGGCTCTTTTTCAACCGCCCGATCCATACCACACAAACACCGGACGGATGAACATCGGTCCTAAGTCGATCCCCTTTCGCCTGAGAATGAGATTATCCATCAAATCTAGAAATGAATTTAAGTCCTATAAAAGAACTAAGACAACCAAATCTTTCATCTCAAAATGAGGAATCTCAAAGAAACCTATTTAGGTTTTTGAAAATTACTCAAGAACAACATGAACAAACCCAGAAAGGATGAAGAAAGATGATGGTTTCATTAGAGAGAGGAAAAGGCTGATGAACAGAAAAATGAGGCGTCATAATGGATTAGGGTTTCCGAAGGGTTAAATACACAAGAAGACCAAAGGTTTTAATCGGGATCGTTGGATTGCCGATGGAAAACAGCAAAGACCAATTAACCCTGATAGTTTGGGGATTACATACAAGTTTGTAGAAATTTTAGAATGGCACGTATATCAAAAATGTATAGTAGTTGAGTCTTTCTTCTTCCAAAATTGTCTGTAGCTCCTTCTATTGAAATGAATACTTCAAGAGGACTCCTTTGACTTCTTGACTTTCGACAAAACTTCATCTTCGATACTCTAACACCCTCCTACAAAGTCATGGTGGGTTTTGAAGCATGAGTTTGGTCTTGAAATTTACTTCCTCCGTATCGCTTCTTTCTCATCCGTGAGAATAGGTGCATGGATTAAGAAAGCTGTGCATTTTAGTTTTCTATCCCTTGTTCACACACATAATTAATGTCGTCGCATATTTTTTAGGCGCAATTGTGTCATCTTAACACAAAAATGTTACTAAAAAGGAAAATGTAGAGAAAGAGAAGATATGTCCCAAAAGTACAAAAAACGTAGAGAAAGAAAGGACACGGAGGAAGTACAAACGTAGGTTCGGTGGGGCCTTTGGTGAACACATCCCAAGATAATTTGCACTAGAAAAATTTCAAGTAGTAACTGCTTTTTTACACTTTTCTCTAGAAAAATAATAATAAAATCGATATATTTATTTTTTGTATGCATACTAGGTTTCAAAGTTACAGAATTACGAGAAGAGTTGTAACAGTATAAAGTAGGAGAAGAATTCCAGTAAATGTGTAAGTCTTTGAAAAGGTATTGAAACTAACACATTTCTGCAGCTGTAGTAGCAAGTGCTCGCCTCTGTAGAGAATCTAGAAATAGTGTGTTGTTTTTTACTTTTTAGATCCACAATATATATAATTACTACACCGAAAAATGACACTTCAGTAGTACTTCTTCTATGAAATGGGTTGTCATCCCAGTCTGCATCACTATAAGCATTTAAATTGAGAGAAGATGTTTCATACATAATACCATTGGAGAGAATATCTTTCAAGTATCTCAAAAATCTATTAGCACCAAGCATGTGTTGTGTAGTAACTGTGTGCATAAATAAACACAAATAATTCATTGCATACAAATGTCAGGTCTGCTGAATGTGAGATATTGCAAGAAACCTAACCGTTTCTTAAGGGAGTAGGATTAGAGAGAAGAGATGCGTCATTCATATTATACTTGACCTCAGAAACACAGGGGTTAGATAAGGGTTTGAAATGATGCTTATTGAATTTTTGGAATAAGTCAGAAGCATACTTGTGTCGATGAAAAAATCATTTTCAAAGGCTAAAAATATTCAACTCCCAAAAAATAAGCTAAGGGACATAATATGGTCATTTCAAACTCAGTGTGGAGTTCAATGAAAGGAGTTTGAATGTAGGAGTGTGAATACCAATTAGGATGATATCATCCACATACAACATGATATGTAATGATGATATTGACTTTGACGACTTATGCTAATGCATAGAAGGTAGTTTTTTGGAGGAGTTATGGAAGTTAATGATGGTGGTGGTTGGAGCACAATAATTATAGACTGGGTTGAAATTTAATTGGTGATTATGGTTGGTTGTTTATAGTGCACCATAGTGCATGATGACTAGATAATTTTTAATTATGTGGTTTGGGAGCAGCAAGTAGATGACTAGGTGTAATTTTATAGTGTAGGAAATAAATATAGGGTAAAAGACAAAAACCACCCCTTGAGTATGGGGTATATACAAAAAAACCTCTCGTGTTCGGGGATATACAAAAACCACCCCTGTCAAGACAAAAACCACCCCTGTCAGTGGATGGACGTTAGACGAAAAACACCCTTCTGTTACAATCAGTAAGTATGGGGGTGCAACCTGTCCTTTTTATGACCATTTTACCCCTACCTGTATTTTTTTATTGGGTAAAAGACAAAAACCACCCCTCGAGTATGGGTTATATACAAAAACAACCCTAGTGTTTGGGGATATACAAAAACCACCCCTGTCGAGACAAAAACCACCCCTGTCAGTGGATGGACGTTAGACGAAAAGCGCCCTTCTGTTACAATCTATTAGTATGGGGGTGCAATCTGTCTTTTTTATGACCATTTTACCCCTATTTGTGTTTTTTTATTTTTTTTTGTTTATGTTCTTAATGTTTTTGACCCCCACCAGCCACACCACCACCACCACCACCACGCCGCCACAACAATAACAAAACAAACAACAAATTTTTTTCATGGCAATGGCTGCAAAATCCCTCCACCTCCACAAATCACCACCACCGCCACCGCTGCCACCACCACCGTCACCACCACCAACAACAACAACAACAACAACAAAAACAAATACAAAAGATCTCATAGGCCGGTGAAGATGAAAAAATTGGTTGGTTTTCATATATAAAGATCATCCCCATTGCATACTATCAAAGAATCCAACACCACTCCCATCCCTATCCTCTTCCTACTCCTTGCCTCCTCCTCCTACACCACCACCACCACCACCACCCATTTGCTTAATCTTCTTCAATTCATCATCACAGCAAACAAATCCATTAATACCCAAATTCGCTCTGATCAGCCTTGTTTGTCGTTGTTGTTCATCAATCAATCGAAACCCTAACTACCCAATTACACAAACACCCAGAAGAAGATTGAGACTGAGCTTCAGAAACAAAAAATAGATGAAAGAGGAGGAGTAGGGAGAGAGAAACAAATAACCACCAATGGCAACGGAATCATTGCTTCCACTCACAAAAACCCCCACCGTGGAACTGCAACATCACAGGCAGCTTCCTGCAGTTCCCAACCACCGGGTTATAACATCTATAAACCCCATGTTCCGATTTCAAATCCACAACAGGAATTCAAAATCAGAGGGAGCAACGCCTGATTTGCGTCTCCTTGTTCAGATCCAAACCTTTTAGCCCTCGCTCTGGACTGCGACGACACGAGACAGGAATCGGGAAGGTAGATGCGAACGGAGAGAGAGGTTATCGATGTGGATGTCCTTGGTGGAGACGTCGTTGCGGAATGAAGGGTTGGCGGCGGCGACAGACTCCTCGGGGCGGGTTGTGACGCCGAACGAGTTCTGGGTTTCATCGAGAGAGCTCTGGATTCGGTTCTGGAGGCTGGTAGAAGGGGACGGGTGCGAGGAAAGGAATGAAGGAGAAGGGGACGGCTCCGAAAGTGGACGAAGGAGAGACAGGTGGGAAGGATAGAGAGGTGTGAGGAGTGCAGAAGTTCTCACGGGAAGGAGAGAGCTGTGGGAAGGAGGCTAGGGTTAGATTTTGGGGAAGAAGAGAAAACATGTATTTATAGCATGGAATTTTTCTATAATGTGAGGGTAATTATGTCTTTTACCACCTCTGTTAGTGCACAGTTAGATGCTTACTCTCACAGGGGTGGTTTTTGTATATCCCCAAACACTAGGGTTGTTTTTGTATATAACCCATACTCGAGGGGTGGTTTTTGTCTTTTACCCTTTTTTATTTTATTTTGATCATGTTCTTGGTGTTCTTCACCATCATCTCCACCTCCACCACCACCACCACCACCACCACCACCAACACCCACCACCAACACAAACACCAATACTTCTCCAATTCAAAACAAACTCATATCCACCATTCCATTCACCACTGCCCACAACTCACAGTGACCATCAACACAACCACAACAAAACAACCCCCACCACCGCCACCATCGAATCCCCACCTGGAACACCACCATCACAAAAACCCAAACTTCCTCCATTACACTACTCAAACTAACAACCATTACACCAAAAAACCTCAGTGGTCATTCCCACCTCCAATTCCAGCATTCATCCTAAATTACCACTTACCAGTACTCTACAAATTATCATCAGCTTCAACACATCTTCCTTCTACACCCCTTGAACCTCCCCTTCAACCAATTGCCCAACTCATGAACCTGCTTCAATACACTCACAAGTCACAACCACAATAAAAAAGATTTTCTTGAACACCCAACTGTCAGATTCATCGACTTTCGAATCGGAACCGAAAACCCCTCCTCTCTCGCCCCTTTCTCTCCTATCGAAACCATTACTGAATCTCTACCTTCTCATATTCTCCGTCTGAAAATCAACGAACAAAAATCAGAAACAGAGCCAGAGAAAGAGAGACGAAATTGCCAAACCGGAGAACAGAAATAGAAGCTTCTGAATCAAACCTCCAATCCGAACCCGAACGGGGACCACGATATCGACGATGGGGACCCGACCTCCAATCGAACCCTCTGAATAGAAGCTTCTGAATCGAACCTCCAATCGAAGCTCTTAATCTCGAACTGATTTTGTTGAATCTGCAACGAAACGTCTTCGCCGAGGAACGTGAACGAACCGATTTCGATTCCGCCATTACCGGTGTAACCGTTCTGGAAAGAAACCGAGGGATCAACGAGAGAACAATCTCTGGACCTCTTCCTGGAGATCAGAAGAGCGTAGGTGAGTCCGCTATCACCGATTCTTCGCCGCCGTCTGAAGGTAATCGGTGATGGTTACATCGGAAGCATAGTATGATGTGGAGAGAGAGAGAGTTGGGAAGGAAGGAGGCGTCTAGGGTTAGTGAGGGAGAGAAGGAGAAAAAGCAATTTATAATGCGGCATTTTTTTCTAATGTGAGGGTAATTATGTCTTTTTACCCTTCCGTTAGTTTGTCATCAACAACTAACTCTGACAGGGGTGGTTTTTGTATATCCCCGAACACGAGGGTTTTTTTTGTACATACCCCATACTCAAGGGGTGGTTTTTGTCTTTTACCCATAAATATATACATATAGGAGTTATTGAGAAGGATAGAAAATAATTATTTAATAATTTAGTAACAATCAATATTATATATAGAAGTTATAAATAGGGAATAACTAATTAAAATTTTAGAAATATCATATTAAAAAAAAATATAGGTAAAGATCGAATTTTAAAAAGAGCTTAAAAATTATATTGAAAAACAAAAAAGATAGATGATAAATACGTAAATTATTTTGGAATATATTGAGAATAAACAAGAAAAAAATATTAATATTATTTTTTACTACTAGATTAACCGAAATAACCCTTGTAATTTATGATATTTTTAAAATAACCAAATTAAAAATATGAGCTATTATATCACCTCCTCCTTAAAATCAAGCTTCCTCCCCGTAGCTTAAAACAAGATGCACTGAAGCAAAATAACATGACAGAATGCGAACTCCGTGCAATTATAAAGAAGAAGGAAATAATAATTACATAAACAAGTGATCAACATACGTGTGGTTGACACCGCAAATATTTGGTGTGAGGCCATTTGGTAATGACGCAAGAAAAGTACGAGGAAGGTTCTAAAATAAAGAAAAATAATCAAATAGCAAATATCACATACATCTAGTAACATAACCACAATACTAGGCATGGAGTGAGAAGAATATACCACATAGCAAAATCATTTATCAGTCAACATTGATTTCCACATCACCATAGTGAAACAGATAAGAGACAACAAGAAATAAGGACTCCACGACCCCCGACTTAATATTTTTATTATCGAATTAAGTTAGCCTAAGTCAATTTTAATTTCAAAAATGTTTCACATGTTTCTTTATCTTTATCTAGTGAGAAATTGGAAGGTCGATCTTAGTTAGAGCCGTCAGATCAGATACCAATTGTAACACCCACAAAATATAAGGGTGCCCTCGACCCGTAGTGATGAGCTACATTGATATTGGAGCTTAACCTCCGTTTCACAGTTCGTCCAACACACGATTATCCAAAAAACCTTTATTATAAAAGATAAACAATATTTGCAAATCAAAATTACATTTATTCGTAAGATGGGGAAGACTAAGTGAAGTGCTAAGCTGCATGCATCCCTAGCCAAAAGTATCATGAGCGTCCCCATCTTTATTGGTAACCTACGAGTTCGTAGATAGTACAAGCCGACCGCAGAAAAATATAAGTCAGATAGACTGAGTAAGAACATACTGCAATAAGTAAAACAAGAGTTTTGACACTAAAAGTATGTAACCCACAAAATTATAACCATTAAGCTAAGTATCAAGTAATATTAGTTTGGCTGTGATAACATAAGGCTTCCAGCAGGTACGATGTATTCAAATAGGTCACTATGGTATTATATATATATATATATATATTTGTCCTTTTTTTATATACATTCGAATTGGGTTGTGGTTGTTGCTCATTCAAGCATGCACTATTCTCCAAAAAGTGTTGCAAAAATTATTTACCGTATGGAAAAAAATGACTTCAGTTGTCACTCCGCTCAATTTAGATGATGCATGAGAAAGTGACAAAAATCAATGTTTTTTTGTGCGCATAAGGTACATCATTTTTTCCAATACTTTTTGAGAATAGTGAGTGTTTGAATGAGCAACAAGCACAACCCTATTCTGTGGAATAAAACAAATATATATGAAAAAAATTACCATAGTGAGGTACATCACTTTTTTGGAGGAACATAAGGCACATCATTGGGGAATAATCAAATGGCACTACGCCTATCACAAGAAATGCTAGCAGCATATAGACATACTTATATTAGCTTACAAGTAATGAAAATGAAACAAACTCATGTGCAACGTTAAGTAAACCATGATAATCGGGCTCACTGCTAGATCAAGCAACAACAATATGCTCTTTACTACATGATATGAGAGTGTCTCTCTGAATGAAACGATAATAATTAGTTACCAATATCAGTAGGATCATCGACACAAAAAGCATGGAGAAGACAATGTTAAACCGAAGTTGGTTAAGCATAAAAGCAAAAACCATTAATTATGATGTCATTCATGTACCGATTAGTCTAAAGAATAACATGACCATAGGTTGAGCATGGAGCACAGAGGAAGTAGCTTACCTGATGAATGCCATATGTAATGTTTGGGTGAGTAACTAAGAAGATGATGCCATTCAAGTACTGAATAATCCCAAGAATGATGTGATAGTCGGTAGAGTGTTAACCAAACGTGAATTTTCTTACCTGGTGAATTTCATATGCAATGTTAAGGTGAGTGAGTACAGAAGGAATCCTTTGAGAAGATTCAACGTACACCAAGAACAGGGAATGAGAAACACATGAGAGGTGGGGTTGTGAGTAGGAAGAGAGTAAGATAGTAGTAGCTATATGAGATAGAGAGAAAGTTTTGGCAGAGCTTCCGCGTAGTTCAGGTGATTAGTCTTGTGTGAGGAAGGGTTAACGGTCCTATATATAGTGGAGAATATGACCGTTGTAGGGGGTTAATGTACCCATTAGTGGCGGCTTAATTACCTTAACCACAACGGAACGTTCGTCCGCATATATAGGGATCGTTATGCACTTCGTACACGTATACCGTAACCGTTATGAGGTTGACCGGGTTAATGGAGCTCGTGGCCATAAATCTCTCAAAGCAGTTACAAAAGGTCGCGCGCGGGCTTGGATGTTGCTCGCGCGCGACGGAACTTACTCTAGCCTCCAAACCACTAAGTCCCTACAAGTCCCGTGTTGTGGTTTGCGAGGGCCCTGTCTCGCAGCCCCCACGTGGATCAGCGCGGGTGGTGATCCAGTGTATGTGGAGCACAACTAGGTGTGCTGGATGATTGCCACGTGGCTGTGATCCGTATGTCTGGAAAGCAGTATCTACATTAGCCCCCTTTTTGCGCGTGAAGACACCTAATCGGATAGACTTCAATGTGCAAAAACCAGCGGGCGCGTTGTTGCTACGCACCAATTCAAATGCACGAGAAATCAGCCCCCGTGCGCATCATTATGACCTAGGATCCCTAGAGTCGTGCCTTCTGATCTTCTAGGGTTTTGGGCGTGACATCAGTGTTGGCCTGTGATTGCGCGATTCGGCGGTAACGGTTGCGATTCGACCACTGAAAGGACGGGACTCTTCTGTGTTTTCTGAATAAATACTCCTCATCCTCCATTGTTGCAAAGTATTGCTTCTCTCTCTAGAGTGAATGTTTTTTTGAAATCCTCGGAGAGAAAATACAGATAATCAACCACCAATTCTTCCTTGCAAATCGTCTTATTCAAATCGCTTTGTCATCCCAAGGTTGGCTTTGCTCAATTTAAATTAATGCTTTTCATACCCTTTTGAACTGTCTTTCATATGAAAACCCAGAATCGTTTTCAATACGCCATTGTTTGAAACTGAAATACGCCATTGTTTGGAACTGTGAAAGAGGTTCCATTTAAAACCTTAAAAGACGAAAATGATTTAAAACAATAATTTTCCGGGATTCTGTACCCCGAACTGTTCATCTCCCAAAATTGATAATCTTGAAACCCAGAACTTGTAGGATATGTTTCTTGAACTTGAAATTAAAAGTGGATATATTTCCCCCCTTTTTTCTTGATTTTCTATAGAAAGGGCCAAGACAAAAACAACCAAATCCGTGAAGGAAGCCGAAGAAATCCCTGACCTTCCCAAGACCTTGTGGAAGAAAGACCCATATCTGGGTGGAGAAGACTTCTATCATGCTAGAACTGAAGTAGGGAATCTACCAGACCCCGCTTATGAAGATCTGCTATTGCTGAAACCTTTCACCAGTCGAGCCGAGTTGGAGCTAATTGACGCCAAGGATGTGGTGAGATTGGGTCTTGAGAATGGGTTCTTCCCCCATACTGATATTTCTACCCAGGCCTTCGTGCAAAATATGGAGGTAATGGATGAGTGGATCGACCATGTGTTGACTCATCATGTTGTTTTACTAGACCGGGCTGAGATTTACTACGCAGTTAGGGCTACGAAGGGTGCCGCCGTGAAATTGGATAAGACCATGCTTCTGAATCTCTTTTTTCGATAATCGCCTGCGACTCACACCTTCCATTTTGCTGAGTTTGAGGCAGCCCCCACTTAGGATAATTGGTCTTATACCATCGGGCAGCTCTCCCACTTTGAAGTGCATTCTTCGCACCCGGAACGTTCCAACAGCTGGGTCTTGATGGGATGGGGGCATATGAAGGCCACCTTTCGAACACCGACATGGTAAGAAATGAAATGTTAACAAAAGTCAATACATCAAGAAGCCCGCGAGATTCCTCGATGGCAACCACAAGTTGGTCTAACCGATGATATAGGGTTCCCAACACCAGAGGCCCGAGTGTGAAATTTTGGCCGAGAGCCAGTTTGACAGCAAGGGGCAAGATGTGATAAAAGACCCCGTCATGAGGATGACCATCGATCAAATATCGTGATAGACAAGCACAAAGAAATCCGCATAAGGTAAAATGATACCCTTTTCCTTCGACGTAGTTCTTCGCTTCAGGATCTTTTTCCATAATTACCTTGGTGATTTTACGCTTCTGAATCTCTTTGCTCGATACTCGCCTGCGACTCACACCTTCCATTTTGCTGAGTTTGAGGCAGCCCCCACTTTGGAGGATGTGCACATGATGTATGATCTTTCTCCCATGGGCAAATTCGATCCCTTGGTTCCTCTGGAGTCTGATGCAGAACTCGCTCTTTACGCGCAGATGGAGGAGTGCTTGACTAAGGTGAAGAAAATTTCCACTCGCTAGACATCTGCGGAAGTTCTCCCAACATGGCAACTGGTTGAGACCTTTGCGAAGAATACTTGGGGAAAATGGGTGCAATACTTTTTTTCGTGACTATGCGAATAGTAAAATCACCAAGGAAATTCTGGAGAAAGATCCCAAAGCGAAGAAATACGTCTAAGGAAAAGGGTATCATTTTACCTTATGCGGATTTCTTTGTGCTTGGCTATCACGATATTTGATCGATGTTCATCCTTATGACGGGGTCTTTTAACACGTCTTGCCCCTTGCTGTCAAACTGGCTCTCGGCCAAAATGTCGCACTCGGGCCTCTGGTGTTGGGAACCCTATATCATCGGTTAGACCAACTTGTTGTTGCCATCGAGGAATCTCGCGGGTGCTTGATGTGTTGACTTTTGTTAACATTTCATTCCTTAACATGTGGGTGTTCCAAAGGTGGCCTTCACATGCTCCCATCCCATCGTGACCCAGCTGTTGGAACGTTCCGGGTGCGAAGAATGCACTTCGAAGTGGGAGAGCTGCCCGATGGTATAAGACCAATTCTCCTAAGTGTTCATGGAGCTTGGTTTGCGAAAATCGATCAAAGTTTACAGCTAGGCCTTATACTACTCGCATTGAGAATGTGTGATTCTACCCAAAGCTGTACCCAAACAAAGATGGCTCTCTCTCTGAGGACACTATCGTTAGTGGAGATGATTGCTATAGAGAATTCCTTTGCTGGTGTTTGAGAGGTTCGCTGCCCGCTCTTGCTGAAAATGTCGGTGAGATATCTTCCAAGTATGAGCGGATCACAGCCGATGTTGACCCTACTCGCGTATCTCCCCAGTTTAACTTTCACGCAGTGGCGCCTTCTTTTTGTCCTAGGTAAAAGAACAGAGACTGCTACAAACGACTGCTGATGAATAGATGTAAATCCATCCTGCTTTGCAACTTACCTTTTCACCCATACCTCAGGGAAACGCGTTGGTCGCCCTACCAAAAACTGGATTGCTTATTGGAACGCCGAACAAACGAGGTTTGATTCACCAAATGAGTACAGAAGGAATCCTTTGAGAATATTCAACGTACACGAAGAATAGGGAATGAGAAACACAAGAGAGGTAGGGTTGTGAGTAGGGAGATAGTAAGACAGTAGTAGCTGTATGAGAGAGAGACAGAGTTTTGGCAGAGCTTCCGCGTAGTTCAGGTGATTAGTCTTGTGTAAGGAAGGGATAACGATCCTATATATAGTGGAGAATATGACCGTTGTAGTGGGTTAATGCACCCATTAATGGCGGCTTAATTACCTTAACCACAACGGCACGTTCGTCCGCATATATAGGGACCGTTACGCACTTCGTCCGCGTATACCGGAACGGTTGACCGGGTTTATGGAGCCCATGGCCATAAATCTCTCAAAGCAGTTACAAAAGGTCACGTGCGGGCTTGGTTGTTGCTCGCGCGCGACGGATCTTACTCTAGCCTCCAAACCACTAAGTCCCTACAAGTCCTGTGTTGTGGTGTGCGAGGGCCGTGTCTTGCAGCCCCCACGTGGATCAGCGCGGGTGGTGATCTAGTGTATGTGGAGCACAGCCAGGTGTGCTGCATGATTGCCACGTGGCTGTGATCCGTCTGTCTGGAAAGCACTATCTACAGTGAGTTACTAAGAAGTACACAAGAATTGTAACAAACATCTATAAAGTGTAGCATGAAGAAAAAAATTGTCATGTAGAGGAGAAACTTCATATCATATCTAAGTAGGTAGAGGCGGTCTTATGCTTTGTCATACAGATACATGCAGTAACTTTTGAAGCATATTTTGCATGAGAATGAGATTATCCATCAAATCTACAAATGAATTTAAGTCCTATAAAATAATTAAGACAACCAAATCTTTCATCTCCAAATGAGGAATCTGAAAGAAACTCGTTTAGGCTTCTGGAAATTACTCAAGAACAAAAAGAAAAAGGATTAATAAAGATGATGATTTCATTGCGGAGCCGAGACGGCTGATGAACACAATAATGAGGGGTCATAATGGGATTAGGGTTTTTGAAGGGCTAATACAGGAAAAAACTACACTCTTAATCATGGCCATTGGATTATGAATGGAAAACAAAAAGACCAATTTAACCCTGATAGTTTGGGGGATTACATAAATGTCCATGTAAATTGTATAATGGACTTGATATCACAAAGGAAGAGCAGTTGAGTCCTTCTTCGTCCAAAATTGTCTTTAGCTCCTTTGATTGAAATTAATACTTAAATTGGTTCCTTTAACTTCTTGACTTTCAAAACTTAATCTTTGATTCTATAACACCCTCCTGCAAACTCATGGTGGGTTTAGATGCATGAGCTTGGTCTTGAGCTGTACAAAAGTCGGTTTGGTGAGACCTTTGGTGAACACATCCCCAAGATGATCTTCACGAGAAACAAATGCAATCAGTAACTAGTTTTTAACATTTGTTATTTTGTAAAATTATAATCCAACTCAATGTGTTTGATTTATGTACGAACAATAGGGCTGGAATTTAAAGAAATAGCAGCATAGTTATCACAGTGTAAAGTAGGACCATAATGCATGTAAATAAGTAAGTCTTTGAAAAGTTATTGAATCCAACACATTTCTGCAACTGTAGTAGCAAGTGATTGATAATCAACCTCTGTAGAGGATCTGCATACAGTGGGTTTTTTCTTAGATCCCCTATGTATAGGAATAGAACCTAAAAATGACAAACTCAATAGTACTCCTTCTGTCAGATGGGTTACCAGCACAGTCTGCATCACTATAAGCATGTAAATTTAGAGTAGAGGGTTCATAGAGAATACCATGGAGACAGTACCTTGAAAGTATCTCAAACTATTTTAGCACCAAGCATGTTTTGTGTAGTAAATGTTAGCATAAATTGACACAAATGATTGACTGCATAATAAATGTCATGTGTGGTGAATGTGGGATATTTCAAGGCACCTAACAGTTACCTAAAAGGAGTCAGTTTAGAGATAGGAGACCCATCATTCACATTGTACCTGACCTAAGAAGCAGAGGGGTTAGAATATGGTTTGCAATGCTACATACTGAATTTGTGAAATAAGTCTGAAGCATACTTTTGTTGATGCTGAAAAATTCCTTTTGAACTTCTAGAACTCTCAAGTCGCAAAAAATAAGTTAACGGACCTAAGCTGGTCATTTGAAACTCAGTGTTGATTTGAGTGAAAATAGTTTGAATGTATGAAGTGTAAATACCAGTTAGGATGTTATCATCCACATATAACAAAAGGATATTGTTTTTTCAGGAGTGATATTTCTAATAAACAAAGAAGTCGAAGGATCTAGTGAGCCTTAGAGATAAAAGATAAGTTGTGAATCTTTCAAACTAGGGTCTTGGAGCCTATGTCACCGATAAATGGATTTATGTAATTTGCAAACATGATCTAGGAAATTAGGATCTTCAAACCCAAAAGTTTGCTTCATAAAAACATTTTGTTGTAGAAGCCCATGAAGAAATTCATTTTTCCATCGAGTGGTTGAAGAGGCCAATTAAAAGAAACAAAATGATCAAGAATTGTTCTACAAGTGGGGTATTTAACAACAAGTGAATGTCTCATCAAAGTCAATCCTAGGGTTTTGTTGAAATCCCTTAGTTACCAACCTAGCTTTATGATAGAACTTAAGCTATCGGGTTATAGCTGTATAGACGCTACTCTCTCCTTTGCAGCACTGTAGAGGCTTGCACTCTCCAAAATCTAGGGTTTGACCAAATAAAGACAATTTTGTAATCAATTCATTTGATAAGTAAAAACTGACCCAGAGCAACATATAAATACTAATTGGCTAACGACTAATTATCCCAACACCCCCTATAACAATTAACTAATTATGCTAAACCCCCAAACAATTAAAATAATCCCTAATACTATAATAATTAAATTAAACTAATAAACTAAAAACTATACTGCCATGTCCTGCGCCGTGTCCGTTGGATACGTACTCGTATCAACTTCCCCCAGTTCAGAATCACCTTTCCCTTAAGGTGAGGCTCGGAGTAATGCGTCTAACTAGCCTTGTGAAATTTGTATTAACATAAGTGTGCTTTGGTAGCCGAATATGGAAAAATGGATGGTGGAAACGAATTCAGAGGGTATGAAAACCCTAGGAACCGGTGCGAGCAGGTTCAATTCCAGGGAAAAAACAGGCTGAAACAGTCGGTCAAAGCCGCTGACTGGAAAAGAACGGTCTGGTGGCTGAAACAGATGCAACATCAAGCTGTGGCTCACAATGTTTCTGGATCGGCCATGGGGGTTGGTTGGATCCAATTTCAGGTTGCCCATATATCTATGTCGGTCCCAAGGAGGCTTCAAACCCCATTGTTTATGCCCTTTCAGAAAAGACGCATCGCGTAGAAGCTGCTGGTCGGTGCTGTTGTGGGTCGAACTCGGTGCCGGTGTCTGGTTTTTGTGGGAGACCGGAGGAAGCAACGGTGGTAACCCTAGATCAGGCGGCGACTGTAACCCTAGCTGAGGTGGCAACTGTAACCCTAGCTGAGGCGGCTTGATCTGGGGTGCGATCTGTTTGACGGATGAACCTGGATGCTTCCCCTGCAGCGTGCTCCATTGGTTCGACAACGTTGAAGGAAATGGTTGCTGCTTCTTGTTGTTCGCCGATAACTGGAGCGGCGGCAGCGCACATGTCTCTTTTTCCTCTGTGGATGGGTCTTCAGGCGGCTGCGGAGCGTGGCCGGTATGCTGCCATTGCAGCGGCTGCTGTGTGCTCTTCGGCGGTGGCAGATCAGCCAGAGGCGGCGGTGGAGGACCTGATGGTGCTTGTGGTGGAAGACGAGCCTCCCAGCGTGCGAATCGTTTCTCCCAACGCGTTTCGAGTTTATCCAACTCCACGTGAAATTTGTGCATAAAATGGTCCAGAAGTTTTTGATTGATTGCCCAAAGTGACTCCTCGGTGATTGCTTTAATGTTTGTCGACGTATCACCAGCTGAATGGTGAAATCGATGAAAACACCAATTGATAGCCCTTAAGATAACGAGCTGTAGCTCTATAGACGCTACTCTCTCCTTTGTAGCACTGTAGAGGCTTGCTCTCTCCAAAATCTAGGGTTTGACCGAATAAAGACAATTATGTAATCAATTCTTTAGATAAGTAAAATCTGACCCAGAGCAATATATAAATACTAATTGGCTAATGACTAATTATCCCAACATCCCCCTCTAACAATTAAATAATTATTCTAAACGCCCCGAACAATTAAAATACTTCCTAATTAAAAGGGGAATATGCAGATGAATATGCATCACATATACTCTAGAAGGGGGGGGGGGATAGAGTATGCCAACTTTTCGCAAAACTAGAGGAGGAAAAGAGTTTTGGTTTTAGTGAAATGGAGTTATAGGCCTCGAACACAAATTTAAGCCTTTGGAATGAAATACAATTTGCAATAGATCAGACAAGTCTTTTTCAAGGCCTTGAAAAGAGTTTCAAATCCTTGAAAAACAGACAGTTTTAAGTGATGCAAGAACTATGAATGTGAATGAACTGTAAATGCAAGAGACAAATGATTTATTGAGTTCATTCCACTTGGACCTACGTCTCTACCTCAGGGATCTTCTCCCTGCAGGATTTTCAACTCAATTCTTATTAATCAAAAGCCAAGCCCTATATCTGAAGCACACAGAATTGCCTTACTCTATTACAGCTTGTGGTTCTTCCTAACCTACCTAGTACATGCTCTAGCTAACTGATTAAGAATTCTCTATTTTTCACTTTGAACAATCCTTGAGAATGGTATGAAAGAAATGATCAACCAATCAAGTACAATACAGAAGAACACTGGAATAGAAAACTGTAGTGAAGAATGCAGTGAACTTCTGTGTGTTGGATTGTGAGAGTGATGAACTTCTTTGATGCTTGTCAATCCAGAATTTTGTCTCTCTTTTTTGCCTGTTGATATTTGTGTGTTGTTGCTTCAAAAAGAGCTCCATTTATACTGTTTGAAACTCTACAAATCTTCCCTGATTTTCAGCAACAACTTCCTATTTTGTAGGAAACAAACTTTGACTCACTTAACAGCTTTCTCCTACGGATAGTTGATCCAAATCTTCAGAGATATTGCTATGATCTTGTATTTAAGCAATATGAGAAGCTGTCATGAGTCACTAATTCATCACAGGATCATTTTCACTGAGTGATTTCCTTCCTGCAAATTACAGATAAGGAAACAAATCCTGCATACTTAGGAAACAAAATTTCCCCGCAAACTGAGTCAAAATAAGGGATTAAATATGTTAGATCTATCAAATCAGTTTGTCTTTCATCATCAAATAATTAACACATTAAGCACAGGGGTGAGAGGGATGGTATTAAATAAAAAAGAGTTTAGAAAAACTCCCCCTCAGAGCATGTATGTAGGTAAGACAGCTTCAAGGCTTTGAATCCTGGTTCAAGGCTATTTCAAGCCTGTGAAACGTGATTGAAGGCTTTGAAAACTGGTTCAAGGCCTTGAAATACCTAAGTATTTCAAGTCCATGAAACCTGAGACCTTACAATCTCCCCCTTGATGAAAGAAAAAACCACAACTGTTTTGATTCTAAGTATCTGTAAAAAAAACTGATTAGCACATAATAGTAATAACACAGTAGTTCCAAAAGATCCAACTTATTAATAAGAAAAAGCAAAAAATTGCAAGTAAGTTGCAGAAAATCCTATTGACCAAAAAGATAGGTCATCTAAACAACAATAAAAATAAAAAAAACCCTAAGATTTTTCTCCCCCTTTTTGACTTTCATCAAAAATACTGAGAATATGTTGGATCAGTGTTTGAAATTTTTGAAAATAAAACTTAAAAAGAGTTAAAAGAAAGAATGGGGAAGAAATAGTAGGCAAGATTAAGGGGTTGGATCTTCATCTCCATCTTGATCTCCCTCTTCTTCCTCACTATCATTATCAGTCTTCACTTGTTCTTCTTATTCCTCTTCATTCTCACCAACAACAGTTACTTCTTCAGTCTTATCTTGTTCTTCTTGTTCCTCTTCATTCTCACCAGCAGCAGTAACTTCTTCAGTCTTATCTTGTTCTTCTTGGGTGGAGGAAGCTCTTCAACTGCCTCTGCACTAGGAGTTCTAGATCTAGAGTCTCCACTGATCTCTTGAACTTCATCCACTGCTTCCTTTCTTTTCTTCTCTGTACTCTGTTTTGATCCTCCGACCATCTTGATTCTATCTGAGGCTCTTCTTGTGCTCATTAGGGTTTGGAAGAAGAATAGAGAGAGAGGTGAATTTGATACGGCGTGAAGGATAGGAGAAGGAGATAAATACTCAGAGAGTTTGTATTTGAAAAGGAAACTGCAATATTTTTCTAATCTTAAAAGATCTGTAATGATCAACAAAGATTCAAATCTTTGAAGCCGTTGGAAATAAATAATTTAATACTATATTTGGCTAAAAATCAATTTTGAAAATGGTAGGGGCAATATTGAGCAAATATCTACAGAGATAGCACCCAATACTGAAAGATCCAAAACTTATTCACTAAACAATTATCAGACTTATTTTCAAGGCTTTGAAATAGTTTCAAGGTCTTGAAATGCTGTTAAGCTGAAACACATAAGACCAAAGCTTTGAATAGATTTTCAAGGCTTTGAAAATCAGTTCAAACCTTTGAAACACATAAAAGACTTACCTTCCTTACCTGGTGCTCCCCCTAAACCAATGCATCCTTATTTAGCATGCCTAATTCCAGTCTTACAGCTGAGAATCTTTCATCTGGAAATGGTTAAGTGAAGATATCTGCAAGTTGCATGTTAGTAGAAAAAAATTCAAGAACAATATCACCTTTCTCAGCATGATCTCTGATGAAATGGTGTCTAACATCAATATGCTTGGTTCTTGAATGTTGTACTGGATTCTTTGTGATAGATACTGCACCAGTGTTGTCACATTTGATGGGAATACTTCTGAAATCAAATCCAAGATCCCTTAACTTTTGAGAAATCCATAACACTTGTGAACAACATGCTCCAGCAGATATATATTCAGCTTCAGCTGTTGATAGAGAAACTGAGTTTTGTTTCTTGGAGTGCCAACTGATAAGATATGATCCAATAAATTGGCAAGTTCCAGAAGTGCTTTTTCTATCAACGTTGTAACCTGCAAAGTCAGCATCTGAAAATCCATGTAAAGAGAAGTTAGAATGTCTTGGATACCAAATCCCTAAGTCTTTGGTACCATTGAGATATCTGAATATTCTCTTCACAGCAGTTAAGTGTGATTCTTTGGATCAGCTTGAAATTTTGCACACATACGTACACTGAACATAATATCTGGTCTACTATTAGTAAGGTATAGCAATGATCAAATCATACCTCTATATTCTTTCACATTGACACTATTACCAGATTCATCTTTATCTAAAGACAGTGTAGAACTCATTGGAGTCTTGATCTCTTTGGATTGAGACATATTGTACTTGTTCAGCAAGTTCCTAGTATACTTGCTTTGATGCAGAAAAATGTCCTTCTTCAATTGATGTATTTGAAGTCCAGGGAAGAAGTTCAACTCTCCCATCATACTCATTTCAAATTCCCTGCTCATAAGACTTGAGAATTCTTTGCATAGAAGATCATTAGTAGCTCCAAACAGAATATCATCAACATAAATCTGAACTACAAGTAAATCTTTATCATGAGTCTTCATGAAAAGGGTCTTGTCTACCGGTCCTCTTTTGAAATCATTTTCAAGCAGAAACTTTGACAATCTTTCATACCAAGCCCTTGGAGCTTGTTTCAAACCATAAAGAGCTTTGTGAATTTTATAAATATGACCTAGAAATTTATCATTTTCAAATCCAAGAGGTTGTGCAACATAAAATTCTTCTTGTAAGTAGCCATTCAGAAAAGCATATTTTATATCCATTTGAAATAGTTTCGTATTTTTGAAAGATGCAAATGCAAGCAGTATTCTAATTGCTTCTAACCTGGCAACTAGAGCAAAAGTTACCTCATAATCAATACCTTCTTCTTGATTGTAACCTTGTTTAACTAACCTTTCTTTGTTTCTGATCACCTTGCCATCCTCATCCAATTTATTTTTGAACACCCCCTCTGGTTTCAATGACAGACTGGTTTGTAGGTGGAGGAACTAGGTTACACATGTTGTTTCTTTCAAATTCATTGAGTTAACTTTGCATAGCTATAATCCAGTATGCTTCTTGTAAGGACTCCTTCACAGTTTTGGGTTCTACAAGAGAAATGAAAGAATTGAAGGCACACAGATTCTTCAACTGTGACCTTGTTTGTGTAACAGTGGTTGGGTCATAGATTATATTGTCAGCTGGATGGGATGATCTATATTTGAATCTCTTTCTTGGAGACCATGATTTAGGTTCTCCATATATCTTCTCTGGTCTTGAAGTAGGGGCCTGATCATTCATCTCTTTTTGATCATCTTTGTCAAGGATTTGATCTATATTTTCAAGGCCTTGAGACATGTTTTCAAGGTCTTGAAAATGGCTTATGTTTCCTTCTGAAACTTTCTTGAACCCAAGATTGTTCTTAGCTTCTTCTTCTGATTCATGTTTGTTCCGATTCAAGTCTGCAAAACTTTCACCCAAAGAACCATCATAGCTTTCATAAAAAATAACATGAATACTTTCTTTAACCATCTTGGTTCTTTTATTATAAACTCTATAAGCTTTGCTAGTAAGAGAATAACCAAGAAATATACCTTCATCACTTCTTGCATCAAACTTACCCAAGTTATCCTTACCATTGTTGTGGACAAAACATGTGCAGCCAAAGGGTCTAAAGTATGAGATGTCTGCCTTTCTCCCTTTCAAGAGTTCGTTAGGGGTTTTCTTCAAGATAGGTCTGATCAAGCACCTTCAGAATATAATTTGCTGTATTCACAGCTTCTTCCCAGTAATGTTTTGGCAGCTTATTTTCTAGAAGCATTGTCCTTAACATGTCTTCAAGAGTCCTGTTCTTTCTTTCAACAACTCCATTCTGTTGAGGAGTTCTTGGAGCAGAGAAATTGTGAGAGATACCATGCTTAGCACAGAACAAATAAAATTCTAATTGATCAAATTCTCTATCATGATCACTTCTAATTGAAGCAACGTGTAGGTTTTTCAGGTTTTGAAGTTCACTGCAAAGCTTTGAAAATTCAGAGAGTTCTTCAGAATTTTCTTTCAAAAAAATAATCCAAGTGTATCTAGAATAATCATCTACAATAACTAGCATATACCTCTTATCTTTTGGAGTTGGTGTCCTCATCGGACCACAAAAATCCATGTGAAGTAGCTCAATAGGTCTAGAGGTACTTACATACTTCTTTGGTTTGAATGAGCTTCTGGTCTTCTTAACCTGAGCACAAGCTTTGCATACATCATCTTCTTTGAACTTGATAGACGGTAATCCTCTTACTAGGTCCTTTGAGATCAATTTGTTCAAGGTATGCAAGCTAATGTGACCAAGCTTCCTGTGCCAAACCCTTGAATCCTCTTTCAAGGCCTTAAGACACTTTAAGATTTTACCTGCAACTTTGTTAGTCTGAAAAGTATAAACATTGTTTGATCTAGAGGCTGTGAGAATGCAATTTCCTGATTTCTCATTTTTCACCACACACTTCTCTTTATCAAAGATAACCTTGTTGCCATTATCACAAAGCTGAGATACACTAAGCAAGTTCAATTTTAAACCATCAACTAGATACACATTAGAAATAGAATTTTTAGAATCTGTACCAACTTTACCAATACCAAGAATGTTGCATTTGCCTTTGTCACCAAGAGTAATTGAACCTTCAGATTGATATTTTAATTCTGAGAATAGGGATCTATTTCCTCTCATGTGTCTTGATCAACCACTGTCAATAAACCACTTCTGTTCTTTGATGTTGGTGGCAACCTCAATGTTCTTCTCAGAACTTTCATCATTCTTGGCCATGAAGCATAGGTTGGCATGTTCTTCTTCAGATTCAGATTCACTTGAGCTATTTGAATCACTCCATGAAGTTATCATAGCTTTCTTTCTTCTGTCATGGTCTTTATTTTGGAAGTTCTTGCTTTTCTTGTGTGGACAGTCTTTTATCAAATGTCCTGCTTTAACACACTCAAAGCAGTTCATGACTTTGGATTTATTTTGTGAAGAAGACTTACCTTTGTAGTCCTTGCCACTTGATGATCTATTTCTTTCTGTGTTGAATTCTTTATTTCCAAAGTTTTTCTTCATTTTGAGAATTATGGTTAAGGCTTTGGATATCAATGCCAAAGGATCCTCATCATCATCATCAACTTCAGTTTCAAGGCTTTGAGTTTTCTCATTCTCTTTGGCCTTGAGTGCTAAGTTTTTGACACCTTCAGGCAGCTCTCCGTCAGCTTCATTCATGGATATTTCATGTGTCACGAGCTTCCCTTGTAGGTCATCAAGTTGTAGTGATGAGATATCTTGAGCTTCTTCAATGGCTGTTGCCTTTGGTTCCCATTTGGCCTTTGGAAGACTTCTCAGTATCTTCCTCACCTTTTCTTCATTGGAAATATGTTTTCTCAAGGAATCAAGGTGTTGGAATAGATGCCCTAGAGGCAATCTAGTTTAGTATGAATTATTTGTGGCTAGAAATTCATTTATTATTTATTGGATATTTAATATAATGAAGTCCTTAGATTTACAATTGTGTTGTTTATCTTAAATATCCCTAGTCAAGTATAATGATTAAATGGGACAATCATCTATAGACTAGTATCGGGTTGGATTGATATGGAGATACCACGATCCAACACATAGGTGTGCATTAGGGAATGTTGCACTGGATTGACCCATCTCCGAGAAGGCTACATACACGTTATGTTGAGTCACAAGCGCTTCTCGCGGTGAAATGCTATTGTCATCCTTAGACTTGAAGTCACTAGATATTCTAGTTGTGGATTATTGTGATCTTGGTAGCGTTAAACGCTACACCGTAACTGGGTAGTTATAAAGGCGTGTACTGGATACAATAAGAAGCAAGCTTAGAGATCGTAGTGGACGTAGATATAATTTGTCCCTCCCACATAACGGGAGCAAATATCCTAGGCCACTCGAGGGATAGTGCTTATAGAATGTCTGGCCAGAATCAAATAAATCAATATGGGATATTGATGTTATTTGCACGAATAAGGCTATTCCCATGGATCGAGAAACTATGGATTGGATATACGAGTGTGACTTGTATGTCACGTGTCCAATCCGGATATAGAGACAAAGGGATGAGACAATTACTTGTACAAAGGTTGTCAAGATGACTATTCTATTAGTTGGCTAGAATGGATGTTTTGCTAGAGACCGCTCCATATTAGCAAATAGTTGCTACCAACTAGATAGAACCTATGGGGTCACACGCTACATAGAGTTGAACTAGATTTGGGAATTAATTAATTGGATTAATTAATTAGAAGGATCACTTTGCAAACCCTTGCAAACTTAGTAGGGACTAATTTGCAAGGAAGGGACTAAATTGAATTCTAGTAGGACTAGAATAAGTCCTTTAGGTAGTTAACAAGGAGTTGTTGGACTATATAAAGGACCTTCCTTCCTTCCTTCCCACATAACTTATGCTCATTATTGAACATAACAAGAGTGGGAGAGAACAAAAAGGAGAGAGAGAGCAAGCAACAAGGAGGCCCGACCGCCCCATTGCCGCCGCCCCGTCCCCGTCGGCCAAAGGAGGGCGAGACCCTCCTTTTGGGACTCGTTTTGCGTGGTTTCTTCTTCCTCTTCCTCTTCCGGGCTAGCACCAAGGACTTGGGAGATCTAGAATCAACTCTAGGCGTGGATCAACTATAGAGAACGTGACATAATTCGCGTTTGAAGTCATCAAGGAGAACCCAAAGGTGTGTTTATGATTTCTAACCCTTACCATCGTTATGTCTCTTGACTTGTGATCCTTGGAGGGTTTTGCATGATTTTATGTTTGTTTATGCTTCCGTTGTGCAATTCATGAATCAAAACCCTACAGTGGTATCAGAGCCACATGTCGTAGAGCATAAACGTGGTTTATGTGTTACGTTTTAGTTGTTTTACACCTTAATTTGATTGTTTATCGCGTAAAACAAGACAAATCAAGCATGGGATGCAATTTGTCAATAATTAATCATAACAAGATCCAATTTTTGCATTGGATGCATGAATTGGTGAGTTTGAGAAATTTTAGGATCTTAGATCTAGGGTTTGGGCATCCTTGGGGAAGAAGGAGTTCTCCCAAAACAAGGAAACAACCAAACTTGGGCACCAAGCAAGGGAGTTGTTTTGGAAACAACTCCCACAAGGAGGTTCGGCCCCCTAGGGACCGCCCCCCTTGCTTGCCGCCCAAGCTTGGCCGCCCTAGGGGCCGGGCGGCCCTAACCCACGGCCTAGGCTTGTGGGTTTTGGGCCGGGCCGGCCCTAGGGCCTTGTGGTTCACTTTGTTGGGCCGGGGCAATTTGATTGTTGGGCCCATGGACCGTTTTTAACCCTAGGAATCCTAAAATCAATTAAAATTGATCAAGCGTGTTAAAATTAGATTTTAACTGTTTATGTGCAAATCGCATGGTGATTGGATATGGCCTTAGGATGCGGTTTGATGTGGATGTTTAAATTTTGTGGTTTGGTTTACGGCCTGCGAGCTGATCAATTAATTGTAATAATTAATTAGGGTTTTATGGCCTGCGTGCCATTTGTTTTCTCAACTTGTGAGATTTATTTTATTTAGTATAGAAGTTAGCTAGTGCTATATAAAGTAGATTGTTAGCCAAGATTGAAAAAAAGAAGCCCAAAGCCAAAGAAGCCACAAAAGATGGAGCATGGAGCATGGAGCATTCCACAAGACTATGAAGGATGGACCAAAAGATCAAGACGCATGGAGATGTGTTTGCTTTAGGGTTCATAGATAATTCCATTGGCTTGGAATTATCTTAGTCTAGAAAAGGCCATATCCACATCACGTTTAATTTCTGTTTTGTGGTTGTTTATTTTATTGTCTTATTATTGTGTGGTTGGTGTATGGATGATGCATGCAATTAGGATAATAAGATAATTAGACAACCCGGATCTATTATTTGGAGTTGTGCCCAAACTCAAATAGATAGATTAGTTGATATTGATCAACAAAAACAATTAAGAATTGAATTTAAAAATCCCACAAAATTCAAATATTGTGTTCTTGCCTTCTCGTTATTTATTTACCAAGTTCGTGCGTGCCAAAGCATGGCGACTTGGTTCATCATGATGGAATGCGATGGCACGTAACAATGTGCAATTGTTTAGATAAGAGGTTGAACACAACTAGGCTATTAATTTGATTAAGAAACCTAGAGGCAATCAATTGGGATTATCCATATGGATGGATAAATAAGGAGTTATTTGCCCAATTGAACCATGAGTTGCATATGGGATGCAATTGGAATTGTTCCTACCTAAAGTAGTCAAATTATGGGTGACTTGCCAAAGCAAGCTCATAAGGAGATGAAAGATGGATCTTGGCCCACTAGAAAATATATGGATATTTTCCGCATTAATATCTCGAGGGTTATTAATCTGTAGAAAAATAGTGGGAGCTATATTTGATAAACTAGCCATTATTGAATATAGTCAAAAATATCTCGAGGGTTATTAATCCGTATTTTCCTTTTTTTAGAATTCCAAATGGCAAACAACTCATTGAGTTCACAAAATTCCCAACGATCTGTCCTTGAGAAGGACAAGCTCTCTGGAACCAACTTTCTTGATTGGTACAGAAACTTGAGAATTGTTCTCAAGCAAGAGAAGAAACTGTACGCAATAGAGGAGCATGTTCCAGAAGGTCCAGAGAACCAAACACCTGCTGCCTTAAAGGCGTATCAAAAGCGTGTTGATGACGCTAATGATGCGGCCTGCCTTATGCTTTGCACCATGACTTCTGAGCTTCAGAAGCAACAGGAAAACATGAATGCTGTCGATATGATCGAACATCTAAAGCAGCTCTTCCAAGAGCAGGCGAGGGTAGAGAGGTATGAGGTCTCAAAGGCACTGTCTTAATGTCATCTGGCAGAAGGGAACCCGGTGGGACCCCATGTACTCCGAATGATCGGGTACCTGGAGAATCTCGCCCGACTGGGGTTCCCGGTCGGCCAAGAGTTGGCAACCGATCTCGTGTTGCAATCGTTGCCCGAGAGTTATGGACAGTTCATTATGAACTATAACATGAACGAGATCGTTAAACCACTGCCAGATTTACTCAACATGTTGAGGACGGCTGAACAGAGCATCAACAAGGGTAAGGGAAAGGCCATAATGATGGTACAGAAAGGAAAGGGAAAAAGGTTTGCCTCTTCTTCCAAGGGCAAAGGCAAGTCAGTTTCCAAGTCCAAGGAACCTGCCCTTAAGCCTGTTGGTGGCATTGCCAAGGCCGTGACTAAAGGTGAGTGTCACTACTGCACTCAGCCTGGACACTGGAGGACGAACTGCCCAAAATATCTGGAGGACAAGAGGCTTGGAATAGTGATTCCACCACCACCAGGTATTTTTGTTGTAGATGTCAATTTAACTTTCTCTACATCATGGGTATTAGATACTGGATGTGGATCTCATATTTGTCGAAATATGCAGGATCTAAAGAGAAGTAGGAGATTGACTAAAGGGGAGATAGAACTGCGCGTTGGGAATGGAGCAAAGGTTGCTGCGTTGGCCATAGGCGTGTGCGAGCTATCTCTGCCTTCAGAATTAGTTTTAGAATTAAATAATTGCTATTTTGTGCCTGCTATGAGCAGAAACATTATTTCTATTTCTTGTTTGGACAAGAATGGTTTTATTATTTCAATAAAGAACAATTGTTGTTCCTTTTATTTAAATAATATTCACTATTTTAGTGCGCAATTATTTAATGGACTTTATTTCCTTGATCTAAGCAATCCTGTCTACAACATTAATACCAAGCGGATTAAAATAAATGATTTAAATCCTGCTTATTTATGGCATTGTCGTTTAGGCCACATAAATGAGAAACGTGTATCTAGACTCCATAAGGATGGACTACTAGACTCATTTGATTTTGAATCATATGAGACATGTGAGGCTTGTTTATTGGGAAAAATGACAAAGTCCCCTTTCAATAAGAAAGGTGAGAGGACTAGTGAGCAATTGGCGCTCATACATACTGATGTGTGTGGGCCATTTTCCACGCCTGCCAGGGGTGGTTATGTCTACTTCATTACTTTTACTGATGATTACAGTAGATATGGATTTGTGTACCTTATGAGGGCAAAATCCGAATCCTTTGAAGTGTTCAAAGAATTCAAGAATGAAGTAGAAAATCAACTTGGCAAAAGTATAAAGGCTCTACGATCGGATCGTGGAGGAGAATACTTAAGCCAAGAGTTTGACGACTATCTTAGAGAGTGTGGGATAGTGTCACAACTCACTCCACCCGGAACGCCACAATGGAATGGCGTGTCCGAGAGGAGGAATCGAACCCTATTGGATATGGTTCGATCTATGATGTGTCAAACCGATCTTCCATTGTCATTTTGGGGCTACGCTCTATTAAGTGCAGCTTTCACCATTAACCGTGTTCCATCTAAATCAGTCATGAAGACACCATATGAGATATGGAGTGGGAGGCGTCCCACACTGTCGTTCATGAGGATTTGGGGCTGCGATGTCTATGTAAAACGTTTACAATCAGACAAGTTGGGGCCTAAATTGGATAAGTGTAAATTTGTGGGGTACCCTAAGGAAACTAAGGGATACTACTTCTACAATCCAACCGAGAACAAAGTGTTTGTTGCTCGGACCGGCGTGTTTCTAGAAAGAGAATTTGTCTCTAAAGAAGCAAGTGGGAGGAATGTAGAACTTGAAGAGGTTCAAGAACCACAAATCACTAAACTGATTATGGAACATGAACAGGAACCACAAGCAGTTGTGGAGCAACCTGTTCAGGTAACACAAGAGCTTCGTAGATCTAGTAGAGTGCGCCAGGAACCCGAGAGGTATGGACTTCTCGTAACCGATTCCGGTGAGACGATGCTCATAGATGATGAGCCTACTACCTATGAGGAGGCCATGAGTGGCCCAGACTCCCAGAAGTGGCTGGAAGCCATGAGATCCGAGATGGAATCCATGTATACCAACAAAGTATGGACTTTGGTGGAACACCCGATGGGGCGCGGCCCATAGGGTGCAAGTGGGTCTTCAAGAAGAAGATCGACATGGATGGTAATGTGATTACCTATACGGGCCGATTGGTGGCTAAAGGATTCAGACAGATTCATGGTATTGACTATGATGAAACCTTTTCACCAGTCGCTATGACCAAATCCATCCGAATCCTACTTGCAATTGCAGCATACCACGACTATGAGATTTGGCAGATGGATGTCAAAACAGCATTCCTTTATGGGAATCTCCTCGAGGACGTGTATATGATACAGCCGGAGGGTTTTGAAGATCCAAAGCAAGCCAACAAAGTCTGTAAGCTGCAACGATCTATTTATGGATTGAAGCAAGCTTCTAGGAGTTGGAATCGACGTTTTGATGAAGTGGTCAAAGAGTTTGGCTTCATCAGAAACGAAGATGAGTCTTGTGTCTACAAGAAGGTTAGTGGGAGCTCTGTAGCTTTTCTGGTCTTGTATGTGGATGACATACTACTCATTGGAAACGACATTCCCATGCTGCAATCTGTGAAAGATTGGCTAGGAAAGTGTTTCTCAATGAAGGACTTAGGGGAAGCAACCTATATACTCGGTATAAAGATCTATAGAGATAGATCTAAGAGGATGCTAGGCCTAAGTCAAAGTACATATATTGACAAGGTGTTGAAACGGTTCAACATGCAAGATTCCAAGAAGGGATTCTTGCCCATGTCACGTGGAATTACTCTTTCGAAGAGTGGTTGTCCTTCCAATGAGATTGAGAAGGAACGCATGAGTAGAATTCCCTATGCCTCGGCCATAGGATCTATCATGTACGCCATGTTATGTACTAGACCAGATGTGTCATATGCCTTGAGTATGACAAGCAGATACCAATCCAATCCGGGTGAGAGTCACTGGATTGCAGTCAAGAACATCCTAAAGTACTTGAGAAGAACTAAGGATGCTTTCTTGATATTTGGCGGTGAGGAAGAGTTGCGTGTAAGGGGTTACACTGATTCAAGCTTCCAAACCGACAGAGATGACTTTAGATCACAATCGGGATATGTATTTTGCCTGAATGGAGCAGCGGTGAGCTGGAAGAGTTCCAAGCAAGAGAAGGTGGCTGATTCTACAACAGAGGCTGAGTACATTGCTGCAAATGGCGCAGCAAAGGAGGCTGTTTGGATCAGAAAGTTTGTTTCTGAACTTGGTGTGGTCTCTAGCATTGCGGATCCAGTTGAGTTGTTCTGTGACAACACTGGGGCGATCGCGCAATCAAAGGAACTCAGATCGCACCAGAAGTCCAAACACGTGCTCAGGAAGTTTCATCTGATTCGAGATATTATCGATAGAGGAGACGTTCGGATATGCAAGATTCCTACATATGATAATCTGTCAGACCTGCTTACGAAGCCTCTCACGCAGTGGAAGCATGAAGGGCACACTAGGAGTATGGGCATACGAGATGCGCCAGATTGGCTCTAGTGCAAGTGGGAGACTGTTGGAATAGATGCCCTAGAGGCAATCTAGTTTAGTATGAATTATTTGTGGCTAGAAATTCATTTATTATTTATTGGATATTTAATATAATGAAGTCCTTAGATTTACAATTGTGTTGTTTATCTTAAATATCCCTAGTCAAGTATAATGATTAAATGGGACAATCATCTATAGACTAGTATGGGGTTGGTTTGATATGGAGATATCACGATCCAACACATAGGTGTGCATTAGGGAATGTTGCACTGGATTAACCCATCTCCGAGAAGGCTACATACACGTTATGTTGAGTCACAAGCGCTTCTCGCGGTGCAATTGTATTGTCATCCTTAGACTTGAAGTCACTAGATATTCTAGTTGTGGATTATTGTGATCTTGGTAGCGTTAAACGCTACACCGTAACTGGGTAGTTATAAAGGCGTGTACTGGATACAATAAGAAGCAATATTAAAGATCGTAGTGGACGTAGATAGAATTTTTCCCTCCCACATAACGGGAGCAAATATCCTAGGCCACTCGAGGGATAGTGCTTATAGAATGTCTGGCCAGACTCAAATAAATCAATATGGGATATTGATGTTATTTGCACGAATAAGGCTATTCCCATGGATCGAGAAACTATGGATTGGATATTCGAGTGTGACTTGTAAGTCTCGTGTCCAATCCGGATATAGAGAAAAAGGGATGAGACAATTACTTGTACAAAGGTTGTCAAGATGACTATTCTATTAGTTGGCTAGAATGGATGTTTTGCTAGAGACCGCTCCATATTAGCAAATAGTTGCTACCAACTAGATAGAACCTATGGTGTCCCACGCTACATAGAGTTGAACTAGATTTGGGAATTAATTAATTGGATTAATTAATTAGAAGGATCACTTTGCAAACCCTTGCAAACTTAGTAGGGACTAATTTGCAAGGAAGGGACTAAATTGAATTCTAGTAGGACTAGAATAAGTCCTTTAGGTAGTTAACAAGGAGTTGTTGGACTATATAAAGGACCTTCCTTCCTTCCTTCCCACATAACTTCTGCTCATTATTGAACATAACAAGAGTGGGAGAGAACAAAAAGGAGAGAGAGAGCAAGCAACAAGGAGGCCCGACCGCCCCCTTGCCGCCGCCCCGTCCCCGTCGGCCAAAGGAGGCCGAGACCCTCCTTTTGGGACTCGTTTTGCGTGATTTCTTCTTCCTCTTCCTCTTCCGGGCTAGCACCAAGGACTTGGGAGATCTAGGATCAACTCTAGGCGTGGATCAACTATAGAGAACGTGACGTAATTCGCGTTTGAAGTCATCAAGGAAAACCCAAAGGTGTGTTTATGATTTCTAACCCTTACCATCTTTATGTCTCTTGACTTGTGATCCTTGGAGGGTTTTGCATGGTTTTATGTTTGTTTATGCTTCCGTTGTGCAATCCATGAATCAAAACCCTACACAAGGTTGCTGACAATGTCTGTGAACCTCTTGAACATCTCTGTGATTGAATCATCGGTATTCATCTTGAACATCTCAATTGCCTGAGATATAGGTTGATCTTGGTTTTCTTGACTTGACTAGTTCCTTCAAATGTTACCACAAGCTTGTCCCAGATTTCTTTTCCAGTCTTACAGCCTGAAATCCTGTTGAATTCATTTGTACTCACAGCACAATAAAAGATGTTAATAGCTTTGTAATTCATAGAATATTGTTCTAACTCAGAGGAGGAGAGTGAGTCTTCAGATTTGGGAGTTTTGATCCCATCTTTCTCTGTAAAGAAAGTGTGAGTTCCATTCTGAATAATGGTCAAAAGCTCTATGACCTGATCAATGATGAACATCTTCATCAGGGCTTTCTAGTGAGCAAAGTTGTCTCCACAAAATAGAGGAGGTGTGTTGGAAGTTCTTCCATGTGAGAAACCACCATCACCTGCAGTAATCATGATCACCAGATGGTTAAATCTTATACAGTGATACAAGTTCTGATACCAATTGAAAGGGGAGCATGCAGATGAATATGCAACACAAATACTCTATAAGGGGGGGGGGGGATAATAGAGTATGCCAACTTTTCGCAAAACTAGAAGAGGAAAAGAGTTTTAGTTTTAGTGCAATGGAGTTCAAGTCCTTGAAGAGACATTCAAGCCTATGGAATGAAATACAGTTTCCAATAGAACAGACAAGTCTTTTTCAAGGCCTTGAAAAGAGTTTCAAACCCTTGAAAAACAAACAGTGTTAAGTACTGCAAGAACTATGCATGTGAATGAACTGTAAATGTAAGAGACAAAGGATTTAGAGAGTTCAGTCCACTTGGACCTACGTCTCTACTTCAAATATCTTCTCCCTTTATGATTTTCAACTTAATTCTTATTAATCAAATGCTAAGCCCTAGATCTAAAGCACAGAGAATTTCCTAACTCTATTACAGCTTGGGGTTCTTCCTAACCTATCTAGTACATGCTCTAGCTGAATGATTAACTAATGATTATCTATTGTTCGCTTTGAACAATCCTTGAGAATGATTTATAGGAGTATTACAGAAATGATCTACCAATCAAGTACAATATAGAGGAACACTGGAATAGAAAACTGCAGTGAAGAATGCATTGAACTTTTGTGTGTTGGATTGTGAGAGTGATGAACTTCTTTGATGCTTGTCAATCCAGAAATGTGTCTCTCTTTTTTTCCCGTTGAGTGTTGTGTGTTTTTGCTTCAAAAAGAGATCCATTTATACTGTTTGAAACTCAGCAAATCTTCCCAGATTTTCAGCAACAACTTCCTATTTTGTAGGCAACAAACTTTGAATCTCTTAACAACTTTCTCCAACGGATTGTTGATCTCAATCTTCAGAGATATCATTGTGATATTGTATAAAAGCAATATGAGAAGCTGTCATGAGTCACTAATTGATCACAGGATCATTTTCACTAAGTGATTTCATTCCTGCAAAATCTAGATAAGGAAACAAATCCTGCATATTTAGGAAACAAAATTTCCCTGCAAAACTGCGTTAAAATAATGGATTAAACATGTTAGATAAATCAAATTTGTTTGTCTTTCATAATCAAATAATAACACATTAAGTACAGGGGTGAGAGGGATGGTATTAAATCAAAAAGAGTTTAGAAAAACTCCCCCTCAAAGCATGTATGTAGGTCAGACAGTTTCAAGGCTTTGAATCCTAGTTCAAGGCCTTGAAATACCTCTGCCTGTGAAACCTAATTCAAGGCTTTGAAAACTGGTTCAAGGCCTTGAAATACCTAAGTATTTCACGTCCATGAAACCTGTGACCTTACACTAATACTTTAATAATTAAATTTTACTATTAAACTAAAAACTATGCTGCCATGTCCTGCGCCGTCCGTTGGATACGCACTCGTATCACTTTATACTAATATATAGTCCCATTAGTTTTATATTTTTACCTGAGTACCCATTTGTTCCCCTAAAGTATTTGAATTGGGGGAGGCTTGACAAGGGTCCAATTATTTTTGTTTTAATAGGCTTTGATACTCATCAATAATTGCATTGAGCCACGGCGAGTGTTTCTTGGCCTCTATGAGATAAGTAGGGTCAATTAGAGAAAAAGATGAGGTAATGAGATTGATAGATGTGAAATTATCGCCAATAGTTTTTATCTTAAAGATACCACACTTACTTCTTGTCTGCATCAAGTGTCCTCTAATGGATGGCTGCTCTGTGCTTGGTGTAGGTTCCATGGTAGAGCTGGTTTCGAATAGACTGCTCATATTACTGCATCTCTGCATATAACACTCGTACCTCCTACACTGTAGGTATTTGATATGCATGTGTAGCACTATTTTGTTCAGTTTGGAGGTGGCCCTCGGGTGTAGTGTTGGTGTTCTCTTCAGTTAAACAACCATTTGAATCATCTGAGATGGTTTTGTTCTGATCAATAGAGCATGAGACAAGAAAAGGAACAATATGAGTTGTAGGAATACAAATAGGATCACAAGCGGTAGTAGAAGAAGAAGCAACATAAAGATAGGAATGTACATCAATGATAATATATCAACTTATAAATATTTTTGATGTGGTTTAATCATAGCATATATAGCATTTATAATTAGAAGCATAGAATAGGATAACACATTAATGAGTTCTGAGAACAATTTGGATTTGGTATAATTCCTCAAATAAGGATAACATGCAGAGCCAAGTTCTTTAAATAGGAATAATCAAGTTTTGAATTATGCAGCAATTCCCAAGAAGATTTGTTAGTAGATTTTCTAGGCATGCACTTTCTGAGATACGCAACAGTAGTGAAAGCACGGAAACCATAAATTTTTTGGAAGAGAAGCATGTTCAAGAAGGCTTATACCAGTTTCATATATGTGTCTATATTTTGTTTCAGCTAGTCCATTTTTTTTAAGTATATGGACAATAATTTTGATGAACAATGCCATGTGATTTCAGAAAATGCTGAAAAGTATAAGCAATATATTCACCACGACCATTTGATATTAAATTTTCTATTGGCGGATATTCCACTTTGAGCAAAAATTTCTGCGAAGGGAGAATCATATTCTCTCCTTGGTCACTATGTAGGATTTTAATCATTTTTCTTAATTTGTTTTCTACCTCTTCTTTATATTGCTTAAAGGCTTATACAGCTTCATCTCGACTATGCAATAAGTAAACATAGCAATACTTTGTGCAGTTGTCGATAAACATAATGAAATATTTATTTCCACCTCTTGTTGGCACGAACTTTAAATCACATATGTCTGTATGAATTAATATAAGCTGACTAGTTGTTTTTAAACCAATAGATTTAAAAGGCTGCCTTGTTAATTTCGCCTCAACCCAAATTTCACATTTGTGATTTAAACTAATTGCGCTTTTTGGAAGATGGTCCAAATTCATTAATTTCCAAATCGATTCTTTGTTAACGTGACCAAGTCTTCCATGCCTTAAACAAGAAGAAGAAAAATAATTAGACGAATCAAGAAAATAGTTATTAGATGCCTACTTATTAATAGCCGAGATAACCATTTACATTGAGTTTGAACATCCCATCCTTCAAGTCCCCCCTATCCACGCAGTCTCCTCTCTTGGTTACAACACGCTTTTCGGACTCAAAAAATAGTTTGAACCGTTTCTTGCTAAGAACCGAACCAGAGACTAAGTTCTTCCTAATGACCGGGACATGGAGAATTTCATTTAGTACGAGCTTCTTGATGGAGGTCATCTTTAAGATTACCGCACCTTTTTACGGTGGATGTTGCTGAATTCCCCATGGTTGTGTTTGGGAACCAAGATTTGAATTTGGATTTGGATTTGAAATTCAAAATTTCAAATACTAAAATTATAAATACCGGGAGATTTGAATTTTCTCGTTTGGATGTTATTATTGGTCTAGTTAAGGATTTGTATTTAATTTTTCCTTGAATTTATAATTTCAAACATTTCACAAAAGCAAACCTGGCCCAAGGGTTCATGGCTAGCCCAAAAGAGCGTGATGCGTGATCACGGGCGAGGAGCAGGGTTCGATTCCCTGGAAAGGCAATTTTTGATAAAAATACCATGAAACCTACACTTGGAAATTTGATTTCTGAGGTTGAAAACGCATGATCATAACTCGGCTTATCCCCTTAATGCACCAGCCCCACCCAGAATTTTAGATTACATCTTATACGTTGGAATTTCAAATCATTCACACTTTTGGGGGGTTGATTTGTTCCAAATATAATACAATACCCTATAATAAATCCAAACATTATATTTTATTCCAAATCACCCAAAATCCAAATCCACCCCCAAATTCGATGCTATCCAAAAAGACCGCATGTAAATATGCTCATCGGTGTCAACATCCTCATACGAAGAGAATATGCTCCTGTCCAAAAAAATGTGGCGGGTGGCGGTATCGAGCCACCATTCTTTTGGGTTTCCATTGGAAATGTTCAATTCCGAAACGACTGACGCAAACTTGCCTCCTTCATCATGATTTTTGTCTTCAACCAAGTGAGCTTCGGACTTCTTTCCGTTAGAATTTGGCGATTTTTCCGGTAGTCTTTGATCATGTGACCCGTCTTGCCGTAGTTGTGGCACTTTTCTGTGAACCTCTTCTTCATATTTTCGGGCTGAGCATTGAACTTTCGCCTGAGTTTGTTGGCTTCCAAACCGCCCTCCACAAGATTAATCTTGGAATGATGGCAAGTTGAGGGCTTCTTGTCAGCAAACCGGTTGCCTTCCTCGATTCTTACTCATCCCCTTGCGTATATGCTTTAGATAGTTCTTGTAGTTTTTACACGCTGGAGGTAGTTTATGTATCATGATGCAAACAAGAAATTTCTCCGTGAGGATCATGTTTCCCGCATGAACGTCATGACTTAAGCCCTGAAATTCACGGACTTGAGACATGATACCTCTGCCGTCTATCATCCTAAACTCTAAGAACTTTTCCATCACAAACTTCTTGGCTCCCGCGTCTTCGGTTTGTACTTCTTTTCAAGAGATTTCCAAAGTTCCTTGGCGGTTTTTACAGCATAATATACATTATACAATTTATTGTCTAGACTATTCAATACACAGTTCCTAGCCAAAAAATCTGAATGATGCCACACATCTTTTGCTAGTACCGCCTCATTTTTAGGATTCTCGGAGAGTTTAGGTGCATTTTTGGAAAGATATCTTGCAAGGCTTAAGGTGGTCAAGTATAAGTACATATTTAGTTTCCACCGCTTAAAATCCTTGCCAGAGAATTTCTCGGGTCTCTCGACTGGATGTGCATTGTCCGGTATTACATGAACAACAGGCACCGCTGCATTGGTTGTGGCTGCCGTAGTTGACTCAGTTTTTCCGTTCGCCATTTCTAAATAAACAAATTGGTTAGATGCATATTAGAATACAAATAAACAAATAATTTTTTTTGATAAATAAAAAAGCAATACTGAATCTGAAATTGTTGTAACCGAAAGTGATAAACAATCTGTTATAATACTAAAACAAAGATCTGTTATAATACTAAGTTCAAGTAAATGTAACAATTTATATATAAGCGTACTGTACATACAACAAATTGGAACATACTGGTATTTTTCAGCACTAGCAAAACGTTTGAGCACTTAACAGACTGATGTAATGATTAAACAATATGTTTGACAAAACTGTAAAATGCTATGTAAAGAAATCTGAACACACTGTTTGAATAGAGACAAAGAGAACGAATAAAATTTTGTTTAACAAAAGGTATTAACTGAAAGTTACCAAATTAGGAGCAAACTGCTTAAACAAAAAGTTATCAACGGTTCTGTTGTGAAACGATGATTGAGAGAGACACGAAATAAAGAGAGAGACTAGATGTAGGGAGAAAAGTATTGAGATGTGTATTATTCTCCAACCCTAAGCCTCTTTATATAGGCATTATGTGGGCTTCTGGACCAGAATATAATTATACAAAATACACCCAACTATGTGGTGGATATTCACATCAGTCCAATAACATATTTCATAACACTCCCCCTTGAATATTCACCACTACGATGCCTCATTAAAACCTTGTCATGAAAAACCCAGTGGGAAAAAAGCAATGACTAAGGAAAAAGAGTACATCGGTGAATTGTATTTCGCTCAGCCTCATTGATGACATTCTTCTGGAACGCATCTGAATAATCTTGGCAGCCTCGTTAAAACCTTGCTTGGAAAAACCCTGTGGGACAAAAACCATAGCGAAGGAAAAAGAGTGCCGCATTTGGATTGGTTCTCCCCCTCTTGGTAACACCTTTGTACCTGACAAACAAAACCATTGCAAGACCAAAATCTAATAATATACAATTACTTAAACATAATAAAATGCATATGCACCTAAATCTACTCGCGAGTGTACACTTTCAATTTGCTTCAGGCAAATATTTTCTCATGGGAACCAACCTCCATGGAATTTCACAAATTTGTGATTCTTACGATCGTATTTGTAACTAGATACTTTTCAACCCATCTTTTGTTGTTCCTTAATCCCCGTCACTAAGACAATATTATCATCATTATCACCACAAGATGATTGTATTTATGAGAATTCATCATGAATACCATATCATGTTCTCATTTATGAGTCCCAAGCTTAAAAGCGGACATAAACGTTAACATAAATCCCACGCATACCAGCGGATTTTAAACTTAACATGAGTCTCGCGCTTTATAGCGGACATATAATAACTACATAGATCCCACGCTTACCGGCGGATATGTAGTCTTTGCATAGTATGTAATTTATGCTTCGGGTTTTGTATGCTCTACATATTCAAAATGATTGTACCCGAGCAATTTTCTATGCACTTGTTGACTTTGTTTGGCCATTAACTATTTAGTCATCATTCTTCCGATAAAATTATCATATGATTTATATAGCGCTTCCTCAATTCTATCATCATTATTAGTAGGATCATACTATTGCATTAAGGTACCTTTACCTACTTCCAGAGCTATGAGCCTCTCCCAGGGCTATTTAATTACCAACGTTGGTTTTGATCCATTATGATGATGTATATATGAACCCCCAAGATTTCTCCAGAATCTTGTGTTCCTAATTTGTAGAGCATTTTAACCATATCCCAAATTATTTTGGATGCTTTGATATATGTTCCTCTTCTGGAGGATCAACATATGTACACAAGCAACCCTTTTATGCTTAAAGTGTATACCCAAATCGACACCCATTTGTCGAGAAGCTATCCATTTATTGGGATTTTGCAATAGTACATACCCGTAGAGACAATGATATTTTGGCTCATGTCATGTAATATGACCCATTCTCCCCCTCATGACGTGAGCAATATGATCATAACCATAATGTAATTTCGCTGATGCTTCAGGCATCAATTTGTCTCATATGTACTTTGTATAAACCAATCCGTTAAACAAAAATATTGACAATAAGCAATCTCTTGGACGCCGTAGTTCTCTAATCAAAGTTTCTCCAAGAAACCCAAAAAGAGACGTAAATGTCAATACTTTTATTTAAATTGAGTGATTGTAGATTATCTCTTCAGGGAGATCTTTTGATGTTATTTTATAACTCCATGTTATAAACATCTTCATAATTTGCATACTTCTGATATGAAAATATGACTTATAAGCATATAAATAGCTCATGTCCAATCAAAACTCATTAAGAACATCTTCTGGATGTTCTACTTTGATTTAAAAAAAAATACATAAAAACAATCTGAAGAAGAAAACAAAAACGTAATCCAGCCCTCTTCAGGAGGGTTGATCAATTAAATTGCAGTAATCTCTTCAGAAGATCACTATTTATTGTATTTCATAACTTCAGGTTATGAACGTCATAACTACAGGTTATGAGAGATGCATGTGGCTATAGATGCATGTCAATAGAGACTACGAAATCTCTTCCGAAGATTCGTTTTTATCCATAATAAGTTAAAACAAATCGAAATACTGAAAATTTAAGTCCATAAAATTAAAATAAAATAAAGAACAAATGACACTACCTCTTCAGGAGGTTAGACATTAGCAATAATTGTAAACATCTCTTCTGTAGATTTAATATGTTATGACTTCAGGTCATAAAATATATTGTAACTTCAGGTTACAAGTCATGAAGATGTAAGCATCTTCTAGATGCATTTTTTTTATGATGTTGTAACTTCAGGTTACAATCACATCATCGTGTACTGAAAAAAAAAATTACATGAGTATGAAATAAAGTACAAAAAAACATAACCTCTTCAGGAGGGTCTAGCTTGCATTGAAAGAATTTAGAGAATCTTTTAACATTCCATACCAGAGACATACAAAAATCTTTGTATACTACAACATGTTTGAGATTTATTTGAAAATACTGTCATAAAATAGTAGTAAGAGACAAGAAAATACAATTGATCATAACATATAACAACACAGCCAACATATATATCGTTGTTACGGTCATGCGATTGAATAATTGATAGGATTTAGACTAATCAATAGAGGTTTGGTGAAATCCATAATGCATCATGTAATTGATAGGACATAAGTTAACCATTCTAAACGAAAAAAGAAAAAATCACTCACTGAATCGTCACCATAAATCTTCTTACTGGTAAAAGGTGTTTCATAATAGTAATATTAATACTAGTTCTGGTTTCTAAAGGGACAAAACAAACACTCCCAATATTTAATAGAATCACATGGTATGGAACTTATTTGGCTTTAGAAAAAAAAAGAGGTTGCTTTCTGAGTTACAGAGGAGGTCTCTTACTCCTGTTCGTACATGAAAACAACAAGGAAAAAAAAAAGAAACTTATTCGTACCTTCAAATTTGTGTTGGATCTCAAAATTTCTCGAGAGCGTTATCGTGCTGATAACGTGTTGTGAAACGATGATTGAGAGAGACAAGAAATAAAGAGAGAGACTAGATGTAGGGAGAAAAGTATTGAGATGGGTATTATTCTCCAACCCTAAGCCTCTTTATATAGGCATTATGTGGGCTTCTGGACCAGAATATAATTATACAAAATACACCCAACTATGTGGTGGATATTCACATCAGTCCAATAACATATTTCATAACAGGTTCTCTATTATTAGTATTTGTTTTCTCTTTAATAAGGGACCATAATTGACACAAAGACTATAAAGACTATCGTTGTCCACTTACAACCAGGAAAGACTATCGTTGTTCTTAACTAAGAAGAATAGAGTGTGGTGGACATCAGAGTACTGAACATAAAAAAGTGGTCTTACGATTGTTATCAAGTGTTCACCCGAGTTGTTCTGTTCGAAGAAAACATTAAATAATCTTAAGAAAGAACTTAAAGATCGACAATCGGTTGAATGCAGACACAAGATGTTGAAGAAAAGCCTCGTACATAGACAATCTCCTTAAGACAATATTCGTCGCCCACTGTATGTGTCTTCGTGTTCTACAGTGGCGCACTGCCCCCTAGAATAGAAGTTCTTCCTGTTTTGCAGGGTGGCACGGGACTGCAACACACGGTGAATGAGACTTGCTGACGAGAAGGGATAATCTATGTAGGGAGAGGTTTACTGCTCAGGAATTCGGAATAACAAACTGCGAAGGAGAGGGTGCCTTTTCTAACCACTGAAAAGGGACAAAGAAGGGACATAACCGTTCAGAACGGCTATAACTGTCATAAAACAGTTATAGTTATTTAACAGAGTTAATAAATCGTTTTGGGTTATTTTATGTTAAATTTTGTGGGTTAAGAAGTTGGTTTCTGGAAAAAAAATAAATAGTCCAGAGTAAGGCCCAACAAACGAAAACCCACGCACCGGCCTGTGCCCGAACCTAAGACCGAGACGGACGGACGGCGGCGGCGCGTGGTGGATTTGACCATGGCTAGTTTCTCCCTCCTGCACAAAATGTGCTTCTCCTAAAGGGCGTGCCCTTATAGTATAAGGATGAACTATATAAACACTTCAATCCTTCTCTTCCTCATGATGTGGGATGATTTCTTTTGCGAACATAAACCCAAACATACACCCTCCAAATTCAGCGGCGTATGGAGCATTCACCTCTTATTGGTTTTCGACGAATCAATTAGCGAAACGATCACTAAGTTACCCACTACATGATGGTGCATTTGGTGTTGTTAAATTTCAAATTGCCGGGTTTAAAACCGAGCTCAAAGTCATGTAAAAACTGACATATCGAAGACTATTTTTCCAACAATTAGCAACTAGTGTTAATTCGTATAATTAGTTTATGTCGTTTTATATTCTTTTATTATTATTGTGAGAAGTGTAGCGTATTAAGTTAGTTAAGGGGTATTATGTTAGCAAGTAGTGTCAATACGTTTGAATAGTTTATGTCGTTTTATATTCATTTATTATTATTGTGGGTCAGGTAGCATATTAAGTTAGTGCAGGAGCAGGTGTTTTTTTGATAAAGTTGTTTCTACAAAAACAATGTTTCAGTCGTGATTTGGAGACCATTGATCAGAAACTCAATTTCTAGGATAAAAACCTAGTGTTTGTGTGTTTTGTGATTGCATCTTGCTGTCAAGTAGATCTTCATATTTGGTTAACTGAAACCGGAACCGAACCAATTTTATCGGTTCTTTCAGTTCCGATTTGTTTATAACCGGTACGGTTTTATCGTCGGTTCAGTTTAACCGAAACCGATCTTTTTCGAAAACATGAAACCGAACCGGAACCGGTACTTCGCTTCGGTTCGGTTAACTGGTCCTGGTCCATTACATATTTTTTTGGTTGTTTTGTGGAGTAAAAAATAATTAGAAAACATAAAAATAGAAAAATATACATAACAAAGAGAAACAAACTTGTATTATTAATCAAAGAGTAAAAGACATTTTCCACCCTCCGACTATGGACAAAAGGCATTTTGCCACCTGATTTATGGAAAAATACGATTTGCACGCCTGTTAGAGTTAAAAACTTACACCACACTAACGGAGGGTAAAATGACATAATTACCCCTTAAAGTTGACGAAATCCCCCCACTATAAAATTCATTTCCACCTCACTTCCTAACCCTAATAATCTAATCTCTTCCTCTCTCTCTCTCTCTCTCTCTCTCGCTTCTCTTCTTTCTCCAGTTCTTACCCTATTTCTCCTCCTCTTTCTCCATTTCCTTGGCGCAGGTGGTGGGGACGGAGGCGAGACAGTTGCCACCGAAGAGCTCGTAGGCGGCGACGCACTTCACGGGAGGGGAACGTTTGGCCCCCGTGGCGAGGACATAGTAACGTATAGCTTCATAGATCAGGTTTTGGAAACTGAACAGGTATGGAATCGTCCATCTTCTGGTTGATATCCGATATCAAGGTCGTCCAATAAGGCTTGAGATCGAATTGGGTCGACATTTGTGTCGGAGAAGAAGAAGAAACAGAACATCAGAATTGGGGGATCGACTTTTTGCACCCCTGATACTCCAATATCAAGGTCGACCAGTCTGGGCTGCAATACACAATCAAATCAAATACTCAGCCTTTTAATCGATTTGTGTCTTCTAGGTAGATGAGGAGAGAGAGACGGGATCTGTCATGTATCTCTTCAAAGCTCAGATCTTGATCTACAATTCAACATAGAGAGAGAGGGAGAGAGAGATACCATCATCACCAATAATGATGAAGCTGTAACCTGTGGACGAACAATTTCATCTACTGCAGCAGCACAAGCCGAAGAAGATGGTGAAAAGGAACCACGACTCTGTCATGTTATTCGTCCGCGTCAACTACATCTTCCTCCTCATCTTTATCAGCTTCCTCTTCTTCATAATCTTGAAAATGTTTGGCATTTTATTCATCAAACGGTTGGATTGAATACTAAAAGCCATGCTTTTTGTATTGGATTATCTGAATTTGATATTTATGAGAATAGTTTTGGGTAATTTTTTTGCATTATGTTATTATTGAGCATAGTTGTCTATTATTCGACATAGTAGAAGATCTGGTGTGTTGAGTCTAGCTTAAACATAAGATCTTATCTTCGGTTCTAGTGGAATAAAAGTTGTGAGTTTACAATCTAGACGGAATTAGACACACCATCAGAATGATTGTAGCACATTGTTTTAGTAGGTATGTCTTGGCTAAAGGAAACAATATTAGTTCATACTATAGTTTCAACTCAGTGTGCTAGTATTATTTGTGTATATTGAATATGACCAAGTTGAGATCATTGTCTTTGTACTGACATAACAAGAAAAGCTATGTCTCATGGTTATTATGATTACTTATGCTCTGAATCCTTAGACAGTCAATGTGAACATGTATTTAGTAGTTATTGCTTTGACAAGTCAAGTGAGTGAGATTCCTATGGAGTCAACAACCTCGATGAGTTGGGTGATACTATTAAGTCCATGGTGTAAATTTATATATCGAAGGAACCCATTTCCCGCTTATGAGATGGATGATATCCCCTTGATGAAGCTTATAAGTTTTGATTATGTCAAACCCTGCATGTAGATTACTTGGTAATCTGGACATATAAAATAGTTAAGTGGTAAAGATCAAGGAATTGGGAAGAGGTCGATTAAATGAATTGGTCAGTATTTAATTTAATCTACGGATATCTGTAATCTTAACATGGGGAGATAATAAGTATTTCTGAACAGGAGCTCGAAATATTATTTTTTGAGAGTACAGACATGACTGAAATAACAGTTATTTTGTGGTACCAACTGTTATTAACTTTACTTGGGCTAGGTTCGGTTGGAACCAGAAGTCCTAATAAAGTTAGGAGTCTGATTCGTATTTTCTCCTCTAGGTACCTCCCGTAGCCTATATAAGTTTCTTATTCTTCAAAATCCGTATGCTTCAGGCACACAGTAAAATGTAGGGTTTCGAGAGCGAGAGCAATACGTCTGGAGGCCAAGAAGGATTCTGGAAGCAGCAAGCCCACACTTGCATCCAGAGGGAACTTCAGGAATACGGGAGAAAATCCAAAGTGATTCAGACCTAAATCAACTAGCTAGGATTCTTGTATGAACCCTAATTCCTCCTAGTAGGGTTATTGCGTTCTTGTTGATAAACGTACAAATTTTAATCGGTACTCTTTTGAAATTAAATCTAAAATCTCTCAACTATTGAGCAATCCATAAGACTTGTGAACAACATGCTCCAGCAGCTTTGTATTCAACTTCAGCTGTTGATAATGCAGCTGAGTTTTGTTTCTTGGAATGTCAACTGATCAAGGAAGATCCAATAAGTTGACAACTTCCTTAAGTGCTTTTTCTATAACCTTTGTAACCTGCAAAGTCAGCATCTGAATATCGACACAAAGAAAAGTTAGTTAGTCTTGTATACCAAAGTCCTAAGTCTTTGGTACCATTAAGATATCTGAAGATTCTTTTCACAACACCTACGTGTGACTCCTTTGGATCAGCTTGAAATCTTAAAAACATACACACATGACGCAGATTACTAGCGCGTATTACGCAAGCGTACGGTCAAGTAGAAAAGAGTGAGTATTTTCAGTACTCGGGTTGTCGATCCCTCGAGGACAAGCTCGCAACAAGTTTATAATTAACAATTTAATGTAGTTTATTAGGTAACCGGAGTAAAAAGTGTGTGAATTGTGGTGTTGCCACCCCCAAACAAGTGGTTGCGATCAATATCAAAAATAATAGTAAACTGGAATTAAGAAGAATTCTTATTAAATTAATGGAGAGGACTAGGCAATCTCGTTGATCACCTAGGGCTGTAACTGATGTCTGAATTATCTGAGCAACACGTTAACTATATTATAACTAAGTTGGGTAACAGCGCTGACTATCTCCTATCGGTCTCAAGTCATTATACTTCACGATAGACTACAATCTCCTATCGGTCTCTTGTGTCTACCGGTCCGTTCTAGTAGGCTAACGACATGCACGACAACGGGTCCTCTCGGTCCACCGTTGCACGAAACAGTCGAATCTCACCTACTGAATCTACCCACACTAGCCAATCCTAACATGTCTCTTCTCAGTCTCAGTGATACGGGGTTGATGTTCAAGTTTCATCCTAGTTAATTAGAATCACTGTCGTGCATTCACTAACTAAGCACTGTTTCCGGTTAGCTACTCCATAAACACCGAGTATTAAGCACAATACATGAACAGTTGAATTAAAATAAGCTATCTTTAAGCATGAATCAACTATTGAATGAAGCCCTAGTTCTTGAACCCTAGCTTATCTCCTAATCGTGTCACTCGACTAGGATTACTAACATAAACAAGAAAATAGAATTGATTCAAAAGATGAAATCATGAAGCAAAGATCCAATCCGGAAAAAATATCATCGTTTACATGAACCCTAGGCTCTCAAATTGAGATGCCTAGCTATGGAGTTTCTAGCTACTCATAGTTGAATAAGCAAAAACAAAGAGTTTCTCCATTAAAATTGAATAAGAAGGGTAGAAGAAATCAAACGCAAAGAAGCTTCAGTGGTGAAGCTTGTTCTTCCTTGTCGTCTTCTTCTTTTCTTTCTCCTCCGTTGGTTCCTCAATAATCCCCTTTTCCTTCCCCTTTTTTATTTTACGTGCCTCTCCTTTTTTGATCTAGAAGTCTCCTAATTAATCACAAGACAACTTTAAAGTAATGACTAAAAACCCCTCTTGTTTTGCCATGCGTGAGTTACAGTTAGTTTCTCAAGTTTCTGGTCGCAGGACCTGAAAATCCTGGACCGGAAAATCCTGGTCCTGCGACCTCCTGGGTGTTATTATTTTTTGTTTCTTCTTTCTCAGGCTCCCGCATATGTTCCGAAGTTTGTTTCTCCTCTCCTCTTGATCCATGAGCTCCGTTTACTGTCAAACACAACACGAAAACACCCCGTGCGATCAAAAGTGACAAAATAAATGTAAATGATGCGAAAAACGCCAGAATTTATCAAATAAGCAGAAATAGCTCAACTACTCACATACTTTACAATCATAGTGTATTTCTAACATATTCTACCCGGAAATCAAACAAAACGATAGCAAATCGCACGAGAAGTATAACTCTAATACAGAGTTATCAAATCCCCCACACTACCTTTTTGCGCATTCCGAGCAAAATCATAAACATCTCCCACACTATGATTCTCAATCCACCGAATTGCAAACAACGTTACTAGCCATGTGACACAAACAACACACACACCCATGCAATCTATATGACTATACAATATGCAACTCGATTATAAACAATGCAAGAATTACGCAACGCAAATATTTTTTATTTTTAGCTAGAGATCGGGAAATCTCGAAAAGTAAATCGACAAGTCATAAGGCTCTCATATCCTTCGGAAATTCCTTAAATTTGGTGATCGGTCGAAATTGCTGCCAGTTTCGTTAGACAGAACGGGCACAAACACTTAAGACATTGCTTCGCACACTCGTCAAACATATCCCTAGAACCTACCAGCCGAGCTATATATACACGGTTTCACACTGCTGACGACTAAGGACGGGTTCGATAGGATGTTTAGAAGCGTAGTCCTAGACGTCATGATATAACTCACAAAAACCCGATTCTCACACTCCTTAACCAAAATCCAAGGAACCCCACCGAATCTCACTACTCTGGCCCTCATTCCCTCAATCTCGGTGCAACGCCGTTCTCGCGGCCACGAATGTGAAAGAGTGATCAAGATCCATAGCTAATCTCCCCGGTCATCAAGAAATTTAGTTTCAGCTCCTTATTCCCTTTCACTTTCACTTTCAATTTTTGTTTTTGTTTTCTTTCTATTTTTTTCTTCTAACAACTTCCATGGAGCCAACAATAATTATAGTAATATTCGAGGAGATCGAAGTATCAAATAATGTGGGGGTGGAATGTGTCAAATAAGTAGTGTAATCAAAATAGATGTCGACACCCCCACACTCAATGTAAAGCATATTAAAAACCCGGTAGTCAATGTGTAAACGTGCTTTTCCAATCGATCCTCCTCATCACCTAAGATATAGAGAATATAAGTTAACATCAACGCACGACCTCCTATAAGCTCAACCAAGCCCACCCCATATTGTGCGGAAAAAATATCACGCACTACGGCACTCCACCTGTGATCGTGGTGTAAGGACACGACTCACCGCCACACCAAAGTGTGCTACCATCTCTAACTCACCCTCACATCCCCTCAAAGGACGACATGTAAGAGAATCCACATAAGATGTATCAATTCAGCACACCCTCATCGAACCTCCCTAACTCGACTCCCTCTATCATGACGCATAGGAAAGGGCCATTCTAACAAGTGATGAAAGTCAAAACGAAAGGCTTCCGAGGCTAGAGGCTATGAATAAAAGGGGTAAATTGATCAATAGGGGTAACTAGTGGACCTAGGAGATGGAGACGGGACGTGAGGCCCCCATAAATATCACTCGCACAGCTGTTCCGTTGCCACTGCAAGGAGGGTGGACGACTACCTAAGTGACGGTGGTGTAGCGCTAGTAGGATAACCAGTCTGAGAGGCAGCTACTCGCATTTCTAATGTGCATTAGCCCTATAAGTCTTCCTACTCCAGATTCTCGCGTCTACCTCACCTCAGATTTTCATACTCCACATTCACTCTCTTCGATTGCCCTTTCAAAAAGTTTTCAATTTTTATGATATTTGAATTTTGGATGTTTTCTTTTTTCATTTTCCCATATTTTTCTAACTCTATATGCTTTTGGCCAACTTGACTAAACACAAGTTTCGGGTAGGGGTCTCAATAATGTAAAAGTGCTAACAAAATGCATAAACTACACAATCCTACCACACACCAACACAACACGAACACATAACTATATGTAACAAGGCGATGCAAACAAATACATGGCCAGTGAAAGTAGATGCAAACTGCCCCCACACTTAAGCGTTTCGTTGTCCTCAACGAATTTAGAGATAATGAAGGAGGACTCATCGCTTAAATGTGCAGGCGGTGGATTTTAACATTCATTGCTCGAAATGTAGATTAGAGAGAGTGTTAGAGGTACCTTGGTGCCCGGACCTACATGGGCACCGTAGCCGTGAAATTGCAACAAGAAGGGGTCTTGTGGATCGTTGACAATTTCTGGAGAAGTCTCTACGCGCCCGGATTCTGATATGCATCTATGACATGAACTGTAGCCCTCTCATGTGTGTGGCACTCAACATATTGGAATTGCTCCTCGACCTCGAGCAATTCTCTATATCTTTTCTGCATACTACTGTGGGGCTTTTCCTTTCCATAATTTCATGCAATATCTAGCACGTACATCAAGAAGGGGAATCCGGTGTCTTCTGTACCTGTGTCCCTGCACACTGATTGGAAAAATTAGTCCACTCTTTCTCGCCCCTCATAGTAAAATATAGAGAACTCATAAACAAAAAACAAAAACAAAAAGCATCCTACTCTACATTGGCAGGTCGTTTCGCATCCAACTTCTGGCGCTGAATGCTCATAACTACCTCGTGCGCCTGCACACTCGATGCTTTGCCCTTAAGTTCAAGCGGATCCTCCTGAGTCTGCTCTAGAATTCCTCGCCTAAATTGCACGGGAAATAGAAATTTTGGCTTCACCTCACGAGTGTACTGAGGAGTCGGTTTGAAAACCCGAAAGGCCTGCACACTCGATGTTTTTGTGCAGTTTGGAGAAAATACTAAGAAATCGCCTATACTCCTCAGAGTCATCCTTCTTCTTTCTAGTTTTCAATGGAAAAGGTACCTCTTTAGAAAAAGAGGGTGGTGGTAATACCTCATTGGAATTTTCCTCATCATGTGGAGTCATGCCCTTTGATTGGGGGACCATAACAGGTGTCTTCTCAGAATCGAAGACCTCATGCTCCTTAGTATTTGATGCTTCAGCTCAGGCATGGCTCGGGTATGGTGGATCAGTCAACGAAAACGTGCTGCTAGTGGTAATGTCATTTACCTGGCGCACATTCTATGTGTCAGACGGTAGAGAACCAGGTGCTCTAGCAGATAATTGAGTTGCACTTTGCCCAATTTGAACCTCTAGTCAACGAAGAGAAGTCTTCGTAGCCTGCAAATCAGAAGACATAGCATTGACCGTCGTGGTCATATTGTTCATGTTGTTACTCAGCTGTGTAACGCCTTAGTAAGTATAGAAATCTATGTGTTTGTCGCTACAGCAGCCGGTGGTGGAGCCTGTGAAACTGGTGCTTGTGGCATGTGCTGAAACCCAGGTGCGTATATAGCCCCAGACTGATCCCCATAACTGAAACCTGGATGATCTCTTGTGCCTGGTCTGTAGTTCCCTTGGTTCCAATTCTGTCGCTGTCCTTGTGGCCCCAAAAAGTTCATATCTTCACTTGCAATCTGGGCCAAGGCTGAATCAAATTCCTGCTCCTCTACTCTTGCAACTGGCTTCTTATCCCTATACACATGCTTGGATAAGTCGGACACCATCTTGCTAATACCAGTCTTCCATTCATAATCCTTAGGTTCAGGAGATGCCGATAATCTCCTGGAATCATAGAGTTGTGAGTCCTGCTTATCAAGCCACTTCGTGAGCGCATAAGCTCCTTCTTTGTCAACAGAGTACAGAAAATTGCCTCCAGCTTCTCTGTTAACCAGCTCCTGATTTTGACGTTCTAGACCATAGTAGAAGACCTAAAAAATTTTGTAATCCCCAAAATCATGATTTGGGAACTTCCTGATAAAATGCATAAAACGGTCCCATGCATCCACCACGGTTTCATCGGCCTGTTCCGAAAGCCTAGAATATCACCCGGTAGCTCAATCAACCGTTGAACTGGATAAAACTTGGACATTAACTCATCCACACACTGAGCCCATGTAGTCACACTGAGCCCATGTAGTGATTGAATCAGGAGCTCTTGACTGAAGCCACTTCTCAGCTGCACCCTTCAGACAATAAAGGAAAAGAATGAGCTTCAATGCCTCGCTTGTCACATCTTTGTACTGTTTAGTCTTTATGTAAGCATTGAATCTCCCAATAAATTCATTGGGGTCTTCATCCCTATTCCCATATAATTGAAACTGATTGGTTACCGTCTGAATTGTCGCAGGCTTAAGATCAAAGTGCTCGGCCTATATCTCTGTCACTACAATTGCCGTATTGTGTCCATAGGTGGACGACTGAAACTTTTCCACAATAGCCTGCCTAGACTTGTTGTACATTGTCTAGGAGCAGAAAAATTCCATTATGTTGAGGAGTTCTAGGAGAAAAAAAATTGTGAGAGATACCATGCTTAGCACAAAATAGATCAAATTCCAACTGATTAAACTCTCTACCATGATCACTTCTGATTGAAGCAATAGGTAATTTTTTCAAGGTTTGAAGTTCCTTGCAAAGCTTTGAAAATTTAGAGAGGGGTTCAGATTTTTCTTTAAGAAACATGACCCAAGTAAATCTAGAATAATCATCTAAAATAACTAGCATATACTTCTTAACTCTTGGAGTTTGAGTCCTCATAGGACCACAGAGATCCATGTGAAGTAATTCAATATGTCTAGTAGTACTTACAAACTTCTTTGGCTTGAAAGAGCTTCTGGTTTGCTTACCCTGAGCACAAGCTTTGCATACTTCATCATCTTTGAACTTAATAGATGGTAATCCTCTGACCAGGTCTTTGGAGATCAATTTGTTCAAATTATGCAAGCTAATGTGACAGCTTTCTGTGCCAAAACTTTGAATCCTCTTTCAAGTCCTTGAAACACTTCAAGCTTTCTCCTGCAACTTTGTTAGTGTGCAAAGTATAAACATTGTTTGATCTAGAGGCTGTGAGAATGCAATTTCCAGATTTCTCATTTTGCAACACACTTCTCCTAATCAAAGATAACTTTGTTGCCATTGTCACATAATTGAGATACACTAAGAAGATTAAATTTCAAGCCATCAACTAGGTAAACATTAGAAATATTATTCTTAGAGTTTGTACCTACTTAACATATACCCAAAATGCTGCATTTTCCTTTGTCACCAAGTGTGATAGATCCTTCAGATTGCTCTTTCAATTATGAGAAAATAGATCTCTTCCCACTCATGTGTCTTGATCAACCACTGTATAAACAACTTTTGATCCTTGCTTTTTGTGATATCCTGCAAACACCATTCACTTCCTTACCCAGATGTTAGACCAAGTGTGGAATTTAGATTTATATTAAGGGTCAACCATGTTAGGTGGTCTAACCCTTTTAGGAACCCAAATCTGTCTGACTTGTCCTTTGAGTTGAAATGAAAAAGTGTTCCTCATAATCAGAGGGTCTCTTCATCTAAATGGACAAGTCATCTTAACATGACCAATCATGTCGCAGTAATGACATTTTGGAGATGTCTTGTTGCTAGCCTTTACAAATCTGGTATTGTTCTTCTTTGGAAAGTTTGGATTGTATCCAATACCAGTTTTGTGAATAGACTGTAAGTTTCCTCAAAGAATCAGATTTAAATTCTGTTGAGCCAGCAAGTCTTGTCAATCTTCTTGGCATCTTGAAGTTTCTCAATGAGAATAGTCTTTTGTTTCTCCAAAATCATCATAATGATGTTTTAGAGTAACAAACTTGTCACTCAAATTTGAGTTCGCGGTGACTACTTCTTTGACTTGAGTTTTCAAGGCCTTAAACTGGTTTCGAAGGCTTTGAAATCTCTGTCAATTTTCTTCTAAGAAAGTTCAAGGCTTTTTGACAGACAAGTTCTAAGTTTTCTTTTGCTTGCTCATGAACTTTTTCTTTTAAAGATATGATCTCTTTCAGATAGTCCTCTTCATTTAAAAGCATAGATTTGAGATAATCAGAGAGAAATTCTGTAGGCTTTGAAATCAGAAATTTTACCATTACATCAATGTTCTTTTCATAAATTTCTTCTTGCTTCGCCATAAGAAAAAGATTTGCTTGTTCTTCCTCATATTCAGAATCACTAGAGGAATCAGAATCACTCCATGAAGCTACCATGGCTTTCTTTCTTCTGTCATGGTCATTCTTTTGAAAGTTTTTGCTTTTATTGTGGTGGACAATCTATGATCAAATGTCCTGCATCACCACACTCAAATCAATTCATGAATTTAGTCTTATTTCCATTGTAAGAAGTTTTACCTTTGTAGTCTCGGCAACTTGAGTTTTTATGCATGTCTCTGTTATGATCCTTGTTTCCAAAGTTCATCTTCATTTTCAAGATTCTTGTCAAGGCTTTGGATATAAGTGCAAAGGGATCTTCATCATCATCTTCTTCTGGTTCTAGGCTTTGATAAGATTCATTCTCTTTTGATTTAAGGGCTAGGTTCTTAGTTCCTTCTAGTAAGTCTCCATCCATTTCATTCATGGATATCCCATGTGTGAGCAACTTCCCTTGCAAATCATCAAGTTGAAGAGATGATAGATCTTGAGCTTCTTCTATGGCTGTAGTCTTTGGTTCCCATTTGGCTTTGGGAATACTTATCAAGATCTTTCTTACTTTTTCTTCATTTGAGATGTGTTTTCCCAGAGAGTCAAGATTGTTGAATATGTAGGTAAATTTCTTGAACATCTCTCTGATGGATTCATATCCATTCACCTTAAATAGCTCATATTGTCGGAGAAATATGTTGATCTTGGTCTGCTTGACTTGACTGGTTCCTTCAAAGGTTACCACAAGCTTGTCCCATATTTATTTGGCTCTCTTGCATCCAGAGATCCTGTTAAATTCACGTGCACTCAAAGCACAATACAATAAGATCTTATCTCTATAGCTCTTTGAATTTTGTAATAATTCAGAAGTATTAAGTAAGTCCTCTGTCTTGGGGGTTTTAATGCCATCCCTTTCAAAGTAGAGTGTATGAGGGCCCTTCTGAATAATAATCAAAAGTTCAACATCTTGATCACTTATGAACATCTTCATCAATGCTTTCTAGTTGACAAAATTGTCTCCACAGAATAGAGGAGGTCTGTTAGCAGCTCTTTCCTGAGAGAAACCACCATCACCTGCAGTACTCATGATCACCAGATGGTTAAATCTATACAATGATACAAGCTCCGATACCAATTGAAAGGGGAGTAAGCAGGTAGAAATGCAGTACAAATTCTCTAGAAGGGGGGGGGGGAATAGAGTATGCCAACTTTTTGCAAAACTTGAAAGAATAATAGTTTCTGTGAAGTAGTGAAGAAGTTCAAGGCCTTGAAACAAATTTCAATCCTTTGAAGTGAAAAACAGATTTATGTAAGACATAAAAGTTTATTTCAAGGCCTTGAAAGGAGACTAGTTTGAAAGTTGTGCAAACCCAAGTAAAAGAGAGAAAGATGAATGCAAGAGACACAATATATATAGAGTTTAGTCCACTTGGACCTACGTCTCTACCTCAGGGATCTTCTCCCTCCAGGATTTTCAACACAATTATTATTAATCAAAAGCTAAGCCCTAGATCTCAAGCACAGAGATACGCCTTACTCTGTTACAGCTTGTGTTTCTCACTAACCTATCTAGTACCTGCTCTAGCTAATTAATTAACTAAGAATTATATATTGTTCACTTTGAACAATCCTTTATAATGAGAGCTAGAAGAAGTATATGAATGATAAACAAATTAAGTACAGAACAGAAGAACATAGGAAGTGAAACTAAAATGAGAATGTAGTGTTCTTCTGAGATTGGATTGAGAGAATGATATGCTTCTTTGATGCTTGATAATGCTTGAATGTGTCTCTGTTTTTGCCTGTTGAGTTGTGTGTCAAATGCTTTGTTTTGAGCTCCATTTATACTGCTCAAGTGATCAGCAAATCTTCCTGATATTCAGCAACAAACTTTCCTCTTTATTAGGTAACAACTTTTTTGACTTCTCTAACCGTCTTCTCCAACGGATAGTTGATCATAATCTTCAAAGATATTGAGCTGATCTTGCCTTTAAATGAATTGAGAAGCTGTCACGAGTGTTTGATTGATCATAGAATCACAATCTCTCAGTATTTCCTTTTCTGCAAAACTCAGGTTAGGAAACCAACCCTGTAAAGTAGTAAAAAATGAACTTTCCCTGCAAAAATAAGTCAAACGGATTAACCAGATGAAGTCTAAGTGAACTAAAAGATTTTGTTTTTCATCATCAAGTAATAACATATCAAATATGAGATTGAGAGAGTTAGAATAAGAACAGAAGAACTCCCCCTTAGAATTTGCATACATGACAGACAATTTCAAGGCTTTGAATGTTAATTCAAGGCTTTGAAAACTGCATGGCTTTGAGTCTTAGTCGGAGATTGTTGGATTGAATACTAAAAGCCATGCTTTTTTATTGGATTATCTGAATTTGATATTTTTGAGAATGGTTTTGGGCAATATTTTTTCATTATGTTATTATTGTGCATAGTTGTCTATTGTTCCACATAGTAGAAGATCTGGTGTGTAGAGTCTAGCTTACACACATAAGATCTTATCTTCGGTTCTTATGGAATGCAAGTTCTGAGTTCACAATCTAGATAGAATTAGAAAAACCATCGGAACGATTTAGCACATTGTTTTATTAGGTCTGTCTTGGCTACAGGAAACTGTATTAGTACATACTATAGTTTCAACTCAATGTGCTAGTATACTTTGTGTATATTGAACAGGACAAACTTTAGATCATTGTATTTGTACTGACATAACAAGACAAGTTATGTCTTAAGGTTATTATGATTACTTATGCTCTTAATCCTTAGATAGTCAATGTGCACATGTATTTAGTAGTTATTGCTTTGACAAGTCAAGTGAGTGAGATTCCTATGGAGTCAATAACCTCAATTAGTTGGGTGATACTACTGAGTCCATGATGTAAATTGATATATCGGAGGAATCCATGTCCCGGTTATGGGATTGATGATATCCCTTTGATGAAGCTTATAAGTTTTGACTATGTCAAATTCTGCAAGTAGATTACTTGGTAATCTGGACATATCAAATAAGTTAAGTGGTAAGGATCAAGGAATTGGGAAGAGGTCGATTAAATGAGTTAGTCAGTAATTAATTTAATTGATGGATATCTATGATCTTCACATGGTAGATAATAAGTGTTTCATAACAGGAGATCGAAATATTATTTTTTAGAATACGGACAGGAGTGCAATAACAGTTATTTAGTGGTACTAACTGTTATTAACTTTATTTGGGCAAGTTTTGGGTGGAACCAGAAGTCCTAATAAAGTTAGGAGCGTGATTCTTATTTTCTCCTCCAAGTCCCTTCCGTAGCCTATATAAGTTTCCTTAGTCTTCAGAATTCATATGCTTCAGATATACACTGAAATCTAGAGTTTCGAGAGCAAGAGCAATACGTCTGGAGGCCAAGAAGGATTATGGAAGCAGGAAGCCCACACTTGCATCCAGGAGGAACTTCAGGAATAAGGAATAAGACCCGGAGTGATTCAGACCTGCATCAACTATCTGGGACACATGTATGAACCCTAATTCCGCCTAGTAGGGTTATGGTGTTCTTGTTGATAAACGAACAAATTTTAATAGGTATAGCAGACATGCAATCGAATTGTCCAGGGATTCGCCTCCCTTCACACACCCGTATGTATTCCCCCAAACACCTCCGTCATCTTTCTGTCTGCCAATTTCCACTTCTTCCAGATTAAATGTTCCCTCAAATTGTCCCAATTTTAGATTGGTTTGCTAGGGTAGGGAAAAAATTGTTGGGTTTTGACGTAGGTAACGCAGCGGAGTAACAAAAATTAATCCTACTTCAAAGCCCACCACGGATCGTCAGGAGGAGACATCATAACATGATAAGAGACATAGTATTGTGTACCTTTTTACTTGTGAGATCACACGAAGAATGATGTCCTCGTCTCTACGGTTGATCCACGTCTAGAGGTGAGATCTAGATTCTTCCTTCAAACAAGTGCTAGCTTGAACCCGGAGGAAGAGGGAAGAAGAATCAAAGCAACAAGGACAAGAGGAGGGTTCGGCCTCCTCTTTGTGCCGACGGGAAGGTGGGGGGGGGGGGGGGGGGGACGCGCCTCGGGCGTTCGGCCTTAGGCTTTTCTTGCTCTCTCTTTTGCTCTCTCCCACTCTCTTTGTGTTGTTTCTAATAACAAATCACAATTAGTGGGAAGGAAGATAGAGCCTCCTTTATATACTCCAACAACTCCTTGTTGTTTCCATAAAGGTGTTTCCTAATTCTATATGAACTAGAATTATTCCCTTCCTTGCAAATTAGTCCTACTAAGTTTTCAAGGTGTTGCACAATGATCCTTCTATTAATTAATCAATATTAATTAATCCCAAATCTAGCTCTACTCTATTTGACGTGTGACCCCATAGGTTTCTACTTAGTTGGTAGTAAATTATTACTAACATGGAGCGGTGTCTAGAAACACATCCATGCCACCCAACTAATAGAAATAGTCAGTGATCCCGACAAACCTTTTGTGCCTAATATCTTATATTTCACTTTCCCTTTGTCTCCATATCCGAATTGGAAACGAGACATAAATAGTCACACTCGTATATCCAATCCATAGTTCCTAGATATTGGGAATATGCTTATGCTAGCAGATAACATCAATATCTCCATACTGATTTATATGTGTCTGTCCAGACATTCAATAAGCCTCATCCCTCGAGTGGCCGTGGATATTTACTCCCATTATGTGGGAGGGAAAAATCCTATCTACATCACTACGATCTCTAAGCTTGCTTCCTATCATGCCTGATAGCTATCTTTATGATTACCCAGTTACGGTGTAACGTTTGATAACATCAAAGCACAATATTCCACAACTAGAGTATCTAGTGACTTCAAGTCTAAGGATTGCAATTATATTAGCTCTACGAGAAGCGATTGTGACTTGACATAACCTAATGTATCCTTCTCGTTGTGGGTCAATCCAGTATGCCATTACCCCCAATGCATACCCCTGTGGTAGACTTGATATCTACATATCAATCTACCCACATACTAGTCTATATTTGATCGACCCGTTAATTAATATAGTGGACTAGGGATATTTAAGATAAACAACACATTGTATCCAAGGACTTCATTATATTAAATATCACAATATATAATAAATGAATATTCTAGCCAAAACAATGTTCATACTAAATATACGATTCCATCTAGGGCATCTATTCCAACAGTCTCCCACTTGCACTAGAGCCAATATGGCCCATCTCGTATGCCTATTAATCTGGAGTGCCCTTCATGCTTTTGCTGCTCAAGAGGTTTTATGAGCGGATCTGAAACATTGTCATCCGTTGGAATCTTTCACATCTTAACATCTCCTCGATCGATCATATCACGAATAAGATGGAATATCCTAAGTACATGCTTTGGTTTCTGGTGTGATCTTGGTTCCTTTGATTGTGCGATTGCCCCCCCAATGTCACAGTACAACTCTATGGGATCCACGATGCTAGGGACCACACAGAGCTCAGTGAGAAACTTCCTTATCCAGACTGCCTCTTTTGCTGCTTCTGAAGCAGCAATGTACTCAGCTTCTGTTATAGAATCAGCAACTGTCCCTTGCTTGGAACTCTTCCAGCTTACAGCTCTTCCATTAAGGCAAAACACGTATCCAGCTTGCGATCTGTAGTCATCTTTGTCGGTTTGGAAGCTTGCATCAGTGTAACCCTTTACACTCAGCTCTTCCTTACCTCCAAATATCAAGAACACATCCTTAGTCCTTCTCAAGTACTTTAGGATGTTCTTGACAGCAATCCAGTGACTCTCACCCGGATTGGACTGGTATCTGCTCACCATACTCAACGCGTATGATACGTCTGGTCTAGTACATAACATGGCGTACATGATAGCGTATCCTACTCATGCGGTCCTTCTCAATCTCATTGGAGGGACATTCATTCTTAGAAAGAGTGAATCCATGCGACATGGGCAAGAATCCCTTCTAGGAATCTTGCATGTTGAACCTCTTCAACACCTTTTCTATATATTTACTTTGACTCAGGCCGAGAAACCTTCTAGATCTATCTCTATAGATCTTTACACCAAGTGTATAGGCTGCGTCTCCTAAGTCCTTCATCGCAATGCACTTTCCTAGCCAATCTTTAACAGATTGCAAAGTAGGAATGTCGTTGCCAATGATTAGTATGTCATCCACAAACAAGACCAGAAATACTACAGAGCTCCTACTAACATTCTTGTAAACACAAGGCTCATCTTCATTCTTGATGAAGCCAAACTCTTTGACCGCATCATCAAAACGTCGATTCCAACTCCTAGAAGCTTGCTTTAATCCATAAATGGACCTTTGCAACTTACAGACTTTATTGGCATTCTCTGGATCCTCAAAACCCTCTGGTTGTGTCATGTACACATCCTCGAGGAGGTTCCCATAAAGGAATGCTGTTTTGACATCCATTTGCCAAATCTCATAGTCGTAGTATGCTGCAATAGCAAGTAGGATTTGAATGGATTTAGTCATGGCGACTGGTGAAAGGGTCTCATCATAGTCAATACCATGAATCTGTCTATACCCTTTGGCTACCAATCGCCCCTTATAGGAAACTACCTTGCCATCCATGTCGGTCTTCTTCTTGAAGACCCACTTGCACCCTTGTTGGAATAGATGCCCTAGAGGCAATCTAGTTTAGTATGAATTTATTTGTGGCTAGAAATTCATTTATCATTTATTGGATATTTAATATAATGAAGTCCTTAGATTTACAATTGTGTTGTTTATCTTAAATATCCCTAGTCCAGTATAATGATTAATGGGGCAATCATCTATAGACTAGTATGGGGTTGGATTGATATGGAGATAACATGATCCAACACATAGGTGTGCATTAAGGGTAATGACGCACTGGATTGACCCATCTCCGAGAAGGCTACATACATGTTATGTTGAGTCACAAGCGCTTCTCGTGGTGCAATGGTATTGTCATCCTTAGACTTAAAGTCACTAGATATTCTAGTTGTGGATTATTGTGATTTTGGTAGCGTTAAACGCTACACCGTAACTGGGTAGTTATAAAGGTGTGTACCAGATACAATAAGAAGCAAGCTTAGAGATCGTAGTGGACGTAGATAGGATTTGTCCCTCCCAGATAACGGGAGCAAATATCCTAGGTTACTCGAGGGATAGTGCTTATAGAATGTTTGGCCATACTCAAATAAATCAATATGGGATATTGATGTTATTTGCACGAATAAGGCTATTCCAATGGATCGAGAAACTATGGATTGGATATACGAGTGTGACTTGTATGTCTCGTGTCCAATCCGGATATAGAGACAAAGGGATGAGACAATTACTTGTACAAAGGTTTTCAAGATGACTATTCTGTTAGTTGGCTAGAATGGATGTTTTGCTAGAAACCGCTCCATATTAGCAAATAGTTGCTACCAACTAGATAGAACCTATGGGGTCACACGCTAGATAGAGTTGAACTAGATTTGGGACTTAATTAATTGGATTAATTAATTAGAAGAATCACTTTGCAAAACCTTGCAAACTTAGTAGGGACTAATTTGCAAGGAAGGGACTAAATTGAATTCTAGTAGGACTAGAATAAGTCCTTTAGGTAGTTGGAAAGGATTGTTGGACTATATAAAGGACCTTCCTTCCTTCCTTCCCACACTTATGTTCATAATTGATCATAACTTGAGTGGGAGAGAACAAAAGGAGAGAGAGCAAGCAAGCTAGAGGAGCCGCCGCCCCCCTAGCCCGCCGCCCGTCCCCGTCGGCCCCAAGGAGGCGAACCTCCTTGGTTTGGTCTCGTTTTGCGTGATTCTTCTTCCTCTTCCTCTTTCCGGGCTAGCACCAAGGATTGGAAGATCTAGAAATCAACTCTAGGCGTGGATCAACTATAGAGAACGTGACACAACTCGCGTTTGAAGTCATCAAAGAAGAACCCTAAGGTGTGTTATTGATTTCTTCCTTTACCATAGTTATGTCTCTTGACTTGTGATCCTTGGAGGGTTTTGCATGGTTAATTATTGTTTCCGTTGCGCATCCATGAGTCAAAACCCTACAGTGGTATCAGAGCCACATGTCGTAGAGCATAAACGTGGTTTATGTGTTACGTTTTGATAGTTTTAAACTTTAAATTGATTGTTTATCGCGTAAAGCAAGACAAATCAAGCATGGGATGCAATTTGTCAATAATCTATCATAACAATATCTGGTTTTTGCATTGGATGCATGAATTAGTGAGTTTGAGAAATTTTAGGATTTTAGATCTTGGGTTTGGGCATCCTTGGGGAAGAAGGAGTTCTTCCAAAACAAGGAAACAACCAAACTTGGGCACCAAGCAAGGGAGTTGTTTCCAAAAATAACTCCCTAAGAGGTTCGCCCCCCCTAAAGGGACCGCCCCTCTTGCTTTCCGCCCAAGCTAGGCCGCCCTAGGGGCCGGGGCAGCCCTAGCCTGCGGCCTAGCCGCATGGGCTTGGGGCCGCCGGCCCTAGGGCCTTGTGGTTCACCTTTTTATGCCCGGGCAATTGGATTATTGGGCCCATGGACCGTTTTAACCCTAGAATATCCTAAAATCAATTAAAATTGAGCAAGCGCGTTAAAATTGGATTTTAACTGTTTATGTGCAATTTGCATGGTGATTGGATATGGCCTTAGGATGTGGTTTGTTGTGGATGTTTAATTGTGTGGTTTTGGTTTACGGCCTGCGAGCTGATCAATTAATTGTAATAATTAAGTAGGGTTTTATGGCCTGCGAGCCATTTTTTTTCTCAACTTGTGAGATTTATTTTATTTAGTATAGAAGTAAGCTAGTGCTAGATAAAGTAGATTGTTAGCCAAGATTGAAGAAAAGAAGCTCGAAGCCAAAAGAAGCCACATAAGATGGAGCATGGAGCATGGAGCATGGAGCATGACAATGAAAGATGGACCAAAAGATCAAGACGCATGCAGATGTGTATGCTTTTAAGGTTCATAGATAATTCCATTGGCTTGGAATTATCTTAGTCTAGAAAAGGCCATATCCACATCACGTTTTATTTATGTTTTGTGGTTGTTTACATCATTGTCTTATTATTTTGTGGTTGGTGTATGAATGAAGCATGAAATTAGGATAATAAGATAATTAGACAACCCGGATCTATTATTTGGAGTTGTGCCCAAACTCAAATAGATAGATTAGTTGATATTGATCAACAAAGCAATTAAAATTGAATTTTAAAATCCCTCAAAATTCAAATATTGTGTTCTTGCCTTCTCGTTATTTAAACACTCATTATCATCATTATTTATCAAGTTCGTGCGTGCCAAAGCATGGCGACTTGGTTCATAATGATGGAATGCGATGGCACAAGCTAGTAATGTGCAACTGTTTAAATAAGAGGTTGAACACAACTAGGCTATTATTGTGATTAAGAAACCTAGAGGCAATCAATTGGGATTATCCATATGGATGGATAAATAAAGAGTTATTTGCCCAATTGAACCAAGAGTTGCATAAGGGATGCAATTGGAATTGTTCCTACCTAAAGTAGTCAAATTATGGGTGACTTGCCAAAGCAAGCTCATAAGGAGATGAAACATGGATCTTGGCCCACTAGAAAATATAAGGATATTTTCCGCATTAATATCTTGAGGGTTATTAATCCGTAGAAAAATAGTGGAAGCTATATTTGATAAACTAGCCATTATTGAATATAGTAAAAAATTCACAAATACTAAAACTTGCGTATTTTCCTTTTGTAGAATTCCAAATGGCAAAGAACTCATCGAGTTCACAACATTCCCTACGATCTGTCCTTGAGAAGGACAAGCTCTCTTGAACCAACTTTCTTGATTGGTACAGACTTTTGAGAATTGTTATCAAGCAAGAAAAGAAACTGTACGCAATAGAGGAGCATGTTTCAGAAGGTCCAGAGAACCAAACACCTGCTGCCCTAAAGGCGTATCAAAAGCGTGTTGATGACGCTAATGATGCGGCATGCCTTATGCTATGAACCATGACTTCTGAGCTTCAGAAGAAACACGAAAACATGAATGCTGTCGATATGATCGAGCATCTGATGCAGCTCTTCCAAGAGAAGGAAAGGGTAGAGAGGTATGAGGTCTCTAAGGCACTGTTCAAGTGTCATATGGCAGAAGGGAACCCGGTGGGACCCCATATACTCCGTATGATTGGGTACTTGGAGAATCTCGCCCTGCTAGGGTTCCCGGTCGGCCAAGAGTTGGCAACCGATCTCGTGTTGCAATCGTTGCCCAAGAGTTATGAACAGTTCATCATGAACTATATCATGAACGAGATCGTGAAACCACTGCCAGATTTACTCAATATGTTGAGGACAGCTGAACAGAGCATCAACAAGGTTAAGGGCAAGGCCATTATGATGGTACAGAAAGGAAAGAGCAAAAGGTTTGCCTCATCCTCCAAGGGCAAAGGCAAGTCAGTTTCCAAGTCTGAGGAACCTGCCCTTAAGCCTGTTGGTGGCATTGCCAAAGGTGTGACTAAAGGTTAGTGTCACTACTGCAGTCAGCCTGGACACTGGAGGAGGAACTGCCCAAAATATCTGGAGGATAAGAGGCTTGGAATAGTGATTCCACCACCACCAGGTATTTTTGTTGTAGATGTCAATTTAACTGTCTCTAAATCATGGGTATTAGATACTAGATGTGGATCTCACATTTGTCGAAATGTGCAGGATCTAAAGAGAAGTAGAAGATTGGCTAAAGAGGGGTAGATCTGCGCGTTGGGAATGGAGCAAAAGTTGCTGCGTTGGCCATAGGCGTGTGCGAGCTATCTCTGCCTTCAGGATTAGTTTTAGAATTGAATAATTGCTATTTTGTGCCTGCTATGAGCAGAAACATTTTTTATATTTCTTGTTTGGACACAGATGGTTTTATTATTTCAATAAAGAACAATCGTTGTTCCTTTTATTTGAATAATATTCACTATTTAAGTGCGCAATTATTTAATGGACTATATGTCCTTAATCTAAGCAATCCTGTCTACAACGTTAATATTAAGCGGATTAAGATAAATGATTTAAATCCTGCTTATTTATGCCACTGTCGTTTAGGCCACATAAACGAGAAACGTGTATCTAGACTCCATAAGGATGGATTACTAGACTCATTTGATTTTGAATCATATGAGACATGTGAGGCTTGTTTATTGGGAAAAATGACAAAGTCCCCTTTCAATAAGAAAGGTGAGAGGACTAGTGAGCAACTGGCACTCATACATACTGATGTATGTGGGCCATTTGCCATGCCTTCCAGGGGTGGTTACGTCTACTTCATTACATTTACTGATGATTACAGTAGATATGGATATTTGTACTCATAAGGGCTAAATCCGAATCCTTTGAAGTGTTCAAAGAATTCAAGAATGAAGTAGAGAAGCAGCTTGGAAAAAGTATCAAGGCTCTATGATCGGATCGTGGAGGAGAATACTTAAGCCAAGAGTTTGACGACTATCTTAGATAGTGTGGGATCGTGTCCCAACTCAATCCACCCGGAACACCACAATGGAATGGCGTGTCTGAGAGGAGGAATCGAACTCTATTGGATATGGTTCGATCTATGATGTGTCAAGTCGATCTTCCATTATCGTTTTGGGGCCACTCTCTATTAAGTGCAGCTTTCACCATTAACCGTGTTCCATCTAAATCAGTCATGAAGACACCATATGAGATGTGGAGTGGGAGGCGTCCCACACTGTCGTTCATGAGGATTTGGGCTGCGATGTCTATGTAAACAATTTACAATCAGACAAGCTAGGGCCGAAATCGGATAAGTGTAAATTTGTGGGGTACCCTAAGGAAACTAAGGGTTACTACTTCTACAATCCAACCGAGAACAAAGTGTTTGTTGCTCGGACCGGCGTGTTTCTAGAAAGAGAGTTTGTCTCTAAACAAGCAAGTGGAAGGACTGTAGAACTTGAAGAGGTTCAAGAACCACAAATCACTGAACCGATTATGGAACACGAACAGGAACCACAAGCAGTTGTGGAGCAGCCTGTTCAGGTTACACAAGAGCATCGCAGATCTAGTAGAGTGCACCAGGAACCCGAGAGGTATGGACTTCTCGTGACCGATTCCGGTGACATGATGCTCATAGATGATGATCCTACTACCTATGAAGAGGCCATGAAGGGACCAGACTCTCATAAGTGGCTAGAAGCCATGAGATCCGAGATGGAATCCATGTATACCAACAAAGTATGGACTTTGGTGGAACCACCCGAAGGGGCGCGGCCCATAGGGTGCAAGTGGGTCTTCAAGAAGAAGATCGACATGGATGGTAATGTGATTACCTATAAGGGCCGATTGGTGCTAAAGGATTCAGACAGATTCATGGTATTGACTATGATGAAACCTTTTCACCAGTCGCTATGACCAAATCCATCCGAATCCTACTTGCGATTGCAGCATACCACGACTATGAGATTTGGCAGATGGATGTCAAAACAGCATTCCTTTATGGAATCTCCTCGAAGACGTGTATATGATACAGCCGGAGGGTTTTGAGGATCCAAAGCAAGCCAACAAAGTCTGTAAGCTGCAACGATCCATTTATGGTTTGAAGCAAGCTTCTAGGAGTTGGAAGCGACGTTTCGATGAAGTAGTCAAAGAGTTTGGCTTCATCAGGAACAAAGATGAGTCTTGTGTCTACAAGAAGGTTAGTTGGAGCTCTGTAGCTTTTCTGGTCTTGTATGTAGATGACATACTACTCATTGGAAACGACGTTCCCATGCTACAATCTATTAAAGATTGGCTAGGGAAGTTTTTCTCAATGAAGGACTTAGCGGAAGCAGCCTTTATACTCGGTATAAAGATCTATAGAGATAGATCTAAGAGACTGCTAGGCCTAAGTCAAAGTACATATATTGACAAAGTGTTGAAACAGTTCAACATGCAAGATTCCAAGAAGGGATTCTTGCCCATGTCACATGGAATCACTCTTTCGAAGAGTGGTTGTCCTTCCAATGAGATTGAGAAGGAACGCATGAGTAGAATTCTCTATTCCTCGGCCATAGGATCTATCATGTACGCCATGTTATGTACTAGACCAGATGTGTCATATGCCTTGAGTATGACAAGCAGATACCAATCCAATCTTGGTGAGAGTCACTGGATTGAAGTCAAGAATATCCTAAAGTACTGGAGAAGAACTAAGGATGCTTTCTTGATTTTGGCGGCGAGGAAGAGTTGCGTGTAAGGGATTACACTGATGCAAGCTTCCTAACTGACAGGGATGACTTTAGATCACATTCGGGATATGTGTTTTGCCTTAATGGAGCAGCGGTGAGCTGGAAGAGTTCCAAGCAAGAGACGGTGGCTTATTCTACAACAGAGGCTGAGTACATGGCTGCAAATGGCACAGCAAAGGAAGCTGTTTGGATCAGAAAGTTTGTTTCTGAACTTGGTGTGGTTCCTAGCATTGCGGATCCAGTTGAGTTGTACTGTTACAACACTGGGGCGATCGCGCAATCAAAGGAACCCAGGTCGCACCAGAAATCCAAGAACGTGCTCAGGAAGTTTCATCTGATTCGAGATATTATCGATAGAGGAGACGTTCGGATATGCAAGATTCCTACAGATGAGAATCTGTAAGACCCGCTTACAAAGCCGCTCACGCTGTGGAAGCATGAAGGGCACACTAGAAGTATGGGCATACGAGATGCGCCAGATTGGCTCTAGTGCAAGTGGGAGACTGTTGGAATAGATGCCCTAGAGGCAATCTAGTTTAGTATGAATTTATTTGTGGCCAGAAATTCATTTATTATTTATTGGATATTTAATATAATGAAGTCCTTAGATTTACAATTGTGTTGTTTATCTTAAATATCCCTAGTCCAGTATAATGATTAATGGGACAATCATCTATAGACTAGTATGTGGTTGGATTGATATGGAGATATCATGATCCAACACATAGGTGTGCATTAAGAGTAATGACGCACTGGATTGACCCATCTCCGAGAAGGCTACATACATGTTATGTTGAGTCACAAGCGCTTCTCGCGGTGCAATGGTATTGTCATCCTAGACTTGAAGTCACTAGATATTTTAGTTGTGGATTATTGTGATTTTGGTAGCGTTAAATGCTACACCGTAACTGGGTAGTTATAAAGGCGTGTACCGGATACAATAAGAAGCAAGCTTAGAGATCGTAGTGGACGTAGATAGGATTTGTCCCTCCCACATAACGGGAGAAAATATCCTAGGCCACTCGAGGGATAGTGCTTATAGAATGTCTGGCCAGACTCAAATAAATCAATATGGGATATTGATGTTATTTGCACGAATAAGGCTATTCCCATGGATCGAGAAAATATGGATTGGATATACGAGTGTGACTTGTATGTCTCGTGTCCAATCCGGATATAGAGACAAAGGGATGATACAATTACTTGTACAAAGGTTGTCAAGATGACTATTCTATTAGTTGGCTAGAATGGATGTTTTGCTAGAAACCGCTCCATATTAGCAAATAGTTGCTAACAACTAGATAGAATCTATGGGGTCACACGCTAGATTGAGTTGAACTAGATTTGGGAATTAACTAATTGGATTAATTAATTAGAAGGATAACTTTGCAAAACTTTGCAAACTTAGTAGGGACTAATTTGCAAGGAAGGGACTAAATTGAATTCTAGTAGGACTAGAATAAGTCCTTTAGGTAGTTGGCAAGGATTTGTTGGACTACATAAAGGAACTTCATTCCTTCCTTCCCACACTTATGTTCATAATTGATCTTAACTTGAGTGGGAGAGAACAAAAGGAGAGAGAGCAAGCAAGCTAGAGGAGCCGCCGCCCCTTAGCCCGCCGCCCGTCCCCGTCGGCCCCAAGGAGGCCGAACCTCCTTGGTTTGGTATCGTTTTGCGTGATTCTTCTTCCTCTTCCTCTTTCCGGGCTAGCACCAAGGATTGGAAGATCTAGAAATCAACTCTAGGCGTGGATCAACTATAGAGAACGTGACACAATTCGCGTTTGAAGTCATCTAAGGAGAACCCTAAGGTGTGCTATTGATTTATTCCTTTACCATCGTTATGTCTCTTGAGTTGTGATCCTTGGAGGGTTTGCATTGTTAATTATTTTTTCCGTTGCGCATCCATGAATCAAAACCCTACAACCCTATGGGCCGAGCCCCTTCGGGTGGTTCCACCAAAGTCCATACTTTGTTGGTGTACATGGAATCCATTTCGTATCTCATGGCTTCTAGCCACTTCTTAGAGTCTGGGTCTTTCATGGTTTCTCCGTAGTTTGCAGGCTCATCATCTATGAGTGGTACGTCATCGGGCTCAGTCACTAGAACTCTATACCTGTCTGGCTCATGACGCACTCTTCCTGTTCTACGGAGTTCCTGTGTTACCTGAACAGGTTCCTCCACAACAGTTTGCGGATCCTGTTCATGTTCCATCATCGGTTCAGTGATTTGTGGTTCTTCAATTTCTTCAAGTTCTACAGCCCTCCCACTTGCTTGTTTAGAGACAAACTCTCTTTCTAGAAACACGCCGGTCCGAGAAAAAAACACTTTGTTCTCGGTGGGGTTGTAGAAATAATATCCTTTAGTTTCCTTAGGATATCCCACAAATTTACACTTATCCGCATTGGGCCCGAGCTTGTCTGTTTGTAAACGTTTTACATAGACATCGCAGCCCCAAATCCTCATAAATGACACTATGGGACGCTTCCCAGTCCATATATCATATGGTGTCTTCATGACTGATTTGGATGGAACGCGGTTAATGGTAAAACCTGCCATCATTAGAGCATGTCCCCAAAATGATATCGGAAGATCTGTTTGAGACATCATAGAACACACCATATCTAATAGCGTGTGATTCCTCCTCTCGGACACGCCATTCCACTGTGGCGTTCCGGGTGGAGTGAGATGGGATACTATACCACACTATCTAAGATATTCATCAAACTCTTGGCTTAAGTATTCTCCTCCACGATCCGATCGTAGATCCTTAATACTTTTACCAAGTTGCTTCTCTACTTCATTCTGGAATTCTTTGAACAATTCAAAGGATTCAGATTTGGCCTTCATAAGGTATACAAATCCATATCTTTTGAAATCATCAGTAAATGTTATGAAGTAGGTATAACCACCTCTGGCAGGCGTGGGGAATGATCCACATACATCGATATGTATGAGTGCCAATAAGTCACTAGTCCTTTAACCTTTCTTATTGAAAGGGGACTTTGTCATTTTTCCTAATAAACAAGATTCACATGTCTCATATGATTCCAAATCAAATAAGTCTAGAAGTCCATCCTTATGGAGTCTAGATATGCGTTTCTTATTTATATGGCCTAAAACGACAGTGCTGTAGATATGTAGGATTTAATTTTTTTAGTTTTAATCCTTTTAGTATTTATTTTATAGATTGGACTATTTAGATTAAGGATATATAATCCATTAGACAAATGCGCACTACAATAGTGCATACTATCAAAATAAATGGAGCAACACTTGTCCTTTATTGAAATAGAAAAACCCTTCTCGTCCAAACAAGAAATGGAAATAATGTTTCTTCTCATAGCAGGCACATAAAAGCAATTCTCTAATTCTAAAATAAGTCTAGAAGGAAAAGATAGCTCATAAACGCCTACAGCTAATGCAGCAACTCTTGCTCCATTCCCGACGCGCAGATCTATCTCTCCTTTACTCAATCATCTACTTCTTTTCAAATCCTGCACATTACGACAAATGTGAGAACCACATCCCGTATCCAATACCCAAGATGAAGAAATAGAAAGATTGACGTCTATAACATAAATACCTGGTGGTGGCGGAATCACTATTCCAAGCTTCTTATCCTCCAAATATTTAGGGCAATTCCTCCTCCAGTGACCCGGCTGGCTGCAGTAGTGACACCCACCCTTAGCCACGCCTCCACTAGGCTTTAGGTCTTCCTTGGATTTCGCAACTTTCTTACGCTTTCCTTTGGAAGTAGAGGCAACTGATTTGCCCTTCTTCTTATGCACCATCATTATGGCTTTGCTCTTTCCTTTGTTGATGCTCTGTTCCGCTGTCTTTAGCATATTCAATAAGTCCGGCAGAGTTTTACCGATCTCGTTCATATTATAGTTCATGATGAACTGATTATAACTGTCAGGCAACGATTGCAAGACAAGATCAGTAGCCAAATCTTGGCCCAGTGGGAATCCCAGTCTCTCAAGGTTTTCAATGTACCCGATCATTCGGAGCACATGAGGCCCTACTGGATTCCCATCTGCAAGACTACTCTTGAATAAAGCTTTAGACACCTCATAGCGCTCATGCCTAGCCTGTTCTTGAAATAATTGTTTCATGTGTATGATCATATCATAGGCTTCCATATTCTCATGCTGCTGCTGAAGCTCAAGAGTCATGGTGCAAAGCATGAGGCAAGTCATGTCATTAGAATCATCAATACGTTTCTGACGTGTCTTTACTTCTGGTAGAAGAGAATCATCTTGTGGTGGTTCTGGAATTGGAGTGTCCAAGACGTACATCTTCTTTTCTTGCTTAAGGACAATACTTAATTTTCTGAACTAGTCAAGGAAATTCGTTCCAGACAGTTTATCCTTCTCAAGGACAGATCGTAGGGATGAAGTCGATGCGTTGTTTTTGCCATTTGGAATTATACAAAACGAGAAATGTGCAATTTTAGTATTTTGAACAATTTAACTATATTCAATAATGGCTAGATCATCAAATATAGCTCCCACTATTTTTTTCGGATTAATAGCCCTCACCATTAATGCGGAAAATATCATAATATTTTCTAGTAGGTCCAAGATCCCCTTTTCACTTCTTCTTGAGCTTGCTTTGGAAAGTCACCCAAGAATACGTTATTTAGGTAGGAACCATTCCAATTTCATCCCATGCAACTCTTGGTCCAATTAGGTGAATAACTCTTTATTCTTTATCCCATTGATAATGCGTAATTGTCATGCCTCTAGGCTCATCAATCCAATTAAATCTTGCCCAGTTGCGTCCAACCTCTTGCTTCACCATAAACACATTACTAGCTTGTGTCGTCCGCAACACACCATGGTAAATTCAAATCGCCTTGCTTTGGCAAGCCATAATTTTAATGAACCCTGATCATGAAGGGTGTTTTGGTAAGAGAAGGCAAAACACAATATTTAATTGAGGGATTTTTCTTTCTTAATTTGTTTGGTTGATCTAATCAACATGGTCTACTTATTTGGATTGGGCAATCCACAATGAAATACCAACCTTGTTTATTATTATCTTGTTATCGTTTTCGCTAGTATCGCCATACACACAAAGATTAAATAACTAGACATGAATAATAAAGATCCACAAAAATAAAAAAACGTGGCATGGATATGGCCCCCAGACTAATGATATTATCAAGACAATGATAATATCCAATTGCCCTAAAGTGACGAGCTCATCTCCATGTGCTCCACCATAGCCGCACGCCTAGGGGGTGTCTTATTTGTCTTTTGGTCCTTTTTTCATCCGGTCTTCTTCTCCATGCTCTTGGCTATCATCTAAATAATTCTAATTCTAGCCTAACATCTAGAATAAATAAATAACAAAAGCCTCCCATGTCGAGGAGAAAAAGACGACTCGCAGGCCGTAAAACCTAATTAATTATTACATTAATTTGATCAGCTCGCAGGCCGTAAACCAATCCACAATCCTAGTCCATATCCATCCACCATGCAACAAAGCACATAATACAGTTAAAACCAATTTTTAACGCGCTTGTTCAATTTTAATTGAATTGGGTTAATTAGGGTTTACAACGGTCCAAGGAGTTCAAGCCAACAAGGGGCCCGAACCCCTAGGACCGTCGCCCGCCACTAGGCCCGGCCCAAGGCCGGCCGCCCCATTGTGGCCCGCGGCCTTTTCTTGGCGTGCAAGAAGGGGGCCGACGGCTAGGGTGTCGGCCCTAGCCTCCTTCCCTCTTCATTGTTTCCCAAGCAAGGTTGTTTCCTTTATGGAATTATTTCCATAAATTTGTTTCCATAATTGAAAACCCCTTTTCAATTATGTGCCCATGAGCCCTAATTTTTCAAGAACCCAATTATTCACATCCTATGTGATTAAACTCACCAATTTTAACATCCAATGTTAAATTGGATCTTGTTTATATTGAAACAAATTCAATTTGCATCTACTATTTCAATTATTTTCAATTTTCACGTAATTAACAATAATACGGTGTGTAAACTGACATTGTAACACATAAAATCATGTTATGCTCTACGACCTGTGGCTCTGATACCACTGTTGGGTTTTGACGTAGGTAACGCAGAGGAATAACAAAAATTAATTACTTCAAAGCCCACCACAGATCGTCAAGAGGAGACATCATAACATGATAAGAGACATAGTATTGTGTACCTTTTGACTTGTGAGATCACACGAAGAATGATGTCCTCGTCTCTACGGTTGATCCACGTCTAGAGGTGAGATCTAGATTCTTCCTTCAAACAAGTGCTAGCTTGAACCCGGAGGAAGAGGGAAGAAGAATCAAAGCAACAAGGACAAGAGGAGGGTTCGGCCTCCTCTTTGGCCCGATGGGAAGGGGGGGGGGGGTGCGGACGGGCCTAGGGCGTTCGGCCTTAGGTTGTCTTGCTCTCTCTTTTGCTCTCTCCCACTCTCTTTGTGTTGTGTCTAATAACAAATCACAATTAGTGGGAAGGAAGCTAGAGCCTCCTTTATATACTCCAACAACTCCTTGTTGTTTCCATAAAGGTGTTTCCTAATTCTATATAAACTAGAATTATTCCCTTCCTTGCAAATTAGTCCTACTAAGTTTGCATGGTGTTGCACAATGATCCTTCTATTAATTAATCAGTATTATTTAATCCAAAATCTAGCTCTACTCTATTTGACGTGTGACCCCATAGGTTTTTACTTAGTTGGTAGTAAATTTTTACTAACATGGAGCGGTGTCTAGCAACACATCCATGCCACCCAATTAATAGAAATAGTCAGTGATCCCGACAAACATTTTGTGCCCAATATCTGATATTGCACTTTCCCTTTGTCTCCATATCCGGATTGGACACGAGACATGAATAGTCACACTCGTATATCCAATACATAGTTCCTCGATCTTGGGAATATGCTTATGCTAGCAGATAACATCAATATCTCTATACTGATTTATCTGAGTCTTGCCAGACATTCAATAAACCTCATCCCTCGAGTGGCCGTGGATATTTACTCCCATTATGTGGGAGGGAAAAATCCTATCTACATCACTACGATTACCCAGTTACGGTGTAACATTTGATAACATCAAAGCACAATAATCCACAACTAGAGTATCTCCATATCTCCATATCAATCTACCCATATACTAGTCTATATTTGATCGTCCCGTTAATCAATATAGTGTACTAAGGATATTTAAGATAAACAACACATTGTATCTAAGGACTTCATTATATTAAATATCACAATATATAATAAATGAATATTCTAGCCAAAACAATGTTCATACTAAATATACGATTGCCTCTAGGGCATCTATTCCAACAAAAATAAGCCTCAATATGAGTTTGTTATTTGGTTACTCATGATATGAGGGCATTGAATTGATGTGATTTTGATTATATTTTGGTTCTATACTGATTTTTTTTGATGTGAGTTGCATACTTTTTGACGAGTTTGTTATTTTAAATTGTTGTTGTTGTTGTTGGGTGTTGTTGTGGTGCAGGTGGTGGAGAATCGGCTGTGGTTGTGGTTGTGGCTGTGTTGGTGTTGGTGGTGGTGGTGGGATTTAGTGGTAGTTGAGGTGGTGCTCAATAACACAAGAACATCAAGATAAACACTATAATAAACAAAAAAATTTGGTATTTGTCAACATTCAATAAGGGTAAAATGGTCACTAAAAGTCATTTTGCACCCCTCCAATAAAGGTTGTAATAGAAGGGTGGTATCAATCCACCATCCATCCACTGACACGGGTGCAAAATGTATTTTCCCATAAAGCATGGGGAAAAATGTCTTTTATTCATATTCGGAGGGTTTATAATGTCTTTTACCCTTAATCAAATTTTAAAATGTTAAAAAGAATTGCATCACTATAGTGTAAGTACATCCCAACTAGGTTGGCACCCACTCAACTATCAACCATTTGCATTTTGTCTAACTTACGTTCTATATTAACATATTGCAAACAACATAAATAGTCGTATTGAATTTTCCTCTCGTCGTCTAAGTTCCTTAATTTCCAGTTTGCCATCGCCTAATCCTAATTTTTGGAATAACTCGTCCACCGCAACGTCCAAAGGGTGAACATCTTGTATTTGTTTTTCGGCATCTCTCCCTTCATTTGCGCATATGAGAATCTCCAACATCTCCGAAGTGAGACAAGTCCTATACTCCGACAACACTCTTTACCTGCACTAAAAGTCGTTTCAGAAGGCGTTATTGAAACTGGTCGCGTTAGTACATCACGTGCCATAATCGAAAGAATAGGATATGTTAATTCCATTTTCCTCCTCCATGCGATTACGTCTAGGTTTTGTAGTTCTTCCTCGGATAGTTGCGTCAAAAAATTAGTGTTAAGATACAACATTAATTGAGAAACACCGCTTCCGGTGGTGGTCGTTTGTCTAGTCAGATATAGGAAACCAAGTTTTGACTTACCTTACCCTTGGATCACTTGAAGAACATGAATGGGAGACTTGCTTACCCTTACCATGCCTAGAGACATATTTTTCAAACATAAAATTAAGACTTAATTTAACACTATTGATATCCAGTGTAATAGTGATACCCTCAATCATGTTTTCGTTAATTCGATCTAGCATAAACTTCAATATCAAATCCTTATACATTGGGTCAAAAATACTACCGAAAAAAAATTCCATAAGCAAGTCTTGAAAATATTTGAGAACTTTTTCTTCCATAGGCGCAATTGCTTTGACTAAAAAAATGTTATCCCAAGCATTTTTAAAAGCATCAGTAATAAAAGCAAGTTGTGGAATAACATGGTTAGTGTTTGGATAATAAACACCCGATGAAAATTTGGTGGCGGTAAAAAATGGTTCAAGAAAATTTCTCATGGCCTCCCCAACTTTCGAATCCCTATTGCTTACATAAATTTTCGGCAAGTTATAGTCATTGACAAACCGTGAGATAAGTTGCTCGTACCCAATAACACTATGTAACATCAAGTAAGTGGAATTTCATCTTGTTTTATAATCAATTACAAAATTCATTCTTCTCATGTTGCTTTCGGTACAAAAATCCAGAAAGCACTTTGTTCATTGGGTAGAAGACGTAATGAAATGAAGTCGCGAATAGGGCTAACATGTTCTCTTAGTACTTTTAAAAAAATATGTACAATTAAATTAATAATGTGGCATACACATCGGATGTATCCTAGATTCTCGCCAAAGGGTGTTGCGACTAATGATTGAAATATATCCAAAATAGTATCTCCCATGTTTATGCCATTGTGAGGATATGGAAATTGTCGAAAACCAATTACACGTTTTTGTAAAATCTAATCTCGGTCAATGTAGTGTGCGGTGACACAAATGTATCCTTTATCGTCTTTACCGGTCAACATATCGGATGAGAAAGCAATCTTCAAACTAGAGTTTCCAAAAATTTAAATAATTTCCGCTTTCCTCTCATTGTATAAAGCAATTATATCATTCCTATTAGTGTTTCTACCAATTCACATATGAGCGGGACAAGACACAGAATTAATCATTTTTACAAAATCGGAGTCGTCGGCCATACTTAAAGGGTTTTTCGGTATCGACAACGTAAGTGGCTATCGATTTTTGTGCTATTTCTTAATCATACATAAAACTAACTAAATTACCTTGATCGTTATATTTTAGTTGGGTTTGGACAAACTCGTTACCTTGGGGTGGTATATCTAACAAAAGTAGGTGTATGTTTTGTAAATGCTTCTTAATTGACCCTAATCCACTGGTCCTATGAAGTGCAAAATGTTTTGTTACAAAGATTACAAATGTCTCTAAATTTCATTTTACCATAGTCGTCTAAGCCTTCCAATACTTTTTTCATAAAATTCCAAATCGGGCTTTTTTGAGTGCCTTTACGAGTTCTTTTATTTGTTCCTCGGGTCGATTCATTTTCTTCACCATCAAAATTTATGCCAGAGCCTACACCCATTACTTCGTCAACGTTAGTAAGATCAATTTTTATATTTTGATAAGAAGACATTTTTTCTTATAAAGATTGGAGTAAAAATTAAAACTAATTGTAGCAATAAAAAACTAACAAATAAGAAAAATTATACAATTAAAACTGTCAACAAAAATTAAAACTTACAACTCCAAGAACAAATCTTGGAGGATAAATTAGTAGGATGTATTGATTGATCCTTGCTTCATAATTGAGGATGAATGTGAGAAATTCGCCGTTGAGAACCGAGGAAGTAGGAGGAATTGAGGAAATTGGAGAGTGTATGATGATTTTTAGTGAGCAAGTATGAGAGAACTTGGAGAGTAAATGAGAGAAGTGTGTTGGGTATTTATAGAAGTTTAGGGGGGGGTGAGTATAAATAATGAAAAGTAAAAAAAAAAAAGAAAGAAAAAAAATCCCAACGGGCGTGGAAGAAAGGTCACTGACCGTGTGATATGACCCCTCACGAACGGTAATTTCGTTTGAAAATTAGGGTCCAATACCGGTTCCGGTTTCGCGTACGGATCCGGTTAACCAAACCCAAGACCGAACTGAGACCGCTATAATACGGGTTCGGCTGTCAGCTAAAGCTCACCGATTTCAGTTCTCGGTTCTCTGTTATTCTGTTCATCGGTTCGATTTTAACCAAAAACAGACGATTTAACTTAACCAAGTGCAACTCTACTGTCAAGTGGTGCTTTTGTTTGTTTTCACCACTAAATTAGTGAATTCATCATGTCGAATTTATATGAGAGTGAAACCTTCAAAACATTTTGAAAGTGTGTAATGTAGACTAAATACATGACCTAAATACTCTAGAAGGGGGGGGGGGGGGTTGAATAGAGTATGGAAACTTTTTGCAAAACTCAAAGTTCAACAGAATAACTTTGCGTGAAACTCAAATCTCAAGGCCTAGAGATTTTAGTAAATTGTCTGAAACTTTCAAAGGCAAAATAGAAAGCTTCAAGGCCTTGAACTGTAATCAATTCTAAACAACTTTTGAACCCCAGTTTGATTTGAGTTGTAAGCAGCAAATAATAGTCAAACTGTAAAGTAAAGAACACAAAGCAATTTACAGAGTTCAGTCCCAGTGGACCTAATCTCTGCCTGAGGGATCTAATCCCACCAGGATTGGGCAAACACTTCTTATTACTCACACAGAAACAGCCCTAGATCTTCAAGCCTAAGGGATTTTCCTTACACCAATAGAGCTTGTGGTTCCAAACCTATCTAGTTCCAGCTACTAACTGTTGAGCTAACAAGAACCTATTGTTTTTCACTTGAACAACCAACCACTAGGTTAAGTGAGGTTTAAGATAATCTAAAGATACACAGATTAAAATACAAGTGAAGAACACAGTAGAAAAGATAAGATGTAGAAGCGTGGATGTGTTCTTCTGGAAACTGGATTGATTTGATCTTCTCGAATCTGGATTGAAGCTTGAATGTTTGTGTGTTTGAATGAATGATATTCCACAAATTTGTCACACCTTTCTGAGTATTCTTCAAGCCTCTCTGTCTTCAAATTTCAAACCAGTCTCTTTTATCCACAGCTGCAACTGACTGAGAGATTTTAGGATCTCAGTTCCTACAAATCCTCTTTCTGTTTTCAACTGAAATTCAAACATGTCTAAGTGGATATCCGTTTGAGTTTGTTGAGATTTCTCCTGCACATTTAACAGCCCTGCAACAGCATGGAAACACAGCAACAACAAAATCCAAAAGAATAACAGTGCTATGACTGTTTGGTTATCCAGTTTCTGGTAAAACTAGTTAAAAGATTAGAACATTAACTTGTATAACTTCTAATACATATATATCATGAAAAACAAGTTTAAGACTCTTATAAGTCAATAAATAATCTCAATAATAAGAATCACAACCTGCAAGAAAGAATCAACTTAGTTCTGTAAAAAACTGTCAGCAACTCAAGGCACATCTCAAGGCCTTGGAGCTCTGAACCTGCTTCACATATATTCAAAGTTAAACCCAGATAACTTTGATTCTTCCAGTTCTGATCATCTGCAATTGTGTTAGATATGTAAATAGTGTAATCTATAAGTATATGCAATAAATCCTTGATCTGTATAATCAGATATCAAATCTGCAACACAAAACTGTTATAACATATAGCAGAATAAAACAACTCTCAAGGCTTTGAATTTCTGTCAGTATCTCAAGGCCTTGAAGTAACTGAAATGATTTGCTGCTTATGTCTTTGTCTTTCATCACTCAAAACAATTACCAACCAAAACACATTCAAGGGTCTTTGAATACACAAACTCCCCCTTGATGAAAGACAAAACCTACAGTCTTGTATAGATTTTCCTGGCACTCAGATTTAAAATTAGATAACCGCAAAATGCAGATACAATAAACAATATTACCAGATAAATAACCAGATAAATAACAAATAATTACATATAACCATTTTAACATAAACACAACTGATTAAACCACATAACTGAGTATTATTATAATTCAAATAATGCAAAAACACAAAAACCACAAAATTTCTTCTCCTTTTTGACTTTCATCAAATAAGGATGAAGAAATGTTGGATCACTACTCAGAGTCTTAAAAAAAATTAAACAAAATTATTGCTAAAAAGTCAAGGCCTTGAGAATTGAAAAGAAAGAAGAGAAAGAAATAGAAGGTTAAGGCTTTGGCATTCTCTGATCTTCACTTCTTCTTTGATGTCTGGCCTTTCTCTGAGCCTTCTCCACCTTCTTCTTCACTTGCAGCATCTTCAGCAGACTGATTACCTTCTTGTTCAACTACCACTTCTGCAACAACCTCTTGAATTATCTCATCCACTTTCTTCTTAGCCTGTTTTGAATCCCCCTCTGTAGCTGCATCAACACCTGTGTCTTCACCAGCATCTTCTTCATCAGTCTGTTCATACAAATTTTTTGAAGTAAGTACCATTGGAATTGGCTTCTTCTTCTTTTTTCAGAAAATCTCACAGCCTTTCATCTGAATCCACACTGGTGTCATGACTAGTAGCAGAAGGTATCTTCTCCAAATTCAAACCCTTGATGACAACATCCAGCTTCCCATTCATAACATTCATCAAGCCCTTGAACTGGTTGAATTTAGTTGACAGGTCAAATAACCTTTGTCTGAGATCTTCAATCTCAACCTGCTGATCTTCTAGCTTCTCAACCAACAAAGAGTAATCCTAATTGGCTTGTCCTTTCCCTGATGTAGTCCCCTAGGGCTTTACAAACTCCTTCTCTGCAAGTTCCTCCTTTGACAAATCTGAATAAAACTTCCAATGTCCCTTTCCAGTTTGAACTACCCCAATCCTCTGAAGTGCAGTCTCATCAATCAACCCAAAACCTCCAGTAATCTTTTCCTCTCCTTTCACAGGTACATCAAAGTATTCAAAGAAAAGAGGTAACAGGTTGGCATATGGAAGAGGATGGTTTCTAGTCCTGGTTGCACAATAAATCATATGCTCCAAAACAACTGTTGGCAAGTCTATCTCAAACCCTTGAGATATCAGATACATCAAAATCAGAAACTTAACAGTCACTAACTCCCTTGAGTTCTCCCTAGGAACTACACTCCTCATCAGAATTATAAACAAGATTTTGGCTTCACAGTTGAGCACAGAGTGTTTCAATTGCTTTGGACCAGAGGGTACACCTTCAACAAAAAACATCTCCTTTGCCTTATCCGGACACTCCTTCCTATCAGGGTAATCTCCAACATTGTATTTACTAGGAATGCCCAAAACTTTGGAAAAAGTCCTATGATCTAACCTCAAACCCACTCCAGCCACTTTTGAAGTTAATACCATTTTATCATCACCTTCAGAAACCAGATTTAGATAAAATAACCTAGTTTACCTAGGATAGACCTTTGGACTAGGATTTTACACCTTCCAAACAGCAGTTTCCCTTAACTATCTCATACATTCTATATCCAACTTATCCAATAATTCTTCAGAAACCATACTACATAAAGCTACCTTAGATGAGGCATACCCTTGCATCATACAGTTCTAACCTCTGAACTAACAAACCAGTCTGAAGGAAGTACATTCTTACCTTGATATCCTTTCTTAGTGGCAGCAGTAACGTGCTTAACCCTAGTTTTCTTCTCTGAGGGTTTGGCCTTTTCTTGTCCTCCTTCAGATGGTTTCTTCAGGCTTTCTTGAGTTGATTTCCCCTTTTCCTCTTCACCAGTCTTTTTCTTTTCTCCCCCTTTCTTCTTCTCTGACCTAGGTTGATCACCACCCTGTGTCTCCTGTTGTGGATCAATGCTTGAGCCTTCATCTCCCTTCTCTTTTCTGGACTTCTTTGCAGGAGGAGTGTCCTCATGCAAGCTCTAAGTGTCTTTTGAATCTGAATCAGAAATCACTATCTTCTCCTTCTTATTTGCTCTCTTCTTGGATCTGGCTTATTTGCGCTCCATTTTGGGGTTTAGGGTTTTGAAAAGATAATGTGATAGAAAGAAACTAAGAGAGAGAGAGAGAGTAGAGTCGTAGAGAATTGAGAGAGAATGAGAAGAAAAAGCCCTGACTTTCAGCTTAAGTAGGTTGAAAAGGATGAGTCATAAAAGGACTATGCTATATCAACATGCAAAATTGAATCTTGAAAAAATATTTTTGGGATATTTTAGAGAATTCTCCTAGTAATTCAAATATTACAAAGTTATCTAAAAAGATAAGATATAATATTTGATGATCCATTTTTAAAAAAAAATTACATATATTATCAAGACCTGGAGAACAATCTCAAGGCCTTGATATTTTCTGCAGATTGAGAAACTTCAAAGTTTTGAGCTATACTTTCAAGGCTTCAGAAAGTATAATCTCAAGGCTCTAAGATTTCAGTACATAAACACATATAAGTACTAATACTCCCCCTAAACCAATGCATCCTTGTTGAACATCCCCATTTCAAGCCTGAGACATGAAAACCTATCATTTTGCAAAGGTTTAGTGAAAAAATCAGCAATCTTCATTGAAGTAGAGATAAAATTTAAAACAACATCACCTTGTTCTGCATGATCTATAAGGAAGTTATGTCTCACATCTATGTGCTTAGCCCTTGAAAGGTGGACTGGATTCTTACAGATTGAAATAGCACTTGTGTTGTCACAATGAATAGGCACATTTATGAAATTGTAGCCAAGATCTCTAAGTTGTTGAGCAATCCATAACACTTGTGAACAGCAAGCACCGGCTGCAATATATTCAGCTTCTGCAGTTGATAATGCTACATAATTTTGCTTTTTGGAATGCCAACTGATTAGTGAAGATCCAAGAAACTGACAGCATCCTGAAGTACTTTTCCTGTCTACTTTATATACTGCAAAATCTGCATCTGAATAGCCACCCAACATAAAATTAGATCTTATTGGATACCAAAGCCCTAAGTCTCTGGTTCCATTCAAATATCTAAAAATTCTTTTGACTGCAGTTAAATGACTTTCCTTAGGATCTGCTTGAAATCTAGCACACATACAGACACTGAACATAATATCAGGTCTACTAGCAGTTAAATACAACAGTGCTCCAATCATACCTCTGTATTCCTTTTGATTCACACTCTTACCATTTCAATCTTTGTCTAAAGAGAGTGATGAACTCATAGGGGTCTTAAGCACCTTGGACTGTGACACATTGTACTTATTCAATAAGTCCTTGGTATACTTTCCTTGATGCACAAAAATTCCTTTCTTCATTTGTAAGATATGAAGTCCAAGAAAGAAATTCAGTTCACCCATTAGGGTCATCTCAAACTCCCTGCACATCAGACTAGAAAACTCTTTTGAAAGAGCATCATTAGTAGCACCAAATAAAATATCATCTACATAACTCTGAAATACTAACAAATCACTTTGATGGTGTTTAATGAAAAGAGTTTTGTCAACTAGGCCTCTTTTGAAATTGTTTTCAAGTAGAAATTTTGAAAGTATGTCATACCAAGCCCTTGGAGCTTATTTTAAACCATAAAGACCTTTGTCCAGTTTATAAACATGATCAGGAAATTTTTCATCTTCAAAACCAGGTGGTTGTGCTAGAAAAAAATCTTCTTGTAAATATCCATTCACAAAAGCACATTTAACATCCATTTGATAAAGCTTTATGTGATTGTGAGATGCAAATGCAAGAAGTATTCTAATAGCTTCTAACCTGGCAACAGGAGAAAAAGTCTCCTCATAATCTATACCTTCTTCCGGATTATATCCTTGAGCTACCAGTCTGGCTTTATTTCTTACCACTTTGCCATTCTCATCAAGCTTGTTTTTGAATACCCATCTGGTTCCAATAACTGATTTTTCTTTAGGTGTGGGAACCAGATTCCGAACTTTGTTCCTTTCAAACTCATTCAGCTCACTCTGCATTGAAATGATCCATTCTGCATCTTCTAGTGCTTCCTTGGTATTTTTAGGCTCAATCAAAGATACAAATGCACTAAAAGCACACAAGTTCTTCAATTGTCCTCTTGTGTGAGTTCCAGTTGATGTATCTGATGTAATGTTATGACCTGGATGGTCCACAAGGTACTTAAACTACTTCCTTGGTACCCAGGAGTATTATCCTTCAAGGCTTTGAGTTCTTGAAACAGTAGAGGGAGCATCATAGAAAGTTTCAGCATCTCTCTCAAGGCTTTGAGATCTTGGTTCAGCAGGAGGTTCAAGGCCTTGAGATTCTGCTGATTGAATCTGCACATTAGTTTTGCCTTTGTCTTCTTTCAAAGCATCATCATCTGATTCATGCTTGTTCAAATCTAGATCTTTTGGGGTCTGAACTCTCATAGGACCACATAAGTCCATATGCAGCAATTCTAAGGGTCTAGAAGTACATACAAAGTTCTTTGGCTTGAATGAGCTTCTAGTTTGTTTACCTTGTACACATGCCTTACAAACCTCATCATCTGAAAATTTATGTGATGGTAAACCTCTTTTTAAGTCATTTGAGATGAGTTTATTCAAGGTATGTATACTAATATGCCCAAGCTTTCTGTGCCAAAGCTTTGAATCTTCCTTCAAGGCCTTGAGGCATTTTAGCTTGTCACCTGCAACACTGTTAGTATTCATAGCATATAGATTATATGATCTAGGAGCAGTGAATATGCAATTACCAGATTTCTCATCTTGCACCACACATTTCTCCTTTTCAAATATAGCCTTATAACCTTTATCACATAATTGAGAGATACTAAGCAGATTATACTTAAGTCCATCTACCAGATAAACATCAGATATAGAATTAGTAGAACCATTACTAATACTACCTATACCAATGATATTGCATTTTGCTTTGTCACCAAGTGTGATTGTTCCTCCAGATTTTTCTGTAAGTTCTGTGAAGAGAGACTTCTTTCCACTCATATGTTTAGAACATCCACTGTCTAATATCCATTTCTGATCTTTCAAGGCCTTGGTGACATCCTGCAAAAACAAATCATTGCCTCAACAGGCTGTTAGATCAAGTGCAGATTTTTGAGTCATACTCAGAATCAGCCATGTTTGGTGGCCTAATTCCTTTTGGAACCCAAATCTGCCTAACCTGTCCCTTAAGATGATAAGGATAAGTATTCCTCATAATGTGAGGTTCTAATCTTCTGAAGGGACAAGTTAATCAGACATGACCAATTTTTCCACAGTAATGCCATTTTGGAGAATTTATGCTACCGGATTTGACAAAAGTAGTTTGGCGTTTCTTTAGAAAATTTGGATTATAGCCAATCCCACTTTTATGCATTGATTTCAGACTTCCTCCAAGAATGAGATTCAGATTATGTTCTGAGCCTGTAAACCTAGCTAGGACCTTCTTGGACTCTTGAAGTTTCTAAGTCAAAGAACAGATCTGTTGTTCTAAATTCTCAGAATGAGTCTTTAGATCAGCATATCTTTCGATCAAAAGAGTGTTTTGATCAACAAACTCTTTTATCTGTGCCTTCAAGGCTTTGAACCTGCTGTCCAAGGCCTTGAAGTCCTTTTCAAGCTTTGTCTTAGAAACTTCAACAGTTTTTTTTAAAAAACTAGGTCCAGGTTTTCTTTTACCTGCTCATGAATCTTAATCTTTAAAGCAAAAAATCTCATTTCTATAACTTTCCTCATTTAAAAACATACTTTTGAGAATTTCAGGAAGTACATCAGAAGGACTAGCACGTATATTTTTAACCATGTCTTCAGTATGTCTGTCTGATGAATTTTCCTAATCATGCTTTGCCATGAAGCATAAGTTTGCTTGTTCTTCTTCTGTGTCTGAGTCACTTGATGAATCAGAATCACTCCAAGAAGCCATCATGGCTTTCTTCCTTCTGTTGTCACTGTATTTCTTCTGAAAGTTCCTGTTCTTCATATTTTGTGGACAGTCCCTTACTAAATGATCTGCATCCCGACACTCAAAACAATTCATTACTTTAGTTTTATGTGACTGTGATGAAGGTTTACCTTTGTAGTCCTTGCTGCCTGAGGGTCTTGATCTCTCTCTGTTGTAATCCCTGTTACCAGAGTTTCTTTTCTTTTTGAGAATCCTGGCCAAGGCCTTGGAGATCAATGCTAAAGCCTCCTCATCATCAGGCACATCCTCAGTCACAAGGCTTTGATACTTTTCACTGTCTTTTGCCTTAAGTGCTAGTTTCCTGATGTTTTCACTCAAATCACCTTCCAAATCATTCATAGACATTTCATGAGTGAGCAGCTTTCCTTGTAGATCATCTAGCTGCATAAGACCCAAGTCCTGAGCTTCCTCAATCACTGTTGTCTTTGGCTCCCACTTGGCTTTTGGCAAACTTCCCAGAATCTTTCTAACCTTCTCTTCATTTGAGAACTTCTTTCCCAATGACTCCAGATTTTTCACCACATCAGTGAATCTTTTGAACATCTCCTTGATGGTCTAATCTGAGTTCATCTTGAACAACTCATATTGCCTCAAAAGTATGTTGATCTTGGTCTGCTTCACCTGGCTAGTTCCTTCATATGTCACCACCAGTTTATCCCATACTTCTTTGGCACTCTTGCAATTTGACACTTTGTTGAACTCATCTCCATTAAGAGCACTGTATAACAGATTCATGGCCTTGTAATTTTTTTATACCTTTTCCAGTTTAGTAACTGAAAGATTTTCCTCAGACTTGATACATCTGACTCCATAAATTGTAGTGTAGTACTCATGAGGACCATTCTGAACTATTGACCACAGTTCCATGTCTTGATCTTTGATGAACATCTTCATCAATGCCTTCCAGTGCATGAAGTTATCACCACAGAACAATGGAGGTCTGTTGGCTGCCCTTCCTTGTGAGAATGCACCATCTCCTACATTAATCATAGTCACGAGATTGTTAGATCTAAAACAGTGACACAAGCTCTAATACCAATTGAAAGTGTGTAATGTAGACTAAATACATGACCTAAATACTCTAGAGGGGGGGGGGGGGGGTTGAAAAGAGTATGGAATTTTTTTTCAAAACTCAAAGTTTAACAGAATAACTTTGTGTTAAACTCAAATCTCAAGGCCTTGAGATTTTAGTAAACTGTCTGAAACTTTCAAAGGCAAAATAGAAAGCTTCAAGGCCTTGAACTGTAATCAATTCTAAACAGCTTTTAAACCCTATTTTGTTTTGATTTGTAAGCAGCAGATAATAATCTGTAAAGTAAAGAACACAAAGCAATTTACAGAGTTCAGTCCCAATGGACCTAATCTCTGCCTGAGGTCCCACCAGGATTGGGAAAACACTTCTTATTACTCACACAGAAACAGCCCTAGATCTTCAAGCCTAAGTGATTTTCCTTACACCTATACAGCTTGTGGTTCCACCAGCCACTAACTGTTGAGCTAACAAGAACCTCTTGTTGTTCACTTGAAAAACCAACCACTAGGTTAAGTGAGGTTTAAGATAATCTAAAGATACACAGATTAAAACACAAGTGACGAACACAGTAGAAAAGATAAGCTGTTGAAGCCCGGATGTGTTCTTCTGGAAACTGGATTGATTTGATCTTCTTGAATCTGGATTGAAGCTTGAATGTTTGTGTGTTTGAATGAATGACCTGCCACGAATTTGTCACACCTTTCTGAGTATTCTACATGCCTCTCTGTCTTCAAATTTCAAACCAGTCTCTTTTATCCACAGCTGCAACTGATTGAGAGATTTTAGGATTCACTTCCTACAAATCCTCTTTCTGTTTTCAACTGAAATTCAAACAGCTCTAAGCGGATATCCGTTGGAGTTTGTTGAGATTGCTCATGCACGTTTAACAGCCCTGCAACAGCATTGAAACACAGCAACAACAAAATGCAAAAGAATAACAGTGCTATGACTGTTTGGTTATCCAGTTTCTGATAAAACTAATTAAAAGATTAGAACATTAACCTGTATAACATCTAATACATATAAATCATGAAAAACAAGTTTAAGACTCTTAGAAGTCAATAAATAATCACAATAATAAGAATCACAACCTGCAAGAAAGAATCAACTTAGTTCTGTAAAAAACTGTCAGCAGCTCAAGGCACATCTCAAGGCCTTGGAGCTCTCAACCTGCTTCACATATATTCAAAGTTAAACCCAGATAACTTTGATTCTTCCAGTTCTGATCATCTGCAATTGTGTTAGATATGTAAATAGTGTAATCTATAAGTATATGCAGTAAATCCTTGATCTGTATAATCAGATATCAAATCTGCAACACAAAACTGTTATAACATATAGCAGAATAAAACAACTCTCAAGGCTTTGAATTTCTGTCAATATCTCAAGGCCTTGAAGTAACTGAAATGATTTGCTGCTTATGTCTTTGTCTTTCATCACTCAAAAAAATTACCAACCAAAACACATTAAGGGTCTTTGAATCAACACATTTTCCCGGAACATCATGGACCAATTGGAGAGAATCACCTGTTGCCTGATAGCCTTGGAGGCGCGGCCATGAGCGGCACCGGGAACCCAAAAATTGACAGACGACCCCATCCAATGCTTGCACCCAATCATGACATTGGCACCCACCACGATGTCATCGCCAAACCTGAAATGACCTTCCCTACAGCCTCGCTGCTCCCACAACCACAACTACTATCAATCCAAACCTTGTTTCACCTACAACCGCCCTCAACTCCGTCCAACCCGCTCCAGTCCGCGATCGAAACTGGCGTCACCAAAACCCTACATGCGCCCCAATAGCTGGCCCTAATCATCCCTTGTGGTATTCCGTAAGTTTTGACCACCACCCACGTCGCTCAGCCGACCTTCACCATGGCGGACCTTCAATGTCACCACTTCGCAGCATAAACTGGTGCCTCTGGGACCTCAATTACAACCGCAGTAGTTCAGCCTAGTCCCACTATAGTTACCCCACTAAGATCCTACACCAATCACATCTACACAGGCAATTAAGCGGCTTACTCTTGTCGAACAACCGGAAAGAAAGAGACAGGGTTTATGCTATAATTGCGATCAGAGGTATTATCGCGGGCACAAATGCGAGGGAAGTTTTCTTACTTCTTCGTTGCTACGACATTGCCCCGACATCTCAAGACGAGGTATACCTCATTTCCATCGATTCTTCAAGTCTCTTCATACTGATCAGACGTGACCAAATTGGTTGTTTACGGCTCGTGGGGTAGATAGGGAGTCACGAGGTATCTGTCCCCATCAACAACGGGTCGACACAAAACATTATTCACCCCAAGTTGACAGAGCGAATACAGTAATCGATTAAGGCCACACCAGCCTTCAAGGTTGCCGTGGGTAATGGGGAATGTCTACACTGTGAGACAATCTGCGCTCATGTTGATATTCTTCTTGAGGGGGAAAATTGGTGTATGTCTTTTTATATACTTTTATTATTATTGTGGGTATGTCAGTGTATTAAGTTAGTCCAGTGGGAGATAGGTGTCTTTTATTTAAACTTTTTTCTACAAAAATAATGTTCAATCGTGATTTGAAGATCATCAATCAAAAACACAATTAATGGGACAAAATCCTAGTGTTCATGTGTGTAGTGTTTGTGTTTGTGTGATAGCATCTTGCTATCATCTGTAGTCTCCCATCGCTTTATCTTATCCTTCAAAAGTTTTACCCGTTTTGTAATGTCATCTGTGAATAGTGTATGTATTTTCATCTGTAAATAGTATAGGTATGATTCAAGTGATTACTGGTGAATCGTACTGAATATGAGAAAGACATTCAATTAGATATTTTATGTTTGGTTGCAAGTCTCTATAATATACTATCTGTTATGAACTCAAGAGTAGAGAAGAGAAAACAATGTAAGGAGGAATATAAAGTATGTATTATTCTACACCAAATCACCCTTTATATAGGTGTGGGGGTCAATCCGTATCATCCAAAGATGGTAATACAATAAGTTATTAATATTCACAATATCAATCATATATTTCATAACACTCCCCCTTGAATATTCCCTAACATGATGCCTCATTAAAATCTTGTCGAGCAAAACCCGTTGGTACAAAAACTCGGACGAAGGAAAAAGAGTACGTCTTATGAGCGGAGATTTGATGTAGTCTCTAAATCATTCATGGCTTCATGCCTCATCAAAACCCTTGATTGGAAAACCCCGATGGGATAAAAGCCTCACCTAAGGAAAAAGAGTACATCGCATTGTAATTTAATCTCCCCCTCTTTGCATCATCTTGATTTCATGATTCACACCTGAAAAGTGAACTTATGAAAGATACACAATGTGTATCATAATATGATGCTACATGATCATTTGAAATAGTAATAAAAACTATCAATATGACATGTTATATACTCACGAGACATACATCATAATAAATAACATTCATATGCACATAAACTACTCGCGAGTGTGTATCTTCGATTTGCTTTAGTAAATAAGTATATCTCATGTGCAATGGACTCCATGAATTTCACATATAGTGATTCGTACGATCATTTTTGTAACTACTTACTTTCATATTCGTAGTCTTCTAGAGTAAACGAAATATCATAATCACTTTTATCAAATAGAGGATTTTTTGGTTATAACTATAACCATGAGAAACATATGGGCATTGCTTCAAATATAGCATGTTTCTCTCTCAATAGTCTTCACGCATTCAACCATAAGGGTGAGGAGATTTGGATATGTTGTTCTATATGAACATGGATGCTTGAGGCATCTCAAGTACTTCACATGCTCGATCATTAACTGTATAGCACACACAAATGTTGACTTTGATTTTGGCTAATACAGTCAACACATTTCCTCTTATAGTGGTGTAAAGACATCATATGATTTCAAGCGCTTTCAAAGTGAATATTGTCAACGATCATCATAGACTCAAATGTAGGTAGGTCTTCATCTACATGAGTTATTGCCTCTGTAAGGGAATTGATTTGATCATTTATTTATGATTCTCTTGTGTTCTTAATTTTAGTCGAATTGGAGCTAACAAGATCATGATCCTTAGGGAGAATCTACATGATTGCATAAGAAACCGTTACATGCTTCATATGCATCAAAACTCATCTTTTATAAGACTTCAATGGATTTGAAGTTTGAAGTCAGACGTACTAAAGTTTGAATAAGACAATTAAATCGATTTTCAATGTCATACAGATATGCTTTCGACATATTATTTATATATACTCGAGCCAAAAAAATAGGCGAGAATGTATGTCTGTACAAGATATAATTTGTCACACTTCAAACTTGTAATTCTCATGAACTCTAAAATTTTATCCTTGGATAGGAGTTTCACTTATGAGAATACATAATCATATGTTCTACCTTCAAAGCGGTTAAAATGAGTTATGTGATGTTCTCTAACATATAGAATTTAAAAATAATATTCATATTAGAATTTCTTCATCGGAATGATTAACTTCGCACAATTCTTAAGGACTGCATATATAGTTAATCTAAAATAAACATTAAGATTATTTGAATTCTAATATCAATTATTCAAGCAACAAATCACTTTTAGTGATGCGAATGGTGACAAACTCAATCTGGAAATCTATCCAGGAGTTCATCAAACCATTGATCTCTTCTAGAGACGATATGTCTTCTAGGTGCTTCATAGATATGCACATTTTTTTTTCAACTGTGAGATTGACAACATCCAAGCCACTTTAGGGTGAATAATAAATTTTAGATGTTCAATGAGATTTGATATGGAATTACAACGCATTAACTAGGCGTCGCTTGGGTGATGCAATGCATCAAGCCATGTTAATGACAAAATTCTCTACGTTGGATAGGAAAATGTAATGCATCAAGCCTTTTTATGAAGAAATTGTCTACTGAGAATGTCATTTATTTGAATTATACAAAACCACTTGGCATGTTCATAATTCAAGTATAAAACTTTTACAGTTTCAGTACTTTGAATCTCAACATTCAAAGGACATTCGTGTGCTAAAACAAACACAAGATTCTAAAAAGCTACCATCGTGAGCCTTAAAAGGTATCATGTACATCCTTGAATAGAGGATATTTTTTTTTCAATCGTCGGAACTTCTAGTTCAGCAATTGTAGGTTACCTCTTTTATAGTACCTTTCGTAACTCAATTTTTCTTCATAACACAAGCACACTAGGGGCGGATGCATTTTCTACTATTTTCTCTTTTTTCTCGTGTGAGCCATAAATTAAAAGAGGCTCATAGCAATAAAGCATGTACCATGTGTCAAAATGTAGAGATAATGTAAATAGAAGCCAATATTGATACTAATGAAACAGATCCTCCATAATTTCACTATAATAAAAAAATAAGAGAAATAAAAATTTATTAACTTTCAATAAAATGTGAGGATATATGAAGTATGCACATTCAAAAGTCACAAGATTATATATCTTAAAAAATATGTGAAATAATTATGTAGAAAGAAATATTCATTTGAATTTCATACTTTAAAAACAATCTATCACAGATTTTTATCTTAGAATATTTAATTAATAAATTGTAATCTCAAAGATAATACTGTAACTTAAGAATTTCAGGTGGAAAGTGTAATATAAAACATAAACATGTCACGTGAGTTGGTAGGATCTTGACTCACTCTACCAAAAACTCACATATATATCAATGAGATTGCCAATGAGTTGGGAGGATCTTGAATCACTCAACCATAAACTCACATATATATCAATAAGATTTTCAAGAAGTTGGGAGGCTCTTCAATCACTTAACCAAAAATTTACATAAATCTTGGGAGGATATGATATTACTCAACCATCAATGTTCGTAGAGATTTGTAAAGAGTTTGGAGTGAGATTACTCTACCTCAAAGAACTCCTTTAAGAATCCAGAAATAAAAAATTAATACTAATCTAATTGTGTTGCGCCAAAAAAAAAATGGGGTGGCAAGTTCATTGTGAGTGTTTGAATTTCCAAGGAGTTGGGAGAATCATGGATCCTTCAATCAAAAAGTTGCATAGATATGAGCAAAAGAGTTTCGGTGTATGACAAGTACGTGATCATAACCACTTAAGTTGTGGCTTATTTGTAACCTTTATTTCTCCCCCTGTGTTTATGTAGTCTTTTACTACAATTGGTATTATGGTGGAGCAATATGGGACCCTCAATGTACCAAGACCATACAACAATCGCAACTAATTTTGTGACTGTGCGAATTATTTCAACCATATATTTTATATGATTCGCTTCAGGGGATGGCTCGCTATTCGCTTTAACGAAATGATTCGAGTATAATATCAATCATCCACTCCTGAGATCCACTGCCATTTATAAACTCGAACAAATATGAGAGTACAATTATACATTTTTTTTATTCTATAACTGCAGGTTATGGGTAAAATGACATAAGCAATAACAATTTCTTTGATGTTCATATCCGTGAATGATAGGATCCTCATAGTAATTTTTTCGTAAAGTGGAGTAAAAATAGCAATACAAAATGAGGTGAAACAAATATTCTAATTTGATTATGCAATTCGTCACTTCAGGGAGATATCTATAAAAACAACCTCTAGTTCTTGGCTATAGATGGTCATAATGTATTCCAAAACCGCAAGTACGAAGACATGGTTCAACGAAGCATATAAATAGCTCAGAACCAATGTGTTGTTATGGGGTTGAACCTCTCATGGGGTTCCCTCTTTTTCACAAGAACAAGTGACTGGAATTTATGCTATGTCAAACATGGAAACATAGTTCAAGACTTATTAATAGCAGTCACCTCTTTATTATTTTTATGATAAAATGAAGGGAAAATAAAAACTAAAACAAAGAATTTCAATATTGAACGATCTGTGGTGCTTGTTTAAACCTCTAGCTCATATTTGTTTCCGTGTATTAACAGTGATCAATAAACTAAACATCATAGATTTTTATTTTCATCTCTGAGTGGTCACGAGTTGAAATCTCAAGTGACTTCATTCGTTTTCTCTGTGCATTTCTTGCAGAGAGATTATACATAATGAAAACTCGCTAGAGCTTAGCGATATCGTCACGAGTTCGAAACTCTATTGACATATTATGTTTTATTTTTTCACCACGTCAAGAAACTCGATAGAGCTAGAGCTCAGCCGTACTGTCACGAGTTTGAAACTCTAAAGACTGTTTTTTCTTCTCAAAAAGGAATAAAAAAATCTCAGAGAAACTCGTGAGGCCTTAGTTGTAATGCACGAGTTAAAAACTCTAGTTTCTTCATAATTTAAAACGCGGGCCTCTTCATTGCACGACACATGCGGATTTTGGATTCGAGTCTCCAAGCATCGGTTTGTTTTTTTCCGAGAATTTAATTGAGTAGCAAACATAACATGCGGTAAAAAAAAATATGAAGCCTCATCTAGGTTAGATGGCACATCTCTAGCATAGGCTCTCCATGTGGACTTTGTCAAGATACATAAGCATATTTTTTCAAAAATAAAAATAAAACAAGAGTAAAATGCGCAACTAATCTTAACAATATAAAATAAAGTAAGTGCCCTATTTTACGTAGCCTATTGTTTCTAGTTCAACTGGCATCCGGAGGAGACCGCGCGAGTTTGGGCGACTAGGTTCAAACCCGACAGCACTTTCTTTTTTAATTTGTTTTGGGCTCATTCTTTCATAAAAATAAAAGAAGATAAAAATAAACGTGCTACATTGAACACTCCAATCATGCTAGTTCAACGGGGCATTGGGGCTGCAGAAGGGCATGTGTGCCTGGGTTCATTACCCGCAACATTTTTTTTTCAAATAAAAAAAATACAGATCATATAACAAAATAGAACCCATGAGGAACAAATTGGCTCTTAGATCTGGTGGTTCTTCAGCTTTAATGTGACCTGAAGCGCTTGGCCCAATTGCCAAGCAGCGGTTGTTGTTTTGTTTTTTCCCGTATTAGATGGTAAATGCCTCTTTTTCAGGGTCAGGAGGTCGAGGGTTCAAACTGTACTGCAGCGCAGCAGATTTTTTAGCAAAGAACAACAAAATATTGCTAAATAGGATTTCAGAAAGTGTTGCTAGTTCAAATGGCAGCAAGGTAGTGGCCCTGAAGCATTTGCCCAGGTTCAAAACCCGGCTGGATATAATTTTTTTTGCTTTTTACTTTTTTTTTGTTGTTGAGAAAGACCATAGCACCCGCATTATTTTTCCCCGTCTGGAATTTTGGAACATACCAGAATGGCTTAATTACTTAATGCGTACCCCCAATATACCCAAACTAACACTTTACATCCTCCACTTCTAAAATAGGCTTATTGCAACCCCCATTTGCAATAAGTCATACACATTGCAACCCGTAAAAAAATCCTTTACAAACTTAACTGTCAGCTGATAATCACGTCATTTTGTTTAAGGGTGAAATTGTCTATTCACTTTTATTTATAAGAATTCGTACACTGACCATTACCGCACAGTCCTGATTCCGGCCTTTCAAGCCCAGATACCGGAGTCAAGCCCATATTCCGGCAACATTCCAGTACAAGCAATCCTCTTCTCTCAAGTTCTTGCTTGTTGTTGGCTATAACTTAGCTCTGAAACAGAAGAACAAGGCTAAAGTAAGGGGAAAAAACAGACTTCTCCATCCGTACTCGTCGATTCCCAATTTTCTACCAAGAACCCTAGGCCAAATTTGGGACTTTTGGATGGTGATAGTCATTGCCTAATAGGTTGGTTCAATTGAGGTACATGAAGTCCAGGGTATTTAAATTTGGGGCTTCTTGGAGATGCATAGGATATGGAGCTTGAAGGAGGCTTCCAGGGTTTGTTGGTTGGACAGAGAGGAAGAGCAACTGCCGGCACCACTCTCAACATGTCCCATTATTTTCCGCGCTCACCCCAATCAAACCTAACAAAGCATATACTGGATTCGGATTGTACAATAAACATATCAACCCGATTTGACTCCGCTGATCCCAATAACAAATTCCACAGAGAAAAAACCATTAACCTAGCTTGGGAATCCCCTGCAACCACCACATATGATTCCCTGAGCACTGAGCAGATTAGAAGCAATTAGCAGACCTCTCTCAGGTCCACGAAATCGTCGAATCGCCAAATCAATCAACCGGATTCGAATGTATACAACTTCGCAGAGTAGAGAATTGCACGAGTCGCGATTCTCTTATTCTACAATGGACGAACTGAAGAAACGTAGTAGAAATCAAAGGTAAATAGTGGTCGGTGATTGAGAAACGCACAGTACCTACCTTATCTTGTTCATCCTTATCTTCTTTTTTTAGGAACGTTCATCCTTATCTTCTCACTCTTTCTACTATTTTTTTTTTCTTGATTTGAATTTAATATATATGTATTGACAAATATACCCTACATATATTATTGATGTTTGAGTGGGTTTTTAACCAATTTCAATAAGTATGATTTGTTGAAATTGGAGGATGCAATAAGCCTATTCTAAAAGTGGGGGTTGCAATGTGTTAGTTTCGCTATATCGGAGGTATGCATTAAGTAATTAAGCCTACCAGAGTAGATCAAGGTATAGGATTTGAACAATTTTTTTACGATGAACCCATAACATGGACCAATTATTTTTTCTTTGATACAAAAATGAAATTGAAAGAAAAATTATAGATACGGTGTATTATTTATTTGAATCAGTTTGGAGTCAAGCAATAGAAGAGACAATCAAAACCGAAAATTAGATTTTTCGTTTGATCATTTTTTTCTTGACAATATTCATAAATAAAGAAATAAGTATACATTATCTTTTGATTGATCTCTCTCCCGGTAGAGAATGCTGAAAATTTGTTATGAACTCAACAGTAGAGAAGAGAGAAAAATGTAGGGAAGAATACAAAGTCTGCATTATTCTACACCGAATCACCCTTTATATAGGTGTGCAGGTGAATCAGTATCATCCAAAGATGGTAATACAATAAGTTATGAATATTCACAATATCAATCATATATTTAAGAACACTATCACACTAATCATGATTGAAACGCATTGAAGGAAATACATCTTCATTGAAGACTACCTTCTATAGGTTCTTCTAAATGCACTTATTTCTACATTTAGACATACGTCTTCATGTCAAGACTTATCTAAGGTATATCTTTCTTTTTTTTAGAAATATCTCTTGCTTTTTTAATTGCCCATAAACTGAAACTATCTGCAAATTCCAGATACCTACAAAGCTACTTGTCACGGGCTGCTTTTCAAGACCTTCCCGTGCGGCCCTTAGTGTCTTCAATTCCTTCTTCAAACACTAAGTCAGCCTCTCACTCGAACGCTATGCGGAAGATTAAGAACACCAAAAGAGAGCTATGAAGGAAAGAGCTTTATATTAATTAGAGAAGTAGAGAGCTTACAACTCTTCGATGATTTGGAGCAAATGAGCTCCTCCGTATTTATACAAGTCCTTCCCCCTTGGAAGGATCTAGGGATCTAATGATCTAATGGCTATCATCAATTTGCCTAGAACCTTCCTACATATTCTAGCCTAAGATATTTACAATGGATGATTCTGGAGCCCCCTACACAAGGTTACATCCATAAAACTGGGGAAGCTTCTAGAATATGGACTATCTAATGGGCTAAAGTGTGCTTGGACATCCCCTAGGCCCAAACTAGCCTAACTCAAAGCGAGATAAAGATGTCATGGGCAAGCCCAAGTCCAAAAATTATCAAGTAAATAATGCGACCCATGACATTCTCCCCCACCTAATGATGCGGCTCCCTCGTCGCGTCGTCAGATCGGAATCGCTCGATCTTTTCCCGGAAATGCCATAACAATTCCTCGCTTTCCCATGTTTCTTCCTCCACGGGCGTCCCCTTCCATATGATGAAGTAATCCTTGTGCTTCGGTACACCCTTGCGACTAACACTATCCTCCTTGAGAATCTCGTCCACTTCCTTGTCGAACGAAGTGGCTATCGGTGGTGGTGCTCGCCTCGACTCCCACGGTTCGGGTCTTCCTTGTCCTCGTGATACGGGGTCAGCTGGCTCACGTGAAAGATCGGATGAATCTTGAACTTGGGAGGCAACTCCACCCGGTATGAAGCTTTGCCAACCTTGGCCGTCACCCGAAACGGTCACTCGTACTTCCTTATAAAACTCTTATGCAACGGTCGGGTATGCTTAAACTACTGTGGCAAGAACTTCACAAAGACCCTGTCGTCCACCTGGAACTCTACTCGTCGCCTCTTCTTGTCCGCCCACTTCTTCATCCTCTTGGCGGCCTTCTGGAGATAAGCATGAGCCAAGTCCCGCTGATCCTGCCAATCCTTAGCCATCCGATGTGACCCTGGGCTAGACCATGCATATGAAGCTACGAGTGTACTCGGCGTCAAAGGCTGATGTCCTGTCGCTAGCTCGAATGGGCTCTTACTCGTCGCCTCGCACCGCTGCAAGTTATAGGGAAACTGGGCTATGTCCAGAAGCTTCGCGCATTCCTTTTGGTGGGCACTCACATAGTGCCTCAAGTACAACTCCAACAAGGCATTCACCCGTTCCGTCTGGCCATCTGTCTGCGGGTGAAAACTTGTGGAGAAGTTCAGCTCCGTGCCGAGTAGTTTGAAGAGCTCCATCCAAAACTTCCCGGTGAAGCGCACGTCCCGGTCGCTTACTTTGCTCCTTGGAACTCCCCAATACTTGGTGAATCGGTCCACTACCACCATGATCGTGCCATACCCTTCCGACTTAGGTAGACACGTGATAATGTCCATGGAGACGCTTTCCCAAGGCCTCTCCGATATTGGCAACAACTCCAACAATCCTCTCGGCTTTCTTTACTCAATCTTGTCTTGCTGGCACACAAGACAAGTCTTCACATACCTCTCTATGTCATTGCGGAGTTGGGGCCAGTAGTACTTCTCCTCCACCAATGCCAGTGTACGGTGCAGCCCTGGATGTCCGGCCCACCGAGAATCGTGGCACTCCTTCAAGATGTCCCTCCGTAGGCCGTCCCACTTCGGAAAATAGATCCTTCCTCCCTTAGAATAGAAAAGGCCGTCCTCCACCCAAAACCGCTTCGTCTTTCCCTCCATAGCCATCTCCACGAGTCTGCGTGCTGCTGGGTCTTGGACCATTCCCTCCTTAACGGGTGAATGCCAACTCCGCCTTCCGACTCAATGCATCAGCAACCACGTTGCCCTTTCCCGGCTCGTACTCTAGGCTGAAGTCAAACTCCGCTAATAAGTCCTCACACCGTGCTTGTTTTGGGCTTTTCTTTGGCTGCGTCTGGAAATAGCTGGTGGCCACGTTATCTGTCTTTACCACGAACCTAGATCCAAGTAATTAGTGCTTCCAAGTTCGCAAGCAATGGACCACGGCCGTCATCTCCTTCTCTTGGACTATGTACCGCCTCTCTGTGTCATTCAGCTTACGACTCTCGAATGCTATGGGGTGTCAATCCTGCATCAACACCCCTCCAATGGCAAACTCTGACGCATCTGTGTGCACCTCGAACGATAGACACAAGTCTGGAAACTTGAGGACCGGCTCCTCTGTTATCGCCTTCTTCAACCCCATAAAGGCCTCCTCGCATTGTGTAGACCACTCCCACGCCTTGCCCTTCTTGAGGAGGTCCGTCAATGGTGCCGCCTTCGCCGAGTAACCTTTGATGAAATGGGGATAATATTAGACCAACCCCAAGAAGGATCTCAACTCCTTCACCTTGGTAGGGGCTTCCTATTCCGATATAGCTCGCACCTTGGCCTCATCCATCATCAAGCTCCCCTTAGAGATCCGGTGGCCTACGAACTCGACCACGTCCAACGTGGACGAGCACTTCTCCTTCTTGACTTAGAGCTCATTCTCCTTGAGCACCCGGAATACCGTCCTCAAGTGCTCCACATGGTCCTCCATGGTCAAGCTATACACCACGATGTCATCCAAGTACACCACCACAAACTTTTCTAGGAACGGGTGGAATACCCTATTCATCAAAGTGCAAAACATAGTGGGAGCATTTGTTAGACCAAAAGGCATTACTAAGAACTCGTAAGCCCCATACCTCGTGACACACGTTGTATTTGGCTCGTCCCCCTCCGCTATGCGAACTTGATAGTAGCCCGAACGAAGTTCTAGCTTCGAGAAGTATCGTGCACCACCAAATTGATCGAACAAGTCGGCTATGAGTGGGATTGGATACTTGTTCTTCACCGTCACCTTGTTTAGAGCCTGATAGTCGATGCATAGACGAAGTGAGCCATCCTTATTCTTTTTAAATAGCACCGGTGCCCCATACGGTGCCTTCGATGGTTGGATGTAGCTCGCATCCAACAACTCCTTAAATTGCTTCTTGAGCTCCTCGAACTCCGGTTGGGACATCCAATATGGGGCCTTAGCCGGCGGCTTGCTTCCTGGATCCACCTCGATGGCATGATCCACCTCCCTCCTTGGTGGTATACGCTTCGGCAACTCCTTCGACATCACATCGGCAAACTCCTCTAGATCTTTCTCCACACACGCCGGCACCTCCTCCTTGGGGACATCTTTAGCATCCTCCTTCATCGTGGAAATGAAGGTAGCCTCCCCCTTCTTGAACCCCTTGGAGAGTTATAGCGCCCAAAATGCTCCACCCTTCTTCGTTCTTTCCCTAGTCACCGGCACCAAACATGACGATCCATCTTTAATGATACACATAGTATTGAATGGTGGAATCGGGATAGCACGTACCTTATCCATGAATTCTTCGCCTAGCACCATGGCGTAATCGTCCATAGGGATCACCGAGAAATCCACGGCTCCCTTCCATGACTCGAGTTGCACCGGCACGCCTCGAGTCACTCCATCGAGGTTTAGCCTCCGAGTTCACTGCCTTGACGCTTCGACCTGTCTTGGCCATGGACAAGCCCAACCGTTTAGCTTCCTCCTTGGACACGAAGTTGTTGGTAGCCCTTGTGTCCACCAGCGCCTTTGAGGTCTTGCCATTCACCTTGACTTCCACGAACATCAACCCCTTGTCCTTGGTCTTGGCCTCCACCTTGGTCTGCACGGCGTTGTTGAGTTGCAACGAGCCAACCTTGCCGTCCTCCTCTGTCTCCTGTGCCTCGTGACCTCGTGCCTCCACCTCTGAGTAAAGGGAGTTAAGCTTGGAAAGGTTAGGGCAATCCCTTATGTGGTGCGGTACCTTGCACTAATAGCATCCACTTGGACCACTCGACTTGTTCCCTTGGTCCTTCTTGACTGGCGGCTTAGATCCTTGCACCTCCTTGCCTTTTTCTTTCGCTTTGTCTCCCCCACCTTTGGCATGGTCCGACTTCGGAGGCTTTGGACGTGCGTCCATACCACCCTTCTGGAACTCAATTTATTTTTCGGCCTCGACAATAGCTGGAGTCAGGCTTGTCACTCCCCGACGATCCAACTCGTGCTTGGCCCACAGTTGTAGCCCACTCATGAAGTTGAAGAACTTGTCATCATCACTTATATCCGGTATCTCAAACAGCAAGTTAGTGTAAGCCGTAACATAATCTTTAATAGAACCGGTATGTTTGAGATAACGAAGTTTTTGCCGAGCTTTATACTTAGTATTTTCGGGTTAGAAGTGACGTTTAAAATCAACTTTAAAATCATCCCAAGTAGCAAGAGCGACCGTACCTCGTTTGATCTCGTCACTCCTTAATCTCCACCATGCCTAAGCATTCTCCATGAAGAAAATAGTAACCGCATCGATCTTAGCTTGCTCGTCCTCGATCCTTAGGTGTTCAAGATACCGCTCCACGCTCCACAGGAACGAGTCTATCTCCTTGGCATCCCTCTTACCTTCATAGGTATTTGGATTAGGGACATCGATCTTCGGGACCGCCACCGTGCCAAGAGAATGGTTCACGACTGCGTCCTTTCATACAGTTCAATCCCCCTTTATGAACTTTATCTCCTCCTTGAGAGCCGCCATCTCGTCCATCATGCTACCGAGTTGAGTCTCCAAGTCCTCCTTCAAAGTAGCCAACCAGGCATTGAGAAGTCCTTGCACTTCTCCCCTTAGCTCCTCCACGGTCTCCTTGGTTGGAAAGTCTTCCTCCACCCTCTCGAGGAACGACACCCAATTCTTCTCCACACGAACCATGCGAGCCTCCAAGACGGCTATTTGACCCGACTTGCCTCGAGTGCTCTTGGCTCCCATGTTGGATACATTGCTACCGTCTCCCTCCATCGACCTTGCTCTGATACCAACTGTCACGGGCTGCTTTTCACGACCTTCCAGTGCGATACTTAGTGTCTTCAATTCCTTCTGCAAACACTAAGTCAGCCTCTCACTCGAACGCTATGTAGAAGATTAAGAACACCGAAAGAGAGATATGAAGGTAACAGCTTTGTATTTCTTAGAGAAGTAGAGAGCTTACAACTCTTGGATGATTTGGAGCAAATGAGCTCCTCCCTATTTATACAAGTCCTTCCCCCTTGGAAGGATCTAAAGATCTAATGATCTAACGACTATGATCAATTGGCCTAGAACCTTAATACATGTTCTAGCCTAAGATATTTACAATGGATGATTCTAGAGCTCCCTACACAAGTTACATCCATACAACTTGAGAAGCTTCTAGAATATGGACTATCTAATGGGCTAAAGTAAGCTAGGACATCCCCTAGGCCCAAACTAGACTAACTCCAAGTGGGCTAAAGATGTCATGGGCAAGCCCAAGTCCAAAAATTATCAAGTAAATAATGCGGCCCATGACATAGTTCACGATTAGATTTCAACTGAGTTACTCCACCACTTCACGGATCTGTAAACTAGTATTCAGTTTGTTAGGATGGATATGCTTATTGTCAAATCACATTAGTCAGGTCAGCTGCATCTAGGTCAGCTGCATCTTATAGGGTTTTGATTCATGGATGCGCAACGGAATCAATAATTAACCATGCAAAACCCTCCAAGGTTTACAAGTCAAGAGACATAATGATGGTAAAGGAAGAAATCAATAACACACCTTAGGGTTCTCCTTTGATGACTTCAAACGCGAATTGTGTCACATTCTCTATAGTTGATCCACGCCTAGAGTTGATTTCTAGATCTCCCACTCCTTGGTGCTAGCCCGGAAAGAGGAAGAGGAAGAAGAATCACGCAAAACGAGACCAAACCAAGGAGGTTCGGCCTCCTTGGGGCCAACGGGGAGGGGCGGCAGCAAAGGGAGGGGCGGTCGGCTCCTTCCTTGCTTGTTGCTCTCTCCTTTTGTTCTCTCCCACTCTAGTTATGATCAATTATGAGCATAAATTATGGGAAGGAAGGAAGGAATGTCCTTTATATAGTCCAACAACTCCTTGCCAACTACCTAAAGGACTTATTCAAGGTTTTGCAAAGTGATCCTTCTAATTAATTAATCCAATTAATTAATTCCCAAATCTAGTTCAACTCTATATAACGTGTGACCCCATAGTTTCTATCTAGTTGGTAGCACCTTTTTGCTAATATGGAGCGGTTTCTAGCAAAACATCCATTCTAGCCAACTAATAGAATAGTCATATTGACAAACCTTTGTACAAGTAATTGTCTCATCCCTTTGTCTCGATATCCGGATTGGACACGAGACATACAAGTCACACTCGTATATCCAATCCATAGTTTCTCGATCTATGGGAATAGCCTTATTCGTTCAAATAACATCAATATCCCATATTGATTTATTTGAGTCTGGCAAAACATTCTATAAGCACTATCCCTCCAGTGGCCTAGGATATTTGCTCCCGTTATGTGGGAGGGACAAACTCTATATACGTCTACTACGATCTCTAATCTTGCTTCTTATTGTATCCAGTACACGCCTTTATAACTACCCAGTTACGCTGTAGCGTTTAACGCTACCAAAATCACAATAATCCACAACTAGAATATCTAGTGACTTCAAGTCTAAGGATGACAATACCATTGCACCGGAGAAGCGCTTGTGACTCAACATAACGTGTATGTAGCCTTCTCGGAGATGGGTCAATCCAGTGCGTCATTACCCCTAATGCACACCTATGTGTTGGACGTGATATCTCCATATCAATCCAACCCCATACTAGTCTATAGTTGATTGTCCCATTAATCATTATACTGGACTAGGGATATTTAAGATAAACAACACAACTGTAAATTTAAGGACTTCATTATATTAAATATCCAATAAATAATAAATGAATTTCTAGCCATAAATAAATTCATACTAAACTAGATTGCCTCTACGGCATCTATTCCAACAGTCTCCCACATGCACTAGAGCCAATCTGGCGCATCTCGTATGCCCATACTCCTAGTGTGCCCTTCATGCTTCCACTGCGTGAGCGGCTTTGTAAGCGGGTCTGGCAGATTCTCATCTGTAGGAATCTTGCATATCCGAACGTCTCCTCTATCGATAATATCTCGAATCAGATGAAACTTCCTGAGCACGTGCTTGGATTTCTGGTGCGACCTGGGTTCCTTCGATTGCGCGATCGCCCTTGTGTTGTCACAGTACAACTCGACTGGATCCACAATGCTAGGAACCACACCAAGTTCAGAAACAAACTTTCTGATCCAAACTGCTTTCTTTGCTGCGCCATTTGCAGCAATGTACTCAGCCTCTGTTGTAGAATCAGCCACTGTCTCTTGCTTGGAACTCTTCCAGCTCACCGCTGCTCCATTCAGGCAAAACACATATCCCGACTGTGATCTGAATTCATCTCTTTCGGTTTGGAAGTTTGCATCAGTGTAACCCCTTACGCGCAACTCTTCCTCACCGCCAAATATCAAGAAAGCATCCTTAGTTCTTCTCAAGTACTCTAGAATGTTCTTGACTGCAATCCAGTGACTCTCACCTGGATTGGATTGGTATCTGCTTGTCATACTCAAGGCATATGACACATCTGGTCTAGTACATAACATGGCGTACATGATAGATCCTATGGCTGAGGCATATGGAATTCTACTCATGTGTTCCTTTTCAATCTCATTGTAAGGACAACCACTCTTCGAAAGAGTGATTCCATGTGACATGGGCAAGAATCCCTTCTTGGAATCTTGCATGTTGAACCGTTTCAACACCTTGTCAATATATGTACTTTGACTTAGGCCTTGCAGTCTCTTAGATCTATCTCTATAGATCTTTATACCGAGTATATAGGCTGCTTCTCCTAAGTCCTTCATTGAGAAACACTTCCCTAGCCAATCTTTAACAGATTGTAGCATGGGAACGTCGTTTCCAATGAGTAGTATGTCATCCACATACAAGACCAGAAAAGCTACAGAGCTCCCACTAACCTTCTTGTAGACACAAGACTCATCTTCGTTCCTGATGAAGCCAAACTCTTTGACTACTTCATCAAAACTTCGATTCCAACTACTAGACGATTGCTTCAATCCATAAATGGATTTTTGCAGTTTACAGACTTTGTTGGCTTGCTTTGGATCTTCAAAACCCTCCGGCTGTATCATATACACGTCCTCGAGGAGATTCCCATAAAGGAATGCTGTTTTGACATCCATCTGCCAAATCTCATAGTCATGGTATGCTGCAATCGCAAGTAGGATTCAGATTGATTTGGTCATAGCGACTGGTGAAAAGGTTTCATCATAGACAATACCATGAATCTGTCTGAATCCTTTAGCCACCAATCGGCCCTTATAGGTAATCACATTACCATCCATGTCGATCTTCTTCTTGAAGACCCACTTGCACCCTATGGGCCGCGCCCCTTCGGGTGGTTCCACCAAAGTCCATACTTTGTTGGTATACATGGATTCCATATCGGATCTCATGGCTTCTAGCCACTTCTGAGAGTTTGGGCCCTTCATGGCCTCTTCATAGGTAGTAGTCTCATCATCTATGAGCATCGTGTCACCGGAATCGGTCACGAGAAGTCCATACCTCTCGGGTTCCTGGCGTACTCTACTAGATCTACGAAGCTCTTGTGTTACCTGAACAGGCTGCTCCACAACTGCTTGTGGTTCCTGTTCGTGTTCCATAATCGGTTCAGTGATTTGTGGTTCTTGAACCTCTTCAAGCTCTACAGTCCTCCTACTTGCTTCTTTAGAGACATACTCTCTTTCTAGAAACACGCCGGTCCGAGCAACAAACACTTTGTTCTCGGCTGGATTGTAGAAGTAGTAACCCTTAGTTTCCTTAGGGTACCCCACAAACTTACACTTATCCGATTTTTGGCCCTAGCTTGTCTGATTGTAAACGTTTTACATAGACATCGCAGCCCCAAATCCTCATGAACGACAGTGTGGGACGCCTCCCACTCCACATCTCATATGGTGTCTTCATGACTGATTTAGATGGAACACGGTTAATGGTGAAAGCTGCACTTAATAGAGCGTGGCCCCAAAACGATAATGGAAAATCGGTTTGACACATCATAGATCGAACCATATCCAATAGGGTTCAATTCCTCCTCTCAGACACGCCATTCCATTGTGGCGTTCCGGGTGGAGTGAGTTGGGACACGATCCCACACTCTCTAAGATAGTCGTCAAACTCTTGGCTTAAGTATTCTCCTCCACGATCCGATCGTAGAGCCTTGATACTTTTGCCAAGTTGCTTCTCTACTTCATTCTTGAATTCTTTGAACACTTCAAAGGATTCAGATTTTTCCCTCATGAGGTACACAAATCCATATCTACTGTAGTCATCAGTAAATGTAATGAAGTAGACATAACCTCCCCTGGCATGTGTGGCAAATGGCCCACACACATCAGTATGTATGAGCGCCAATTGCTCACTAGTCCTTTCACCTTTCTTATTGAAAGGGAACATTGTCATTTTTCCCAATAAACAAGCCTCACATGTCTCATATGATTCAAAATAAAATGAGTCTAGTAATCCATCCTTATGGAGTCTAGATACACGTTTCTTGTTTATGTGGCCTAAGTGACAGTGCCATAAATAAGCAGGATTTAAATCATTTATTTTAATCCGCTTGGTATTAATGTTGTAGACAGGATTGCTTAGATCAAGGACATACAGTCCATTAAATAATTGCGCACTAAAATGGTGAATATTATTCAAATAAAAGGAACAACAATTGTTCTTTATTGAAATAATAAAACCATCCTTGTCCAAACAAGATATAGAAATAATGTTTCTGCTCATAGCAGGCACAAAATAGCAATTATTTAAGTCTAAAACTAATCCTGAAGGCAGAGATAGCTCGCACACGCCTATGGCCAACACAGCAACTTTTGCTCCATTCCCAACGCGGAGATCTACCTCTCCTTTAGCCAATCTTCTAGTTCTCTTTAGATCCTGCACATTTCGACAAATGTGAGATCCACATCCAGTATCTAATACCAATGATGTAGAGACAGTTAAATTGACATCTACAACAAAAATACCTGGTGGTGGTGGAATCACTATTCCAAGCCTCTTGTCCTTCAGATATTTTGGGCAAATCCTCCTCCTGTGTCCAGGCTGACTGCAGTAATGACATTCACCTTTAGTCACACCTTTGGCAATGCCACCAACAGGCTTAAGGGCAGGTTCCTTGGACTTGGCAACTGACTTGCCTTTGCCCTTTCCTTTCTGCACCATCATAATGGCCTTGCCCTTACCCTTGTTGATGCTCTGTTCAGCTTTCCTCAACATATTGGGTAAATCTGGCAGTGGTTTCACGATCTCGTTCATGTTATAGTTCATGATGAACTGTCCATAACTCTCGGGCAAGGATTGCAACACGAGATCGGTTGCCAACTCTTGGCCGACCGGGAACCCTATTCGGGCGAGATTCTCCAAGTACCCGATCATACGTAGTACATGGGGTCCCACCGGGTTCCCTTATGCCATATGACACTTGAACAGTGCCTTAGAGACCTCATACCTCTCTACCCTTGCCTGCTCTTGGAAGAGCTGCTCCAGATGCTCGATCATATCGACAGCATTCATGTTTTCGTGTTGCTTCTGAAGCTCAGAAGTCATGGTGCATAGCATAAGGCAGGCCGCATCATTAGCGTCATCAACACGCTTTTGATACGCCTTTAGGGAAGCAGGTGTTTGGTTCTCTGGACCTTCTAGGAACATGCTCCTCTATTGCGTACAGTTTCTTCTCTTGCTTGAAAACAATTCTCAAGTTTCTGTACCAATCAAGAAAGTTGGTTCCAAAGAGCTTGTCCTTCTCAAGGACAGATCGTAGGGAATGTTGTGAACTCGATGAGTTGTTTGCCATTTGGAATTCTACAAAAGGAAAATACGCAAGTTTTAGTATTTGTGAATTTTTGACTATATTCAATAATGGCTAGTTTATCAAATATAGCTCCCACTATTTTTCCTACGGATTAATAACCCTCAAGATATTAATGCGGAAAATATCCTTACATTTTCTAGTGGGCCAAGATCCATGTTTCATCTCCTTATAAGCTTGCTTTGGCAAGTCACCCATAATTTGACTACTTTAGGTAGGAACAATTCCAATTGCATCCCTTATGCAACTCTTGGTTCAATTGGGCAAATAACTCCTTATTTATCCATCCATATGGATAATCCCAACTGATTGCCTCTAAGTTTCTTAATCATATTAATAGCCTAGTTGTGTTCAACCTCTTATTTAAAAAATTGCACATTACTAGCTTGTGTCATCGCATTCCATCATTATGAACCAAGTCGCCATGCTTTGGCACGCACGAACTTGATAAATAATGATGATAATGAGTGTTTAAATAACGAGAAGGCAAGAACACAATATTTGAATTTCGAGGGATTTTAAATTCAATTTTTAATTGTTTTGTTGATCAAAATCAACTAATCTATCTATTTGAGTTTGGGCACAACTCCAAATAATAGATCCGGGTCGTCTAATTATCTTATTATCCTAATCGCATGCATCATCCATACACCAACCACAAAATAATAAGACAATAAAGTAAACAATCTACATCTCCATGCCAATGGAATTATCTATGAACCCTAAAAGCAAACAGTACATCTCCATGCGTCTTGATCTTTTGGTCCATCCTTCATAGTCATGTGGAATGTTTCATGCTCCATGCTCCATCTTTTGTGGCTCCTTTTGGCTTTGGGCTTCTTTTCTTCAATCTTGGCTAACAATCTACTTTATCTAGCACTAGCTAACTTCTATACTAAATAAAATAAATCTCACAAGTTGAGAAAAAAAATGGCACGCAGGCCATAATACCCTAATTAATTATAACAATTAATTGATCAGCTCGCATGCCATAAACCAAACCACAAAAATAAACATCCACATCAAACCACATCCTAAGGCCATATCCAATCACCATGCGAATTGCACATAAACAGTTAAAATCCAATTTTAATGTGCTTGGTCAATTTTAATTGATTTTAGGATTTCTAGGGTTAAAACGGTCCATGGGCCCAACAATCCAATTTCCCGGGCCCATAAAAGTGAACCGCAAGGCCCTAGGGCGGGCCCGGCCCCTAAGGCGGCCAAGACTTGGGCGGCAAGAAAGAGGGGGCGGTCCCCTTAGGGGGCCGAACCTCTATAGGGAGTTTTTTCCAAAAACAACTCCCTTGCTTGGTGCCCAAGTTTGGTTGTTTCCTTATTTTGGAAGAACTCCTTCTTCCCCAAGGATGCCCAAACCCTAGATCTTAGATCCTAAAATTTCTCAAACTCACTAATTCATGCATCCAATGCAAAAATTAGATCTTGTTATGATTGATTATTGACAAATTGCATCACATGCTTGATTTGTCTTGTTTTACGCGATAAACAATCAATTTAAGGTGTAAAACAACTAAAACGTAACACATAAATCACGTTTATGCTCTACGACCTGTGGCTCTGATACCAATGTAGGGTTTTGATTCATGGATGCCCAACGGAAATAATAATTAACCATGCAAAACCCTCCAAGGATCACAAGTCAAGATACATAACGATGGTAAAGGAAGAAATCAATAACACACCTTAGGGTTCTCCTTTGATGACTTCAAACACGAATTGTGTCACGTTCTCTATAGTTGATCCACGCCTAGAGTTGATTTCTAGATCTCCCACTCCTTGGTGCTAGCCCGGAAAGAGGAAGAAGAATCACGCAAAACGAGACCAAACCAAGGAGGTTCGGCCTCCTTGGGGTCGACGGGGACGGACGGCGGCAAAGGGAGGGGCGGTCGGCTCCTTCCTTGCTTGTTGCTCTCTCCTTTTGTTCTCTCCCACTCTAGTTATGATCAATTATGAGCATAAGTTGTGGGAAGGAAGGAAGGAATGTCCTTTATATAGTCCAACAACTCCTTGCCAACTACCTAAAGGACTTATTCTAGTCCTTCTAGAATTCAATTTAGTCCCTTCCTTGCAAATTAGTCCCTACTAAGTTTTCAAGGTTTTGCAAAGTGATCCTTCTAATTAATTAATCCAATTAATTAATTCCCAAATCTAGGTCAACTCTATATAGCGTGTGACCCCATAGGTTCTATCTAGTTGGTAGCAACTTTCCGCTAATATGGAGCGGTTTCTAGCGAAACATCCATTCTAGCCAACTAATAGAATAGTCATCTTGACAAACCTTTGTACAAATAATTGTCTCATCCGTTTGTCTCTATATGCGGATTGGACACGAGAAATACAAGTCACACTCGTATATCCAATCCATATTTTCTCGATCCATGGGAATAGCCTTATTCGTGCAAATAACATCAATATCCCATATTGATTTATTTGAGTATGGCCAGACATTCTATAAGCATTATCCCTCGAGTGGCCTAGGATATTTGCTCACGTTATGTGGGAGGGACAAATTATATCTACGTCTACTACGATCTCTAAGCTTGCTTCTTATTGTATCCAGTACACGCCTTTATAACTACCCAGTTACGGTGTAGCGTTTAACGCTACCAAAATCACAATAATCCACAATTAGAATATCTAGTGACTTCAAGTCTATGGATGACAATACTATTTAACCGCGAGAAGCGCTTTTGACTCAACATAACGTGTATGTAGCCTTCTCGGAGATGGGTCAATCCAGTGCGTCATTACCCCTAATGCACACATATGTGTTGGATCGTGATATCTCCATATAAATCCAACCCATACTAGTCTATAGATGATTGTCCCATTAATCATTATACTGGACTAGGGATATTTAAGATAAACAACACCATTGTAACTCTAAGGACTTCATTATATTAAATATCCAATAAATAATAAATGAATATCTAACTGATCACTCATTGAGGCGACCAATCACCTTCAACTAGTGTAACTGTCACATTATTTTTTGTCCTGAAAGCATGAAATAAAATGAAGCATGTAAGACATGCTATTTTATCAACCGAGCTATCTTATTCTGATCTTGTTCCAATCATCTAAAATTGTGATTTTCTCAGTTCTTGGATGGTGCATTGACAGTCAAACACTTTGTTTGAAGTCTTTTTCTCCACTCGTTTGATTAATCATCTCCAGTTCAATTATCGCAGATAATCAGTACTTCAGTAGCGTTACAGTTTTACGAGTTTAAACATGAAGGGTCTTACAATTTTGTACCAGCTGTGATTTTCTTTAAGTATGGCTATATACAATGTTTCTCTCATTCCAAATTCAACAGGATGCTTGTGAACAATGGAATTCACTTGGACATAGCAGCTGGACTGGTAGGATTCGCTTTCAGAACATTGCAGAAGGAGTTTCTACTCTCTTTCATAACATGGTCACCAGTAGTCTGTAACGCCTATGTAGGAAAATAAAATGAAAATAAACAGACAATGCCAAAAAAAATCAAGAATATTTAATTAATTTGGTTGTGCATTTAGTTCAGAAATTTTATCATATTCAAAGCAGATGTAAGAACTTGAAAGGAGCTTTTCATTTTTCTTCCATACGGAAAACCACGACCATAGGTTTCCTATTGTTTTAGCTTTAATAGCCAATAGCGAAGACACCTGCTTGTATAAGCTAGGATCTCGATTGTTTGTGACTGAAGGAGAAGCACCTGCATCAAAAATAATTTTTCTGAGTTACTTTAATTATACAAGTTCACTGCTACCAGATATTCGAATAACATTATATTGTTTTGTTAAAGTAGGTAGAAAGAAAATTTGTACAGCAATGATTCACTTGATTATTTTATTTCCATACAGGGGAGATATCAAGTCCAGGACTTTTTATGTATGGTAGAAAGAAAATTTGTACAGCAATGATTCACTTCATTATTTTAATGTTGACTGTCCAAAACTAATTGTCCAATTCTCTTCAATTGCACAATTTTGCCACTTTATGGATAACCGATTACACACACACACTCAGAGCTGAAAACGTACCTTCATCTGGGTTCGAAGAATCGTGCTGAACATCTTCAACAGGATACCAACTTTCCAAACTATCTTCATCATTGCATGGCTCTGATGCTAACGGTGCACCATCATATGTCAAAATGTGATTCAAGATATAATAACCACCCGGTTGTGGAGCCAGAAAAAATGTTTCTACAAAGCTTTTCATAATGTCCCGACTCCTCCAGGTGCCTGTTACCAAAACAATAATTCCTCCAATTAGACAAGCTTGACCATCTATACTTTGTACCTCAACCTGACCACCTTTGCAATATTCTGACAATATCTGATCATTGATCCCCTGAATTAAAAACAATGATTCTCTATCAAGATTAATTAGTAGATGGCATTTCATAAGTACAATGCAAATTATTCTAAAGAGATTGGGGCCAGGGAATGCTGTTGTTGCTGCCATCATAGTTGCTTTTCGACAGCAGAAGCAGTTATAGTGTGTTTGGTAATTTTTTTTTTTTTTTTGACTTTTCAGACAATTTCTGCTGTCCCACAACAATTTTCATGAAGTAAGGGATGAGATGCTTTTCTGGAACCTGTTTTTTATTCATCTATCTTCAATCGATTTTAACCTTCAAATTTTGAAAATTCTCAATATTTATCTTTACCAAACCTATGCATGCAATATAGTTTTGTTGTTCTACAGTTCCACTTACTCACAACAAGTTCACAGTTCAACCGATTTTGACCTTAAAATTTTAAAAATTCTCAATAGTTATGCTACCACAATTTGTGTTTCTCTTTTAAATTTCAGGTACGACTAGGAGGGTTGTCTGTGTGATCAAAATCATTCCTTATTTGTTTGGAATATCTTTTATTATTATTTTTTATGATGGTTAAAAAACAAATTAAGTAAAGGAAAAATAAATATTCTAGAAAAAAAACTATTGTTCTTTAAAACCCACCTCCATTGAGGTAACTGTAACTAACTTTCCATCCATATCTGGCCAGCTAAGTTGGCTTTCAACTTGATAAAATTTGTGGGAAACACATGGTTTTGTGACGAGAATGCCATAATATTGGTGTGTGAAACTTCTTGCAACATGAAGCGGATCAATTAAAAGAGCTCCATAATTCTCATTCGCCATCCCTGCTTCCAGAATAATCAGAAACGTATAACCAGAATGAAACAATGCCGCAATATACATCTCATTTTTCATAATATACAAATTAGAGGAGTTACAAATGTTATCAACGATGAATATAAATCGACAAAAATAATAAAAGAGAGCACATCCGGATACACACACACACACACACTAAAGGCTAGGAAGGAAATATAAAAGAATTATTGCGGCGATAAAAATAGCAAATAAAATAACACGACATACGACAAGAGCAACTTTACTATGATAAAAATACTCGTGGGGCAACGTACAAGTTATGCTACAACCGGTGTAACATGATGCTGGTAAACCGACAAAGAACATATAAATTGTTGGTGATCAAGGGTGATAAATATATAACTTAGGGTATTACAATAATAAATAGCGAATAAAACAAAAAATAACATACGACAATAACAATTGTACTTCTGCCATCAACAATAGCATGAAAATAGCTACTGGTGATGTCACGAAGAAGTTATGCTACAACCGTTGTAAGATGACGCACGTAAACCGACAAAGAACTTGTATGGGATGTAATAAATTACCATGAGCGAATACTTTACGGCGATAATAAATTGCAAATAAACAAAACTTCATTATATGATTTGTGAGGAATTGCAGATATCACTTACTAATACCGCTTACTTTACGGCGATAATAAAATGCAAATAAAATAAAACTCGAGATACATTTTTTGCGGAATTGCAGGTATCAAATCTCTAGGTGGAACCCGGTTAACCACTTCATTATAAAACCTACTGTAGAAAGTTTTAATGTACTCGTGTTCATTTCCATTTGCAATAAACATAGCAAAACAGATAACCAAATAGCTAATTTACCAGATAGTTAATCTTGATTTTAATTGATGTTCTAAGGTCTTAGTGCCTTTGGCTTGAAGACATGAAGAGATTTACACTAGTTAACACAGAACATTTGAAATTATTAGTTCATAAGTTTGTAAGCACAACTAAAGTCTCAAAAACAAAAAGAAAAATAAATCCAAAGGCACTAGTTCATAAGTTTGAAACAGTAGTCCTGTTTTGTCAGGAGATGGTCTTCCAACTCCATGGGGAAAAAATAAAAACAAAACACATCCCTTTGCCAATTATTGAATAAAGCATAAACCCACATCCGGAGGTAATATACAATTAGTGAGGAGTTAGAACCGTTATATAATGAAGAATATGAATCAACAAAGACATTAGAAATGGAGAAAATCCGGAGGTAATATACTATTTAAGCAGGAAATATATAAGAGTGTTCTTTGAGGCAATAATAAATAGGGAATAAAACAAAACACAACATACGAGAAAAGTGATTTTGCTTCTGTCATCAACATACAGCGAGTGCTAATTTTTTAACTTGTGTTACATGCCAGCGGATGAAACCGCCGGTATTTGCTGTAACTACCAGCGGGTAGAGCGATCCGCTGCTATAAGAGGCCTATACCAGCGGGTAACTGACAAACCGCTGTTATAAGGGCTCTACACCAGCGGCTGCATGACCAACTGCTGCAATAGAGAAAAGTTATGGCTGTGGGTCCAATACCCGCTGCTAAAGAACTTATTTTGCCGGCGGCTGTGTAATACCCGCTGGCATAGATATTCTATAGCAGCAGCTTTTTAAGCCGCCGGTAAAATAATCGCCGCTATAGCCTTAATTTCCTGTGGTGATAGGTGCTGGTGAAGCAACATACAAGTTATGTTACAACCGCTGTAAGATGTAAAATTGTTGGCGATCTAAGAGTGATAAATAACTAAGAGTATTATTTACCACAATAATATATAGGGAATCAAACAAAGGCTTAATTACTTAATGTATATCCCAGTGTGTCAAAACTAACACATTGCAATCCACACTATTGTAATAGGCTAATTGCATCCCCTATTTGCGTTTGACAAATCCCATATTTGCAACAAATCCTACTTATTGAAACTAGTAAACATAAACAGTTAGAAACTTGACCGTGAATGCAGTTAATTGACGTTTATGTCCCATTTTGTGAGGGCCTTTTTTTCCATTCTCTTTTCCATATGAACATGATGAACACCAACATATCACCACTAGGACCGCCACTATTACCGCCAACAATCCAGGAAATTATTCCAGTGCCGCCACCACCACCACCATCTCCTAGCATTATTTCCGCTACAGCTCCACCTTCACCACCACAAATATCCATATTCCGGTAACTATAACATTGCGAACAACAAACCTAATCGGAAAATGAAAGAACACATCGGAAACCTCTTTCCTCACAAACCTCTGTTTCAGTTTGTGTTATGCATCAAAAGCTAAATGAACACGGTGAAAACCCGATGCGATAATGAACTCTAGGGATGTATGGGCAAGTGCTGGGGTCTTCGTGGCTTCCCCAAATCATGTCTTCTTCCCGTGATGATATGAGGAAGTCAATCTATTCATCGATCCATCGAGCATTGAGTTCCGAAATTGGGAAAATATGGTATGAACCCTAGATCTGTTTCTTGTCAACTATTCATTTCCTATTATAATTCAGCACAATTTATCACCCTTATCGTGTTGGAGAAGCTGAGACGAGTCTTGAAAGCCCGAGCACAGTCCCCAATTAGTCATAAATTTGAAGGTTCATCGGAATCTGGGTTGGTGGCTGCCGAATCTTTCTCCTATCGCAAATGAATTCACCTCCAACGATGTCACCATCTACGACGGCTGCCGCCACGTCGTTTTTGTCGAAGGAGAATCGGATGGAGAGAGAGAGATATTAGTCGAAGAAGCAACAGCAGGCGGGCCGCTCTTCCTTCCCTGTCCATCTTCCCCTCCATCCCGTTCTTCTGTATCGTTTTCTCCCATTTCTTTCTTCTTTTCTTTGTTTTATTGGATTCTACACCTTAATGTTTGAATATTTTCATTTGAACCCCATATCAACTTTACATATAAAAAAGAAACATGGATTTTTTTTTGTTTTTTTTTTTAATTAGATGTGTTTGTAGGTCAAGGAATAGATCAAACTACCCTCTTTTCCCGTAGTGAGTGGACGGAAAATTTTAAGTAGGATTTATTGCAAATAGGAAATTGCAATAAGTCTATTACAAAAGTGGGGATTGCAATCGGTTAGTTTTAGGTCAAGGAATAGATCAAACACCAATATTGAAGGATAAACACGTTCAGAGAGGGAGGCGAACAAATGATGAAGAATATACGAGGTTCTGGTCAGCATATATAGACGAACGACGTTGGGCGGTAGTAGGTGGGTGGTAGAGATGAGAGAAACCCTACTAAATCAATAGCGGGATTTGATTCCTATTCGCATCCTCTTTTCGAACACTGGAGGGAACTCATCACAGCGAACATTAAAAACCTTCGATTAACACATTGATTTATTGGACGGCTGTGATTTGATGAGCAGGCAGAGTTAATGTGTAACCGCGCTACATGGTTACTCATTGACTCTCATGCGCTACTTCTATTTTATTTCTGTTTGGGTGGTGGTGATTCATACACTAGCAAAAAAGTTCCTTACACTATATTTTTACACCTAAGGACAATTATACCCTTTCATTATTAATTTGATGTTTGTATGTATAATTGCCTATAACAACTGTTGACTTTGATTTTTGACTTCACGAATTTTGCCCTCGCTGACTTGATTTCTTGGCTCCGTCACTGAACGAAGGGGAAGAAGGACGCATTGATTAGGTTAGGAGAAAGAAAGGAAGGTGTTTAATTAATTACCGTCGACTTGGTAATTAATTAAACACCTTCCTTTCTCTATCCAAACCTCATCAATGCGTCCTTCTTCTTCTCCTTCGAACACTGGAGGGAACTTGTCACTACTAATATTAAAAACCCTTCGATTAACGCATTGATTTATTGGACGGCTGTGATTTAATGAGCAGGCAGATATACTGTGTAACCGCGCTACAGTGGTTACTCATTTACTCTCATGCGTTACTTTAATTTTATTTATATTTTTGGTGAGGGATTTTACTTCATATGCAAGATGACAATCTGTGATATTAATAAGGAAGTACTACCTCTTTTTATTCTCTTTCAGCCTACTTCACTTTGTCACTATTCACTGAATTACTTTGACCTGGTGATTTGATTAGCAAAACGATACAAGAATTTGGTAATCTTTGTATAGCCTTGTAGAGTAAATTTTATTCTACAACACCATAAAAAAATTCCAAAAAATTATATCGTTTGCCTATCTAGATCAACGAGTTAAAGTGACCCAGTTACGAGTTGAAAAGTCAAACTAGAACGATCCAGAAGAAATTGATGTAGTAATAAGGAAGTAAATATTAAATTATAGGTGTTGACTGAAGATGTCAACACCAAGAATTAAATATATCACCAAGAATTAAATATTTCACTTCCTTATTAATATCACAGATTGGCATCTAGCATATGAAGCAAATTCACTCACCATGAGAGTAAATAAAATGAAAGTAACGCATGAGATCAGGGAAATAAAATGAAGCTAGTTAAATGATTTATTTTAATGAAATGGGGGGTGGTTGGGGCTAGAGTGGTAGCTCCAATGGGAGAGTGTTGAAAGCCCCTGCATGAGGTTCCGGGTTTGAACCCGGTTGACGACAAAAACAATTTCTAAAAAAAAATGGGATAAATAAGCAAATAGGTGCTAGCTCAGTTAGCTCAGTGGTAGGGCGTTTGAACCCTTGCATGAGGTCTTGAGTTGAAACTTGGTATTATCATTTGCTTACTTCTCCCAATTCCATTTAATTGGGGGAAATAATACTCACAGGATTCTCAATATGGTATTTTTTTCTTTTCTTTTATGGACATCGCTCAATTTAGATGATGCATGAGAAAGTGACAATCGAAGTCGATGTTTATTTTTCTGCGCCCATAAGGTTCATCATTGAGGAGCAATCAAATGGCACTACACCTATCACAAGAAATGCTAGCAGTAGATCGGGACATACTCATATTAGCCAACAAGTAGCGAAACAAAGTAACGTCCTATGTAGCATCAGCTAAAGCATGATAATCTGCCTCACTACTATATCGAGCAACTACAATCTCCTTCTTGCTACTTCATGAGATGAGAGAATCTCCCTGAAGGAAACAATAAAAACTAGTTTCCAATATTAGTAGGATCACCGACCTAATTAGCATCTAGCAAATAATGTTAAACCAGAGTGGATTAAGCATAAACGCAAAGACCATGAAATATGGTGCCATACATGTACCGAATAATCCAAAGAATAACATGACAGTAGGTGGAGCATGGAGCAGAGATGAAGTAGCTTACCTGATGAATGCCATATGCACTGTTAGGGTGAGTAACTAAGAAGATGGCTCCATTCATGTACTGAATAATTCAAATAATGATGTGATAGTCAGTAGAGTGTTGACCAAACACGACGATTACCTGATGAATGACATATGCAAGGTTAGGGTCAGTAAATAAGAAGTACACCAGATTGCTAACAAACGTCTATAAGGAGTAGCATCAAGCAAAAGGTCGTCATGTAGAGGAGAAATTACATGTCAAATCTAAATAGTTATAGGCGGTCTTATGATTTGGCAGATTGATGCGTGCAGTGAAATGTGAAGCATATTTGCTTAGGTTCGGTCTTCATCCGTCCGGTGCTTATGCAGTTTGGATCAGATGGATGAGACACATCCATGTAACACTATCAAATTAGAGTGAAGAAAAGATCTAATCCACCCCAGTGCACAACTTACTTCTCAAAATTTCTAAAATATTCAATGACCATTCAATGACCAAAGTTCCCATAATGAGAAATCTATCTCTTTACCATACCGACATGTTTCTTCAGAGTTGCGCTTTTCTTATCCCAATATCAGACCTTTTCATCATTGATGAAGATGTCCATATGAATACCGCGGAAACTTCAGGTCGGTCGGCTCTTCTTCTTTGAATACAGTGGGTAAAGTTGATCCATTGCATAAAGAGCCCATTTACATTCAGTTCACAAATTAAAATTCGATTTTGATCCCCCTTTTCTCGTCTTAACGGTTGCGGGTTGCTGGAGTGAGAGATTACGGATCTAACTTTGTTTTTGGGCGTCGATGTGTTCCGTTGTAAGGCTTTTTTGTTGAGCCGTTGGCAATGATTGCTGCAGATCAATAAAAGAAAAATGAGGGTGTTAGAGCTTCGATCGAGCTCGTTGAGCTAAGCGAACCTTTACCATTCTATGAGTTGAATGGAACCGTTTACCCTGTTTCCTAGGCCACTAAATTACATATATTCTTGCTGTAACTGATTGTGAGACGATGATCACTGATGATGGCGGTAGTTATGGCGGAGCAACATATGTGTTACCGGCTATTGTGATGATGAGTAGGGATGTAAACGGGTCGGGTCCTTATCGGATCATGCCCCTCCCCATCCAGATCCGATAAGGAGAAAAGGAATCATGATGCGGTCCAGATCCGTTTGGATCGTCACCGGATTTGGATCAGATCGAATCGGGTTTCATACAGCTGATCCAAATCCGATCTATAGATCTATATAGTGGGTGAGAGGATTGGATCCGGTTTGGTTTTGAAATAAAATACAAAAATAATTTAAAAATAACCATTATTTAGCATTCAAAGGTATGTTTGTAAGTTATGAAGCATAAAACACAAAAGTAATAGCTTTGTAGCTTAGGGTTACTATTTTATTCTTCTTGGAAGTGTAAGTGGCGAGGTAATAGACGTATATTTGTAAAGCACACATATAAGTCGGATCGGTTAGGGTCGGAACCCAGCGGATCTACACTCAGATCCAAATCCAATTGGGTCTATTTTATGGATCCAAATTCGATCCATTCTCAATTGGATCGGATTCGGATCCGATTCATTCAGCTAGGATCGCTGGAATCTCAGATCGAATCAGACCATATTGCAATCCCTAACGATGAGTATTGTAGGATACAACTAAAGAAAGTGAGAGAGAGATGAACAAAGTAAAGATGAAATTCAAATTACTGTGTGAAAGATTTATGCGCGTGGGGATAGATTTTACCTTCTTTTTCATAATCCAAGACTTGTGTTACATGGCTCTTTTTCAACCGCCCGATCCATACCACACAAACACCGGAAGGATGAACATCGGTCCTAAGTCGATCCCCTTTCGCCTGAGAATGAGATTATCCATCAAATCTAGAAATGATTTTAAGTCCTATAAAAGAACTAAGACAACCAAATCTTTCATCTCAAAATGAGGAATCTCAAAGAAACCTATTTAGGTTTTTGAAAATTACTCAAGAACAACATGAACAAACCCAGAAAGGATGAAGAAAGATGATGGTTTCATTAGAGAGAGGAAAAGGCTGATGAACAGAAAATGAGGCGTCATAATGGATTAGGGTTTCCGAAGGGTTAAATACACAAGAAGACCAAAGGTTTTAATCGGGATCGTTGGATTGCCGATGGAAAACAGCAAAGACCAATTAACCCTGATAGTTTGGGGATTACATACAAGTTTGTAGAAATTGTAGAATGGCACGTATATCAAAAATGTATAGTAGTTGAGTCTTTCTTCTTCCAAAATTGTCTGTAGCTCCTTCTATTGAAATGAATACTTCAAGAGGACTCCTTTGACTTCTTGACTTTCGACAAAACTTCATCTTCGATACTCTAACACCCTCCTACAAAGTCATGGTGGGTTTTGAAGCATGAGTTTGGTCTTGAATTTTACTTCCTCCGTATCGCTTCTTTCTCATCCGTGAGAATAGGTGCATGGATTAAGAAAACTGTGCATTTTAGTTTTCTATCCCTTGTTCACACACATAATTAATGTCGGCGCATATTTTTTAGGCGCAATTGTGTCATCTAAACACAAAAATGTTACTAATAAGGAAAATGTAGAGAAAGAGAAGATATGTCCCAAAAGTACAAAAAACGTAGAGAAAGAAAGGACACGGAGGAAGTACAAACGTAGGTTCGGTGGGGCCTTTGGTGAACACATCCCAAGATAATTTGCACTAGAAAAATTTCAAGTAGTAACTGCTTTTTTACACTTTTCTCTAGAAAAGTAATAATAAAATCGATATATTTATTTTTTGTATGCATACTAGGTTTCAAAGTTACAGAATTACGAGAAGAGTTGTAACAGTATAAAGTAGGAGAAGAATCCCAGTAAATGTGTAAGTCTTTGAAAAGGTATTGAAACTAACACATTTCTGCAGCTGTAGTAGCAAGTGCTCGCCTCTGTAGAGAATCTGGAAATAGTGTGTTGTTTTTTACTTTTTAGATCCACAACATATATGATTACAACACCGAAAAATGACACTTCAGTAGTACTTCTTCTATGAAATGGGTTGTTATCCCAGTCTGCATCACTATAAGCATTTAAATTGAGAGAAGATGTTTCATACATAATACCATTGGAGAGAATATCTTTCAAGTATCTCAAAAATCTATTAGCACCAAGCATGTGTTGTGTAGTAACTGTGTGCATAAATAAACACAAATAATTCATTGCATACAAATGTCAGGTCTGCTGAATGTGAGATATTCCAAGAAACCTAACAGTTTCTTAAGGGAGTAGGATTAGAGACAAGAGATGCGTCATTCATATTATACTTGACCTCAGAAACACAGGGGTTAGATAAGGGTTTGAAATGATGCTTATTGAATTTTTGGAATAAGTCAGAAGAATACTTGTGTCGATGAAAAAATCATTTTCAAAGGCTAAAAATATTCAACTCCCAAAAACTAAGCTAAGGGACATAATATGGTCACTTCAAACTCAGTGTGGAGTTCAATGAAAGGAGTTTGAATGTAGGAGTGTGAATACCAATTAGGATGATATCATCCACATACAACATGATATGTAATGATGATATTGACTTTGACGACTTATGCTAATGCATAGAAGGTAGTTGTTTGGAGGAGTTATGGAAGTTAATGATGGTGGTGGTTGGAGCACAATAATTATTGACTGGGTTGAAATTTAATTGGTGATTATGGTTGGTTGTTTATAGTGCACCATAGTGCATGATGACTAGATAATTTTTAATTATGTGGTTTGGGAGCAGCAAGTAGATGACAAGGTGTAATTTTATAGTGTAGGAAATAAATATATACATATAGGAGTTATTGAGAAGGATAGAAAATAATTATTTAATTATTTAGTAACAATCAAAATTATATATAGAAGTTATAAATAGGGAATAACTAATTAAAATTTTAGAAATATCATATTGAAAAAAATATAGGTAGAGATCGAATTTTAAAAAGAGCTTAAAAATTATATTGAAAAACAAAAAAGATAGAGGATAAATACGTAAATTATTTTGGAATATATTGAGAATAAACAAGAAAAAAAATATTAATATTATTTTTTACTACTAGATTAACCGAAATAACCCTTGTAATTTATGATATTGTTAAAATAACCAAATTAAAAATATGAGCTATTACATCACCTCCTCCTTAAAATCAAGCGTCCTCCCCGTAGCTTAAAACAAGATGCACTGAAGAAAAAATAACATGACAGAATGCGAACTCCGTGCAATTATAAAGAAGAAGGAAATAATAATTACATAAACAAGTGATCAACATACGTGTGGTTGACACCGCAAATACTCGCTGTGAGGCCATTTGGTAATGACGCAAGAAAAGTACGAGGAAGGTTCTAAAATAAAGAAAAATAATCAAATAGCAAATATCACATACATCTAGTAACATAACCACAATACTAGGCATGGAGTGAGAAGAATATACCACATAGCAAAATCATTTATCAGTCAACATTGATTTCCATATCACAATAGTGAAACAGATAAGAGACAACAAGAAATAAGGACTCCACGACCCCCGACTTAATATTTTTATTATCGAATTAAGTTAGCCTAAGTCAATTTTAATTTCAAAAATGTTTCACATGTTTCTTTATCTTTATCTAGTGAGAAATTGGAAGGTCGCACTTAGTTAGAGCCGTCAGATCAGATACCAATTGTAACACGCACAAAATATAAGGGTGCCCTCGACCCGTAGTGATGAGCTACATTGATATTGGAGCTTAACCTCTGTTTCACAGTTCGTCCAACACACGATAATCCAAAAAACCTTTATTATAAAAGATAAACAATATTTGCAAATCAAAATTACATTTATTCGTAAGATGGGAAAGACTAAGTGAAGTGCTAAGCTGCATGCATCCCTAGCCAAAAGTATCATGAGCGTCCCCATCTTTATTGGTAACCTGCGAGTTCGTAGATAGTACAAGCCGACCGCAGAAAAATATAAGTCAAATAGACTGAGTAAGAACATACTGCAATAAGTAAAACAAGAGTTTTGACACTAAAAGTATGTAACTCACAAAATTATAACCATTAAGCTAAGTATCAAGTAATATTAGTTTGGCTGTGATAACATAAGGCTTCCAGCAGGTACGATGTATTCAAACAGGTCACTATGGTATTTTATATATATATATGTATATATATATATGTATATATATATATGTATATATATATATATATGTATATATATATATGTCCTTTTTTTATATACCTTTGAATTGGGTTGTGGTTGTTGCTCATTCAAGCATGCACTATTCTCCAAAAAGTGTTGCAAAAATTATTTACCGTATGGAAAAAAATGACTTCAGTTGTCACTCCGCTCAATTTAGATGATGCATGAGAAAGTGACAATTGAAATCAATGTTTTTTGTTCGCATAAGGTACATCATTTTTTCCAACACTTTTTGAGAATAGTGAGTGTTTGAATGAGCAACAAGCACAACCCTATTCGGTGGAATAAAACAAATATATATGAAAAAAATTACCATAGTGAGGTACATCACTTTTTTGGAGGAACATAAGGCACATCATTGGGGAATAATCAAATGGCACTACGCGTATCACAAGAATTGCTAGCAGCATATAAAGACATACTTATATTAGCTTACAAGTAACGAAAATGAAACAAACTCATGTGCAACGTTAAGTAAACCATGATAATCGGGCTCACTGCTAGATCAAGCAACAACAATATGCTCTTTACTACATGATATGAGAGTGTCTTTCTGAATGAAACGATAATAATTAGTTACCAATATCAGTAGGATCATCGACACAAAAAGCATGGAGAAGACAATGTTAAACCGAAGTTGGTTAAGCATAAAAGCAAAAACCATTAATTATGATGTCATTCATGTACCGATTAGTCTAAAGAATAACATGACCATAGGTTGAGCATGGAGCACAGAGGAAGTAGCTTACCTGATGAATGCCATATGTAATGTTTGGGTGAGTAACTAAGAAGATGATGCCATTCAAGTACTGAATAATCCCAAGAATGATGTGATAGTCGGTAGAGTGTTAACCTAACGTGAATTTTCTTACCTGGTGAATTTCATATGCAATGTTAAGGTGAGTGAGTACAGAAGGAATCCTTTGAGAAGATTCAACGTAAACCAAGAACAGGGAATGAGAAACACATGAGAGGTGGGGTTGTGAGTAGGAAGAGAGTAGATAGAGACAGAGTTTTGGCAGAGCTTCCGCGTAGTTAGGTGATTAGTCTTGTGTAAGGAAGGGTTAACAGTCCTATATATAGTGGAGAATATGACCGTTGTAGGGGGTTAATGCACCCATTAGTGGCGGCTTAATTACCTTAACCACAACGGAACGTTCGTCCGCATATATAGGGACCGTTATGCACTTCGTACGCGTATACCGTAACCGTTATGAGGTTGACCGGGTTAATGGAGCTCGTGGCCATAAATCTCTCAAAGCAGTTACAAAAAGTCGCGCGCGGGCTTGGTTGTTGCTCGCGCGCGACGGTACTTACTCTAGCCTCCAAACCACTAAGTCCCTACAAGTCCCGTGTTGTGGTTTGCGAGGGCCCTGTCTCGCAGCCCCCACGTGGATCAGCGCGGGTGGTGATCCAGTGTATGTGGAGCACAACTAGGTGTGCTGGATGATTGCCACGTGGCTGTGATCCGTATGTCTGAAAAGCAGTATCTACATTAGCCCCCTTTTTGCGCGTGAAGACACCTAATCGGATAAACTTCAATGTGCAAAAACCAGCGGGCGCGTTGTTGCTACGCACCAATTAAAATGCACGAGAAATCAGCCCCCGTGCGCATCATTATGACCTAGGATCCCTAGAGTCGTGCCTTCTGATCTTCTTGGGTTTTGGGCGTGACATCAGCGTTGGCCTGTGATTGCGCGATTCGGCGGTAACGGTTGCGATTCGACCACTGAAAGGACGGGACTCTTCTGTGTTTTTGAATAAATACTCCTCATCCTCCATTGTTGCAAAGTATTGCTTCTCTCTCTAGAGTGAATGTTTTTTTTGAAATCCTCGGAGAGAAAATAAAGATAATCAACCACCAATTCTTCCTTGCAAATCGTCTTATTCAAATCGCTTTGTCATCCCAAGGTTGGCTTTGCTCAATTTAAATTAATGCTTTTCATACCCTTTTGAACTGTCTTTCATATGAAAACCCAGAATCGTTTTCAATACGCCATTGTTTGAAACTAAAATACGCCATTGTTTGGAACTGTGAAAGAGGTTCCTTTTAAAACCTTAAAAGACGAAAATGATTTAAAACAATAATTTTCCGGGATTCTGAACCCCGAACTGTTCATCTCCCAAAATTGATAATCTTGAAACCCAGAACTTGTAGGATATGTTTCTTGAACTTGAAATTAAAAGTGGATATATTTCCCCCGTTTTTTCTTGATTTGATATAGAAAGGGCCAAGACAAAAACAACCAAATCCGTGAAGGAAGCCGAAGAAATCCCTGACCTTCCCAAGACCTTGTGGAAGAAAGACCCATATCTGGGTGGAGAAGACTTCTATCATGCTAGAACTGAAGTAGGGAATCTACCAGACCCCGCTTATGAAGATCTGCTATTGCTGAACCCTTTCACCAGTCGAGCCGAGTTGGAGCTAATTGACGCCAAGGATGTGGTGAGATTGGGTCTTGAGAATGGGTTCTTCCCCCATACTGATATTTCTACCAAGGCCTTCGTGAAAAATATGGAGGTAATGGATGAGTGTATCGACCATGTGTTGACTCATCATGCTGTTTTACTAGACCGGTTTGAGATTTACTACGCAGTTAGGGCTACGAAGGGTGCCGCCGTGAAACTGGATCAGACCATGCTTCTGAATCTCTTTTTTCGATAATCGCCTGCGACTCACACCTTCCATTTTGCTGAGTTTGAGGCAGCCCCCACATAGGATAATTGGTCTTATACCATCGGGCAGCTCTCCCACTTTGAAGTGCATTCTTCGCACCCGGAACGTTCCAACAGCTGGGTCTTGATGGGATGGGGGCATATGAAGGCCACCTTTCGAACACCGACATGGTAAGAAATGAAATGTTAACAAAAGTCATTACATCAAGACGCCCGCGAGATTCCTCGATGGCAACCACAAGTTGGTCTAACCGATGATATAGGGTTCCCAACACCAGAGGCCCGAGTGCGAAATTTTTGCCGAGAGCCAGTTTGACAGCAAGGGGCAAGATGTGATAAAAGACCCCGTCATGAGGATGACCATCGATCAAATATCGTGATAGACAAGCACAAAGAAATCCGCATAAGGTAAAATGATACCCTTTTCCTTCGACGTAGTTCTTCGCTTCAGGATCTTTTTCCATAATTTCCTTGGTGATTTTACGCTTCTGAATCTCTTTGCTCGATACTCGCCTGAGACTCACACCTTCCATTTTGCTGAGTTTGAGGCAGCCCCCACTTTGGAGGATGTGCACATGATGTATGATCTTTCTCCCATGGACAAATTCGATCCCTTGGTTCCTCTGGAGTCTGATGCAGAACTCGCTCTTTACACGCAGATGGAGGAGTGCTTGACTGAGGTGAAGAAAATTTCCACTCGCTAGACATCTGCGGAAGTTCTCCCATCATGGCAACTGGTTGAGACCTTTGCGAAGAATACTTGGGGAAAATGGGTGCAATACTTTTTTTCGCGACTATGCGAATAGTAAAATCACCAAGGAAATTCTGGAGAAAGATCCCAAAGCGAAGAAATACGTCTAAGGAAAAGGGTATCATTTTACCTTATGCGGATTTCTTTGTGCTTGGCTATCACGATATTTGATCGATGTTCATCCTTATGACGGGGTCTTTTAACACGTCTTGCCCCTTGCTGTCAAACTGGCTCTCGGCCAAAATGTCGCACCCGGGCCTCTGGTGTTGGGAACCCTGTATCATCGGTTACACCAACTTGTTGTTGCCATCGAGGAATCTCGCGGGTGCTTGATGTGTTGACTTTTGTTAAAATTTCATTTCTTAACATGTGGGTGTTCGAAAGGTGGCCTTCACATGCTCCCATCCCATCGAGACCCAGCTGTTGGAACGTTCCGGGTGCGAAGAATGCACTTCGAAGTGGGAGAGCTGCCCGATGGTATAAGACCAATTCTCCTAAGTGTTCATGGAGCTTGGTCTGCGAAAATCGATCAAAGTTTACAACTAGGCCTTATACTACTCGCATTGAGAATGTGTGATTCTACCCAAAGCTGTACCCAAACAAAGATAGCTCTCTCTCTGAGGACACTATCGTTAGTGGAGATGATTGCTATAGAGAATTCCTTTGCTGGTGTTTGAGAGGTTCGCTGCCCGCTCTTGCTGAAAATGTCGGTGAGATATCTTCCAAGTATGAGCGGATCACAGCCGATGTTGACCCTACTCGCGTATCTCCCCAGTTTGGCTTTCACGCAGTGGCGCCTTCTTTTTGTCCTAGGTCAAAGAACAGAGACTGCTATAAACGACTGCTGATGAATAGATGTAAATCCATCCTGCTTTGCAACTTACCTTTCACCCAGACCTCAGGGAAACGCGTTGGTCGCCCTACCAAAAACTGGATTGCTTATTGGAACGCCGAACAAACGAGGTTTGATTCACCAAATGAGTACAGAAGGAATCCTTTGAGAATATTTAACGTACACCAAGAACAGGGAATGAGAAACACAAGAGAGGTAGGGTTGTGAGTAGGGAGATAGTAGAGAGAGACAGAGTTTTGGCAGAGCTTCCGCGTAGTTCAGGTGATTAGTCTTGTGTAAGGAAGGGATAACGATCCTATATATAGTGGAGAATATGACCGTTGTAGTGGGTTAATGCACCCATTAATGGCGGCTTAATTACCTTAACCACAATGGCACGTTCGTCCGCATATATAGGGACCGTTACGCACTTCGTCCGCGTATACCGGAACGGTTGACCGGGTTTATGGAGCCCGTGGCCATAAATCTATCAAAGCAGTTACTAAAGGTCACGTGCGGGCTTGGTTGTTGCTCGCGCGCGACGGATCTTACTCTAGCCTCCAAACCACTAAGTCCCTACAAGTCCTGTGTTGTGGTGTGCGAGGGCCGTGTCTTGCAGCCCCCACGTGGATCAGCGCGGCTGGTGATCTAGTGTATGTGGAGCACAGCCAGGTGTGCTGCATGATTGCCACGTGGCTGTGATCCGTCTGTCTGGAAAGCACTATCTACAGTGAGTTACTAAGAAGTACACAAGAATTGTAACAAACATCTATAAAGTGTAGCATGAAGAAAAAAAAATTCATGTAGAGGAGAAACTTCATATCGTATCTAAGTAGGTAGAGGCGGTCTTATGCTTTGTCATACAGATACATGCAGTAACTTTTGAAGCATATTTTGCATGAGAATGAGATTATCCATCAAATCTAGAAATGAATTTAAGTCATATAAAATAATTAAGACAACCAAATCTTTCATCTCCAAATGAGGAATCTGAAAGAAACTCGTTTAGGCTTCTGGAAATTACTCAAGAACAAAAAGAAAAAGGATTAATAAAGATGATGATTTCATTGGGGAGCCGAGACGGCTGATGAACACAATAATGAGGGGTCATAATGGGATTAGGGTTTTTGACGGGCTAATACAGGAAAAAACTACACTCTTAATCATGGCCATTGGATTATGAATGGCAAACAAAAAGACCAATTTAACCCTGATAGTTTGGGGGATTACATAAATGTCCATGTAAATTGTATAATGGACTTGATATCACAAAGGAAGAGCAGTTGAGTCCTTCTTCGTCCAAAATTGTCTTTAGCTCCTTTGATTGACATTAATACTTAAATTGGGTCCTTTAACTTCTTGACTTTCACAACTTAATCTTTGATTCTATAACACACTCCTACAAACTCATGGTGGGTTTAGATGCGTGAGCTTGGTCTTGAGCTGTACAAAAGTCGGTGTGGTGAGACCTTTAGTGAACACATCCCCAAGATGATCTTCACGAGAAACAAATGCAATCAGTAACTAGTTTTTAACATTTGTTCTTTTGTAAAATTATAATCCAACTCAATGTGTTTGATTTATGTACGAACAATAGGGATGGAATTTAAAGAAATAGCAGCATAGTTATCACAGTGTAAAGTAGGACCATAATGCATGTAAATAAGTAAGTCTTTGAAAAGTTATTGAATCCAACACATTTCTGCAACTTTAGTAGCAAGTGATTGATAATCAACCTCTGTAGAGGATCTGCATACAGTGGGTTTTTTCTTAGATCCCCTATGTATAGGACTAGAACCCTAAAAATGACAAACTCAATAGTACTCCTTCTGTCAGATGGGTTACCAGCACAGTCTGCATCACTATAAGCATGTAAATTTAGAGTAGAGGGTTCATAGAGAATACCATGGAGACAGTACCTTGAAAGTATCTCAAACTATTTTAGCACCAAGCATGTTTTTTGTAGTAAATGTTAGCATAAATTGACACAAATGATTGACTGCATAATAAATGTCATGTGTGGTGAATGTGGGATATTTCAAGGCACCTAACAGTTACCTAAAAGGAGTCAGTTTAGAGATAGGAGACCCATCATTCACATTGTACTTGACCTAAGAAGCAGAGGGGTTAGAATAGGGTTTGCAATGCTACATACTGAATTTGTGAAATAAGTCTGAAGCATACTTTTGTTGATGCTGAAAAATTCCTTTTGAACTTCTAGAACTCTCAAGTCGCAAAAAATAAGTTAACGGACCTAATCTCATTTGAAACTCAGTGTTGATTTGAGTGAAAATAGTTTGAATGTATGAAGTGTAAATACCAGTTAGGATGTTATCATCCACATATAACAAAAGGATATTGTTTTTTCAGGAGTGATATTTCTAATAAACAAAGAAGTCGAAGGATCTAGTGAACCTTAGAGATAAAAGATAAGTTGTGAATCTTTCAAACTAGGGTCTTGGAGCCTATGTCACCGATAAATGGATTTATGTAATTTGAAAACATGATCTAGGAAATTAGGATCTTCAAACCCAGAAGTTTGCTTCATAAAAACATTTTGTTGTCGAAGCCCATGAAGAAATTCATTTTTCCATCGAGTGGTTGAAGAGGCCAATTAAAAGAAACAAAATGATCAAGAATTGTTCTACAAGTGGGGTATTTAACAACAAGTGAATGTCTCATCAATGTCAATCATAGGGTTTTGTTGAAATCCCTTAGTTACCAACCTAGCTTTATGATAGAACTTAAGCTATCGAGTTATAGCTGTATAGACGCTACTCTCTCCTTTGCAGCACTGTAGAGGCTTGCACTCTCCAAAATCTAGGGTTTGACCAAATAAAGAAAATTTTGTAATCAATTCATTTGATAAGTAAAAACTGGCCCAGAGCAACATATAAATACTAATTGGCTAACGACTAATTATCCCAACACCCCCAATAACAATTAACTAATTATGCTAAACCCCCAAACAATTAAAATAATCCCTAATACTATAATAATTAAATTAAACTAATAAACTAAAAAATATGCTGCCATGTCCTGCGCCGTGTCCGTTGGATACGTACTCGTATCAACTGCCCCCAGTTCACAATCACCTTGCCCTTAAGGTGAGGCTCGAAGTAATTCCTGGATAAAATTGGCGTCTAACTAGCCTTGTGAAATTTTCATTAACATAAGTGTGCTTTGGTAGCCGAATATGGAAAAATGGATGGTGGAAACGAATTCAGAGGGTAAGAAAACCCTAGGAACCTGTGCGAGCAGGTTCAATTCCGGGGAAAAAACGGGCTGAAACAGTCGGTCAAAGCCGCTGACTGGAAAAGAACGGTCTGGTGGCTGAAACAGATGCAACATCAAGCTGTGGCTCACAATGTTTCTGGATCGGCCATGGGGGTTGGTTGGATCCAATTTCAGGTTGTCCATATATCTATGTCGGTCCCAAGGAGGCTTCAAACCCCATTGTTTATGCCCTTTCAGAAAAGACGCATCGCGTAGAAGCTGCTGGTCGGTTCTGTTGTGGGTCGAACTCGGTGCCGGTGTCTGGTTTTTGTGGGAGACCGGAGGAAGCAACGGTGGTAACCCTAGATGAGGCGGCGACTGTAACCCTAGCTGAGGCGGCGACTTTAACCCTAGCTGAGGCGGCTGGATCTGGTGTGCGATCTGGTTGACGAATGAACCTGGATGCTTCCCCTGCAGCGTGCTCCATTGGTTCGACAACGTTGAAGGAAATGGTTGCTGCTTCTGGTTGTTCGCCGATAACTGGAGCGGCGGCAGCGCACATGTCTCTTTCTCCTCTGTGGCTGGGTCTTCAGGCGGCTGCGGAGCGTGGCCGGTATGCTGCCATTCCAGCGGCTGCTGTGTGCTCTTCGGCGGTGGCAGATCAGCCAGAGGCGGCGGTGGAGGACCTGATGGTGCTTGTGGTGGAAGACGAGCCTCCCAGCGTGCGAATCGTTTCTCCCAACGCGTTTCGAGTTTATCCAACTCCACGTGAAATTTGTGCATAAAATGGTCCAGAAGTTTTTGATTGATTGCCCAAAGTGACTCCTCGATGATTGCTTTGATGTTTGTCAACGTATCACCAGCTGAATGGTGAAATCGATGAAAACACCAATTGATAGCACTTAAGATAACGAGCTGTAGCTCTATAGACGCTACTCTCTCCTTTGCAGCACTGTAGAGGCTTGCTCTCTCCAAAATCTAGGGTTTGACCGAATAAAGACAATTATGTAATCAATTCTTTAGATAAGTAAAATCTGACCCAGAGCAATATATAAATACTAATTGGCTAATGACTAATTATCCCAACATCCCCCTCTAACAATTAAATAATTATTCTAAACGCCCCAAACAATTAAAATACTTCCTAATTAAAAGGGGAATATGCAGATGAATATGCATCACATATACTCTAGAAGGGGGGGGGGATAGAGTATGCCAACTTTTCGCAAAACTAGAGGAGGAAAAGAGTTTTGGTTTTAGTGCAATGGAGTTATAGGCCTCGAACACAAATTTAAGCCTTTGGAATGAAATACAATTTGCAATAGATCAGACAAGTCTTTTTCAAGGCCTTGAAAAGAGTTTCAAACCCTTGAAAAACAGACTGTTTTAAGTGATGCAAGAACTATGAATGTGAATGAACTGTAAATGCAAGAGACAAATGATTTATTGAGTTCATTCCACTTGGACCTACGTCTCTACCTCAGGGATCTTCTCCCTGCAGGATTTTCAACTCAATTCTTATTAATCAAAAGCCAAGCCCTATATTTGAAGCACACATAATTGCCTTACTCTATTACAGCTTGTGGTTCTTCCTAACCTACCTAGTACATGCTCTAGCTAACTGATTCAGAATTCTCTATTTTTCACTTTGAACAATCCTTGAGAATGGTATTACAGAAATGATCAACCAATCAAGTACAATACAGAAGAACACTGGAATAGAAAACTGTAGTGAAGAATGCAGTGAACTTCTGTGTGTTGGATTGTGAGAATGATGAACTTATTTGATGCTTGTCAATCCAAAATTATGTCTCCCTTTTTTTCCTGTTGATATTTGTGTGTTGTTGCTTCAAAAAGAGCTCCATTTATACTGTTTGAAACTCGACAAATCTTTTTCAGCAACAACTTCCTATTTTGTAGGAAACAAACTTTGACTCACTTAACAGCTTTCTCCTACGGATAGATGATCCAAATCTTCAGAGATATTGCTATGATCTTGTATTTAAGAAATATGAGAAGCTGTCATGAGTCACTAATTCATCACAGGATCATTTTCACTGAGTGATTTCCTTCCTGCAAAATACAGATAAGGAAACAAATCCTGCATACTTAGGAAACAAAATTTCCCCGCAAAACTGAGTCAAAATAAGGGATTAAATATGTTAGATCAATCAAATCAGTTTGTCTTTCATCATAAAATAATTAACACATTAAGCACAGGGGTGAGAGGGATGGTATTAAATAAAAAAGAGTTTAGAAAAACTCCCCCTCAGAGCATGTATGTAGGTAAGAAAGTTTCAAGGCTTTGAATCCTGGTTCAAGGCTATTTCAAGCCTGTGAAACGTGATTGAAGGCTTTGAAAACTGGTTAAAGGTTCAAGTCCATGAAACCTGAGACCTTACAATCTCCCCCTTGATGAAAGAAAAAACTTCAATTGTTTTGATTCTAAGTATCTGTAAAAAAAACTGATTAGCACATAATAGTAATAACACAGTAGTTCCAAAAGATCCAACTTATTAATAAGAAAAAGCAAAAAATTGCAAGTAAGTTGCAGAAAATCCTATTGACCAAAAAGATAGGTCATCTAAACAACAATAAAAATCAAAAAAACCCTAAGATTTTTCTCCCCCTTTTTGACTTTCATCAAAAATACTGAGAATATGTTGGATCAGTGTTTGAAATTTTTGAAAATAAATCTTAAAAAGAGTTAAAAGAAAGAATGGGGAAGAAATAGTAGGCAAGATTAAGGGGTTGGATCTTCATCTCCATCTTGATCTCCCTCTTCTTCCTCACTATCATTATCAGTCATCACTTGTTCTTCTTATTCCTCTTCATTCTCACCAACAACAGTTACTTCTTCAGTCTTATCTTGTTCTTCTTGTTCCTCTTCATTCTCACCAGCAGCAGTTACTTCTTCAATCTTATCTTGTTCTTCTTGGGTGGAGGAAGCTCTGCAACTGCCTCTGCACTAGGAGTTCTAGAGCTAGAGTCTCCACTGATCTCTTGAACTTCATCCACTGCTTCCTTTCTTTTCTTCTCTGTACTCTGTTTTGATCCTCCGACCATCTTGATTCTATCTGAGGCTCTTCTTGTGCTCATTAGGGTTTGGGAGAAGAATAGAGAGAGAGGTGAATTTGATACGGCGTGAAGGATAGGAGAAGGAGATAAATACTCAGAGAGTTTGTATTTGAAAAGGAAACTGCAATATTTTTCTAATCTAAAAAGATCTGTAATGATCAACAAAGATTCAAATCTTTGAAGCCGTTGGAAATAAATAATTTAATACTATATTTGGCTAAAAATCAATTTTGAAAATGGTAGGGGCAATATTGAGCAAATATCTACAGAGATAGCACCCAATACTGAAAGATCCAAAACTTATTCACTAAACAATTATCAGACTTATTTTCAAGGCTTTGAAATAGTTTCAAGGTCTTGAAATGCTGTTAAGCTGAAACACATAAGACCAAAGCTTTGAATAGATTGTCAAGGCTTTGAAAATCAGTTCAAACCTTTGAAACACATAAAAGACTTACCTTCCTTACCTGATGCTCCCCCTAAACCAATGCATCCTTATTTAGCATGCCTAATTCCAGTCTTAGAGCTGAGAATATTTCATCTGGAAATGGATAAGTGAAGATATATGCAAGTTGCATGTTAGTAGAAAAAAATTCAAGAACAATATCACCTTTCTCAGCATGATCTCTGATGAAATGGTGTCTAACATCAATATGCTTGGTTCTTGAATGTTGTACTGGATTCTTTGTGATAGATATTGCACCAGTGTTGTCACATTTGATGGGAATACTTCTGAAATCAAATCCAAGATCCCTTAACTTTTGAGAAATCCATAACACTTGTGAACAACATGCTCCAGCAGATATATATTCAGCTTCAGCTGTTGATAGATAAACTGAGTTTTGTTTCCTGGAGTGCCAACTGATAAGATATGATCCAATAAATTGGCAAGTTCCAGAAGTGCTTTTTCTATCAACGTTGTAACCTGCAAAGTCAGCATCTGAAAATCCATGTAAAGAGAAGTTAGAATGTCTTGGATACCAAATCCCTAAGTCTTTGGTACCATTGAGATATCTGAATATTCTCTTCACAGCAGTTAAGTGTGATTCTTTGGATCAGCTTGAAATTTTGCACACATACATACACTGAACATAATATCTGGTCTACTATTAGTAAGGTATAGCAACGATCAAATCATACCTCTATATTCTTTCACATTGACACTATTACCAGATTCATCTTTATCTAAAGACAGTGTAGAACTCATTGGAGTCTTGATCTCTTTGGATTGAGACATATTGTACTTGTTCAGCAAGTTCCTAGTATACTTGCTTTGATGCAGAAAAATGTCCTTCTTCAATTGATGTATTTGAAGTCCAGGGAAGAAGTTCAACTCTCCCATCATACTCATTTCAAATTCCCTGCTCATAAGACTTGAGAATTCTTTGCATAGAAGATCATTAGTAGCTCCAAACAGAATATCATCAACATAAATCTGAAATAAAAGTAAATCTTTATCATGAGTCTTCATGAAAAGGGTCTTGTCTACCGGTCCTCTTTTGAAATCATTTTCAAGCAGAAACTTTGACAATCTTTCATACCAAGCCCTTGGAGCTTGTTTCAAACCATAAAGAGCTTTGTGAATTTTATAAACATGACCTAGAAATTTATCATTTTCAAATCCAAGAGGTTGTGCAACATAAACTTCTTCTTGTAAGTAGCCATTCAGAAAAGCATATTTTATATCCATTTGAAATAGTTTCGTATTTTTGAAAGATGCAAATGCAAGCAGTATTCTAATTACTTCTAACCTGGCAACTAGAGCAAAAGTTTCCTCATAATCAATACCTTCTTCTTGATTGTAACCTTGTGTAACTAACCTTGCTTTGTTTCTGATCACCTTCCCATCCTCATCCAATTTATTTTTGAACACCCCCTCTGGTTTCAATGACAGACTGGTTTGTAGGTGGAGGAACTAGGTTCCACATCTTGTTTCTTTCAAATTCATTGAGTTAACTTTGCATAGCTATAATCCAGTATGCTTCTTCTAAGGACTCCTTCACAGTTTTGGGTTCTACAAGAGAAATGAAAGCATTGAAGGCACACAGATTCTTCAACTGTGACCTTGTTTGTGTAACAGTGGTTGGGTCATAGATTATATTGTCAGCTGGATGGGATGAAATATATTTGAATCTCTTTCTTGGAGACCATGGTTTAGGTTCTCCATATATCTTCTCTGGTCTTGAAGTAGTGGCCTGATCATTCATCTCTTTTTGATCATCTTTGTCAAGGATTTGATCTATATTTTCAAGGCCTTGAGACATGTTTTCAAGGTCTTGAAAATGGCTTATGTTTCCTTCTGAAACTTTCTTGAACCCAAGAGAGTTCTTAGCTTCTTCTTCTGATTCATGTTTGTTCAGATTCAAGTCTGCAAAACTTTCACCCAAAGAACCATCATAGCTTTCATAAAAAATAACATGAATACTTTCTTTAACCATCTTGGTTCTTTTATTATAAACTCTATAAGCTTTGCTAGTAAGAGAATAACCAAGAAATATACCTTCATCACTTCTTGCATCAAACTTACCCAAGTTATCCTTACCATTGTTGTGGACAAAACATGTGCAGCCAAAGGGTCTAAAGTATGAGATGTCTGGCTTTCTCCCTTTCAAGAGTTCGTTAGGGGTTTTCTTCAAGATAGGTCTGATCAAGCACCTTCAGAATATAATTTGCTGTATTCACAGCTTCTTCCCAGTAATGTTTTGGCAGATTATTTTCTAGAAGCATTGTCCTTAACATGTCTTCAAGAGTCCTGTTCTTTCTTTCAACAACTCCATTCTGTTGAGGAGTTCTTGGAGCAGAGAAATTGTGAGAGATACCATGCTTAGCACAGAACAAATCAAATTCTAATTGATCAAATTCTCTATCATGATCACTTCTAATTGAAGCAACGTGTCGGTTTTTCAGGTTTTGAAGTTCACTGCAAAGCTTTGAAAATTCAGAGAATTCTTCAGATTTTTCTTTCAAAAAAATAACCCAAGTGTATCTAGAATAATCATCTACAATAACTAGCATTTACCTCTTATCTTTTGGAGTTGGTGTCCTCATCGGACCACAAAAATCCATGTGAAGTAGCTCAATAGGTCTAGAGGTACTTACATACGTCTTTGGTTTGAATGAGCTTCTGGTCTTCTTAACATGAGCACAAGCTTTGCATACATCATCTTCTTTGAACTTGATAGACGGTAATCCTCTTACTAGGTCCTTTGAGATCAATTTGTTCAAGGTATGCAAGCTAATGTGACCAAGCTTCCTGTGCCAAACCCTTGAATCCTCTTTCAAGGTCTTAAGACACTTTAAGATTTTACCTGCAACTTTGTTAGTCTGAAAAGTATAAACATTGTTTGATCTAGAGGATGTGAGAATGCAATTTCCTGATTTCTCATTTCTCACCACACACTTCTCTTTATCAAAGATAACCTTGTTGCCATTATCACAAAGCTGAGATACACTAAGCAAGTTCAATTTTAAACCATCAACTAGATACACATTAGAAATAGAATTTTTAGAATCTGTACCAACTTTACCAATACCAAGAATGTTGCATTTGCCTTTGTCACCAAGAGTAATTGAACCTTCAGATTGATATTTTAATTCTGAGAATAGGGATCTCTTTCCTCTCATGTGTCTTGATCAACCACTGTCAATAAACCACTTTTGTTCTTTGATGTTGGTGGCAACCTCAATGTTCTTCTCAGAACTTTCATCATTCTTGGCCATGAAGCATAGGTTGGCATGTTCTTCTTCAGATTCAGATTCACGTGAGCTATTTGAATCACTCCATGAAGTTATCATAACTTTCTTTCTTCTGTCATGGTCTTTATTTTGGAAGTTCTTGCTTTTCTTGTGTGGACAGTCTTTTATCAAATGTCCTGCTTTAACACACTCAAAGCAGTTCATGACTTTGGATTTATTTTGTGAAGAAGACTTACCTTTGTAGTCCTTGCCACTTGATGATCTATTTATTTCTGTGTTGAATTCTTTATTTCCAAAGTTTTTCTTCATTTTGAGAATTCTGGTTAAGGCTTTAACTATCAATGCCAAAGGATCCTCATCATCATCATCAACTTCAGTTTCAAGGCTTTGAGTTTTCTCATTCTCTTTGGCCTTGAGTGCTAAGTTTTCGACACCTTCAGGCAGCTCTCCGTCAGCTTCATTCATGGATATTTCATGTGTCACGAGCTTCCCTTGTAGGTCATCAAGTTGTAGTGATGAGAAATCTAGAGCTTCTTCAATGGCTGTTGCCTTTGGTTCCCATTTGGCTTTGGAAGACTTCTCAGTATCTTCCTCACCTTTTCTTCATTGGAAATATGTTTTCTCAAGGAATCAAGGTGTAGGAATAGATGCCCTAGAGGCAATCTAGTTTATTATGAATTATTTGTGGCTAGAAATTCATTTATTATTTATTGGATATTTAATATAATGAAGTTCTTAAATTTACAATTGTGTTGTTTATCTTAAATATCCCTAGTCAAGTATAATGATTAAATGGGACAATCATCTATAGACAAGTATGGGGTTGGATTGATATGGAGATATCACGATCCAACACATAGGTGTGCATTAGGGAATGTTGCACTGGATTGACCCATCTCCGAGAAGGCTACATACACGTTATGTTGAGTCACAAGCGCTTCTCGCGGTGCAATGGTATTGTCATCCTTAGACTTGAAGTCACTAGATATTCTAGTTGTGGATTATTGTGATCTTGGTAGCGTTAAACGCTACACCGTAACTGGGTAGTTATAAAGGCGTGTACTGGATACAATAAGAAGCAAGCTTAGAGATTGTAGTGCACGTAGATAGAATTTTTCCCTCCCACATAACGGGAGCAAATATCCTAGGCCACTCGAGGGATAGTGCTTATAGAATGTCTTGCCAGACTCAAATAAATTAATATGGGATATTGATGTTATTTGCACGAATAAGGCTATTCCCATGGATCGAGAAACTATGGATTGGATATACGAGTGTGACTTGTATGTCTCGTGTCCAATCCGGATATAGAGACAAAGGGATGCGACAATTACTTGTACAAAGGTTGTCAAGATGACTATTCTATTAGTTGGCTAGAATGGATGTTTTGCTAGAGACCGCTCCATATTAGCAAATAGTTGCTACCAACTAGATAGAACCTATGGGGTCACACGATACATAGAGTTGAACTAGATTTGGGAAATAATTAATTGAATTAATTAATTAGAAGGATCACTTTGCAAACCCTTGCAAACTTAGTAGAGACTAATTTGCAAGGAAGGGACTAAATTGAATTCTAGTAGGACTAGAATAAGTCCTTTAGGTAGTTAACAAGGAGTTGTTGGACTATATAAAGGACCTTCCTTCCTTCCTTCCCACATAACTTATGCTCATTATTGAACATAACAAGAGTGGGAGAGAACAAAAAAGAGAGAGAGAGCAAGCAACAAGGAGGCCCGACCGCCCCCTTGCCGCCGCCCCGTCCCCGTCGGCCAAAGGAGGCCGAGACCCTCCTTTTGGGACTCGTTTTGCGTGATTTCTTCTTCCTCTTCCTCTTCCGGGCTAGCACCAAGGACTTGGGAGATCTAGGATCAACTCTAGGCGTGGATCAACTATAGAGAACGTGACATAATTCGCGTTTGAAGTCATCAAGGAGAACCCAAAGGTGTGTTTATGATTTCTAACCCTTACCATCGTTATGTCTCTTGACTTGTGATCCTTGGAGGGTTTTGCATGGTTTTATGTTTGTTTATGCTTATGTTGTGCAATCCATGAATCAAAACCCTACAGTGGTATCAGAGCCACAGGTCGTAGAGCATAAACGTGGTTTATGTGTTACGTTTTAGTTGTTTTACACCTTAATTTGATTGTTTATCGCGTAAAACCAGACAAATCAAGCATGGGATGCAATTTGTCAATAATTAATCATAACAAGATCCAATTTTTGCATTGGATGCATGAATTGGTGAGTTTGAGAAATTTTAGGATCTTAGATCTAGGGTTTGGGCATCCTTGGGGAAGAAGGAGTTCTCCCAAAACAAGGAAACAACCAAACTTGGGCACCAAGCAAGGGAGTTGTTTTGGAAACAACTCCCACAAGGAGGTTCGGCCCCCCTAGGGACCGCCCCCTTGCTTGCTGCCCAAGCTTGGCCGCCCTAGGGGCCGGGCGGCCCTAACCCACGGCCTAGGCTTGTGGGTTTTGGGCCGGGCCGGCCCTAGGGCCTTGTGGTTCACTTTGTTGGGCCCGGGCAATTTGATTGTTGGGCCCATGGACCGTTTTTAACCCTAGAAATCCTAAAATCAATTAAAATTGACCAAGCGCGTTGAAATTGGATTTTAACTGTTTATGTGCAAATCGCATGGTGATTGGATATGGCCTTAGGATGTGGTTTGATGTGGATGTTTAAATTTTGTGGTTTGGTTTACGGCCTGCGAGCTGATCAATTAATTGTAATAATTAATTAGGGTTTTATGGCCTGCGTGCCACTTGTTTTCTCAACTTGTGAGATTTATTTTATTTAGTATAGAAGTTAGCTAGTGCTAGATAAAGTAGATTGTTAGCCAAGATTGAAGAAAAGAAGCCCAAAGCCAAAGAAGCCACAAAAGATGGAGCATGGAGCATGGAGCATTCCACAAGACTATGAAGGATGGACCAAAAGATCAAGACGCATGGAGATGTGTTTGATTTAGGGTTCATAGATAATTCTATTGGCTTGGAATTATCTTAGTCTAGAAAAGGCCATATCCACATCACGTTTAATTTCTGTTTTGTGGTTGTTTATTTTATTGTCTTATTATTGTGTGGTTGGTGTATGGATGATGCATGCAATTAGGATAATAAGATAATTAGACAACCCGGATCTATTATTTGGAGTTGTGCCAAAACTCAAATAGATAGATTAGTTGATATTGATCAACAAAAACAAATAAGAATTGAATTTAAAAATCCCTCAAAATTCAAATATTGTGTTCTTGCCTTCTCGTTATTTAAACACTCATTATCATCATTATTTACCAAGTTCGTGCGTGCCAAAGCATGGCGACTTGGTTCATCATGATGGAATGCGATGGCACGTAACAATGTGCAATTGTTTAGATAAGAGGTTGAACACAACTAGGCTATTAATTTGATTAAGAAACCTAGAGGCAATCAATTGGGATTATCCATATGGATGGATAAATAAGGAGTTATTTGCCCAATTGAACCAAGAGTTGCATATGGGATGCAATTGGAATTGTTCCTACCTAAAGTAGTCAAATTATGGGTGAGTTGCCAAAGCAAGCTCATAAGGAGATGAAAGATGGATCTTGGCCCACTAGAAAATATATGGATATTTTCCGCATTAATATCTTGAGGGTTATTAATCCGTAGAAAAATAGTGGGAGCTATATTTGATAAACTATCCATTATTGAATATAGTGAAAAATTCACAAATACTAAAACTTGCGTATTTTCCTTTTTGTAGAATTCCAAATGGCAAACAACTCATCGAGTTCACAAAATTCCCTACGATCTGTCCTTGAGAAAGACAAGCTCTCTGGAACCAACTTTCTTGATTGGTACATAAACTTGAGAATTGTTCTCAAGCAAGAGAAGAAACTGTACGCAATAGAGGAGCATGTTCCAGAAGGTCCAGAGAACCAAACACTTGCTGCCTTAAAGGCGTATCAAAAGCGTGTTGATGACGCTAATGATGCGGCCTGCCTTATGCGTTGCACCATGACCTCTGAGCTTCAGAAGCAACACGAAAACATGAATGCTGTCGATATGATCGAACATCTAAAGCAGCTCTTCCAAGAGCAGGCGAGGGTAGAGAGGTATGAGGTCTCAAAGGCACTGTCCAAATGTCATCTGGCAGAAGGGAACCCGGTGGGACCCCATGTACTCCGAATGATCGGGTACCTGGAGAATCTCGCCCGACTGGGGTTCCCGGTCGGCCAAGAGTTGGCAACCGATCTCGTGTTGCAATCGTTGCCCGAGAGTTATGGACAGTTCATTATGAACTATAACATGAACGAGATCGTTAAACCACTGCCAGATTTACTCAACATGTTGAGGACGGCTGAACAGAGCATCAACAAGGGTAAGGGCAAGGCCATAATGATGGTACAGAAAGGAAAGGGCAAAAAGTTTGCCTCTTCTTCCAAGGGAAAAGGCAAGCCAGTTGCCAAGTCCAAGGAACCTGCCCTTAAGCCTGTTGGTGGCATTGCCAAGGCCGTGACTAAAGGTGAGTGTCACTACTGCAGTCAGCCTGGACACTGGAGGAGGAACTGCCCAAAATATCTGGAGGACAAGAGGCTTGGAATAGTGATTCCACCACCACCAGGTATTTTTGTTGTAGATGTCAATTTAACTTTCTCTACATCATGGGTATTAGATACTGGATGTGGATCTCATATTTGTCGAAATATGCAGGATCTAAAGAGAAGTAGGAGATTGACTAAAGGGGAGATAGAACTGCGCGTTGGGAATGGAGCAAAGGTTGCTGCGTTGGCCATAGGCGTGTGCGAGCTATCTCTGCCTTCAGGATTAGTTTTAGAATTAAATAATTGCTATTTTTTGCCTGCTATGAGCAGAAACATTATTTCTATTTCTTGTTTGGACAAGAATGGTTTTATTATTTCAATAAAGAACAATTGTTGTTCCTTTTATTTAAATAATATTCACTATTTTAGTGCGCAATTATTTAATGGACTTTATGTCCTTGATCTAAGCAATCCTGTCTACAACATTAATACCAAGCGGATTAAAATAAATGATTTAAATCCTGCTTATTTATGGCATTGTCATTTAGGCCACATAAATGAGAAACGTGTATCTATACTCCATAAGGATGGATTACTAAACTCATTTGATTTTGAATCATATGAGACATGTGAGGATTGTTTATTGGGAAAAATGACAAAGTCCCTTTTCAATAAGAAATGTGAGAGGACTAGTGAGCAATTGGCGCTCATACATACTGATGTGTGTGGGCCATTTGCCACGCCTGCCAGGGGTGGTTATGTCTACTTCATTACTTTTACTGATGATTACAGTAGATATGGATTTGTTTACCTTATGAGGGCAAAATCCGAATCCTTTGAAGTGTTCAAAGAATTCAAGAATGAAGTAGAAAAGCAACTTGGCAAAAGTATAAAGGCTCTACGATCGGATCGTGGAGGAGAATACTTAAGCCAAGAGTTTGACGACTATCTTAGAGAGTGTGGGATAGTGTCCCAACTCACTCCACCCGGAACTCCACAATGGAATGGCGTGTCCGAGAGGAGGAATCGAACCCTATTGGATATGGTTCGATCTATGATGTGTCAAACCGATCTTCCATTGTCATTTTGGGGCTACGCTCTATTAAGTGCAGCTTTCACCATTAACCGTGTTCCATCTAAATCAGTCATGAAGACACCATATGAGATATGGAGTGGGAGGCGTCCCACACTGTCGTTCATGAGGATTTGGGGCTGCGATGTCTATGTAAAACGTTTACAATTAGACAAGTTGGGGCCTAAATCGGATAAGTGTAAATTTGTGGGGTACCCTAAGGAAACTAAGGGATACTACTTCTACAATCCAACCGAGAACAAAGTGTTTGTTGCTCGGACCGGCGTGTTTCTAGAAAGAGAATGTGTCTCTAAAGAAGCAAGTGAGAGGAATGTAGAACTTGAAGAGGTTCAAGAACCACAAATCACTAAACCGATTATGGAACATGAACAGGAACCACAAGCAGTTGTGGAGCAACCTGTTCAGGTAACACAAGAGCTTCGTAGATCTAGTAGAGTGCGCCTGGAACCCGAGAGGTATGGACTTCTCGTAATCGATTCCGGTGACACGATGCTCATAGATGATGAGCCTACTACCTATGAGGAGGCCATGAGTGGCCCAGACTCTCAGAAGTGGCTGGAAGCCATGAGATCCGAGATGGAATCCATGTATACCAACAAAAGTATGGACTTTGGTGGAACTACCCGATGGGGCGCGGCCCATAGGGTGCAAGTGGGTCTTCAAGAAGAAGATCGACATGGATGGTAATGTGATTACCTATAAGGGCCGATTGGTGGCTAAAGGATTCAGACAGATTCATGGTATTGACTATGATGAAACCTTTTCACCAGTCGCTATGACCAAATCCATCCGAATCCTACTTGCAATTGCAGCATACCACGACTATGATATTTGGCAGATGGATATCAAAACAGCATTCCTTTATGGGAATCGCCTCGAGGACGTGTATATGATACAGCCGGAGGGTTTTGAAGATCCAAAGCAAGCCAACAAAGTCTGTAAGCTGCAACGATCCATTTATGGATTGAATCAAGCTTCTAGGAGTTGGAATCGACGTTTTGATGAAGTGGTCAAAGAGTTTGGCTTCATCAAAAACGAAGATGAGTCTTGTGTCTACAAGAAGGTTAGTGGGAGCTCTGTCGCTTTTCTGGTCTTGTATGTGGATGACATACTACTCATTGGAAACGACATTCCCATGCTGCAATCTGTGAAAGATTGGCTAGGAAAGTGTTTCTCAATGAAGGACTTAGGGGAAGCAGCCTATATACTCGGTATAAAGATCTATAGAGATAGATCTAAGAGGATGCTAGGCCTAAGTCAAAGTACATATATTGACAAGGTGTTGAAACGGTTCAACATGCAAGATTCCAAGAAGGGATTCTTGCCCATGTCACATGGAATTACTCTTTCGAAGAGTGGTTGTCCTTCCAATGAGATTGAGAAGGAACGCATGAGTAGAATTACCTATGCCTCGGCCATAGGATCTATCATGTACGCCATGTTATGTACTAGACCAGATGTGTCATATGCCTTGAGTATGTCAAGCAGATACCAATCCAATCCGGGTGAGAGTCACTGGATTGCAGTCAAGAACATCCTAAAGTACTTGAGAAGAACTAAGGATGCTTTCTTGATATTTGGCAGTGAGGAAGAGTTGCGTGTAAGGGGTTACACTGATGCAAGCTTCCAAACCGACAGAGATGACTTTAGATCACAATCGGGATATGTATTTTGCCTGAATGGAGCAGCGGTGAGCTAGAAGAGTTCCAAGCAAGAGACGGTGGCTGATTCTACAACAGAGGCTGAGTACATTGCTGCAAAGGGCGCAACAAAGGAGGCTGTTTGGATCAGAAAGTTTGTTTCTGAACTTGGTGTGGTCCCTAGCATTGCGGATCCAGTTGAGTTGTTCTGTGACAACACTGGGGCGATCGCGCAATCAAAGGAACCCAGATCGCACTAGAAGTCCAAACACGTGCTCAGGAAGTTTCATCTGATTCGAGATATTATCGATAGAGGAGACGTTCGGATATGCAAGATTCCTACAGATGATAATCTGTCAGACCCGCTTACGAAGCCTCTCACGCAGTGGAATCATGAAGGGCACACTAGGAGTATGGGCATACGAGATGCGCCAGATTGGCTCTAGTGCAAGTGGGAGACTGTTGGAATAGATGCCCTAGAGGCAATCTAGTTTAGAATAAATTATTTGTGGCTAGAAATTCATTTATTATTTATTGGATATTTAATATAATGAAGTCCTTAGATTTACAATTGTGTTGTTTATCTTAAATATCCCTAGTCAAGTATAATGATTAAATGTGACAATCATCTATAGACTAGTATGGGGTTGGATTGATATGGAGATATCACGATCCAACACATAGGTGTGCATTAGGGAATGTTGCACTGGATTGACCCATCTCCGAGAAGGCTACATACACGTTATGTTGAGTCACAAGCGCTTCTCGCGGTGCAATGGTATTGTCATCCTTAGACTTGAAGTCACTAGATATTCTAGTTGTGGATTATTGTGATCTTGGTAGCGTTAAACGCTACACCGTAACTGGGTAGTTATAAAGGCGTGTACTGGATACAATAAGAAGCAAGCTTAGAGATTGTAGTGGACATAGATAGAATTTGTCCCTCCCACATAACGGGAGCAAATATCCTAGGCCACTCGAGGGATAGTGCTTATAGAATGTCTGGCCAGACTCAAAAAAATCAATATGGGATATTGATGTTATTTGCACGAATAAGGCTATTCCCATGGATCGAGAAACTATGGATTGGATATACGAGTGTGACTTGTATGTCTCGTGTCCAATCCGGATATAGAGACAAAGGGATGAGACAATTACTTGTACAAAGGTTGTCAAGATGACTATTCTATTAGTTGGCTAGAATGGATGTTTTGCTAGAGACCGCTCCATATTAGCAAATAGTTGCTACCAACTAGATAGAACCTATGGGGTCACACGCTACATAGAGTTGAACTAGATTTGGGAATTAATTAATTGGATTAATTAATTAGAAGGATCACTTTGCAAACCCTTGCAAACTTAGTAGAGACTAATTTGCAAGGAAGGGACTAAATTGAATTCTAGTAGGACTAGAATAAGTCCTTTAGGTAGTTAACAAGGAGTTGTTGGACTATATAAAGGACCTTCCTTCCTTCCTTCCCACAGAACTTATGCTCATTATTGAACATAACAAGAGTGGGAGAGAACAAAAAGGAGAGATAGAGCAAGCAACAAGGAGGCCCGACCGCCCCCTTGCCGCCGCCCCGTCCCCGTCGGCCAAAGGAGGCCGAGACCCTCCTTTTGGGACTCGTTTTGCGTGATTTCTTCTTCCTCTTCCTCTTCCGGGCTAGCACCAAGGACTTGGGAGATCTAGGATCAACTCTAGGCGTGGATCAACTATAGAGAACGTGACATAATTCGTGTTTGAAGTCATCAAGGAGAACCCAAAGGTGTGTTTATGATTTCTAACCCTTACCATCGTTATGTCTCTTGACTTGTGATCCTTGGAGGGTTTTGCATGGTTTTATGTTTGTTTATGCTTCCGTTGTGCAATCCATGACTCAAAACCCTACACAAGGTTGCTGACAATGTCTGTGAACCTCTTGAACATCTCTGTGATTGAATCATCGGTATTCATCTTGAACATCTCAATTGCCTGAGATAGAGGTTGATCTTGGTTTGCTTGACTTGACTAGTTCCTTCAAATGTTACCACAAGCTTGTCCCAGATTTCTTTGCCAGTCTTACAGCCTGAAATCCTGTTGAATTCATTTGTACTCATAGAACAATAAAAGATGTTAATAGCTTTGTAATTCTTAGAATATTGTTCTAAATCTGAGGAGGAGAGTGAGTCTTCAGATTTGGGAGTTTTGATCCCATCTTTCTCTGTAAAGAAAGTGTGAGTTCCATTCTGAATAATGGTCCAAAGCTCTATGTCCTTATCAATGATGAACATCTTCATCAGGGCTTTCTAGTGAGCAAAGTTGTCTCCACAAAATAGAGGAGGTGTGTTGGAAGTTCTTCCATGTGAGAAACCACCATCACCTGCAGTAATCATGATCACCAGATAATTAAATCTTATACTGTGATACAAGTTCTGATACCAATTGAAAGGGGAGCATGCAGATGAATATGCACCACAAATACTCTAGAAGGGGGGGGGGAATAGAGTATGCCAACTTTTCGCAAAACTAGAGGAGGAAAAGAGTTTTAGTTTTAGTGCAATGGAGTTCAAGTCCTTGAAGAGACATTCAAGCCTATGGAATGAAATACAGTTTCCAATAGAACAGACAAGTCTTTTTCGAGGCCTTGAAAAGAGTTTCAAACCCTTAAAAAACAAACAGTGTTAAGTGCTGCAAGAACTATGAATGTGAATGAACTGTAAATGTAAGAGACAAAGGATTTAGAGAGTTCAGTCCACTTGGACCTACGTCTCTACTTCAAATATTTTCTCCCTACATGATTTTCAACTCAATTCTTATTAATCAAATGCTAAGTCCTAGATCTCAAGCACAGAGAATTTCCTAACTCTATTACAGCTTGGGGTTCTTCCTAACCTATCTAGTACATGCTCTAGCTGAATGATTAACCAAGGATTATCTATTGTTCGCTTTGAACAATCCTTGAGAATGATTTATAGGAGTATTACAGAAATGATCTACCAATCAAGTACAATATAGAGGAACACTGGAATAGAAAACTGCAGTGAAGAATGCAGTGAACTTTTGTGTGTTGGATTGTGAGAGTGATGAACTTCTTTGATGCTTGTCAATCCAGAACTGTGTCTCTCTTTTTTTTTCCCGTTGAGTGTTGTGTGTTGTTGCTTCAAAAAGAGATCCATTTATACTGTTTGAAACTCAGCAAATCTTCCCAGATTTTCAGCAACAACTTCCTATTTTGTAGGCAACAAACTTTGAATCTCTTAACAACTTTCTCCAACGGATTGTTGATCTCAATCTTCAGAGATATCATCGTGATCTTGTATTAAAGCAATATGAGAAGCTGTCATGAGTCACTAATTGATCACATGATCATTTTCACTAAGTGATTTCATTCCTGCAAAATCCAGATAAGGAAACAAATCCTGCATATTTAGGAAACAAAATTTCCCTGCAAAACTGCGTTAAAATAATGGATTAAACATGTTAGATAAATCAAATTTGTTTGTCTTTCATCATCAAATAATAACACATTAAGTACAGGGGTGAGAGGGATGGTATTAAATCAAAAAGAGTTTAGAAAAACTCCCCCTCAGAGCATGTATGTAAGTCAGACAGTTTCAAGGCTTTAAATCCTAGTTCAGGGCCTTGAAATACCTCTGCCTGTGAAACCTAATTCAAGGCTTTGAAAACTGGTTCAAGGCCTTGAAATACCTAAGTATTTCACGTCCATGAAACCTGTGACCTTACACTAATACTTTAATAATTAAATTTTACTAATAAACTAAAAACTATGCTGCCATGTCCTGCGCCGTTCGTTGGATACGCACTCGTATCACTTTATACTAATATATAGTCCCATTAGTTTTATATTTTTACCTGAGTACCCATTTGTTCCCCTAAAGTATTTAAATTGGGGGAGGCTTGACAAGGGTCCAATTATTTTTGTTTTAATAGGCTTTGATACTCATCAATAATTGCATTGAGCCACGGCGAGTGTTTCTTGGCCTCTATGAGATAAGTAGGCTCAATTAGAGAAAAAGATGAGGTAATGAGATTGATAGATGTGAAATTATCGCCAATAGTTTTTATCTTAAAGATACCAGACTTACTTCTTGTCTGCATTAAGTGTCCTCTAATGGATGGCTGCTCTGTGCTTGGTGTAGGTTCCATGCCAGAGCTGGTTTCGAATAGACTGCTCATATTACTGCATCTCTGCATATAACACTCGTACCTCCTACACTGTAGGTATTTGATATGCATGTGTATCACTATTTTGTTCAGTTTGGAGGTGGCCCTCGGGTGTAGTGTTGGTGTTCTCTTCAGTTAAACAACCATTTGAATCATCTGAGATGGTTTTGTTCTTATCAATAGAACATGAGACAAGAAAAGGAACAATATGAGTTGTAGGAATACAAATAGGATCACAAGCGGTAGTAGAAGAAGAAGCAACATAAAGATAGGAATGTACATCAATGATAATATATCAACTTATAAATATTTTTGATGTGGTTTAATCATAGCATATATAGCATTTATAATTAGAAGCATAGAATAGGATAACACATTGATGAGTTCTGAGAACAATTTGGATTTGGTATAATTCCTCAAATAAGGATAACATGCAGAGCCAAGTTCTTTAAATAGGAATAATCAAGTTTTGAATTATGCAGCAATTCCCAAGAAGATTTGTTAGTAGATTTTCTAGGCATGCACTTTCTGAGATACGCAACAGTAGTGAAAGCATGGAAACCATAAAGTTTTTGGAAGAGAAGCATGTTCAAGAAGGCTTATACCGGTTTCATATATGTGTCTATATTTTGTTTCAGCTAGTCCATTTTTTTTAAGTATATGGACAATAATTTTGATGAACAATGCCATGTGATTTCAGAAAATGCTGAAAAGTATAAGCAATATATTCACCACGACCATTTGATATCAAATTTTCTATTGGCAGATATTCCACTTTGAGCAAAAATTTTTGTGAAGGGAGAATCATATTCTCTCCTTGGTCACTATGTAAGATTTTAATCCTTTTTCTTAATTTGTTTTCTACCTCTTCTTTATATTGCTTAAAGGCTTATACAGCTTCATCTCGACTATGCAATAAGTAAACATAGCAATACTTTGTGCAGTTGTCGATAAACATAATGAAATATTTATTTCCACCTCTTGTTAGCACGAACGTTAAATCACATATGTCTGTATGAATTAATATAAGCTGACTAGTTGTTTTTAAACCAATAAATTTAAAAGGCTGCCTTGTTAATTTCGCCTCAACCCAAATTTCACATTTGTGATTTAAACTAATTGCGCTTTTTGGAAGATGGTCCAAATTCATTAATTTCCAAATCGATTCTTTGTTAACGTGACCAAGTCTTCCACGCCATAAACAAGAAGAAGAAAAATAATTAGACGAATCAAGAAAAAGTTAATAGATGCCTACTTATTAATAGCCGAGATAACCATTTACATTGAGTTTGAACATCCCATCCTTCAAGTCCCCCCTATCCACGCACTCTCCTCTCTTGGTTACAACACGCTTTTCGGACTCAAAAAAGAGTTTGAACCGTTTCTTGCTAAGAACCGAACCAGAGACTAAGTTCTTCCTAATGACCGGGACATGGAGAATTTCATTTAGTACGAGCTTCTTGATGGAGGTCATCTTTAAGATTACCGCGCCTTTTTACGGTGGATGTTGCTGAATTCCCCATGGTTGTGTTTGGGAACCAAGATTTGAATTTGAATTTGGATTTGAAATTCAAAATTTCAAATACTAAAATTTTAAATACTGGGAGATTTGAATTTTCTCTTTTGGATGTTATTATTGGTCTAGTTAAGGATTTGTATTTAATTGTTCCTTGAATTTATAATGTCAAACATTTCACAAAAGAAAACATGGCCCAAGGGTTCATGGCTAGCCCAAAAGAGCGTGATGCGTGATCATGGGCGAGGAGCAGGGTTCGATTCCCTGGAAAGGAAATTTTTGATAAAAATACCATGAAACCTACACTTGGAAATTTGATTTATGAGGTTGAAAACGCATGATCATAACTCGGATTATCCCCTTAATGCACCAGCCCCACCCAGAATTTTAGATTACATCTTATACGTTGGAATTTCAAATCATTCACACTTTTGGGGGGTTGATTTGTTCCAAATCTAATACAATACCTTATAATAAATCCAAACATTAGATTTTATTCCAAATCACCCCAAATCGAAATCCACCCCCAAATTCGATGCTATCCAAAAAGACCGCATGTAAATATGCACATCGGTGTCAACATCCTCATACGAAGAGAATATGCTCCTGTCCAAAAAAATGTGGCGGGTGGCGGTATCGAGCCACCATTATTTTGGGTTTCCATTGGAGATGTTCAATTCCGAAACGACTGACGCAAAGTTGCCTCCTTCATCATGATTTTTGTCTTCAACCAAGTGAGCTTCGGACTTCTTTCCGTTAGAATTTGACGATTTTTCCGGTAGTCTTTGATCATGTGACCCGTCTTGCCGTAGTTGTGGCACTTTTCTGTGAACCTCTTCTTCATATTTTCGGGCTGAGCATTGAACTTTCGCCTGAGTTTGTTGGCTTCCAAACCGCCCTCCACAAGATTAATCTTGGAATGATGGCAAGTTGAGGGCTTCTTGTCAGCAAACCGGTTGCCTTCCTCGATTCTTACTCATCCCCTTGCGTATATGCTTTAGATAGTTCTTGTAGTTTTTACACGCTGGAGGTAGTTTATGTATCATGATGCAAACAAGAAATTTCTCCGTGAGGATCATGTTTTCCGCATGAACGTCATGACTTAAGCCCTGAAATTCACGGACTTGAGACATGATACCTCTGCCGTCTATCATCCTAAACTCTAAGAACTTTTCCATCATAAACTTCTTGGCTCCCGCGTCTTCGGTTTGTACTTCTTTTCAAGAGATTGCCAAAGTTCCTTGGCGGTTTTTACAGCATAATATACATTATACAATTTATTGTCTAGACTATTCAATACACAGTTCCTAGCCAAAAAATCTGAATGATGCCACACATCTTTTGCTAGTACCGCCTCATTTTTAGGATTCTCGGAGAGTTTAGGTGCATTTTTGGAAAGATATCTTGCAAGGCTTAAGGTGGTCAAGTATAAGTACATATTCAGTTTCCACCGCTTAAAATCCTTGCCAGAGAATCTCTCGGGTCTCTCGACTGGATGTGCATTGTCCGGTATTACATGAACAACAGGCACCGCTGCATTGGTTGTGGCTGCCGTAGTTGACTCAGTTTTTCCGTTCGCCATTTCTAAACAAACAAATTGGTTTGATGCATATTAGAATACAAATAAACAAATACATTTTTTTGAGAAATAAAAAAGCAATACTGAATCTGAAATTGTTGTAACCGAAAGTGATAAACAATCTGTTATAATACTAAAACAAAGATCTGTTATAATACTAAGTTCAAGTAAATGTAACAATTTATATATAAACGTACTGTACATACAACAAACTGGAACATACTTGTATTTTTTTCAGCACTAGCCAAATGTTTGAGCACTTAACAGACTGATGTAATGATTAAACAATATGTTTGACCAAACTGTAAAATGCTATGTAAAGAAATCTGAACACACTGTTTGAATAGAGACAAAGAGAACGAATAAAATTTTGTTTAACAAAAGGTATTAACTGAAAGTTACCAAATTAGGAGCAAACTTTTTAAACAAAAAGTTATCAACGGTTCTCTATTATTAGTATTTGTTTTCTCTTTAATAAGGGACCATAATTGACACAAAGACTATAAAGACTATCGTTGTCCACTTACAACCAGGAAAGACTATCGTTGTTCTTAACTAAGAAGAACAGAGTGTGGTGGACATCACAGTACTGAACACTTACGATTGTTATCAAGTGTTGACCCGAGTTGTTCTGTTCGAAGAAAACATTAAATAATCTTAAGAAAGAACTTAAAGATCGACAATCGGTTGAATGCAGACACAAGATGTTGAAGAAAAGCCTCGTACATAGACGATCTCCTTAAGACAATATTCGTCGCCCACTGTATGTGTCTTCGTGTTCCTGCAGTGGCGCACTGTTCCCCAAAATAGAAGTTCTTCCTATTTTGCAGGGTGGCACGGGACTGCAACACACGGTGAATGAGACTTGCTGACGAGAAGGGATAATCTGTGTAGGGACAGGTTTACTGCTCAGGAATTCAGAATAACAAACTGCGAAGGAGAGGGTGCCTTTTCTAACCACTGAACAGGGACAAAGAAGGGACATAACCGTTCAGAACGGCTGTAACTGTCATAAAACAGTTACAGTTATTTAACAGAGTTAATAAATCGTTTTGGGTTATTTTATGTTAAATTTTGTGGGTTAAGAAGTTGGTTTCTGGAAAAAAAAATAAATAGTCCAGAGTAAGGCCCAACAAACAAAAACCCACGCACCGGCCTAAGCCCGAACCTGAGACCGAGACGGACGGACGGCGGCGGCGCGTGGTGGTTTTGACCATGGCTAGTTTCTCCCTCCTGCACAAAATGTGCTTCTCCCAAAGGGCGTGCCCTTATAGTATAAGGATGAACTATATAAACATTTCAATCCTTCTCTTCCTCATGATGTGGGATGATTTCTTTTGCGAACATAAACCCAAACATACACCCTCCAACTTCAACGGCGTATGGAGCATTCACCTCTTATTGGTTTTCGACGAATCAATTATTGAAACGATCACCAAGTTACCCACTACATGATGGTGCATTTGGTGTTGTTAAATTTCAAATTGACGGGTTTAAAACCGAGCTCAAAGTCATGTAAAAACTGACATATCGAAGACTATTTTTCCAACAATTAGCAACTAGTGTTAATTCGTATAATTAGTTTATGTCGTTTTATATTCTTTTATTATTATTGTGAGAAGTGTAGCGTATTAAGTTAGTTAAGGGGTATTATGTTAGCAAGTAGTTTCAATACGTTTGACTAGTTTATGTCATTTTATATTCATTTATTATTATTGTGGGTCGGGTAGCATATTAAGTTAGTGCAGGAGCAGGTGTTTTTTTGATAAAGTTGTTTGTACAAAAAGAATGTTTCAGTCGTGATTTGGAGACCATTGATCAGAAACTCAATTTCTAGGATAAAAACCTAGTGTTTGTGTGTTTTGTGATTGCATCTTGCTGTTTAGTAGGTCTTCATATTCGGTTAACTGAAACCGGAACCGAACCAATTTTATCGATTCTTTCAGTTCCGATTTGTTTATAACCGGTACGGTTTTATCGTCGGTTCAGTTTAACCGAAACCGATCTTTTTCGAAAACATGAAACCGGACCGGAACCGGTACTTCGCTTCGGTTCGGTTAACTGGTCCCGGTCCATTACATATTTTTTTGGTTGTTTTGTGGAGTAAAAAATAATTAGAAAACATAAAAATAGAAAAATATACATAACAAAGAGAAACAAACTTGTATTATTAATCAAAGGGTAAAAGACATTTTCCACCCTCCGACTATGGACAAAAGGCATTTTGCCACCTGATTTATGGAAAAATACGATTTGCACCCCTGTTAGAGTTAAAAACTTACACCACACTAACGGAGGGTAAAATGACATAATTACCCCTTAAAGTTGACGAAATCCCCCCACTATAAAATTCATTTCCACCTCACTTCCTAACCCTAATAATCTAATCTCTTCCTCTCTCTCTCTCTCTCTCTGTCTCTCTCTCTCGCTTCTCTTCTTTCTCCAGTTCTTACCCTATTTCTCCTCCTCTTTCTCCATTTCCTTGGCGCAGGTGGTGGGGAAGGAGGCGAGACAGTTGCCACCGAAGAGCTCGTAGGCGGCGACGCACTTTACGGGAGGGGAACGTTTGGCCCCCGTGGCGAGGACATAGTACCGTATAGCTTCATAGATCTTGTTTTAGAAACTGAACAGGTATGGAATCGTCCATCTTCTGGTTGATATCCGATATCAAGGTCGTCCAATAAGGCTTGAGATCGAATTGGGTTGACATTTGTGTCGGAGAAGAAGAAGAAACAGAACATCAGAATTGGGGGATCGACTTTTTGCACCCCTGATACTCCAATATCAAGGTCGACCAGTCTGGGCTGCAATACACAATCAAATCAAATACTCAGCCTTTTAATCGATTTGTGTCTTCTAGGTAGATGAGGAGAGAGAGACGTGATCTGTCATGTATCTCTTCAAAGCTCAGATCTTGATCTACAATTCAACATAGAGAGAGAGGGAGATAGAGATACCATCATCACCAATAATGATGAAGCTGTAACCTGTGGACGAACCCTTTCATCTACTGCAGCAGCACAAGCCGAAGAAGATGGTGAAAAAGAACCACGACTCTGTCATGTTATTCGTCTGCACCAACTACATCTTCCTCCTCATCTTTATCGGCTTCCTCTTCTTCATAATCTTGAAAATGTTTGGCATTTTATTCATCAAACGGTTGGATTGAATACTAAAAGCCATGCTTTTTGTATTGGATTATCTGAATTTGATATTTATGAGAATAGTTTTGGGTAATTTTTTTGCATTATGTTATTATTGAGCATAGTTGTCTATTATTCGACATAGTAGAAGATCTGGTGTGTTGAGTCTAGCTTAAACATAAGTTCTTATCTTCGGTTCTAGTGGAATAAAAGTTGTGAGTTTACAATCTAGACGGAATTAGACACTCCATCAGAATGATTGTAGCACATTGTTTTAGTAGGTATGTCTTGGCTAAAGGAAACAATATTAGTTCATACTATAGTTTCAACTCAGTGTGCTAGTATTATTTGTGTATATTGAATATGACCAAGTTGAGATTATTGTCTTTGTACTGACATAACAAGAAAAGCTATGTCTCATGGTTATTATGATTACTTATGCTTTGAATCCTTAGACAGTCAATGTGAACATGTATTTAGTATTTATTGCTTTGACAAGTCAAGTGAGTGAGATTCCTATGGAGTCAACAACCTCGATGAGTTGGGTGATACTATTAAGTCCATGGTGTAAATTTATATATCGAAGGAACCCATTTCCCGCTTATGAGATGGATGATATCCCCTTGATGAAGCTTATAAGTTTTGATTATGTCAAACCCTGCATGTAGATTACTTGGTAATCTGGACATATAAAATAGTTAAGTGGTAAAGATCAAGGAATTGGAAAGAGGTCGATTAAATGAATTGGTCAGTATTTAATTTAATCGACGGATATCTGTAATCTTAACATGGGGAGATAATAAGTATTTCTGAACAAGAGCTCGAAATATTATTTTTTGAGAGTACAGACATGACTGAAATAACAGTTATTTTGTGGTACCAACTGTTATTAACATTACTTGGGCTAGGTTCGGTTGGAACCAGAAGTCCTAATAAATTTAGGAGTCTGATTCGTATTTTCTCCTCTAGGTCCCTCCCGTAGCCTATATAAGTTTCTTATTCTTCAAAATCCGTATGCTTCAGGTACACAGTAAAATGTAGGGTTTCGGGAGCGAGAGCAATACGTCTGGAGGCCAAGAAGGATTCTGGAAGCAGCAAGCCCACACTTGCATCCAGAGGGAACTTCAGGAATACGGGAGAAAATCCAAAGTGATTCAGACCTAAATCAACTAGCTAGGATTCTTGTATGAACCCTAATTCCTCCTAGTAGGGTTATTGCGTTCTTGTTGATAAACGTACAAACTTTAATCGGTATAGCAGGCATGCAATCGAACTTGTCCAGGGATTAGCCTCCCTTCAATTGGTAGCAGATCCCAGGCTCGACTCTGCATATCTTCTATACATCCACGTTTTCCAATAATCAAACTGTCTATGCATGTTAGAGTAGGAAGACTGTGATGCATAACTCTGTTTTGCATATTGAATCGTGTCCTGCTATTATGGTCATTTTGTATGATGTATGTGGTTTAATTTTTTTTGATTCCCACACTATTTTTCGTGGATGAAAAACATTTGTATCCTCCTGTAATAGTTAACCTTATTGCAGTTTTAGATGAACGTGTGAGCTCCTTGGTGGCATTGAAAGTCTGTAGCAGTCTCTAGTAATCTGTTACAGACTGATTTGCGGCATCCATGGAGACTAGGGTGATAAATCCTTTATAAGAGTTATCTTACGTACACTATATAATGTTATTTGTGTGCATTTCAGTGCAGGACTGAGAAGAATCTGCACAAAAGTTGTCTTCGCATGAAGATAAAAGTCTCCGTACGAAGACTTGACACTTAGCCGAATTCAGGAGATGCTAGAATGGTCTTCCTGAAACAAGGCGCAACCCCTATCTGGGAAGACCTACGCACGAAGAGATAAAGTCTTTGTACGAAGGTTCTTTGTGCGAAATGAAAAGTGTTAGTACGAAGACATCGCTTGGTTTGACAGATTTGACGCAGGGCTGCTATGCAATTTATTAAAGCTTTTTCCTCTTGTTTTGGAAACGTACTTAATCAACTTAGTTCGTCTTTTACAGAGGTTGGCAAGGTTTTACGCATCTTTTGGAGCCAAGGAGAGATCGTTGGAGCTGGGAACCTTTTTTTGATCTTTTCTCTTCTCTTTCTCTCTAGTTTTTGCTTATGATCATTGAACTTGTTGATTTTATCATGTGTAATCGTAGCTAAACTTCTTTGTACTGCGAATTTCGTTTGGTAGCTAGGGTTTTGGTATGAACTCATGGTTTTGAGATTGTGATTCATGTTTATACTTAATTAAATTGTTTTCTTCTATTATTATGAATTGTTTATGAGCTAAACTCTATCTTTCTTGGGCCTAGCTAACGTAGAATTGATTTTAATTAAGACTCACGTGGTAACTCCATGAGAATTAGTCGGTAAAGTGGATGTTCACCTAGTCGAATCATTACTTGGTAACTCGGTAGTGTTAACTAGGATCGTTAAAGTAGAATATTGAGCCTTAATGCGTGCCTAAAGTTGAAATAAGCTTGGTAACTCGGTTTAATTTAGTTCTTCGAATAGTAAATCATTTGGTAACTCAGTGAGTTATATTTTTCTCGATTAATAATAGAAGTCGTGTTAGTGTTTCATAAATCAAAGGTTAGTTCGTATTATCCAAGTGATCCACGAGAGAATTCCCGGTACCGGTTCCCTTATCAAGAAACTCTAATAACCAATCTTTGTGAATCGTGAAGTAATTCACTTGGTTAATTGGGATAATTTTTCTTTTGTTTTTAGTAGGATTTAGCAAACAAACTCAACGCGCTTTTCCCACATAAGGTTAAGAAGTGTTGACTAGTTTACAAGAAGTCCTTTGGGTTCGACAAACCCAGATTTACCGGAATTATTACTACATTGACAACTGTGCAAGTTTTTGGCGCCGTTGTCGGGGACTTTGGCAAAATAATTATAATTCGTAACCTTAGGGATTTTTATTTTCTGTTTATATCTGTTATTCACCTATGTTCTAGTTGTGTCTGTTCTTTCATGTGATTATTTTGGTGCATGAACCGTTCTCAGGTCTAGCCATTGTATTCAGCGCTCCATAATCCAGAGAAACTGTTGCGTAGAGACTTGAGGAAGACAAATGCAATGGGTGGCCAACATGGAGTAGAGATAGAGCGACTCTGAAAGCTTTCAGAAGATGCAAAGACCGCCAGAGTCGCTGCTGAGGCCAGAGTGGCCAATACATTGAGGGAAACTGAGTTGCTCAGAGCTCAGCTAGCTGCTGCGCAGACAGTAGTTGCCAACCCTATGATACCTCCAATTCCACCTAATGGAGAAAATGGGCAAGTAACAGTGGTTCAAAGGAACAATGTGGCGCAGGAGGACCGTCCAATTGTTGATTATTACAGATCCACCACAACAGGTTACCAGCCTACCATCGTGTGACCTACTATTAATGCAGTACACTTTGAGTTGCGATAGCAGAGGGCTGACATGGTGTGTACTGAGTGCTTATTTACAGGGTCTCCTGGGGATGATCGAAATGCTCACTTGCTGAATTTTGAGCAAGTCACTTCAACATTGCATAATGAGCAAGTTCCTGATGAAACAGTGAAGTTGATGCTGTTTCATTTCTATTTATCTGGAAAAGCTAAAACTTGGCTCCTAGAATTACCAGCAGGCTCAATTACTTAATGGGATGAATGTTGCAAAGGATTTGTGAGAAAGTATTACTGCCACCCAAGGTTGCTCAGTTGATGGCTGATATCATGAATTTTACTCATCAAAAGGATGATTCTCTAGGAGATACGTGGAGGAATTCATCCAACTCCCGCGCATATGCCCTTATGATGGGGAGAGATGGTACAAACTCTTCAACTACTTATATAATGCTCTGGATGATTTAAGTGCAAATGAGTTGGATATGTTAGCTGGAGGTTAGTTTATGGGCATGGGAGAACAAAGAGCTCAAGATCTTCTAAATAATGTGGCTAAAAGAAAGACTACAAGGTCTGACACTAGGAGATTGATGAAATCCAGTGGTAATTATGCTTTGGCTACTCGAATAGAATCCATGGAGAAACAACTAGTTCATATGTCTACGGCTTTTAATCACATGAATCCAACTGCACATGTGAACCAGGGATAAGGCCAGTGCAACGAGGATGTGAAATACATGGGACCTCCTAGAGAGCAAGAAGGGGGTTATTCTTATCAGTATAAAAATCGCAATTAGCCTAATTGGTATGCTCAACAAGGAAAATCGCCCTGTCTAGATCAGAATCATGCACCTTAGCAATAACAGGATCCAAACTTATACAGCCTTCTGGAAAATATGAATGAGAAGATTTTATCTATTGAAGTTACTGTGAAGAGCCATGAGACACAGATTGGGCAAACAGCCAATCAGGCTACTAAATTTCCACCTAGCATGCTTCCTAATAATACAATTGTTCCTACTGAGCAACTCAAAGCTATTACTACTCGCAGTCGTGTGACTACCCAGGATCCTCCATATCCTAGCCATGCGAGCTGAAGCTACTAAGGCTACATAGAAAGTATTGGGTGAAGAGGTGCTCAAGACCTAGCATGCTTCCTTCTAATACAATTTTTCCTATAGAGGTGCTCAAGACCGTGAGTCCTGAATCAAATAACATGGCTGAGAAGAAAGAAGAGCCCAAGAAAACTCTAAATCTGGCTATTTATGTGCTGGATGTGCCATATTTAGCGACACTGAAGTGGAATGATGGAGATCACTATGGGATATTTTTAGAGATATTCAGACACCTTCACATCAAAATCCCATTAGTGGAAGCAATTGCTCAGAGGCCTAAGTATAAGAAGTTCTTGATGGAAATTCTATGGGGCAAAAAGTCAGAGATCCTTATGCTACGGTGAAGCTGACATAGACATGTAGTACTGTAATACAAAGAGACATTTCCAAGATGAGAGATCCTGGCATTGTCATCTTAGGCTGCACTCTTGGGGGTGGATATCATACACATGGGCTCTTCGATTTTGGCGCGAGTATTAATCTCATGCCATTATCCCTATTTAAGAGATTGGGCATTGGTGCGCCAACCCCAGTAAAGATGGGTCTGCAATTGGCGGACAATTCTATTGTTACAGCAAATTAGGTAATCGAGAACATGCTTGTCAAAGTGGGTGTATTTTTCTTCACAGCCGACTTTGTGATAGTGGAAATCAAGGAGGATCGCGATTTGCCACTCATTTTTGGAAGACCCCTTTTGAAGACAATGCATGCAAATGTGGATCTAGAAACTAAGGAGTTGACTATCAAATCTCTATATTCATCACTTGTGTTCAAGGCGTTTGTTCCGGGCAAAGGGAAGAATAAATTGGAAATGATCAAATTTAGAGAAAAGGGTGTGGATCCTACTCCTGGGTTGCCTATATTTTTACAGCCCGATCCACCCGAATCAAAGGAGAAGTCAAATGTGGTGAGTGCACATGATGTGGTGCAGAAAATCAAGAGCAAGAAATTGAAGGAGGAGGAACATCGTGCTAGAACTCCTTAACATCTTTTGAGGTAACTGGGTCGGGTCATCGACCTTAAATTACAAGGCGCTTGTAGGGAGACAACCAAACGTATTTATTCTTTAATTTAGGGAGTGAGTTTTTAATACAGTTGTGTTTTGTTTTACTCATTTATTTATTTATTTATTTATTTATTTATTTATTTATTTATTTATTTATTTATTTATTTATTTATTTATTTATTTATTTATTTATTTATGTGGTGAGATGAGAGAGAGGGACTAATGATGTTTCGTAGTGACATACATGAGCAGGTTATGGTAGAATCTACCCCGGTGTGCCATGGCACACGTGACCTTCACATGGTCTTGCATTGGCGAGTTGGGGATTCTTAGAGGAGGCAGCCGACCCCGATGTGCGAGTACACACTGATAGTTGGGAGCATGGTGGCGCCACTACGGTTCTTGGGGACTGCTTGACACGATTTCTTCCCCACCCTTGAGGTGGTTGTGAGTTTCTTTTACGTTTGCTGGATTTAGTATCACTTTTAATGTATATGTCATGCTCCATCTCACCTACTGGCATGTTGCATTGAATGCTGAGTCTTGTGCTTAATCTCTAATTTTGTTGAGGACAACGAAGCATTCAATGTGGGGGTGATTTATCTGGTTGCTAGACAAATGTGTTTGCATAGCCAGTTACATGTAAATGTGTTTCGATTGTTTTGTGAGTCAATGTTGTGGTTTATGTTGATTTTTGATTTATATTGTTGTATTGTGTAGGACCGATTTATATTTGGTTGCACTTTTACATAATTGAGGATACCCACCAACAAAGTAAATTGTGTAGTCAAATTTTTTCGAGTCTAAGCCTTGCATATAGAGTTAGGATGTTATAAAAAAAATGAAAAAATTGAAAATTTGAGAAAAGGCAATTGAGAGAAGCATAGCCTTGGTTGATTTAGTGAGATGTGAAAACTTTAGGCATAGGGTGTGAATTTTGACCGAGAGCGATATTTTTAGTTCCCCCTAGTAAGTATAGAGAGAATCTCATTACGTGAAGGCATACGTGTTTTTAAACTAAATTGAATTTTAAAAGCTAAAGTGTGTGTTGTTTTTCTCCTAAAAGAGTTGGGCTTAGTGTTTGCTAAACAAGCCAAACGTACAAGTTGTCCGTTAGGTAGTCGCCAACCCGCCTCGTAGTGGCACGCAGAACAGCTGTGCGAGGATGTGTATTAGAGCACTCACTGATTTTAGATCTTACCTTGTAGGACCACTAGTGGATCCCAATTGATCCTTGGATTCATTGGTAGCCTCTTCAACCTAGGGAGACGAGTCTTGGCCTTCGTCATGTATCGTTAGAATCACCTTTCTAGACCATTACGAGGGAGAACTATTTGAGGGGGGTTCGTTGAGGGAGTGCTTCATAATATATTTTTGTGATTTCTGCATATCACATATGCTTCATTTGATATCTACGAGGGGATGCCAGGGTGAGTGAGTTGGCTTGCCCACTAAGGTGTGGTGGTGTTCCAAGTCATTACATCGTGGTCCTAGTAGTGGAGAGCCTGAGTGCGTGACATCTAAGCCGCACGAAAATGGAGTTGGTTGTACTTAATCGGTGTAACGTGCTAGGTATCAGATTCCTCTCATCTTGGTGTAGGAGGTTCGGTTGGATTAGTCACGTGCCATATTCTACTTGACTATTTGAGAGGGGTACATGACTGCATTCTAGTGAGGGGGTGTCGACATTTGACTACGAATATTGAGATTGTGCTTTGATGACTCCACTCCCATAGACGATGTGATTTGGCATTGGCTTCATGGCATATTGTACTTCATTGAGTAGGGGGAGATGAATATTTATCGTGATATTTATTCATCAGATTGGTTAGTTCCTCCCTCTTACATATTTGTTTGGCTTCATTATTGAAGGAGGACCACTCATGTATATTTGATTGTATTGACATGTATTGAGAAAAGAAACAAAAAATAAAAAAAAATAATAGAAAAAAGAAAAGGAGGGGGATAGAGAAATAAAGTGTGCTTAATGGAAAATGAATAGTGAAGTTCCGGGTTCCAGATTGAAGATTGATTGAGTTTCGCGCATTATTTGTTTTGATGGCCAAGGGATTGACATGGTACTGGGGTTTGAGGAGATTGAGGGTCGGAATCGGTGAGATTCGGGTGGTGGATTCCAATCATTAAGGTGAAGGTGTGTGAGATATGGGGTGTTTGGCGAGCTTATGTGATGCTTTAGGATTTTTTTCTTCATACAAGTTATATCCTTTTAGTCCCTAAGCCTCGTCAAATTTTACCATTAGGAGAATAAGATCTCGGACTATGAACATGGCTTAGCCTTGGTTAGTCACTTATTTTTGTCAGCACAAATAAAGAGGTAGACTATTCTTGATGGTAAAGTAAGGCTCTCTATAATAACTATGGGGAATTACTTGTTGTCGAATTTAGTTGTGATTCACACCTCTTGCCTAAATTTTTCATTGTTCATGAGCATCGGTCTATTTTATTGAAATGTCCTGATCTCACTAAAAGAAAGAATTTAAAAGCTTTTACGTGTTTAAGATTGAGCCTAGATTTGCATTTGCATCATCTTGCTACATTGTAGTGTCGTGTAGAGTCGTTTGAGTCTTGTTGGCTGGTAGACGGATATGTGCAGTAGATGAGACTTTGCCCGGGACGCGCAAATGGCAAGTGTGGGGGTATTTAATAACTCCTATATAAGAGTTATCTTACGAACACTATATATTTTTATTTGTGTGCGTTTCGGTGAAAAGTGGCGAGATTGAGTCAAAATATGAAGAAAATACACTTTTGGATGTTTTAGAGCTTAAATGTACAATCCGGGCGTTTCTTAATGGTTTTAATTATGATTTTGATAATTTATCACATTTTATCTCCACGGTAGTGTTCGTGTTGTTGTTTGACAAGAATTACGCATGCGTGAATCAAGTGGAGAGAAGAAACGAGCTTCAGAATAGAAGAGAAAGACGAATTTGGCGCGTTTTGGGTGTTTTTGCCAAAATTGGGCAATAATTGAGAAAAACAAGAAAACGACTCGGAAAAGGAAATTTCTTTACATGATAAAAGTCTATGTCGCAAAAGGGCTCAGAAGGTGCAAAAATCACATTCATCCGGAGTTCGGGATCAAAATCCGTCCTTATTTGCTTTTCAAAAAGCTTAGTTGCTTTTCCAGGATGTTTTAGAAAAAATTAAGGATATTTTGAGGATATTTTGAGTTCTACCATGAAGATGGAAGTGAGATTGGTTGCAATTTAAAGTAGACTCGAAGAGCTTTCCAACGGCGATTCGCAGAGCTAAAACGGAAATGGGACGAAAAAGTTATGGATCGTTGAAGACGAAGACAGAAATTCGAAGAATTTATAGAAAAGTTGTCTTCGCACGAAGACAAAAGTCTTCACACAAAGAATTTACACTTATCCAAATTTTGGAGATGCTAGAAAAGTTTTCTTGAAACAAGGCGCAACCCTTATCTGGGAAGACCTTCGCACGACGAGAAAAATTCTTCGCACGAAGACTATTCGTGCGAAGAGAAAAGTGTTAGTACGAAGACATCGCTGGGTTTGAAAAATTTGACGCGGGGCTATTATGCAATTTATCAAAGCTTTGTCCTCCTGTTTTGGGAACATATTTAAGCAACTTAGGTCGTCCTTTCCAGAGGATGGCAAGGTTTTACGCATCTTTTGGAGATAAGGAGCGATCGTGGGAGCGGGAATCTTTGTTTGGATCTTTTCTCTTCTCTTTCTCTCTAGTTTTTGCTGGTGATAATTGAACATGTTGATTTGATCATGTGTAATCGTAAATAAACTTCTTTTTACTGGGAATTCTGATTTGGTAGCTTGGATTTTGGTATCAACTCATGGTTCTGAGATTGTGATTCATGTTAATTAAATGTGTTCTTCTATTATTATGAATTGTTTATGAGCTAAACACTATCTTTCTTGGGCCTAGCTAACGAATCATTACTTGGTAACTCGGTAGTGTTACCTAGAATCGTTAAAGTAGAATATTGAGCCTTAATGCATGCCTAAAGTTGAAATAAGCTTGGTAACTCGGTTTCATTTGGTTCTTGGCATAGTTAACTCATTTGTTAACTCGGTGAGTTATATTTTTCTTGTTTAAAAATATAATACGTGTTAGTGTTTCATAAATCAAAGCCTAGTTCGTATTATCCCAGTGATCCACGAGAGAATTCCCGATACTCGTTCCCTTATCAAGAAACTCTTATAATCAATATTTTTGAATCGTGAAGTAATTCACTTGGTTAATTGAGATAATTGTTCTTTTCATAGTAGGATTTAGCAAACAAACTCAACGCGCTTTGCCCACATAAGGTTAAGACCTGTTAATTAGTTTACAAGAATCCTTTTGGGTTCGACAAACCCGGATTGACCAGAATTATTACTAAATTGACAACTGTGCACTTGCAGTTGGAACGTGTCATAGGGTTACTGTATATATTAGTGAAGACAAAAGGCCCAAAGATTGCAGATCGCCAAGATTTCCACAGTGACGGCATGGCCATATTCTGAAAAAGTTTTTAGTTAGCCTTACCGGGAAGGTCGATCCTCGTGTCGCGTGGTTAGAAGGATCTTGCTAGCGTAACTAATGAAGCTTCGACCATAATAGCTGGGCTGTGTGTGGTTGAATTCTTGTTATGTTATTGATTATATCTATGTGTATGATTATTGTGTATGCTTGCCTGTTAATCATGGACAACATGGATAAATAATTTAATTTGTACTAAATTGTTCAAACAATTAAGTGGGAGAGGGAGTCTGGTGCTGCTAGATCGCAATTTCCATCATTGATTTATAAGTGATGCAGTTGGTTGTTTGTGTTACCCTTGGAGTTAATCTTCTTATCGGGCATAACCACTATAGTATCACTGGTATAAATTCCAATTAGGATACTTCTAATAATTACTGTTTATGTGTAATCTCTCCATCTGATAGGCATGTAATAGGTTAATGGGTTTAGAACTAAAATGATGGCATACACTTAGATGTAAGTTATAGTATCTTCCCGTAAAGGGGAGTAAACAGGTAGAAATGCAGTACAAATACTCTTGAAGGGGGGATGGGTTGAATAGAGTATGCCAACGTTTTGCAAAACTTGCAAGAATAATAGTTTCTGTGAAGTAGTGAAGAAGTTCAAGGCCTTGAAACAAGTTTAAAGCCTTTGAAGCGAAAAACAGATTTGTGTAAGACAGACAAGTTTATTTCAAGGCCTTGAAAAGAGTTTGAAACCCTTGAAATGAGACTAGTTTGAAAGCTGTGCAAACCCAAGTAAAAGAGAGTAAGATGAATGAAAGAGACACAATAGATATGGAGTTTAGTCCAGTTGGAATTACGTCTCTACCTCATGGATCTTCTCCCTGCAGGATTTTCAACACAATTCTTATTAATAAAAAGCTAAGCCCTATATCTCAAGCACAGAGATATGCCTTACTCTGTTACAGCTTGTGGTTCTCACTAACCTATCTAGTACCTGCTCTAGCTAACTGGTCAACTAAGAATTCTCTATTGTTCACTTTGAACAATCATTGAGAATGAGAGCTAGAAGTAGTATATGAATGATATACAAATAAAGTACATAACTGAAGAACACGTGAGTGAAACTGAAATGAGAATGGAGTGTTCTTCTGAGAGTTGGATTGAGAGAATGATATGCTTTTTTTATGCTTGATAATCCTTTAATGTGTCTCTGTTTTTCCCCGTTGAGTTGTGTGTCAAATGATTTGTATTGATATCCATTTATACTGCCGAAACGATCTGCAAATCTTCCTGATATTCAGCAACAAACTTTCTTGTTTATTAGGTAACAACTTTGACTTCTCTAATAGTCTTCTCAAACGGATAGTTGATCATAATCTTCAAAGATGTTGAGCTGATCTTGTCTTTAAATAAATTGAAAAGGTGTCATGAGTGTTTGATTGATCACAGAATCACAATCTCTCAGTATTTCATTTTCTGCAAAACTCAGGTTAGGAAACCAACCCTGTAAAATAGGAAATGAACTTTCCCTACAAAACTAAGTCAAACAGATTAACGAGATGAAGTCTAAGTGAATCAAAAGTTTTTTTTTCATCATCAAGTAATAACAGATCAATTATGAGGGTAAGAGAGTTAGAATAAGATCCGAAGAACTCCCCCTTAGCATATGCATACATGACAGACAGTTTCAAGGCTTTGAATGTTAATTCAAGGCTTTAAAAACTGTTTCAAGGCTTGAAATAGCTTTGCTATTTCAATCCTGTGAAACCTGTGAACTTACAAATCTCCCCCTTGATGAAAGACGAAACCACTTTCTGTTTGAAGCTTAGTTTTTGCAAAAAAATACTTACTAGCACAAAAAGTCATAACACATAAGTTCAACAGAATCCAACTTATTTAGTAATCAACTTAAGCAGAAAAACAAGTAAGTCTCAGATAATTCCCTAGTGACCAAAAATACTGGTCACTAAAAAAAACACAAAAACAAACCTAAGATTTCTCCCCCTTTTTGACTTTCATCAAAAAGATTGAGAAAATGTTGGATCATAGTCTTTAAAAAAATTTGAAAAGAGTAGGAAAGAATGAGTAGGCAAGATTTTATGGGGTTGGGTCTTCCTGTCCTCCTTCCTCTTCCTCACTTTCTTCCTCATTTTCATCTTGATCTTGTTGAACCACATCAATTTCTTCAATTATGGAACTAATTGTTTTGATAACATTGTTGAATAAAAAAGTGAGTCCTTCTAAATCTTTCCTCCCATGCTTTAGTTTCTTCTTCACATACACCTTTTTCAGTAGTGCAGAGGAGATTTTGTGATGATCTCTTCTTCCAGTTTTCAAGATCGACTCTGACTTAGTTCCTGTAAGTTCTTTCTCATGTCTTCCCTTTTTAGATATAGAATATACTCCATAGGATCCTGAAGTAGTATCTAAATCCGAGTATGGAATGTAGATCTATTTTCCTTTTCCCTTGATCCCTGTGTATTCCTTCTTATTTTCCTTCTTAGGGCTTCCAATCTGGATTCCCTTCTGCTTCTCTTATGTAGTCTCAATTATCTTTTTCTTCTTGTCTGACACCGGAATCTGGTCCTTCTTTGTCTTCTTCTTGGTAGCCAAAGGCTCTAATTCTTCATTAGTAGAGGCCTTTGAGTCTGAGTCTTCACTGATGGCTCGAACCTCTTCTACAGGAGTATTCTTTTCTTCTCTGCACCAGACTTTGAACCACCAGCCAACTTGATTCTGTCAGAGGCTCTTCTTGTGCTCATTAGGGTTTGGGAGAAGAATAGTGAGAGGTAGGAATAATACTGAGAGAAATAGAATAGAAGAAGATAAATACTAAAAGAGTTTTAGTATGAAAAGGAAACTTCAATATCTTTCTGATCTCAAAAGATTTGAAATGATCTGAAACGATTCAAATGTTTGAAGCTGTTGGAAATAAAATATTTTAATACTATACTTGACTGGAAAGAGATTTTGAAAAGGTTAAGGGCAATATTGAGAAAATATCTAAAGAGATAGCTCCCAATATTGAATGATCGAAGAGTTAATATCTAAAAAATTATCACACTTAGTTTCAAGGCTTTGAAATGGATATCAAGGTCTTGAAAATCTCTTTTGCTGAAACAAATAAAATCAAATGAAATCAAAGGTTTGAAAATATTTTCAAGGCTTTGAAAATCAGTTCAAACCTTTGAAACACATAATAACTTACCTTCCTTACATGACACCCGCCCAAAAACAATGCATCTTTATTTAGCATACCCAATTCCAGTCTTTGAGCTGAAAATCTTTCATCTGGAAATGATTTAGTGAAGATATCTGCAAGTTGCATGTTAGTAGAAACAAATTCAAGAACAATATCACCTTTCTCAGCATGATCTCTGATGAAATGGTCTCTAACATCAATATGCTTGGTTCTTGAATGCTGAACTGGATTCTTTGTGATTGATATTGCACTAGTGTTGTCACATTTGATAGGTACTCTTTTGAAATTAAATATAAAATCTCTCAACTATTGAGCAATCCATAAGACTTGTGAACAACATGCTCCAGCAGCTTTGTATTCAACTTCAGCTGTTGATAATGCAGCTGAGTTTTGTTTCTTGGAATGTCAACTGATCAAGGAAAATCCAATAAGTTGACAACTTCCTTAAGTGCTTTTTCTATAACCTTTGTAACCTGCAAAGTCAGCATCTGAATATCCACACAAAGAAAAGTTAGTTAGTCTTGTATACCAAAGTCCTAAGTCTTTGGTACCATTAAGATATCTCAAGATTCTTTTCACAACACCTACGTGTGACTCCTTTGGATCAGCTTGAAATCTTACAAACATACATACATGACGCAGATTACTAGCGCGTATTACGCAAGCGTACGGTCAAGTAGAAAAGAGTGAGTATTTTCAGTACTCGGGTTGTCGATCCCTCGAGGACAAGCTCGCAACAAGTTTATAATTAAAAATTTAATGTAGTTTATTAGGTAACCGGAGTAAAAGGTGTGTGAATTGTGGTGTTGCCACCCCCAAACAAGTGGTTGCGATCAATAACAAAAATAATAGTAAACTGGAATTAAGAAGAATTCTTATTCAATTAATGGAGAGGACTAGGCAATCTCGTTGATCACCTAGGGCTGTAAACGATGTCTGAATTATCTGAGCAACACGTTAACTATATTATAACTAAGCTGGGTAACATCGCTGACTATCTCCTATCGGTCTCAAGTCATTCTACTTCACGATAGACTACAATCTCCTATCGGTCTCTTGTGTCTACCGGTCCGTTCTAGTAGGCTAACGACATGCACGACAACGGGTCCTCTCGGTCCACCGTTGCACGAAACAGTCGAATATCACCTACTGAATCTACCCACACTAGCCAATCCTAACATGTCTCTTCTCAGTCTCAGTGATACGGGGTTGATGTTCAAGTTTCATCCTAGTTAATTAGAATCACTGTCGTGCATTCACTAACTAAGCACTGTTTCCGGTTAGCTACTCCATAAACACCGAGTATTAAGCACAGTTCATGAACAGTTGAATTAAAATAAGCTAAATTTAAGCATGAATCAACTATTGAATGAAGCCCTAGTTCTTGAACCCTAGATTATCTCCTAATCGTGTCACTCGACTAGGATTACTAACATAAACAAGAAAATAGAATTGATTCAAAAGATGAAATCATGAAATCATGAAGCAAAGATCCAATCCGGAAAAAATATCACCGTTTACATGAACCCTAGGCTCTCAAATCGAGATGCCTAGCTATGGAGTTTCTAGATACTCATAGTTGAATAAGCAAAAACAAAGAGTTTCTCCATTAAAATTCAATAAGAAGGGTAGAAGAAATCAAACGCAAAGAAGCTTCAGTGGTGAAGCTTGTTCTTCCTCGTCGTCTTCTTCTTTTCTTTCTCCTCCGTTGGTTCCTCAATAATCCCATTTCCTTCCCCTTTTTTATTTTACGTGCCTCTCCTTTTTTGATCTAGGAGTCTCCTAATTAATCACAAGACAACTTTAAAGTAATGACTAAAAACCCCTCTTGTTTTGCCATGCGTGTACTGGTATTTCTTTCCGATCGCAGGACCAGAAAAATCGTTGTCCTGCGACCAGCTTCTGATCATGCGACCAGACCCCCTGGCTGTGAGTTACAGTTAGTTTCTCAAGTTTCTGGTCGCAGGACCAGAAAATCCTGGACAAGAAAATCCTGGTCCTGCGACCTCCTGGGTTTTATTATTGTTTTTTCTTCTTTCTCAGGCTCCCGCATATGTTCCGAAGTTCGTTTCTCCTCTCCTCTTGATCCATGAGCTTCGTTTACTGTCAAACACAACACGAAAACACCCCGTGCGATCAAAAGTGATAAAATAAATGTAAATGATGCGAGAAACGCCAGAATTTATCAAATAAGCAGAAATAGCTCAACTACTCACATACATTACAATCATAGTGTATTTCTAACATATTCTACCCGGAAATCAAACAAAACGATAGCGAATCGCACGAGAAGTATAACTCTAATACAGAGTTATGAGATCCCCCACACTACCTTTTTGCGCATTCCGAGCAAAATCATAAACATCTCCCACACTATGATTCTCAATCCACCGAATTGCAAACAACGTTACTAGCCATGTGACACAAATAACACACACACCCATGCAATCTATATGACTATACAATATGCAACTCGATTATAAACAATGCCAGAATCACGCAACGCAAATATTTTTTATTTTTAGCTAGAGATTGGGAAATCGCGAAAAGTAAATCGGCAAGTCATAAGGCTCTCATATCCTTCGGAAATTCTTTAACTTTGGTGATCGGTCGAACTTGCTGCCAGTTTCGTTAGACAGAACGGGCACAAACACTTAAGACATTGCTTCGCACACTCGTCAAACATATCCCTAGAACCTACCAGCCGAGCTATATATACACGGTTTCACACTGCTGACGACTAAGGACGGGTTCGATAGGATGTTTAGAAGCGTAGTCCTAGACGTCATGATATAACTCACAAAAACCCGATTCTCACACTCCTTAACCAAAATCCAAGGAACCCCACTGAATCTCACTACTCTGGCCCTCATTCCCTCAATCTTGGTGCAACGCCGTTCTCGCGGCCACGAATGTGAAAGAGTGATCAAGATCCATAGCTAATCTCCCCGGTCATCAAGAAATTCAGTTTCAGCTCCTTATTCCCTTTCACTTTCAATTTATGTTTTTGTTTTCTTTCTATTTTTTTTCTTCTAACAACTTCCATGGAGCCAACAATAATTATAGTAATATTCGAGGAGATCGAAGTATCAAATAACGTGGGGGTGGAATGTGTCAAATAAGTAGTGTAATCAAAATAGATGTCGACACCCCCACACTCAATGTAAAGCATATTAAAAACCCGGTAGTCAATGTGTAAACGTGCTTTTCCAATCGATCCTCCTCATCACCTAAGATATATAGAATATAAGTTAACATCAACGCACGACCTCCTATAAGCTCAACCAAGCCCACCCCATATTGTGCGGAAAAAATATCACGCACTACGACACTCCACCTGTGATCGTGGTGTAAGGACACGACTCACCGCCACACCAAAGTGTGCTACCATCTCTAACTCACCCTCACATCCCCTCAAAGGACGACATGCAAGAGAATCCACATAAGATGTGTCAATTCAGCACACCCTCATCGAACCTCCCTAACTCGACTCCCTCTATCATGACGCATAGGAAAGGGCCATTCTAACAAGTGATGAAAGTCAAAATGAAAGGCTTCCTAGGCTAGAGGCTATGAATAAAAGAGGTAAATTGATCAATAGGGGTAACTAGTGGACCTAGGAGATGGAGACGGGACGTGAGGCCCTCATAAATATGACTCGCACAGCTGTTCCGTTGCCACTGCGAGGAGGGTTGACGACTACCTAAGTGACGGTGGTGTAGCGCTAGTAGGATAACCAGTCTGAGAGGCAGCTACTCGCATTTCTAATGTGCATTAGCCCTATAAGTCTTCCTACTCCAGATTCTCGCGTCTACCTCACCTCAGATTTTCATACTCCACATTCACTCTCTTCGATTGCCCTTTCAAAAAGTTTTCAATTTTTATCATTTTTGAATTTTGGATGTTTTTTTTTTTCATTTTTCCATATTTTTCTAACTCTATATGCTTTTGGCCAACTCGACTAAACACATGTTTCGGGTAGGGGTCTCAATAATGTAAAAGTGCTAACAAAATGCATAAACTACACAATCCTACCACACACCAACACAACACGAACACATAACTTTATGTAACAAGGCGATGCAAACAAATACATGGCCAGTGAAAGTAGATACAAACCGCCCCCACACTTAAGCGTTTCGTTGTCCTTAACAAATTTAGAGATAATGAAGGAGGACTCATCGCTTAAATGTGCAGGCGGTGGATTTTAACATTCATTGCTCGAAATGTAGATTAGAGAGAGTGTTAGAGGTACCTTGGTGCCCGGACCTACATGGGCACTGTTGCCGTGAAATTGCAACAAGAAGGGGTCTTGTGGATCGTTGACAATTTCTGGAGAAGTCTCTACGCGCCCGGATTCTGATGTGCATCTATGACATGAACTGTAGCCCTCTCATGTGTGTGGCACTCAACATATTGGAATTGCTCCTCGACCTCGAGCAATTCTCTATATCTTTTCTGCATACTACTGTGGGGATTTTCCTTTCTACAATTTCATGCACTATCTAGCACGTACATCAAGAAGGGGAATCTGGTGTCTTCTGTACCTGTGTCCCTGCACACTGATTGGAAAAATTAGTCCACTCTTTCTCGCCCCTCATAGTAAAATATAGAGAACTCATAAACAAAAAACAAAAACAAAAAGCATCCTACTCTACATTGGCAGGTCGTTCCGCATCCAACTTCTGGCGCTGAATGCTCATAACTACCTCGTGCGCCTGCACACTCGATGCTTTGCCCTTAAGTTCAAGCGGATCCTCCTGAGTCAGCTCTAGAATTCCTCGCCTAAATTGCACGAGAAATGGAAATTTTGGCTTCACCTCACGAGTGTACTGAGGAGTCGGTTTGAAAACCCAAAAGTCCTGCACACTCGATGTTTATGTGCAGTTTGGAGAAAATACTAAGAAATCGCCTATACTCCTCAGAGTCATCCTTCTTCTTTCTAGTTTTCAATGGAAAAGGTACCTCTTTAGAAAAAGAGGGTGGTGGTAATACCTCATTGGAATTTTCCTCATCATGTGGAGTCATGCCCTTTGATTGGGGGACCATAACAGGTGTCTTCTCAGAATCGAAGACCTCATGCTCCTTAGTCTTTGATGCTTCAGCTCTGGCATGGCTCTGGTATGGTGGATCAATCAACGAAAACGTGCTGCGAGTGGTCATGGAATTTACTTGGCGCACATTCTATGTGTCAGACGGTAGAGAACCAGGTGCTCTAGCAGATAATTGAGTCGCACTTTACCCAATTTGAACCTCTAGTCAACGAAGAGAATTCTTCGTAGCCTGCAAATCAGAAGACATAGCATTGACTGTCGTGGTCATATTGTTCATGTTGTTACTCAGCTGTGTAACGCCTTAGTAAGTATAGAAATCTATGTGTTTGTCGCTACAGCAGCCGGTGGTGGAGCCTGTGAAACTGGTGCTTGTGGCATGTGCTGAAACCCAGGTGCGTATATAGCCCCAGACTGATCCCCATACCTGAAACCTGGATGATCTCTTGTGCCTGGTCTGTTGTTCCCTTGGTTCCATTTCTGTCTCTGTCCTTGTGGCCCCAAAAAGTTCATATCTTCACTTGCAATCTGGGCCAAGGCTGAATCAAATTCCTGCTCCTCTACTCTTGCATCTGGCTTCTTATCCCTATACACATGCTTGGCTAAGTCGGACACCATCTTGCTAATACCAGTCTTCCATTCATCATCCTTAGGTTCAGGAGATGCCGATAATCTCCTGGAATCATAGAGTTGTGAGTCCTGCTTATCAAGCTACTTCGTGAGCGCATAAGCTCCTTCTTTGTCAACATAGTACAGAAAATTGCCTCCAGCTTCTCTGTTAACCAGCTCCTGATTTTGACGTTCTAGACCATAGTAGAAGACCTAAAAAAATTTGTAATCCCCAAAATCATGATTTGGGAACTTCCTGATAAAATGCATAAACCGGTCCCATGCATCCACCACGGTTTCATCGGCCTGTTTCCGAAAGCCTAGAATATCACCCGGTAGCTCGAACACCCGTTGAACTGGATAAAACTTGGACATCAACTCATCCACACACTGAGCCCATGTAGTCAGACTGAGCCCATGTAGTGATTGAATCGGGAGCTCTTGACTGAAGCCACTTCTCAGCTGCACCCTTCAGACAATAAAGGAAAAGAATGAGCTTCAATGCCTCGCTTGTCACATCTTTGTACTGTTTAGTCTTTATGTAAGCATTGAATCTCCCAATAAATTCATTGGGGTCTTCATCCCTGTTCCCATATAATTGAAACTGATTGGTTACCGTCTGAATTGTCGCAGGCTTAAGATCAAAGTGCTCGGCCTATATCTCTGGCACTACAATTGTCGTATTGTGTCCATAGGTGGACGACTGAAACTTTTCCACAATAGCCTGACTAGACTTGTTGTACATTGTCTAGGAGCAGAAAAATTCCATTATGTTGAGGAGTTTTAGGAGAAAAAAAATTGTGAGAGATACCATGCTTAGCACAAAATAGATCAAATTCCAACTGATTAAACTCTCTACCATGATCACTTCTGATTGAAGCAATGGGTAATTTTTTCAAGGTTTGAAGTTCCTTGCAAAGCTTTGAAAATTTAGAGAGGGGTTCAGATTTTTCTTTAAGAAACATGACCCAAGTAAATCTAGAATAATCATCTACAATAACTAGCATATACTTCTTAACTCTTGGAGTTTGAGTCCTCATAGGACCACAGAGATCCATGTGAGTAATTCAATAGGTCTAGTAGTACTTACAAACTTCTTTGGCTTGAAAGAGCTTCTGGTTTGCTTACCCTGAGCACAAGCTTTGCATACTTCGTCATCTTTTAACTTAATAGATGGTAATCCTCTGACCAGGTCTTTGGAGATCAATTTGTTCAAATTATGCAAGCTAATGTGACCAAGCTTTCTGTGCCAAAACTTTGAAGCCTCTTTCCAAGTCCTTGAGACACTTCAAGCTTTCTCCTGCAACTTTGTTAGTGTGCAAAGTATAAACATTGTTTGATCTAGAGGCTGTGAGAATGCAATTTCCAGATTTCTCATTTTGCACCACACACTTCTCCTAATCAAAGATAACTTTGTTTCCATTGTCACATAATTGAGATACACAAAGAGATTAAATTTCAAGCCATCAACTAAGTAAACATCAGAAATATTATTCTTAGAGTTTGTACCTACTTAACATATACCCAAAATGCTGCGTTTGCCTTTTTCACCAAGGGTGATAGATCCTTCAGATTGCTCTTTCAATTATGAGAAAATAGATCTCTTCCCACTCATGTGTCTTGAGCAACCACTGTATAAACCACTTTTGATCCTTGATTTTTGTGATATCCTGCAAACACCATTCACTTCCTTACCCAGCTGTTAGACCAAGTGTGGAATTTAGATTTATATTAAGGGTCAACCATGTTAGGTGGTCTAACCCTTTTTGGAACCCAAATCTCTCTGACTTGTCCTTTGAGTTGAAATGAAAAAGTGTTCCTCATAATCAGAGGGTCTCTTCATCTAAATGGACAAGTCATCTTAACATGACCAATCATGTCGCAGTAATGACATTTTGGAGATGTCTTGTTGCTAGCCTTTACAAATCTGGTATTGTTCTTCTTTGGAAAGTTTGGATTGTATCCAATACCAGTTTTGTGAATAGACTGTAAGTTTCCTACAAGAATCATATTTAAATTCTGTTGAGCCAGCAAGTCTTGTCAATCTTCTTGGCATCTTGAAGTTTCTCAATGAGAATAGTCTTTTGTTTCTCCAAAATCATCACAATGAGGTTTTCGAGTAACAAACTTGTAACTCAAATTTGAGTTCTCGGTGACTACTTCTTTGACTTGAGTTTTCAAGGCCTTAAACTGATTTCGAAGGCTTTGAAATCTCTGTCAGTTTTATTCTAAGAAAGTTCAAGGCTTTTTGACAGACAAGTTCTAAGTTTTCTTTTGCTTGCTCATGAATTTTTTCTTTTAAAGATATGATCTCTTTCAGATAGTCCTCTTCATTTAAAAGCATAGATTTGAGATAATCTGAGAGAAATTCTGTAGGCTTTGAAATCAGAAATTTTACCATTACATTAATGTTCTTTTCATAAATTTCTTCTTGCTTCGCCATAAGAAAAAGATTTGCTTGTTCTTCCTCATATTCAGAATCACTAGAGGAATCAGAATCACTCCATGAAGCTACCATGGCTTTCTTTCTTCTTTCATGGTCATTCTTTTGAAATTTTTTGCTTTTATTATGGTGGACAATCTATGATCAAATGTCCTGCATCACCACACTCAAAGCAATTCATGAATTTAGTCTTATTTCCATTGGAAGAAGTTTTACCTTTGTAGTCTCGGCAACTTGAGTTTCTATGCATGTCTTTGTTATGATCCTTGTTTCCAAAGTTCTTCTTCATTTTCAAGATTCTTGTCAAGGCTTTGGAGATAAGTGCAAAGGGATCTTCATCATCATCTTCTTCTGGTTCAAAGCTTTGATAAGATTCATTCTCTTTTGATTTAAGGGCTAGGTTCTTAGTTCCTTCTAGTAAGTCTCCATCCATTTCATTCATGGATATCCCATGTGTGAGCAACTTCCCTTGCAAATTATCAAGTTGAAGAGATGATAGATCTTGAGCTTCTTCTATGGCTGTAGTCTTTGGTTCCCATTTGTCTTTGGGAATACTTATCAAGATCTTTCTTACTTTTTCTTCATTTGAGATGTGTTTTCCCAGAGAGTCAAGATTGTTGAATATGTAGGTAAATTTCTTGAACATCTCTCTGATGGATTCATATCCATTCACCTTAAATAGCTCATATTGTCAGAGAAATATGTTGATCTTGGTCTGCTTGACTTGACTGGTTCCTTCAAAGGTTACGACAAGCTTGTCCCATATTTATTTGGCTCTCTTGCATCCAGAGATCCTGTTAAATTCACGTGCACTCAAAGCACAATACAATAAGATCATATCTCTATAGCTCTTTGAATATTGTAATAATTCAGAAGTATTAAGTAAGTCCTCTGTCTTGGGGGTTTTAATCCCATCCCTTTCAAAGTAGAGTGTATGAGGGCCCTTCTGAATGATAATCAAAAGTTCAACATCTTGATCACTTATGAACATCTTCATCAATGCTTTCCAGTTGATAAAATTGTCTCCACAGAATAGAGGAGGTCTGTTAGCAGCTCTTTCCTGAGAGAAACCACCATCACGTGCAGTACTCATGATCACCAGATGGTTAAATCTATACAATGATACAAGCTCCGATACCAATTGAAAGGGGAGTAAGCAGGTAGAAATGCAGTACAAATTCTCTAGAAGGGGGGGAGGGGTGAATAGAGTATGCCAACTTTTTGCAAAATGTGAAAGAATAATAGTTTCTGTGAAGTAGTGAAGAAGTTCAAGGCCTTGAAACAAATTACAATCCTTTGAAGTGAAAAACAGATTTATGTAAGACATAAAAGTTTATTTCAAGGCCTTGAAAGGAGACTAGTTTGAAATTTGTGCAAACCCAAGTAAAAGAGAGAAAGATGAATTCAAGAGACACAAGATATATAGAGTTTAGTCCACTTGGACCTACGTCTCTACCTCAGGGATCTTCTCCCTCCAGGATTTTCAACACAATTCTTATTAATCAAAAGCTAAGCCCTAGATCTCAAGCACAGAGATACGCCTTACTCTGTTACAGCATGTGTTTCTCACTAACCTATCTAGTACCTGCTCTAGCTAATTAATTAACTAAGAATTATATATTGGTCACTTTGAACAATCCTTTAGAATGAGAGCTAGAAGAAGTATATGAATGATAAACAAATTAAGTACAGAACAGAAGAACATAGGAAGTGAAACTAAAATGAGAATGTAGTGTTCTTCTGAGATTGGATTGAGAGAATGATATGCTTCTTTGATGCTTGATAATGCTTGAATGTGTCTCTGTTTTTGCCCGTTGAGTTGTGTGTCAAATGCTTTGTTTTGAGCTCCATTTATACTGCTCAAGTGATCAGCAAATCTTCCTGATATTCAGCAACAAACTTTCCTCTTTATTAGGTAACAACTTTGACTTCTCTAACAGTCTTCTCCAACGGATAGTTGATCATAATCTTCAAAGATATTGAGCTGATCTTACCTTTAAATGAATTGAGAAGCTCTCATGAGTGTTTGATTGATCACAGAATCACAATCTCTCAGTATTTCCTTTTCTGCAAAACTCAGGTTAGGAAACCAACCCTGTAAAATAGTAAAAAATGAACTTTCCCTGCAAAAATAAGTCAAACGGATTAACCAGATGAATTCTAAGTGAATTAAAAGCTTTTGTTTTTCATCATCAAGTAATAACATATCAATTATGAGATTGAGAGAGTTAGAATAAGAACAGAAGAACTCCCCCTTAGAATTTGCATACATGACAGACAATTTCAAGGCTTTGAATGTTAATTAAAGGCTTTGAAAACTGCATGGCTTTGAGTCTTAGTCGGAGATTGTTGGATTGAATACTAAAAGCCATGCTTTTTTATTGGATTATCTGAATTTGATATTTCTGAGAATGGTTTTGGGCAATATTTTTTCATTATGTTATTATTGTGCATAGTTGTCTATTGTTCCACATAGTAGAAGATCTGGTGTGTAGAGTCTAGCTTACACACATAAGATCTTATCTTCGGTTCTTATGGAATGCAAGTTGTGAGTTCACAATCTAGATAGAATTAGAAAAACCATCGGAACGATTTAGCACATTGTTTTATTAGGTATGTCTTGGCTACAGGAAATTGTATTAGTACATACTATAGTTTCAACTCAATGTGCTAGTATACTTTGTGTATATTGAACAGGACAAACTTTAGATCATTGTATTTGTACTGACATAACAAGATAAGCTATGTCTTAAGGTTAATATGATTACTTATGCTCTTAATCCTTAGATAGTCAATGTGCACATGTATTTAGTAGTTATTGCTTTGACAAGTCAAGTGAGTGAGATTCCTATGGAGTCAATAACCTCAATTAGTTGGATGATACTACTGAGTCCATGATGTAAATTGATATATCGGAGGAATCGAAGTCCCGGTTATGGGATTGATGATATCCCTTTGATGAAGCTTATAAGTTTTGACTATGTCAAATCCTACAAGTAGATTACTTGGTAATCTGGACATATCAAATAAGTTAAGTGGTAAGGATCAAGGAATTGGGAAGAGGTCGATTAAATGAGTTAGTCAGTAATTAATTTAATCGATGGATATCTATGATCTTCACATGGGAGATAAGTGTTTCATAACAGGAGATCGAAATATTATTTTTTAGAATACGGACAGGAGTGCAATAACAGTTATTTAGTGGTACTAACTGTTATTAACTTTATTTGGGCAAGTTTTGGGTGGAACCATAAGTCCCAATAAAGTTAGGAGCGTGATTCTTATTTTCTCCTCCAAGTCCCTTCCGTAGCCTATATAAGTTTCCTTAGTCTTCAGAATTCGTATTCTTCAGATATACACTGAAATCTAGAGTTTCGAGAGCAAGAGCAATACGTCTGGAGGCCAAGAAGGATTATGGAAGCAGGAAGCCCACACTTGCATCGAGGAAGAACTTCAGGGATAAGGGCTAAGACCCGGAGTGATTCAGACCTGCATCAACTATCTAGGAAACATGTATGAACCCTAATTCCGCCTAGTAGGGTTATGGTGTTCTTGTTGATAAACGAACAAATTTTAATCGGTATAGCAGACATGCAATCGAATTGTCCAGGGATTCGCCTCCCTTCACACACCCGTATATATTCCCCCAAACACCTCCGTCATCTTTCTGTCTGCCAATTTCCACTTCTTCCAGATTAAATGTTCCCTCAAATTGTCCCAATTTTAGATTGGTTTGCTAGGGTAGGGAAAAAATTGTTGGGTTTTGACGTAGGTAACGCAGCAGAGTAACAAAAATTAATCCTACTTCAAGGCCCACCACAGATCGTCAGGAGGAGACATCATAACATGATAAGAGACATAGTATTGTGTACCTTTTTACTTGTGAGATCACACGAAGAATGATGTCCTCGTCTCTACGGTTGATCCACGTCTAGAGGTGAGATCTAGATTCTTCCTTCAAACAAGTGCTAGCTTGAACCCGGAGGAAGAGGGAAGAAGAATCAAAGCAACAAGGACAAGAGGAGGGTTCGGCCTCCTCTTTGTGCCGACGGGAAGGTGGGGGGGGGGGGGGGGAACCGCGCCTCGGGTGTTCGGCCTTAGGCTTGTCTTGCTCTCTCTTTTGCTCTCTCCCACTCTCTTTGTGTTGTGTCTAATAACAAATCACAATTAGTGGGAAGGAAGCTAGAGCCTCCTTTATATACTCCAACAACTCCTTGTTGTTTCCATAAAGGTGTTTCCTAATTCTATATGAACTAGAATTATTCCCTTCCTTGCAAATTAGTCCTACTAAGTTTTCAAGGTGTTGCACAATGATCCTTCTATTAATTAATCAATATTAATTAATCCCAAATCTAGCTCTACTCTATTTGACGTGTGACCCCATAGGTTTCTACTTAGTTGGTAGTAAATTATTACTAACATGGAGCGGTGTCTAGCAACACATCCATGCCACCCAACTAATAGAAATAGTCAGTGATCCCGACAAACCTTTTGTGCCTAATATCTTATATTTCACTTTCCCTTTGTCTCCATATCCGAATTGGACACGAGACATAAATAGTCACACTCGTATATCCAATCCATAGTTCCTAGATCTTGGGAATATGCTTATGCTAGCAGATAACATCAATATCTTCATACTGATTTATATGTGTCTGTCCAGACATTCAATAAGCTCATCCCTCGAGTGGCCGTGGATATTTACTCCCATTATTTGGGACGGAAAAATCCTATCTACATCACTACGATCTCTAAGCTTGCTTTCTATCATGCCTGATAGCTATCTTTATGATTACCCAGTTACGCTGTAACGTTTGATAACATCAAAGCACAATATTCCACAACTAGAGTATCTAGTGACTTCAAGTCTAAGGATTGCAATTATATTAGCACTACGAGAAGCGATTGTAACTTGACATAACCTAATGTATCCTTCTCGTTGTGGGTCAATCTAGTATGCATTTACCCCTAATGCATACCCCTGTGTTAGACTTGATATCTCCATATCAATCTACCCACATACTAGTCTATATTTGATCGACCCGTTAATTAATATAGTGGACTAGGGATATTTAAGATAAACAACACATTGTATCTAAGGACTTCATTATATTAAATATCACAATATATAAAAAAAGAATATTCTAGCCAAAACAATGTTCATACTAAATATACGATTCCCTCTAGGGCATCTATTCCAACAGTCTCCCACTTGCACTAGAGCCAATATGGCGCATCTCGTATGCCTATTAATCTGGCGTGCCCTTCATGCTTTCGCTGCGCAAGAGGTTTTGTGAGCGGATCTGAAACATTGTCATCCGTTGGAATCTTTCACATCTTCACATCTCCTCGACCGATCATATCACGAATAAGATGGAATATCCTAAGTACATGCTTTGATTTATGGTGTGATCTTGGTTCCTTTGATTGTGCGATTGCCCCCGAGTTGTCACAGTACAACTCTATGGGATCCACGATGCTAGGGACCACACGGAGCTCAGTGAGAAACTTCTTTATCCAGACTGCCTCTTTTGCTGCTTCCGAAGCAGCAATGTACTCAGCTTCTGTTATAGAATCAGCAACTGTCCCTTGCTTGGAACTCTTCCAGCTTACAGCTCTTCGATTCAGGCAAAACACGTATCCAGACTGCGATCTGTAGTCATCTTTGTCGGTTTGGAAGCTTGCATCAGTGTAACCCTTTACACTCAGCTCTTCTTTACCTCCAAATATCAAGAACACATCCTTAGTCCTTCTCAAGTACTTTAGGATGTTCTTGACAGCAATCCAGTGACTCTCACCCGGATTGGACAGGTATCTGCTCACCATACTCAACGCGTATGATACGTCTGTTCTAGTACATAACATGGCGTACATGATAGCGTATCCTACTCATGCGGTCCTTCTCAATCTCATTGGAGGGACATTCATTCTTAGAAAGAGTGAATCCATGCGACATGGGCAAGAATCCCTTCTAGGAATCTTGCATGTTGAACCTCTTCAACACCTTTTTTATATATGTACTTTGAGTCAGGCCGAGAAACCTTCTAGATCTATCTCTATAGATCTTTACACCAAGTATATAGGCTGCGTCTCCTAAGTCCTTCATCGCAAAGCACTTTCCTAGCCAATCTTTAACAGATTGCAAAGTAGGAATGTCGTTGCCAATGATTAGTATGCCATCCACATACAAGACCAGAAATACTACAGAGCTCCTACTAACATTCTTGTAAACACAAGGCTCATCTTCGTTCTTGATGAAGCCAAACTCTTTGACCGCGTCATCAAAACGTCGATTCCAACTCCTAGAAGCTTGCTTTAATCCATAAATGGACCTTTGCAACTTACAGACTTTATTGGCATTCTCTGGATCCTCAAAACCCTATGGTTGTGTCATGTACACATCCTCGAGGAGGTTCCCATAAAGGAATGCTGTTTTGACATCCATTTGCCAAATCTCATAGTCGTAGTATGCTGCAATAGCAAGTAGGATTTGAATGGATTTAGTCATGGCGACTGGTGAAAGGGTCTCATCATAGTCAATACCATGAATCTATCTATACCCTTTGGCTACCAATCTCCCCTTATAGGAAACTACCTTGCCATCCATGTCGGTCTTCTTCTTGAAGACCCACTTGCATTCTTGTTGGAATAGATGCCCTAGAGGCCATCTAGTTTAGTATGAATTTATTTGTGGCTAGAAATTCATTTATTATTTATTGAATATTTAATATAATGAAGTCCTTAGATTTACAATTTTGTTGCTTATCTTAAATATCCCTAGTCCAGTATAATGATTAATGGGGTAATCATCTATAGACTAGTATGGGGTTGGATTGATGTGGAGATATCATGATCCAACACATAGGTGTGCATTAAGGGTAATGACGCAATGGATTGACCCATCTCCGAGAAGGCTACATATATGTTATGTTGAGTCACAAGCGCTTCTCGCAGTGCAATGGTATTGTCATCCTTAGACTTAAAGTCACTAGATATTCTAGTTGTGGATTATTGTGATTTTGGTAGCATTAAACGCTACACCGTAACTGGGTAGTTATAAAGGCGTGTACCGGATACAATAAGAAGCAAGCTTAGAGATCGTAGTGGACGTAGATAGGATTTGTCCCTCTTAAATAACGGGAGCAAATATCCTAGGTTACTCGAGGGATTGTGCTTATAGAATGTTTGGCCAGACTCAAATAAATCAATATGGGATATTGATGTTATTTGCACGAATAAGGCTATTCCCATGGATCGAGAAACTATGGATTGGATATACGAGTGTGACTTGTATGTCTCGTGTCCAATCCGGATATAGAGACAAAGGTATGAGACAATTACTTGTACAAAGGTTGTCAAGATGCCTATTCTATTAGTTGGCTGAAATGGATGTTTTGCTAGAAACCGCTCCATATTAGCAAATAGTTGCTACCAACTAGATAGAACCTATGGGTTCACACGCTATATAGAGTTGAATTAGATTTGGGACTTAATTAATTGGATTAATTAATTAGAAGGATCACTTTGCAAAACCTTGCAAACTTAGTAGGGACTAATTTGCAAGGAAGGGACTAAATTTAATTCTAGTAGGACTAGAATAAGTCCTTTAGGTAGTTGGCAAGGATTTGTTGGACTATATAAAGGACTTTCCTTCCTTACTTCCCACACTTATGTTCATAATTTATCATAAAGAGAACAAAAGGAGAGAGAGCAAGCAAGCTAGAGGAGCCGCAGCCCCCCTAGCCCGCCGCCCGTCCCCGTCGGCCCCAAGGAGGCGAACCTCCTTTGTTTGGTCTCGTTTTGCGTGATTCTTCTACCTCTTTCTCTTTCCGGGCTAGCACCAAGGATTGGAAGATCTAGAAATCAACTCTAGGCGTGGATCAACTATAGAGAACGTGACACAATTCGCGTTTGAAGTCATCAAAGGAGAACCCTAAGGTGTGTTATTGATTTCTTCATTTACCATAGTTATGTCTCTTGACTTGTGATCCTTGGAGGGTTTTGCATGGTTAATTATTGTTTCCGTTGCACATCCATGAATCAAAACCCTACAGTGGTATCAGAGCCACAGGTCGTAGAGCATAAACGTGGTTTATTTGTTACGTTTTGATAGTTTTAAACTTTAAATTGATTGTTTATCGCATAAAACAAGACAAATCAAGCATGGGATGCAATTTGTCAATAATCTATCATAACAAGATCTAGTTTTTGCATTGGATGCATGAATTAGCGAGTTTGAGAAATTTTAGGATCTTATATCTTGGGTTTGGGCATCCTTGGGGAAGAAGGAGTTCTTCCAAAACAAGGAAACAACCAAACTTGGGCACCAAGCAAGGGAGTTGTTTCCAAAAATAACTCCCTAAGAGGTTCGGCCCCCCTAAAGGGACCGCCCCTCTTGCTTTCCGCCCAAGCTAGGTCGCCCTAGGGGTCGGGGCAGCCCTAGCCTGCGGCCTAGCCGCATGGGCTTGGGGCCGGCCGGCCCTAGGGCCTTGTGGTTCACCTTTTTGGGCCCGGGCAATTGGATTGTTGGGCCCATGGACCGTTTTAACCCTAGAATATCCTAAAATCAATTAAAATTGACCAAGCGCGTTAAAATTGGATTTTAACTGTTTATGTGCAATTTGCATGGTGATTGGATATGGCCTTAGGATGTGGTTTGTTGTGGATGTTTAATTGTTTGGTTTTGGTTTACAGCCTGCGAGCTGATCAATTAATTGTAATAATTAATTAGGGTTTTATGGCCTGCAAGCCATTTTTTTTCTCAACTTGTGAGATTTATTTTATTTATTATAGAAGTTAGCTAATGTTAGATAAAGTAGATTGTTAGCCAAGATTGAAGAAAGAAGTCAGAAGCCAAAAGAAGCCACATAAGATGGAGCATGGAGCATGGAGCATGACTATGAAGCATGGACCAAAAGATCAAGACGCATGGAGATGTGTTTGCTTTTAGGGTTCATAGATAATTCCATTTGCTTGGAATTATCTTAGTCTAGAAAAGGCCATATCCACATCACGTTTTATTTATGTTTTGTGGTTGTTTACTTCATTGTCTTATTATTTTGTGGTTGGTGTATGAATGAAGCATGAAATAAGGATAATAAGATAATTAGACAACCCGGATCTATTATTTGGAGTTGTGCCCAAACTCAAATAGATAGATTAGTTGATATTGATCAACAAAGCAATTAAAATTGAATTTTAAAATCCCTCAAAATTCAAATATTGTGTTCTTGCCTTGTCGTTATTTAAACACTCATTATCATCATTATCTATCAAGTTCGTGCGTGCCAAAGCATGGCGACTTGGTTCATAATGATGGAATGCGATGGCACAAGCTAGTAATGTGCAACTGTTTAAATAAGAGGTTGAACACAACTAGGCTATTATTGTGATTAAGAAACCTAGAGGCAATCAATTGGGATTATCCATATGGATGGATAAATAAAGAGTTATTTGCCCAATTGAACCAAGAGTTGCATAAGGGATGCAATTGAAATTGTTCCTACCTAAAGTAGTCAAATTATGGGTGACTTGCCAAAGCAAGCTCATAAGGAGATGAAACATGGATCTTGGCCCACTAGAAAACATAAGGATATTTTCCGCATTAATATCTTGAGGGTTATTAATCCGTAGAAAAATAGTGGAAGCTATATTTGATAAATTAGCCATTATTGAATATAGTAAAAAATTCACAAATACTAAAACTTGCGTATTTTCCTTTTGTAGAATTCCAAATGGCAAAGAACTCATCGAGTTCACAACATTCCCTACGATCTGTCCTTGAGAAGGACAAGCTCTCTTGAACCAACTTTCTTGGTTGGTACAGAAACTTGAGAATTGTTATCAAGCAAGAAAAGAAACTGTACGCAATAGAGGAGCATGTTTCAGAAGGTCCAGAGAACCAAACACCTGCAGCCCTAAAGGCGTATCAAAAGCGTGTTGATGACGCTAATGATGCGGCATGCCTTATGCTATGAACCATGACTTTTCAGCTTTAGAAGAAACACGAAAACATGAATGCTGTCGATATGATCGAGCATCTGAAGCAGCTCTTCCAAGAGAAGGAAAGGGTAGAGAGGTATGAGGTCTCTAAGGCACTGTTCAAGTATCATATGGCAGAAGGGAACCCGGTGGGACCCCATGTACTCCGTATGATTGGGTACTTGGAGAATCTCGCCCTTCTAGGGTTCCCGGTCGGCCAAGAGTTGGCAACCGATCTCGTGTTCCAATCGTTGCCCAAGAGTTATGGACAGTTCATCATGAACTATAACATGAACGAGATCGTGAAACCACTGCCAGATTTACACAATATGTTGAGGACAGCTGAACAGAACATCAACAAGGTTAAGGGCAAGGCCATTATGATGGTACAGAAAGGAAAGGGCAAAAGGTTTGCCTCATCCTCCAAGGGCAAAGGCAAGTCAGTTTCCAAGTCCAAGGAACCTGCCCTTAAGCCTGTTGGTGGCATTGCCAAAGGTGTGACTAAAGGTTTGTGTCACTACTGCAGTCAGCCTGGACACTGGAGGAGGAACTGCCTCAAATATCTGGAGGATAAGAGGCTTGGAATAGTGATTCACCCACCACCAGGTATTTTTGTTGTAGATGTCAATTTAACTGTCTCTACATCATGGGTATTAGATACTGGATGTGGATCTCACATTTGTCGAAATGTGCAGGATCTAAATAGAAGTAGAAGATTGGCTAAAGGGGGTAGATCTGCGCGTTGGGAATAGAGCAAAAGTTGTTGCGTTGGCCATAGGCGTGTGCGAGCTATCTCTGCCTTCAGGATTAGTTTTAGAATTGAATAATTTCTATTTTGTGCCTGCTATGAGCAGAAACATTTTTTCTATTTCTTGTTTTGACACAGACGGTTTTATTATTTCAATAAAGAACAATCGTTGTTCCTTTTATTTGAATAATATTCACTATTTAAGTGCGCAATTATTTAATGGACTATATGTCCTTAATCTAAGCAATCCTGTCTACAACATTAATACCAAGCAGATTAAAATAAATGATTTAAATCCTGCTTATTTATGGCACTGTCGTTTAGGCCACATAAACGAGAAACGTGTATCTGGACTCCATAAGGATGGATTACTAGACTCATTTGATTTTGAATCATATGAGACATGAGAGGCTTGTTTATTGGGAAAAATGACAAAGTCCCCTTTCAATAAGAAAGGTGAGAGGACTAGTGAGCAACTGGCACTCATACATACTGATGTATGTGGGCCATTTGCCATGCCTTCCAGGGGTGGTTACGTCTACTTCATTACATTTACTGATGATTACAGTAGATATGGATTTGTGTACTCATAAGGGCTAAATCCGAATCCTTTGAAGTGTTCAAAGAATTCAAGAATGAAGTAGAGAAGCAGCTTGGCAAAAGTATCAAGGCTCTACGATCGGATCGTGGAGGAGAATACTTAAGCCAAGAGTTTGACGACTATCTTAGATAGTGTGGGATCGTGTCCCAACTCAATCCACCCGGAACACCACAATGGAATGGCGTGTCTGAGAGGAGGAATCGAACTCTATTGGATATGGTTCGATCTATGATGTGTCAAACCGATCTTCCATTATCGTTTTGGGGCCACTCTCTATTAAGTGCAGCTTTCACCATTAACCGTGTTCCATCTAAATCAGTCATGAAGACACCATATGAGATGTGGAGTGGGAGGCATCCCACACTGTCGTTCATGAGGAATTGGGTCAGCGATGTCTATGTAAACAATTTACAATCAAACAAGCTAGGGCCGAAATCGGATAAGTGTAAATTTGTGGGGTACCCTAAAGAAACTAAGGGTTACAACTTCTACAATCCAACCGAGAACAAAGTGTTTGTTGCTCGGACCGGCGTGTTTCTAGAAAGAGAGTTCGTCTCTAAAGAAGCAAGTGGGAGGACTGTAGAACTTGAAGAGGTTCAAGAACCACAAATCACTGAACCGATTATGGAACACGAACTGGAACCACAAGCAGTTGTGGAGCAGCCTGTTCAGGTTACACAAGAGCTTCGTAGATCTAGTAGAGTGCACCAGGAACCCGAGAGGTATGGACTTCTCGTGACCGATTCCGGTGACACGATGCTCATAGATGATGATCCTACTACCTATGAAGAGGCCATGAAGGGCCCAGACTCTCATAAGTGGCTAGAAGCCATGAGATCCGAGATGGAATCCATGTATACCAACAAAGTATAGACTTTGGTGGAACCACCCGAAGGGGCGCGGCCCATAGGGTGCAAGTGGGTCTTCAAGAAGAAGATCGACATGGATGGTAATGTGATTACCTATAAGGGCCGATTGGTGGCTAAAGGATTCAGACAGATTCATGGTATTGACTATGATGAAACCTTTTCACCAGTCGCTATGACCAAATCCATCCGAATCCTACTTGCGATTGCAGCATACCACCACTATGAGATTTGGCAGATGGATGTCAAAACAGCATTCCTTTATGGAATCTCCTCGAAGACGTGTATATGATACAGCCTGAGGGTTTTGAGGATCCAAAGCAAGCCAACAAAGTCTGTAAGCTGCAACGATCCATTTATGGGTTGAAGCAAGCTTCTAGGAGTTGGAATCGACGTTTCGATGAAGTAGTCAAAGAGTTTGGCTTCATCAGGAACGAAGATGAGTCTTGTGTCTACAATAAGGTTAGTGGGAGCTCTGTAGCTTTTCTGGTCTTGTATGTAGATGACATACTACTCATTGGAAACGACGTTCCCATGCTACACTCTGTTAAAGATTGGCTAGGGAAGTTTTTCTCAATGAAGGACTTAGCGGAAGCAGCCTTTATACTCGATATAAAGATCTATAGAGATAGATCTAAGAGACTGCTAGGCCTAAGTCAAAGTACATATATTTACAAAGTGTTGAAACAGTTCAACACGCAAGATTCCAAGAAGGGATTCTTGCCCATGTCACATGGAATCACTCTTTCGAAGAGTGGTTGTCCTTCCATTGAGATTGAGAAGGAACGCATGAGTAGAATTCCCTATTCCTCGGCCATAGGATCTATCATGTACGCCATGTTATGTACTAGACCAGATGTGTCATATGCCTTGAGTATGACAAGCAGATACCAATCCAATACAGGTGAGAGTCACTGGATTGGATTCAAGAATATCCTAAAGTACTTGAGAAGAACTAAGGATGCTTTCTTGATTTTGGCGGTGAGGAAGAGTTGCGTGTAAGGGATTACACTGACGCAAGCTTCCTAACTGACAGGGATGACTTTTGATCACAGTCTGGATATGTGTTTTGCCTGAATGGAGCAGCGGTGAGCTGGAAGAGTTCCAAGCAAGAGACGGTGGCTTATTCTACAACCGAGGCTGAGTACATTGCTGCAAATGGCACAGCAAAGGAAGCTGTTTGGATCAAAAAGTTTGTTTCTGAACTTCGTGTGGTTCCTAGCATTGCGGATCCAGTTGAGTTGTACTGTGACAACACTGGGGCGATCGCGCAATCAAAGGAACCCAGGTCTCACCAGAAATCCAAGAACGTGCTCAGGAAGTTTCATCTGATTCGAGATATTATCGATAGAGGAGACGTTCGGATATGCAAGATTCCTACAGATGAGAATCTGTCAGACCCGCCTACAAAGCCGCTCACGCTGTGGAAGCATGAAGGGCACACTAGAAGTATGGGCATACGAGATGCGCCAGATTGGCTCTAGTGCAAGTGGGAGACTGTCGGAATAGATGCCCTAGAGGCAATCTAGTTTAGTATGGTGTTCTTGTTGATAAACGAACAAATTTTAATCGGTATAGCAGACATGCAATCGAATTGTCCAGGGATTCGCCTCCCTTCACACACCCGTATATATTCCCCCAAACACCTCCGTCATCTTTCTGTCTGCCAATTTCCACTTCTTCCAGATTAAATGTTCCCTCAAATTGTCCCAATTTTAGATTGGTTTGCTAGGGTAGGGAAAAAATTGTTGGGTTTTGACGTAGGTAACGCAGCAGAGTAACAAAAATTAATCCTACTTCAAGGCCCACCACAGATCGTCAGGAGGAGACATCATAACATGATAAGAGACATAGTATTGTGTACCTTTTTACTTGTGAGATCACACGAAGAATGATGTCCTCGTCTCTACGGTTGATCCACGTCTAGAGGTGAGATCTAGATTCTTCCTTCAAACAAGTGCTAGCTTGAACCCGGAGGAAGAGGGAAGAAGAATCAAAGCAACAAGGACAAGAGGAGGGTTCGGCCTCCTCTTTGTGCCGACGGGAAGGTGGGGGGGGGGGGGGGAACCGCGCCTCGGGTGTTCGGCCTTAGGCTTGTCTTGCTCTCTCTTTTGCTCTCTCCCACTCTCTTTGTGTTGTGTCTAATAACAAATCACAATTAGTGGGAAGGAAGCTAGAGCCTCCTTTATATACTCCAACAACTCCTTGTTGTTTCCATAAAGGTGTTTCCTAATTCTATATGAACTAGAATTATTCCCTTCCTTGCAAATTAGTCCTACTAAGTTTTCAAGGTGTTGCACAATGATCCTTCTATTAATTAATCAATATTAATTAATCCCAAATCTAGCTCTACTCTATTTGACGTGTGACCCCATAGGTTTCTACTTAGTTGGTAGTAAATTATTACTAACATGGAGCGGTGTCTAGCAACACATCCATGCCACCCAACTAATAGAAATAGTCAGTGATCCCGACAAACCTTTTGTGCCTAATATCTTATATTTCACTTTCCCTTTGTCTCCATATCCGAATTGGACACGAGACATAAATAGTCACACTCGTATATCCAATCCATAGTTCCTAGATCTTGGGAATATGCTTATGCTAGCAGATAACATCAATATCTTCATACTGATTTATATGTGTCTGTCCAGACATTCAATAAGCTCATCCCTCGAGTGGCCGTGGATATTTACTCCCATTATTTGGGACGGAAAAATCCTATCTACATCACTACGATCTCTAAGCTTGCTTCCTATCATGCCTGATAGCTATCTTTATGATTACCCAGTTACGCTGTAACGTTTGATAACATCAAAGCACAATATTCCACAACTAGAGTATCTAGTGACTTCAAGTCTAAGGATTGCAATTATATTAGCACTACGAGAAGCGATTGTAACTTGACATAACCTAATGTATCCTTCTCGTTGTGGGTCAATCTAGTATGCATTTACCCCTAATGCATACCCCTGTGTTAGACTTGATATCTCCATATCAATCTACCCACATACTAGTCTATATTTGATCGACCCGTTAATTAATATAGTGGACTAGGGATATTTAAGATAAACAACACATTGTATCTAAGGACTTCATTATATTAAATATCACAATATATAAAAAAAGAATATTCTAGCCAAAACAATGTTCATACTAAATATACGATTCCCTCTAGGGCATCTATTCCAACAGTCTCCCACTTGCACTAGAGCCAATATGGCGCATCTCGTATGCCTATTAATCTGGCGTGCCCTTCATGCTTTCGCTGCGCAAGAGGTTTTGTGAGCGGATCTGAAACATTGTCATCCGTTGGAATCTTTCACATCTTCACATCTCCTCGACCGATCATATCACGAATAAGATGGAATATCCTAAGTACATGCTTTGATTTATGGTGTGATCTTGGTTCCTTTGATTGTGCGATTGCCCCCGAGTTGTCACAGTACAACTCTATGGGATCCACGATGCTAGGGACCACACGGAGCTCAGTGAGAAACTTCTTTATCCAGACTGCCTCTTTTGCTGCTTCCGAAGCAGCAATGTACTCAGCTTCTGTTATAGAATCAGCAACTGTCCCTTGCTTGGAACTCTTCCAGCTTACAGCTCTTCCATTCAGGCAAAACACGTATCCAGACTGCGATCTGTAGTCATCTTTGTCGGTTTGGAAGCTTGCATCAGTGTAACCCTTTACACTCAGCTCTTCTTTACCTCCAAATATCAAGAACACATCCTTAGTCCTTCTCAAGTACTTTAGGATGTTCTTGACAGCAATCCAGTGACTCTCACCCGGATTGGACAGGTATCTGCTCACCATACTCAACGCGTATGATACGTCTGTTCTAGTACATAACATGGCGTACATGATAGCGTATCCTACTCATGCGGTCCTTCTCAATCTCATTGGAGGGACATTCATTCTTAGAAAGAGTGAATCCATGCGACATGGGCAAGAATCCCTTCTAGGAATCTTGCATGTTGAACCTCTTCAACACCTTTTTTATATATGTACTTTGAGTCAGGCCGAGAAACCTTGTAGATCTATCTCTATAGATCTTTACACCAAGTATATAGGCTGCGTCTCCTAAGTCCTTCATCGCAAAGCACTTTCCTAGCCAATCTTTAACAGATTGCAAAGTAGGAATGTCGTTGCCAATGATTAGTATGCCATCCACATACAAGACCAGAAATACTACAGAGCTCCTACTAACATTCTTGTAAACACAAGGCTCATCTTCGTTCTTGATGAAGCCAAACTCTTTGACCGCGTCATCAAAACGTCGATTCCAACTCCTAGAAGCTTGCTTTAATCCATAAATGGACCTTTGCAACTTACAGACTTTATTGGCATTCTCTGGATCCTCAAAACCCTATGGTTGTGTCATGTACACATCCTCGAGGAGGTTCCCATAAAGGAATGCTGTTTTGACATCCATTTGCCAAATCTCATAGTCGTAGTATGCTGCAATAGCAAGTAGGATTTGAATGGATTTAGTCATGGCGACTGGTGAAAGGGTCTCATCATAGTCAATACCATGAATCTATCTATACCCTTTGGCTACCAATCTCCCCTTATAGGAAACTACCTTGCCATCCATGTCGGTCTTCTTCTTGAAGACCCACTTGCATTCTTGTTGGAATAGATGCCCTAGAGGCCATCTAGTTTAGTATGAATTTATTTGTGGCTAGAAATTCATTTATTATTTATTGAATATTTAATATAATGAAGTCCTTAGATTTACAATTTTGCTGTTTATCTTAAATATCCCTAGTCCAGTATAATGATTAATGGGGCAATCATCTATAGACTAGTATGGGGTTGGATTGATGTGGAGATATCATGATCCAACACATAGGTGTGCATTAAGGGTAATGACGCAATGGATTGACCCATCTCCGAGAAGGCTACATATATGTTATGTTGAGTCACAAGCGCTTCTCGCAGTGCAATGGTATTGTCATCCTTAGACTTAAAGTCACTAGATATTCTAGTTGTGGATTATTGTGATTTTGGTAGCATTAAACGCTACACCGTAACTGGGTAGTTATAAAGGCGTGTACCGGATACAATAAGAAGCAAGCTTAGAGATCGTAGTGGACGTAGATAGGATTTGTCCCTCTTAAATAACGGGAGCAAATATCCTAGGTTACTCGAGGGATTGTGCTTATAGAATGTTTGGCCAGACTCAAATAAATCAATATGGGATATTGATGTTATTTGCACGAATAAGGCTATTCCCATGGATCGAGAAACTATGGATTGGATATACGAGTGTGACTTGTATGTCTCGTGTCCAATCCGGATATAGAGACAAAGGTATGAGACAATTACTTGTACAAAGGTTGTCAAGATGCCTATTCTATTAGTTGGCTGAAATGGATGTTTTGCTAGAAACCGCTCCATATTAGCAAATAGTTGCTACCAACTAGATAGAACCTATGGGTTCACACGCTATATAGAGTTGAATTAGATTTGGGACTTAATTAATTGGATTAATTAATTAGAAGGATCACTTGCAAAACCTTGCAAACTTAGTAGGGACTAATTTGCAAGGAAGGGACTAAATTTAATTCTAGTAGGACTAGAATAAGTCCTTTAGGTAGTTGGCAAGGATTTGTTGGACTATATAAAGGACTTTCCTTCCTTCCTTCCCACACTTATGTTCATAATTTATCATAAAGAGAACAAAAGGAGAGAGAGCAAGCAAGCTAGAGGAGCCGCAGCCCCCCTAGCCCGCCGCCCGTCCCCGTCGGCCCCAAGGAGGCGAACCTCCTTTGTTTGGTCTCGTTTTGCGTGATTCTTCTACCTCTTTCTCTTTCCGGGCTAGCACCAAGGATTGGAAGATCTAGAAATCAACTCTAGGCGTGGATCAACTATAGAGAACGTGACACAATTCGCGTTTGAAGTCATCAAAGGAGAACCCTAAGGTGTGTTATTGATTTCTTCATTTACCATAGTTATGTCTCTTGACTTGTGATCCTTGGAGGGTTTTGCATGGTTAATTATTGTTTCCGTTGCACATCCATGAATCAAAACCCTACAGTGGTATCAGAGCCACAGGTCGTAGAGCATAAACGTGGTTTATTTGTTACGTTTTGATAGTTTTAAACTTTAAATTGATTGTTTATCGCATAAAACAAGACAAATCAAGCATGGGATGCAATTTGTCAATAATCTATCATAACAAGATCTAGTTTTTGCATTAAATGCATGAATTAGCGAGTTTGAGAAATTTTAGGATCTTATATCTTGGGTTTGGGCATCCTTGGGGAAGAAGGAGTTCTTCCAAAACAAGGAAACAACCAAACTTGGGCACCAAGCAAGGGAGTTGTTTCCAAAAATAACTCCCTAAGAGGTTCGGCCCCCCTAAAGGGACCGCCCCTCTTGCTTTCCGCCCAAGCTAGGCCGCCCTAGGGGTCGGGGCAGCCCTAGCCTGCGGCCTAGCCGCATGGGCTTGGGGCCGGCCGGCCCTAGGGCCTTGTGGTTCACCTTTTTGGGCCCGGGCAATTGGATTGTTGGGCCCATGGACCGTTTTAACCCTAGAATATCCTAAAATCAATTAAAATTGACCAAGCGCGTTAAAATTGGATTTTAACTGTTTATGTGCAATTTGCATGGTGATTGGATATGGCCTTAGGATGTGGTTTGTTGTGGATGTTTAATTGTTTGGTTTTGGTTTACAGCCTGCGAGCTGATCAATTAATTGTAATAATTAATTAGGGTTTTATGGCCTGCAAGCCATTTTTTTTCTCAACTTGTGAGATTTATTTTATTTATTATAGAAGTTAGCTAATGTTAGATAAAGTAGATTGTTAGCCAAGATTGAAGAAAGAAGTCCGAAGCCAAAAGAAGCCACATAAGATGGAGCATGGAGCATGGAGCATGACTATGAAGCATGGACCAAAAGATCAAGACGCATGGAGATGTGTTTGCTTTTAGGGTTCATAGATAATTCCATTTGCTTGGAATTATCTTAGTCTAGAAAAGGCCATATCCACATCACGTTTTATTTATGTTTTGTGGTTGTTTACTTCATTGTCTTATTATTTTGTGGTTGGTGTATGAATGAAGCATGAAATAAGGATAATAAGATAATTAGACAACCCGGATCTATTATTTGGAGTTGTGCCCAAACTCAAATAGATAGATTAGTTGATATTGATCAACAAAGCAATTAAAATTGAATTTTAAAATCCCTCAAAATTCAAATATTGTGTTCTTGCCTTGTCGTTATTTAAACACTCATTATCATCATTATCTATCAAGTTCGTGCGTGCCAAAGCATGGCGACTTGGTTCATAATGATGGAATGCGATGGCACAAGCTAGTAATGTGCAACTGTTTAAATAAGAGGTTGAACACAACTAGGCTATTATTGTGATTAAGAAACCTAGAGGCAATCAATTGGGATTATCCATATGGATGGATAAATAAAGAGTTATTTGCCCAATTGAACCAAGAGTTGCATAAGGGATGCAATTGAAATTGTTCCTACCTAAAGTAGTCAAATTATGGGTGACTTGCCAAAGCAAGCTCATAAGGAGATGAAACATGGATCTTGGCCCACTAGAAAACATAAGGATATTTTCCGCATTAATATCTTGAGGGTTATTAATCCGTAGAAAAATAGTGGAAGCTATATTTGATAAATTAGCCATTATTGAATATAGTAAAAAATTCACAAATACTAAAACTTGCGTATTTTCCTTTTGTAGAATTCCAAATGGCAAAGAACTCATCGAGTTCACAACATTCCCTACGATCTGTCCTTGAGAAGGACAAGCTCTCTTGAACCAACTTTCTTGGTTGGTACAGAAACTTGAGAATTGTTATCAAGCAAGAAAAGAAACTGTACGCAATAGAGGAGCATGTTTCAGAAGGTCCAGAGAACCAAACACCTGCAGCCCTAAAGGCGTATCAAAAGCGTGTTGATGACGCTAATGATGCGGCATGCCTTATGCTATGAACCATGACTTTTCAGCTTTAGAAGAAACACGAAAACATGAATGTTGTCGATATGATCGAGCATCTGAAGCAGCTCTTCCAAGAGAAGGAAAGGGTAGAGAGGTATGAGGTCTCTAAGGCACTGTTCAAGTGTCATATGGCAGAAGGGAACCCGGTGGGACCCCATGTACTCCGTATGATTGGGTACTTGGAGAATCTCGCCCTTCTAGGGTTCCCGGTCGGCCAAGAGTTGGCAACCGATCTCGTGTTCCAATCGTTGCCCAAGAGTTATGGACAGTTCATCATGAACTATAACATGAACGAGATCGTGAAACCACTGCCAGATTTACACAATATGTTGAGGACAGCTGAACAGAACATCAACAAGGTTAAGGGCAAGGCCATTATGATGGTACAGAAAGGAAAGGGCAAAAGGTTTGCCTCATCCTCCAAGGGCAAAGGCAAGTCAGTTTCCAAGTCCAAGGAACCTGCCCTTAAGCCTGTTGGTGGCATTGCCAAAGGTGTGACTAAAGGTTTGTGTCACTACTGCAGTCAGCCTGGACACTGGAGGAGGAACTGCCTCAAATATCTGGAGGATAAGAGGCTTGGAATAGTGATTCACCCACCACCAGGTATTTTTGTTGTAGATGTCAATTTAACTGTCTCTACATCATGGGTATTAGATACTGGATGTGGATCTCACATTTGTCGAAATGTGCAGGATCTAAATAGAAGTAGAAGATTGGCTAAAGGGGGTAGATCTGCGCGTTGGGAATAGAGCAAAAGTTGCTGCGTTGGCCATAGGCGTGTGCGAGCTATCTCTGCCTTCAGGATTAGTTTTAGAATTGAATAATTTCTATTTTGTGCCTGCTATGAGCAGAAACATTTTTTCTATTTCTTGTTTTGACACAGACGGTTTTATTATTTCAATAAAGAACAATCGTTGTTCCTTTTATTTGAATAATATTCACTATTTAAGTGCGCAATTATTTAATGGACTATATGTCCTTAATCTAAGCAATCCTGTCTACAACATTAATACCAAGCAGATTAAAATAAATGATTTAAATCCTGCTTATTTATGGCACTGTCGTTTAGGCCACATAAACGAGAAACGTGTATCTGGACTCCATAAGGATGGATTACTAGACTCATTTGATTTTGAATCATATGAGACATGAGAGGCTTGTTTATTGGGAAAAATGACAAAGTCCCCTTTCAATAAGAAAGGTGAGAGGACTAGTGAGCAACTGGCACTCATACATACTGATGTATGTGGGCCATTTGCCATGCCTTCCAGGGGTGGTTACGTCTACTTCATTACATTTACTGATGATTACAGTAGATATGGATTTGTGTACTCATAAGGGCTAAATCCGAATCCTTTGAAGTGTTCAAAGAATTCAAGAATGAAGTAGAGAAGCAGCTTGGCAAAAGTATCAAGGCTCTACGATCGGATCGTGGAGGAGAATACTTAAGCCAAGAGTTTGACGACTATCTTAGATAGTGTGGGATCGTGTCCCAACTCAATCCACCCGGAACACCACAATGGAATGGCGTGTCTGAGAGGAGGAATCGAACTCTATTGGATATGGTTCGATCTATGATGTGTCAAACCGATCTTCCATTATCGTTTTGGGGCCACTCTCTATTAAGTGCAGCTTTCACCATTAACCGTGTTCCATCTAAATCAGTCATGAAGACACCATATGAGATGTGGAGAGGGAGGCATCCCACACTGTCGTTCATGAGGAATTGGGTCAGCGATGTCTATGTAAACAATTTACAATCAAACAAGCTAGGGCCGAAATCGGATAAGTGTAAATTTGTGGGGTACCCTAAAGAAACTAAGGGTTACAACTTCTACAATCCAACCGAGAACAAAGTGTTTGTTGCTCGGACCGGCGTGTTTCTAGAAAGAGAGTTCGTCTCTAAAGAAGCAAGTGGGAGGACTGTAGAACTTGAAGAGGTTCAAGAACCACAAATCACTGAACCGATTATGGAACACGAACTGGAACCACAAGCAGTTGTGGAGCAGCCTGTTCAGGTTACACAAGAGCTTCGTAGATCTAGTAGAGTGCACCAGGAACCCGAGAGGTATGGACTTCTCGTGACCGATTCCGGTGACACGATGCTCATAGATGATGATCCTACTACCTATGAAGAGGCCATGAAGGGCCCAGACTCTCATAAGTGGCTAGAAGCCATGAGCTCCGAGATGGAATCCATGTATACCAACAAAGTATAGACTTTGGTGGAACCACCCGAAGGGGCGCGGCCCATAGGGTGCAAGTGGGTCTTCAAGAAGAAGATCGACATGGATGGTAATGTGATTACCTATAAGGGCCGATTGGTGGCTAAAGGATTCAGACAGATTCATGGTATTGACTATGATGAAACCTTTTCACCAGTCGCTATGACCAAATCCATCCGAATCCTACTTGCGATTGCAGCATACCACCACTATGAGATTTGGCAGATGGATGTCAAAACAGCATTCCTTTATGGAATCTCCTCGAAGACGTGTATATGATACAGCCTGAGGGTTTTGAGGATCCAAAGCAAGCCAACAAAGTCTGTAAGCTGCAACGATCCATTTATGGGTTGAAGCAAGCTTCTAGGAGTTGGAATCGACGTTTCGATGAAGTAGTCAAAGAGTTTGGCTTCATCAGGAACGAAGATGAGTCTTGTGTCTACAATAAGGTTAGTGGGAGCTCTGTAGCTTTTCTGGTCTTGTATGTAGATGACATACTACTCATTGGAAACGACGTTCCCATGCTACACTCTGTTAAAGATTGGCTAGGGAAGTTTTTCTCAATGAAGGACTTAGCGGAAGCAGCCTTTATACTCGGTATAAAGATCTATAGAGATAGATCTAAGAGACTGCTAGGCCTAAGTCAAAGTACATATATTTACAAAGTGTTGAAACGGTTCAACACGCAAGATTCCAAGAAGGGATTCTTGCCCATGTCACATGGAATCACTCTTTCGAAGAGTGGTTGTCCTTCCATTGAGATTGAGAAGGAACGCATGAGTAGAATTCCCTATTCCTCGGCCATAGGATCTATCATGTACGCCATGTTATGTACTAGACCAGATGTGTCATATGCCTTGAGTATGACAAGCAGATACCAATCCAATACAGGTGAGAGTCACTGGATTGGATTCAAGAATATCCTAAAGTACTTGAGAAGAACTAAGGATGCTTTCTTGATTTTGGCGGTGAGGAAGAGTTGCGTGTAAGGGATTACACTGACGCAAGCTTCCTAACTGACAGGGATGACTTTTGATCACAGTCTGGATATGTGTTTTGCCTGAATGGAGCAGCGGTGAGCTGGAAGAGTTCCAAGCAAGAGACGGTGGCTTATTCTACAACCGAGGCTGAGTACATTGCTGCAAATGGCACAGCAAAGGAAGCTGTTTGGATCAAAAAGTTTGTTTCTGAACTTCGTGTGGTTCCTAGCATTGCGGATCCAGTTGAGTTGTACTGTGACAACACTGGGGCGATCGCGCAATCAAAGGAACCCAGGTCTCACCAGAAATCCAAGAACGTGCTCAGGAAGTTTCATCTGATTCGAGATATTATCGATAGAGGAGACGTTCGGATATGCAAGATTCCTACAGATGAGAATCTGTCAGACCCGCCTACAAAGCCGCTCACGCTGTGGAAGCATGAAGGGCACACTAGAAGTATGGGCATACGAGATGCGCCAGATTGGCTCTAGTGCAAGTGGGAGACTGTCAGAATTGATGCCCTAGAGGCAATCTAGTTTAGTATGAATTTATTTGTGGCTAGAAATTCATTTATTATTTATTGGATATTTAATATAATGAAGTCCTTAGATTTACAATTGTTTTGTTATCTTAAATATCCCTAGTCCAGTATAATGATTAATGGGACAATCATCTATAGACTAGTATGTGGTTGGATTGATATGGAGATATCATGATCCAACACATAGGTGTGCATTAAGGGTAATGACGCACTGGATTGACCCATCTCCGAGAAGGCTACATACATGTTATGTTGAGTCACAAGCGCTTCTCGCGGTGCAATGGTATTGTCGTCCTTAGACTTGAAGTCACTAGATATTCTAGTTGTGGATTATTGTGATTTTGGTAGCGTTAAATGCTACACCGTAACTGGTTAGTTATAAAGGCGTGTACCGGATACAATAAGAAGCAAGCTTAGAGATCGTAGTGGACGTAGATAGGATTTGTCCCTCCCACATAACGGGAGCAAATATCCTAGGCCACTCGAGGGATAGTGCTTATAGAATGTCTGGCCAGACTCAAATAAATCAATATGGGATATTGATGTTATTTCCACGAATAAGGCTATTCCCATGGATCGAGAAAATATGGATTGGATATACGAGTGTGACTTGTATGTCTCGTGTCCAATCCGGATATAGAGACAAAGGGATGAGACAATTACTTGTACAAAGGTTGCCAAGATGACAATTCTATTAGTTGGCTAGAATGGATGTTTTGCTATAAACCGCTCCATATTAGCAAATAGTTGCTAACAACTGGATAGAACCTATGGGGTCACACGCTAGATAGAGTTGAACTAGATTTAGGAATTAACTAATTGGATTAATTAATTAGAAGGATAACTTTGCAAAACTTTGCAACTTAGTAGGGACTAATTTGCAAGGAAGGGACTAAACTGAATTCTAGTAGGACTAAAATAAGTCCTTCAGGTAGTTGGCAAGGATTCGTTGGACTACATAAAGGACCTTCCTTCCTTCCTTCCCACACTTATGTTCATAATTTATCATAACTTGAGTGGGAGAGAACAAAAGGAGAGAGAGCAAGCAAGCTAGAGGAGTCGCCGCCCCCTAGCCCGCCGCCCGTCCCCGTCGGCCCCAAGGAGGCCGAACCTCCTTGGTTTGGTCTCGTTTTGCGTGATTCTTCTTCCTCTTCCTCTTTCCGGGCTAGCACCAAGGATTGGAAGATCTAGAAATCAACTCTAGGCGTGGATCAACTATAGAGAACGTGACACAATTCGCGTTTGAAGTCATCTAAGGAGAACCCTAAGGTGTGTTATTGATTTCTTCCTTTACCATCGTTATGTCTCTTGAGTTGTGATCCTTGGAGGGTTTTGCATGGTTATTTATTGTTTCCGTTGCGCATCCATGAATCAAAACCCTACAACCCTATGGGCCGAGCCCCTTTGGGTGGTTCCACCAAATTCCATACTTTGTTGGTGTACATGGAATCCATTTCGTATCTCATGGCTTCTAGCCACTTCTTAGAGTCTGGGTCTTTCATGGTTTCTCCGTAGTTTGCAGGCTCATCATCTATGAGTGGTACGTCATCGGGCTCAGTCACTAGAACTCTATACCTGTCTGGCTCATGACGCACTCTTCCTGTTCTACGGAGTTCCTGTGTTACCTGAACAAGTTCCTCCACAACAGTTTGCGGATCCTGTTCATGTTCCATCATCGGTTCAGTGATTTGTGGTTCTTCAATTTCTTCTTGTTCTACAGCCCTCCCACTTGCTTGTTTAGAGACAAAATCTCTTTCTAGAAACACGCCGGTCCGAGCAACAAACACTTTGTTCTCGGTGGGGTTGTAGAAATAATATCCTTTAGTTTCCTTAGGATATCCCACAAATTTGCACTTATCCGCATTGGGCCCGAGCTTGTCTGTTTGTAAACGTTTTACATAGACATCGCATCCCCAAATCCTCATAAATGACACTATGGGACGCTTCCCAGTCCATATATCATATGGTGTCTTCATGACTGATTTGGATGGAACGCGGTTAATGGTAAAACCTGCCATCATTAGAGCATGTCCCCAAAATGATATCGGAAGATCTGTTTGAGACATCATAGAACACACCATATCTAATAGCGTGTGATTCCTCCTCTCGGACACGCCATTCCACTGTGGCGTTCCGTGTGGAGTGAGATGGGATACTATACCACACTATCTAAGATATTCATCAAACTCTTGGCTTAAGTATTCTCCTCCACGATCCAATCGTAGATCCTTAATACTTTAACCAAGTTGCTTCTCTACTTAATTCTTGAATTCTTTTAACAATTCAAAGGATTCAGATTTGGCCTTCATTAGGTATACAAATCCATATCTATCGAAATCATCAGTAAATGTTATGAAGTAGGTATAACCACCTCTGGCAGGCGTGGGGAATGGTCCACATACATCGGTATGTATGAGTGCCAATAAGTCTCTAGTCCTTTAACCTTTCTTATTGAAAGGGGACTTTGTCATTTTTCCTAATAAACAAGATTCACATGTCTCATATGATTCCAAATCTAATAAGTCTAGAAGTCCATCCTTATGGAGTCTAGATATGCGTTTCTTATTTATATGGCCTAAAACGACAGTGCCGTAGATATGTAGGATTTAATTTTTTTAGTTTTAATCCTTTTAGTATTTATTTTACCGATTGGACTATTTAGATAAAGGATATATAATCCATTAGACAAATGCGCACTACATTAGTGCATACTATCAAAATAAATGGAGCAACACTTGTCCTTTATTGAAATAGAAAAACCCTTCTCGTCCAAACAAGAAATGGAAATAATGTTTCTGCTCATAGCAGGCACATAAAAGCAATTCTCTAATTCTAAAATAAGTCTAGAAGGAAAAGATAGCTCATAAACGCCTACAGCTAATGCATCAACTCTTGCTCCATTCCTGACGCGCAGATCTATCTCTCCTTTACTCAATCATCTACTTCTTTTCAAATCCTGCACAGTACGACAAATGTGAGAACCACATCCCGTATCCAATACCCAAGATCAAGAAATAGAAAGATTGACGTCTATAACATAAATACCTGGTGGTGGCGGAATCACTATTCCAAGCTTCTTATCCTCCAAATATTTAGGGCAATTCCTCCTCCAGTGACCCGGCTGGCTGCAGTAGTGACACCCACCCTTAGCCATGCCTCCACTAGGCTTTAGGTCTTCCTTGGATTTCGCAACTTTCTTACGCTTTCCTTTGGAAGTAGAGGCAACTGATTTTCCCTTCTTCATATGCACCATCATTATGGCTTTGCTCTTTCCTTTGTTGATGCTCTGTTACGCTGTCTTTAGCATATTCAATAAGTCCGGCAGAGTTTTACTGATCTCGTTCATATTATAGTTCATGATGAACTGATTATAACTGTCAGGCAACGATTTCAAGACAAGATCAGTAGCCAAATCTTGGCCCAGTGGGAATCCCAGTCTCTCAAGGTTTTCAATGTACCCGATCATTCGGAGCACATGAGGCCCTACTGGATTCCCATCTGCAAGACTACTCTTGAATAAAGCTTTAGACACCTCATAGCGCTCATGCCTAGCCTGTTCTTGAAATAATTTTTTCAAGTGTATGAATATATCATAGGCTTCCATATTCTCATGCTGCTTCTGAAGCTCAAGAGTCATGGTGCAAAGCATGAGGCAAGTCATGTCATTAGAATCATCAATATGTTTCTAACGTGTCTTTACTTCTGCTAGAAGAGACTCATCTTGTGGTGGTTCTGGAATTGGAGTGTCCAAGACGTACATCTTCTTTTCTTGCTTAAGGACAATCCTTAAGTTTCTGAACTAGTCAAGGAAATTCGTTCCAGACAGTTTATCCTTCTCAAGGACAGATCGTAGGGATGAAGTCGATGCGTTGTTGTTTGCCAATTGGAATTATACAAAACGAGAAATGTGCAATTTTAGTATTTTGAACAATTTAACTATATTCAATAATGGCTAGGTCATCAAATATAGCTCCCACTATTTTTTTCGGATTAATAGCCCTCACCATTAATGCGGAAAATATCATAATATTTTCTAGTAGGTCCAAGATCCCCTTTTCACTTCTTCTTGAGCTTGCTTTGGAAAGTCACCCAAGAATACGTTATTTAGGTAGGAACCATTCCAATTTCATCCCATGCAACTCTTGGTCCAATTAGGTGAATAACTCTTTATTCTTTATCCCATTGATAATGCGTAATTGTCATGCCTCTAGGCTCATCAATCCAATTAAATCTTGCCCAGTTGCGTCCAACCTCTTGCTTCAACATACACACATTAATAGCTTGTGTCATCCGCAACACACCATGGTAAATTCAAATCGCCTTGCTTTGGCAAGCCATAATTTTAATGAACCCTGATCATGAAGGGTGTTTTGGTAAGAGAAGGCAAAACGCAATATTTAATTGAGGGATTTTTCTTTCTTAATTTGTTTGGTTGATCTAATCAAAATGGTCTACTTATTTGGATTAGGCAATGCACAATAAAATACCAACCTTGTTTATTATTATCTTGTTATCGTTTTCGCTAGTATCGCCATACACACAAAGATTAAATAACTAGACATGAATAATAAACATCCACAAAAATAAAAGAACGTGGCATGGATATGGCCCCCAGACTAATGATATTATCAAGACAATGATAATATCCAATTGCCCTAAAGTGACGATCTCATCTCCATGTGCTCCACCATAGCCGCACGCCTAGGGGGTGTCTTATTTGTCTTTTGGTCCTTTGGTCATCCGGTCTTCTTCTCCATGCTCTTGGCTATCATCTAAATAATTCTAATTCTAGCCTAACATCTAGAATAAATATATAACAAAAGCCTCCCATGTCGAGGAGAAAAAGACGACTCGCAGGCCGTAAAACCTAATTAATTATTACATTAATTTGATCAGCTCGTAGGCCGTAAACCAATACACAATCCTAGGCCATATCCATCCACCATGCAACAAAGCACACAATACAGTTAAAACCAATTTTTAAACGCGCTTGTTCAATTTTAATTGAATTGGGTTAATTAGGGTTTACAACGGTCCAAGGAGTTCAAGCCAACAAGGGGCCCGAACCCCTAGGACCGTCGCCCGCCACTAGGCCCGGCCCAAGGCTGGCCGCCCCATTGTGGCCCGCGGCCTTTTCTTGGCGTGCAAGGAGGGGGCGGACGGCTAGGGTGTCGGCCCTAGCCTCCTTCCCTCTTAATTGTTTCCCAAGCAAGGTTGTTTCCTTTATGGAATTATTTCCATAAATTTGTTTCCATAATTGAAAACCCCTTTTCAATTATGTGCCCATGAACCCTAATTTTTTCAAGAACCCAATTATTCACATCCTATGTGATTAAACTCACCAATTTTAACATCCAATGTTAAATTGGATCTTGTTTATATTGAATCAAATTCAATTTGCATCTACTATGCCAATTATTTTCAATTTTCGCGTAATTAACAATAATACAGTGTGTAAACTGACATTGTAACACATAAAATCATGTTATGCTCTACGACCTGTGGCTCTGATACCACTGTTGGGTTTTGACGTAGGTAACGCAGAGGAATAACAAAATTTAATCCTACTTCAAAGCCCACCACAGATCGTCAAGAGGAGACATCATAACATGATAAGAGACATAGTATTGTGTACCTTTTGACTTGTGAGTTCACACGAAGAATGATGTCCTCGTCTCTACGGTTGATCCACGTCTAGAGGTGAGATCTAGATTCTTCCTTCAAACAAGTGCTAGCTTGAACCCGGAGGAAGAGGGAAGAAGAATCAAAGCAACAAGGACAGGAGGAGGGTTCGGCCTCCTCTTTGGCCCGATGGGAAGGGGGGGGGGCGGACGGGCCTAGGGTGTTCGGCCTTATGCTTGTCTTGCTCTCTCTTTTGCTCTCTCCCACTCTCTTTGTGTTGTGTCTAATAACAAATCACAATTAGTGGGAAGGAAGCTAGAGCCTCCTTTATATACTCCAACAACTCCTTGTTGTTTCCATAAAGGTGTTTCCTAATTCTATATAAACTAGAATTATTCCCTTCCTTGCAAATTAGTCCTACTAAGTTTGCAAGGTGTTGCACAATGATCCTTCTATTAATTAATCAGTATTATTTAATCCAAAATCTAGCTCTACTCTATTTGACGTGTGACCCCATAGGTTTTTACTTAGTTGGTAGTAAATTATTACTAACATGGAGCGGTGTCTAGCAACACATCCATGCCACCTCATTAATAGAAATAGTCAGTGATCCCGACAAACCTTTTGTGCCCAATATCTTATATTGCACTTTCCCTTTGTCTCCATATCCGGATTGGACACGAGACATGAATAGTCACACTCGTATATCCAATACATAGTTACTCGATCTTGGGAATATGCTTATGCTAGCAGATAACATCAATATCTCTATACTGATTTATCTGAGTCTTGCCAGACATTCAATAAGCCTCATCCCTCGAGTGGCCGTGGATATTTACTCCCATTATGTGGGAGGGAAAAATCCTATCTACATCACTACGATCTCTAAGCTTGCTTCCTATCATGCCTGATAGCTATCTTTATGATTACCCAGTTACGGTGTAACATTTGATAACATCAAAGCACGATAATCCACAACTAGAGTATCTCCATATCTCCATATCAATCTACCCATATACTAGTCTATATTTGATCGTCCCGTTAATCAATATAGTGTACTAAGGATATTTAAGATAAACAACATATTGTATCTAAGGACTTCATTATATTAAATATCACAATATATAATAAATGAATATTCTAGCCAAAACAATGTTCATACTAAATAGACGATTGCCTCTAGGGCATCTATTCCAACAAAAATAAGCCTCAATATGAGTTTGTTATTTGGTTACTCATGATATGGGGGCATTGAATTGATGTGATTTTGACTAAATTTTGGTTCTATACTGAATATTTTTGATGTGACTTGCATACTTTTTGACGAGTTTGTTATTTTAAATTGTTGTTGTTGTTGTTGGGTGTTGTTGTGGTGCTGGTGGTGGAGAATCGGCTGTGGTTGTGGTTGTGGTTGTGGTTGTGGCTGTGTTGGTGTTGGTGGTGATGGTGGTGGTGGTGGTGGTGGGATTTAGTGGTAGTTGAGGTGGTGCTCAATAACACAAGAACATCAAGATAAACACTATAATAAACAAAAAAATTTGGTATTTGTCAACATTCAATAAGGGTAAAATGGTCACTAAAAGTCATTTTGCACCCCTCCAATAAAGGTTGTAATAGAAGGGTGGTATCAATCCACCATCCATCCACTGACACGGGTGCAAAATGTATTTTCCATAAAGCATGGGGAAAAATGTCTTTTATTCATATTCGGAGGGTTTATAATGTCTTTTACCCTTAATCAAATTTTAAAATGTTAGAAAGAATTGCATCACTATAGTGTAAGTACATCCCAACTAGGTTGGCACCCACTCAACTATCAACCATTTGCATTTTGTCTAACTTACGTTCTATATTAACATATTGCAAAGAACATAAATAGTCGTATTGATTTTTCCTCTCGTCGTCTAAGTTCCTTCATTTCCAGTTCGCCATCGCCTAATCCTAATTTTTGGAATAACTCGTCCACCGCAACGTCCAAAGGGTGAACATCTTGTATTTGTTTTTCGGCATCTCTCCCTTCATTTGCACATATGAGAATCTCCAACATCTCCGAAGTGAGACAAGTCCTATACTCCGACAACACTCTTTACCTGCACTACAAGTCGTTTCAGAAGGCGTTATTGAAACTGGTCGCGTTACTACATCACGTGCCATAATCGAAAGAATAGGATATGTTAATTCCATTTTCCTCCTCCATGCGATTACGTCTAGGTTTTGTAGTTCTTCCTCGGATAGTTGCGTCAAAAAATTAGTGTTAAGATACAACATTAATTGAGAAACACCGCTTCCGGTGGTGGTGGTTTGTCTAGTCATATATAGGAAACCAAGTTTTGACTTACCTTACCCTTGGATCACTTGAAGAACATGAATGGGAGACTTTCTTACCCTTACCATACCTAGAGACATATTTTTCAAACATAAAATTAAGACTTAATTTAACACTATCGATATCCAGTGTAATAGTGATACCCTCAATCATGTTTCCGTTAATTCGATCTAACATAAACTTCAATATCAAATCCTTAGACATTGGGTCAAAAATACTACCGAAAAAAAATTCCATAAGCATGTCTTGAAAATATTTGAGAACTTTTTCTTCCATAGGCGCAATTGCTTTGACTAAAAAAATGTTATCCCAAGCATTTTTAAAAGCATCAGTAATAAAAGCAAGTTGTGGAATAACATGGTTAGTGTTTGGATAATAAACACCCGATGCAAATTTGGTGGCGGTATAAAATGGTTCAAGAAAATTTCTCATGGCCTCCCCAACATTCCAATCCCTATTGCTTACAGAAATTTTCGGCAAGTTATAGTCATTGACAAACCGTGAGATAAGTTGCTCGTACCCAATAACACTATGTAACATCAAGTAAGTGGAATTTCATCTTGTTTTATAATCAATTACAAAATTCATTCTTCTCATCTTGCTTTCGGTACAAAAATCCAGAAAGCACTTTGTTCATTGGGTAGAAGACGTAATAAAATGAAGTCGCGAATAGGGCTAACATGTTCTCTTAGTACTATTAAAACAATTTGTACAATTAAATTAATAATGTGGCATACACATCGGATGTATCCTAGATTCTCGCCAAAGGGTGTTGCGACTAATGATTGAAATATATCCAAAATAGTATCTCCCATGTTTACGCCATTGTGAGGATATGAAACTTTTTGAAAACCAATTACACGTTTTTGTAAAATCTAATCTCGGTCAATGTAGTGTGCGTTGACAGAAATGTATCCTTTATCGTCTTTAGCGGTCCACATATCGGATGTGAGAGCAATCGTCAAACTAGAGTTTCCAAAAATTTAAATAATTTCCGCTTTCCTCTCATCGTATAAAGCAATTATATCATTCCTATTAGTGTTTCTACCAATTCACATATGAGCGGGACAAGACGCAGAATTAATCATTTTTACAAAATCGGAGTCGTCGGCCATACTTAAAGGGTTTTTCGGTATCGACAACGTAAGTGGCTATCGATTTTTGTGCTATTGCTTAATCATACATAAAACTAACTAAATTACCTTGATCGTTATATTTTAGTTGGGTTTGGACAAACTCGTTACCTTGGGTGGTATATCTAACAAAAGTAGGTGTATGTTTTGTAAATGCTTCTTAATTGACCCTAATCCACTGGTCCTATGAAGTGCAAAATGTTTTGTTAGAAAGATTACAAATGTCTCTAAATTTCATTTTACCATAGTCGTCTAAGCCTTCCGGTACTTTTTTCATAAAATTCCAAACCGGGCTTTTTTGAGTGCCTTTACGAGTTCTTTTATTTGTTCCTCGGGTCGATTCATTTTCTTCACCCTCAAAATTTATACCAGAGCCTACACCCATTACTTCGTCAACGTTAGTAAGATCAATTTTTATATTTTGATAAGAAGACATTTTTTCTTATAAAGATTGGAGTAAAAATTAAAACTAATTGTAGCAAAAAAAAACTAACAAATAAGAAAAATTATACAATTAAAATTGTCAACAAAAATTAAAACTTACAACTCCAAGAAAAAATCTTGGAGGATAAATTAGTAGGATGTATTGATTGATCCTTGCTTCATAATTGAGGATGAATGTGAGAAATTCACCGTTGAGAACCGAGGAAGTAGGAGGAATTGAGGAAATTGGAGAGTGTATGATGATTTTTAGTGAGCAAGTATGAGAGAACTTGGAGAGTAAATGAGAGAAGTGTGTTGGGTATTTATAGAAGTTTAGGGGGGGGAGTATAAATAATGAAAAGTAGAAAAAAAAAAAAAAAAAAAAAAAAGAAGAAGAAAAAAAATCCGAACGGGCGGGGAAGAAAGGTCACTGACCGTGTGATATGACCTATCACGAACGGTAATTTCATTTGAAAATTCGGGTCCAAGATCGGTTCCGGTTTCGCGTCCGGATCCGGGTAACCAAACCCAAGACCGAACTGAGACCGCTATAATACGGGTTCGGCTGTCAGCTAAAGCTCACCGATTTCAGTTCTCGGTTCTCTGTTATTCGGTTCATCGGTTCGATTTTAACCAAAAACAGACGATTTAACTTAACCAAGTGCAACTCTACTGTCAAGTGGTGCTTTCGTTTGTTTTCACCACTCAATTAGTGAATTCATCATGTCGAATTTATATGAGAGTGAAACCTTCAAAACTTTTTGAAAGTGTGTAATGTAGACTAAATACGGGACCTAAATACTCTAGAAGGGGGGGGGGGGGGTTGAATAGAGTATGGAAAATTTTTGCAAAACTCAAAGTTTAACAGAATAACTTTGTGTGAAACTCAAATCTCAAGGCCTAGAGATTTTAGTAAATTGTCTGAAACTTTCAAAGGCAAAATAGAAAGCTTCAAGGCTTTGAACTGTAATCAATTCTAAACAACTTTTGAACCCTAGTTTGATTTGAGTTGTAAGCAGCAGATAATACTCAAACTGTAAAGTAAAGAACACAAAGCAATTTACAGAGTTCAGTCCCAGTGGACCTAATCTCTGCCTGAGGGATCTAATCCCACCAGGATTAGGCAAACACTTCTTATTACTCACACAGAAACAGCCCTAGATCTTCAAGCCTAAGTGATTTTCCTTACACCTATAGAGCTTGTGGTTCCAAACCTATCTAGTTCCAGCTACTAACTGTTGAGCTAACAAGAACCTCTTGTTGTTCACTTGAACAACCAACCACTAGGTTAAGTGAGGTTTAAGATAATCTAAAGATACACAGATTAAAATACAAGTGAAGAACACAGTAAAAAAGATAAGCTGTTGAAGCGTGGATGTGTTCTTCTAGAAACTGGATTGATTTGATCTTCTCGAATCAGGATTGAAGCTTGAATGTTTGTGTGTTTGAATGAATGATCTTCCACGAAGTTGTCACACCTTTCTGAGTATTCTTCAAGCCTCTCTGTCTTCAAATTTCAAACTAGTCTCTTTTATCCACAGCAGCAACTGATTGAGAGATTTTAGGATCTCAGTTCCTACAAATCCTCTTTCTTTTTTCAACTGAAATTCAAACAGCTCTAAGTGGATATCCGTTTGAGTTTGTTGAGATTGCTCCTTCACGTTTAACAGCCCTGCAACAGCATGGAAACACAGCAACAACAAAATCCAAAAGAATAGCAGTGCTATGACTGTTTGGTTATCCAGTTTCTGATAAAACTGGTTAAAAGATTAGAACATTAACCTGTATAACTTCTAATACATATATATCATGAAAAACAAGTTTAAGACTCTTATAAGTCAATAAATAATCTCAATAATAAGAATCACAACCTGCAAGAAAGAATCAACTTAGTTCTGTAAAAAACTGTCAGCAGCTCAAGGCACATCTCAAGGCCTTGGAGCTCTGAACCTGCTTCACATATATTCAAAGTTAAACCCAGATAACTTTGATTCTTCCTGTTCTGATCATCTGCAATTGTGTTAGATATGTAAATAGTGTAATCTATAAGTATATGCAGTAAACCCTTGATCTGTATAATCATATATCCAATCTGCAACACAAAACTGTTATAACATATAGCAGAATAAAACAACTCTCAAGGCTTTGAATTTTTGTCAGTATCTCAAGGCCTTGAAGTAACTGAAATGATTTGCTGCTTATGTCTTTGTCTTTCATCACTCAAAATAATTACCAACCAAAACACATTCAAGGGTCTTTGAATCAACAATCTCCCCCTTGATGAAAGACAAAACCTACAGTCTTGTATAGATTTTCCTGGCACTCAGATTTAAAATTAGATAACCGCAAAATGCAGATACAATAAACAATTTTACCAGATAAATAACCAGACAAATAACAAATAATTACATATAACCATTTTAACATAAACACAACTGATTAAACCACATAACTGAGTATTATTATAATTCAAATAATGCAAAAACACAAAAACCACAAAATTTCTTCTCCTTTTTGACTTTCATCAAATAAGGATGAAGAAATGTTGGATCACTACTCAGAGTCTTAAAAAAAATTAAACAAAATTATTGCTAAAAAGTCAAGGCCTTGAGAATTGAAAAGAAAGAAGAGAAAGAAATAGAAGGTCAAGGCTTTGGCATTCTCTGATCTTCACTTCTTCTTTGATGTCTGGCCTTTCTCTGAGCCTTCTCCAACTTCTTTTTCACTTGCAGCATCTTCAGCAGACTGATTACCTTCTTGTTCAGCTACCACTTCTGCAACAACCTCTTGAATTATCTCATCCACTTTCTTCGTAGCCTGTTTTGAATCCCCCTCTGTAGCTGCATCAACACCTGTGTCTTCACCAGCATCTTCTTCATCAGTCTGTTCATACAAATTTTTTGAAGTAAGTACCATTGGAATTGGCTTCTTCTTCTTTTTTCGGAAAATCTCACAGCCTTTCATCTGAATCCACACTGGTGTCATGACTAGTAGCAGAAGGTATCTTCACCAAATTCAAACCCTTGATGACAACATCCAGCTTCCCATTCATAACATTCATCAAGCCTTGAACTGGTTGAATTCAGTTGACAGGTCAAATAACCTTTGTCTGAGATCTTCAATCTCAACCTGCTAATCTTCTAGCTTCTCAACCAACAAAGAGTAATCCTAATTGGCTTGTCCTTTCCCTGATGTAATCCCCTAGGGCTTTACAAACTCCTTCTCTGCAAGTTCCTCCTTTGACAAATCTGAATAAAACTTCCAATGTCCCTTTCCAGTTTTAACTACCCCAATCCTCTGAAGTGCAGTCTCATCAATCAACCCAAAACCTCCAGTAATCTTTTCCTCTCCTTTCACATGTACATCAAAGTATTCAAAGAAAAGAGGTAACAGGTTGGCATATGGAAGAGGATGGTTTCTATTCCTGGTTGCACAATAAATCATATGCTCCTAAACAACTGTTGGCAAGTCTATCTCAAACCCTTGAGATATCAGATACATCAAAATCAGAAACTTAACAGTCACTAACTCCCTTGAGTTCTCCCTAGGAACTACACTCCTCATCAGAATTGTAAACAAGATTTTGGCTTCACAGTTGAGCACAGAGTGTTTCAACTGCTTTGGACCAGAGGGTACACCTTCAATAAAAAACATCTCCTTTGCCTTATCAAGACACTCCTTCCTATCAGGGTAATCTCCAACATTGTATTTACTAGGAATGCCCAAAACTTTGGCAAAAGTCCTATGATCTAACCTCAAATCCACTCTAGCCACTTTTGAAGTTAATACCATTTTATCATCACCTTCAGAAACTAGATTTAGATAAAATAACCTAGTTTACCTAGGATAGACCTTTGAACTAGGATTTAACACATTCCAAACAGCAGTTTCCCTTAACTATCATACATTCTATATCCAACTTATCCAATAATTCTTCAGAAACCATACTACATAAAGCTACCTTAGATGAGGCATACCCTTGCATCCATACAGTTCTAACCTCTGAACTAACAAACCAGTTTGAAGGAAGTACATTCTTACCTTGATATCATTTCTTAGTGGCAGCAGTAACTTGCTTAACCCTAGTTTTCTTCTCTGAGGGTTTGGTCTTTTCTTGTCTTCTTTCAGATGGTTTCTTCTGGCTTTCTCGAGTTGATTTTCCCTTTTCCTCTTCACCAGTCTATTTCTTTTCTCCCCCTTTCTTCTTCTCTGACCTAGGTTGATCACCACCCTGTGTCTCCTGTTGTGGATCAATGCTTCAGCCTTCATCTCCCTTCTCTTTTCTGGACTTCTTTGCAGGAGGAGTGTCCTCATGCAAGCTCTAAGTGTCTTCTGAATCTGAAACAGAAATCACTATCTTCTCCTTCTTATTTGCTCTCTTCTTGGATCTGGCTTATTTGCGCTCCATTTTGGGGTTTAGGGTTTTGAAAAGATAATGTGATAGAAAGAAACTAAGAGAGAGAGAGAGTAGAGTCGTAGAGAATTGAGAGAGAATGAGAAGAAAAAACCCTGACTTTCAGCTAAAGTAGGTTGAAAAGGATGAGTCATAAAAGGACTATGCTATATCAACATGCAAAATTGAATCTTGAAAAAATATTTTTGGGATATTTTAGAGAATTCTCCTAGTAATTCAAATATTACACAGTTATCTAAAAAGATAAGATATAATATTTGATGATCCATTTTTTTAAAAAAATTACCGATATTATCAAGACCTGGAGAACAATCTCAAGGCCTTGATATTTTCTGCAGTTTGAGAAACTTCAAAGCTTTGAGCTATACTTTCAAGGCTTCAGAAAGTATAATCTCAAGGCTCTAAGATTTCAGCACATAAACACATATAAGTACTAATACTCCCCCTAAACCAATGCATCCTTGTTGAACATCCCCATTTCAAGCCTTAGAGATAAAAACCTATCATTTTGCAAAGGTTTAGTGAAAAAATCAGCAATCTTCATTGAAGTAGAGATAAAATTTAAAACAACATCACCTTGTTCTGCATGATCTCTAAGGAATTTATGTCTCACATCTATGTGCTTAGTCCTTGAGAGCTGGACTGGATTCTTAGAGATTGAAATAGCACTTTTGTTGTCACAATGAATAGGCACATTTATGAAATTGTAGCCAAGATCTCTAAGTTGTTGAGCAATCCATAACACTTGTGAACAGCAAGCACCAGCTGCAATATATTCAGCTTCTGCAGTTGATAATGCTACATAATTTTGCTTTTTGGAATGCCAACTGATTAGTGAAGATCCAAGAAACTGACAGCATCCTGAAGTACTTTTCCTGTCTACTTTATATACTGCAAAATCTGCATCTGAATAGCCACCCAACATAAAATTAGATCTTATTGGATACCAAAGCCCTAAGTCTCTGGTTCCATTCAAATATCTAAAAATTCTTTTGACTGCAGTTAAATGACTTTCCTTAGGATCTGCTTGAAATCTAGCACACATACAGACACTGAACATAATATCAGGTCTACTACCAGTTAAATACAACAGTGATCCAATCATACCTCTGTATTCCTTTTGATTCACACTCTTACCATTTGAATCTTTGTCTAAAGAGAGTGATGAACTCATAGGGGTCTTAAGCACCTTGGGCTGTGACACATTGTACTTATTCAATAAGTCCTTGGTATACTTTCCTTGATGCACAAAAATTCCTTTCTTCATTTGATATGAAGTCCAAGAAAGAAATTCAGTTCACCCATTAGGCTCATCTCAAACTCCCTGCACATCAGACTAGAAAACTCTTTTGAAAGAGCATCATTAGTAGCACCAAATAAAATATCATCTACATAAATCTGAAATACTAACAAATCACTTTGATGGTGTTTAATGAAAAGAGTTTTGTCAACTATGCCTCTTTTGAAATTGTTTTCAAGTAGAAATTTTGAAAGTATGTCATATCAAGCCCTTGGAGCTTATTTTAAACCATAAAGAGCTTTGTCCAGTTTATAAACATGATCAGGAAAGTTTTCATCTTCAAAACCAGGTGGTTGTGCTAGAAAAAAATCTTCTTGTAAATATCCATTCACAAAAGCACATTTAACATCCATTTGATAAAGCTTTATGTGATTCTGAGATGCAAATGCAAGAAGTATTCTAATAGCTTCTAACCTGGCAATAGGAGAAAAAGTCTCCTCATAATCTATACCTTCTTCCTGATTATATCCTTGAGCTACCAGTCTGGCTTTATTTCTTACCACTTTGCCATTCTCATCAAGCTTGTTTCTGAATACCCATCTGGTTCCAATAACTGATTTTTCTTTAGGTTTGGGAACCAGATTCCAAACTTTGTTCCTTTCATACTCATTCAGCTCACTCTGCATTGAAATGATCCATTCTGCATCTTCTAGTGCTTCCATTGTATTTTTAGGCTCAATCAAAGATACAAATGCACTAAAAGCACACAAGTTCTTCAATTGTCCTCTTGTCTGAGTTCCAGTTGATGGATCAGATGTAATGTTATGACCTGGATGGTCTACAAGGTACTTAAACTTCTTCCTTGGTACCCAGGAGTATTATCCTTCAAGGCTTTGAGTTCTTGAAACAGTAGAGGGAGCATCATAGAAAGTTTCAGCATCTGTCTCAAGGCTTTGAGATTTTGGTTCAGCAGGAGGTTCAAGGCCTTGAGATTCTGCTGATTGAATCTGCACATTAGTTTTGCCTTTGTCTTCTTTCACAGCATCATCATCTGATTCATGCTTGTTCAAATCTAGATTTTTTGGGGTCTGAACTCTCATAGGACCACACAAGTCCATATGCAGCAATTCTAAGGGTCTAGAAGTACATACAAAGTTCTTTGGCTTGAATGAGCTTCTAGTTTGTTTACCGTGTACACATGCCTTACAAACCTCATCATCTGAAAATTTCTGTGATGGTAAACCTCTTACTAAGTCCTTTGAGATGAGTTTATTCAAGGTATGTATACTAATATGCCCAAGCTTTATGTGTCAAAGCTTTGAATCTTCCTTCAAGGCCTTGAGGCATTTTAGCTTGTCACCTGCAACACTGTTAGTATTCATAGCATATAGATTATATGATCTAGGAGCATTGAGTATGCAATTACCAGATTTCTCATCTTGCACCACACATTTCTCCTTTTCAAATATAGCCTTATAACCTTTATCACATAATTGATAGATACTAAGCAGATTATACTTAAGTCCATCTACCAGATAAACATCAGATATAGAATTAGTGGAACCATTACTAATACTACCTATACCAATGATATTGCATTTTGCTTTGTCACCAAGTGTGATTGTTCCTCCAGATTTTTCTATAAGTTCTGTGAAGAGAGACTTCTTTCCACTCATATGTTTAGAACATCCACTGTCTAATATCCATTTTTGATCTTTCAAGGCCTTGGTGACATCCTGCAAAAACAAATCATTGCCTCAACAGGCTGTTAGATCAAGTGCAGATTTTTGAGTCATACTCAGAATCAGCCATGTTTGGTGGCCTAATTCCTTTTGGAACCCAAATCTGCCTAACCTGTCCCTTAAGATGATAAGGATAAGTATTCCTCATAATGTGAGGTTCTAATCTTCTGAAGGGACAAGTTAATCAGACATGACCAATTTTTCCACAGTAATGCCATTTTGGAGAATGTCTGCTACCAGTTTTGACAAAAGTAGTTTGGCGTTTCTTTAGAAAATTTGGATTATAGCCTATCCCACTTTTATGCATTGATTTCAGACTTCCTCCAAGAATGAGATTCAGATTATGTTCTGAGCCTGTAAACCTAGCTAGGACTTTCTTGGACTCTTGAAGTTTCTCAGTCAAAGAACAGATCTGTTGTTCTAAATTCTCATAATGAGTCTTTAGATCAGCATATCTTTCGATCAAAAGAGTGTTTTGATCAACAAACTCTTTTATCTGTGCCTTCAAGGCTTTGAACCTGCTGTCCAAGGCCTTGAAGTCCTTTTCAAGCTTTGTCTTAGAAACTTTAACAGTTTTTTTTAAAAAAACTAGGTCCAGGTTTTCTTTTACCTGCTCATGAATCTTAATCTTTAAAGCAGAAATCTCATTATTTTAACTTTCCTCATTTAAAAATATACTTTTGAGAATTTCAGGAAGTACATCAGAAGGACTAGCAAGTATATTATTAACCATGTCTTCAGTATGTCTGTCTGATGAATTTTCCTAATCATGTTTTGCCATGAAGCATAAGTTTTCTTGTTCTTCTTCTGTGTCTGAGTCACTTGATGAATCAGAATCACTCCAAGAAGCCATCATGGCTTTCTTCCTTCTGTTTTCACTGTCTTTCTTCTGAAAGTTCCTGTTCTTCATCTTTTGTGGACAGTCCCTTACTAAATGATCTGCATCCCGACACTCAAAATAATTCATTACTTTAGTTTTATGTGACTGTGATGAAGTTTTACCTTTGTAGTCCTTGCTGCCTGAGGGTCTTGATCTCTCTCTGTTGTAATCCCTGTTACCAGAGTTTCTTTTCTTTTTGAGAATCCTGGCCAAGGCCTTGGAGATCAATGCTAAAGCCTCCTCCTCATCAGGCTCATCCTCAATCACAAGGCTTTGATACTTTTCACTGTCTTTTGCCTTAAGTGCTAGGTTCCTAATGTTTTCACTCAAATCACCTTCCACATCCTTCATAGACATTTCATGAGTGAGCAGCTTTCCTTGTAGATCATCTAGCTGCATAAGACCCAAGTCCCGAGCTTCCTCAATCACTGTTGTCTTTGGCTCCCACTTGGCTTTTGTCAAACTTCCCAGAATCTTTCTGACCTTCTCTTCATTTGAGAACTTCTTTCCCAATGACTCCAGATTGTTCACCACATGAGTGAATCTTTTGAACATCTCCTTGATGGTCTAATCTGAGTTCATCTTGAACAACTCATATTGCCTCAAAAGTATGTTGATCTTGGTCTGCTTCACCTGGCTAGTTCCTTCATATGTTACCACCAGTTTATCCCATACTTCTTTGGCACTCTTGAAATTTGACACTCTGTTGAACTCATCTCCATTAAGAGCACAGTATAACAGATTCATGGCCTTGTAATTTTTTTATACCTTTTCCAGTTCAGTAACTGAAAGATTTTCCTCAGACTTGATACATCTGACTCCATAAATTGTAGTGTAGTACTCATGAGGACCATTCTGAACAATTGACCACAGTTCCATGTCTTGATCTTTGATGAACATCTTCATCAATGCCTTCCAGTGCATGAAGTTATCACCACAGAACAATGGAGGTCTGTTGGCTGCCCTTCCTTGTGAGAATGCACCATCTCCTACATTAATCATAGTCACGAGATTGTTAGATCTAAAACAGTGACACAAGCTCTGATACCAATTGAAAGTGTGTAATGTAGACTAAATACATGACCTTAATACTCTAGAGGGGGGGGGGGGTTGAATAGAGTATGGAAATTTTTTTTCAAAACTCAAATTTTAACAGAATAACTTTGTGTTAAACTCAAATCTCAAGGCCTTGAGATTTTAGTAAACTGTTTGAAACTTTCAAAGGAAAAATAGAAAGCTTCAAGGCCTTGAACTGTAATCAATTCTAAACAGCTTTTGAACCCTAGTTTGATTTGATTTGTAAGCAGCAGTTAATAATCTGTAAAGTAAAGAACACAAAGCAATTTATAGAGTTCAGTCCCAATGGACCTAATCTCTGCCTGAGGTCCCACCAGGATTAGGAAAACACTTCTTATTACTCACACAGAAACAGCCCTAGATCTTCAAGCCTAAGTGATTTCTCTTACACCTATACAGCTTGTGGTTCCACCAGCTACTAACTGTTGAGCTAACAAGAACCTCTTGTTGTTCACTTGAAAAACCAACCACTAGGTTAAGTGAGGTTTAAGATAATCTAAAGATACACAGATTAAAATACAAGTGACGAACACAGTAGAAAAGATAAGCTTTTGAAGCCCGGATGTGTTCTTCTGGAAACTGGATTGATTTGATCTTCCTGAATCTGGATTGAAGCTTGAATGTTTGTGTGTTTGAATGAATGATCTGCCACGAATTTGTCACACCTTTCTGAGTATTCTACATGCCTCTCTATCTTCAAATTTCAAACCAGTCTCTTTTATCCACAGCTGCAACTGATTGAGAGATTTTAGGATTCACTTCCTACAAATCCTCTTTCTGTTTTCAACTGAAATTCAAACAGCTCTAAGTGGATATCCGTTGGAGTTTGTTGAGATTGCTCCTGCACGTTTAACAGCCCTGCAACAGCATTGAAACACAGCAACAACAAAATGCAAAAGAATAACAGTGCTATGACTGTTTGGTTATCCAGTTTCTGATAAAACTGGTTAAACGATTAGAATATTAACCTGTATAACATATAATACATATAAATCATGAAAAACAAGTTTAAGACTCTTAGAAGTCAATAAATAATCACAATAATAAGAATCACAACCTGTAAGAAAGAATCAACTCAGTTCTGTAAAAAACTGTCAGCAGCTCAAGGCACATCTCAAGGCCTTGGAGCTCTGAACCTGCTTCACAGATATTCAAAGTTAAACCCATATAACTTTGATTCTTCCTGTTCTGATCATCTACAATTGTGTTAGATATGTAAATGTGTATTCTATAAGTATATGCAGTAAATCCTTGATCTGTATAATCAGATATCCAATCTGCAATACAGAACTGTTAGAACATATAGAAGAATAAAACAACTCTCAATGCTTTGAAGTTCTGTCAGTATCTCAAGGCCTTGAAGTAACTGAAATGCTTGGCTGCTTATGTCTTTGTCTTTCATCACTCAAAACAATTACCAACCAAAAAATATTTAAGGGTCTTTGAATCAACACATTTTCCCGAAACATCATGGACCAATTGGAGAGAATCACCTGTCGCCTGATAGCCTTGGAGGCGCGGCCATGAGCGGCACCGGGAACCCAAAAATTGACAGACGACCCCATCCAATGCTTGCACCCAATCATGACATTGGCACCCACCACGATGTCATCGCCGAACCTGAAATGACCTTCCCTACAGCCTCGCTGCTCCCACAACCACAACTACTATCAATCCAAACCTTGTTTCACCTACAACCGCCCTCAACTCCGTCCAACCCGCTCCAGTCCGCGATCGAAATCGGCGTCACCAAAACCCTACAGGCGCTCCAATAGCTGGCCCCGATCATCCCTTCTGGTATTCCGTAAGTTTTGACCACCACCCACGTCGCTCAGCCGACCTTCACCATGGCGGACCTTCAATGTCACCACTTCGCAGCATAAACTGGTGCCTCTGGGCCCTCAAGTACAACCGCAGTAGTTCAGCCTAGTCCCACTATAGTTACCCTACTAAGCTCCTACACCAATCACATCTACACTGGCAACTAAGCGGCTTACTCTTGTCGAACAACCGGAAAGAAAGAGACAGGGTTTATGCTATAATTGCGATCATAGGTATTATCGCGGGCACAAATGCGAGGGAAGTTTTCTTACTTCTTCGTTGTCTACGACACTTCCCCGATATCTCAAGACGAGGTATACCTCATTGCCATCGATTCTTCAAGTCTCTTCATACTGATCAGACGTGACCAAATTGGTTGTTTACGGCTCGTGGGGTAGATAGGGAGTCACGAGGTATCTGTCCCCATCAACAACGGATCGACACAAAACATTATTCACCCCAAGTTGACAGAGCGAATACAGTAATCGATTAAGGCCACACCAGCCTTCAAGGTTGTCGTGGGTAATGGGGAATGTCTACACTGTGAGACAATCTGCGGTCATGTTGATATTCTTCTTGAGGGGGAAAATTGGTGTATGTCTTTTTATATACTTTTATTATTATTGTGGGTATGTCAGTGTATTAAGTTAGTCCAGTGGGAGGTAGGTGTCTTTTATTTAAACTTTTTTCTACAAAAATAATGTTCAATCGTGATTTGAAGATCATCAATCAAAAACACAATTAATGGGACAAAATCCTAGTGTTCGTGTGTGTAGTGTTTGTGTTTGTGTGATAGCATCTTGCTATCATCTGTAGTCTCCCATCGCTTTATCTTATCCTTCAAAAGTTTTACCCTTTTTGTAATGTCATCTGTGAATAGTGTATGTATTTTCATCTGTAAATAGTATAGGTATGATTCAAGTGATTACTGGTGAATCGTACTGAATATGAGAAAGACATTCAATTAGATATTTTATGTTTGGTTGCAAGTCTCTATAATATACTATATGTTATGAACTCAAGAGTAGAGAAGAGAAAACAATGTAATATACTATACTATACTGTATTATTCTACACCAAATCACCCTTTATATAGGTGTGGGGGTCAATCCGTATCATCCAAAGATGGTAATACAATAAGTTATGAATATTCACAATATCAATCATATATTTCATAACACTCCCCCTTGAATATTCCCTAAAATGATGCCTCGTTAAAATCTTGTCGAGCAAAACCCGTTGGTACAAAAACTCGGACGAAGGAAAAAGAGTACATCTCATGAGCGGAGATTAGATGTAGTCTCTAAATCATTCATGGCTTCATGCCTCATCAAAACCCTTGATTGGAAAACCCCGATGGGATAAAAGCCTCACCTAAGGAAAAAGAGTACATCGCATTGTAATTTAATCTCCCCCTCTTTGCATCATCTTGATTTCATGATTCACACCTGAAAAGTGAACTTATGAAAGATACACAATGTGTATCATAATATGATGCTACATGATCATTTGAAATAGTAATAAAAACTATCAATATGACATGTTATATACTCACGAGACATACATCATAATAAATAACATGCATATGCACATAAACTACTCGCGAGGGTGTATCTTCGATTTGCTTTAGTAAAGAAGTATATCTCATGTGCAATAGACTCCATGAATTTCACATATAGTGATTCGTACGATCATTTTGTATAACTACTTACTTTCATATTCGTAGTCTTCTAGAGTAAACGAAATATCATAATCACTTTTATCAAATAGAGGATTTTTTGATTATAACTATAACCATGAGAAACATATGGACATTGCTTCAAATATAGCATGTTTCTCTCTCAATAGTCTTCACGCATTCAACCATAAGGGTGAGGACATTTGGATATGTTGTTCTATATGAACATGGATGCTTGAGGCATCTCAAGTACTTCACATGCTCGATGCATTAACTGTATAGCACACACAAATGTTGACTTTGATTTTGGCTAATAGAGTCAACACATTTCCTCTTATAGTGGTGTAAAGACATCATATGATTTCAAGCGCTTTCAAAGTGAATATTGTCAACGATCATCATAGACTCAAATGTAGGTAGCTCTTCATCTACATGAGTTATTGCCTCTGTAAGGGAATTGATTTGATCATTTATTTATGATTCTCTTGTGTTCTTAATTTTAGTCGAATTGGAGCTAACAAGATCATGATCCTTATGGAGAATCTACATGATTGCATAAGAAACCGTTACATGCTTCATATGCATCAAAACTCATCTTTTATAAGACTTCAATGGATTTGAAGTTTGAAGTCAGACGTACTAAAGTTTGAATAAGACAATTAAATCGATGTTCAATGTCATAGAGATATGCTTTCGACATATTATTTATATATACTCGAGCCAAAAAAAATAGGCGAGAATGTATCTCTGTACAAGATATAATTTGTCACACTTTAAACTTGTAATTCTCATGAACTCTAAAATTTTATCCTTGGATAGGAGTTTCACTTATGAGAATACATAATCATATGTTCTACCTTCAAAGCGGTTAAATGAGTTATGTGATGTTCTCTAACATATAGAATTTAAAAATAATATTCATATTAGAATTTCTTCATCGGAATGATTAACTTCGCACAATTCGTAAGGACTGCATATATAGTTAATCTAAAATAAACATTAAGATTATTTGAATTCTAATATCAATTATTCAAGCAACAAATCACTTTTAGTGATGCGAATGGTTACAAACTCAATCTGGAAATCTATCCAGGAGTTCATCAAACCATTGATCTCTTCTAGAGACGATATGTCTTCTAGGTGCTTCATAGATATGCACATTTTTTTTTCAACAGTGAGATTGACAACATCCAAGCCACTTTAGGGAGTGAATAATAAATTTTAGATGTTCAATGAGATTTGATTTGGAATTACAACGCATTAACTAGGCGTCGCTTGGGTGATGCAATGCATCAAGCCATGTTAATGACAAAATTCTCTACGTTGGATAGGCAAATGTAATGCATCAAGCCTTTTTATGAAGAAATTGTCTACGGAGAATGTCATTTATTTGAATTATACAAAACCACTTGGCATGTTCATAATTCAAGTATAAAACTTTTACAGTTTCAGTACTTTGAATCTCAACATTCAAAGGACATTCGTGTGCTAAAACAAACACAAGATTCTAAAAAGCTACCATCGTGAGCCTTAAAAGGTCTCATGTACATCCTTGAATAGAGGATCTTTTTTTTTTCAATCGTCGAAACTTCTAGTTCACCAATTGTAGGTTACCTCTTTTATAGTACCTTTCGTAACTCAATTTTTTTTCATAACACAAGCACACTAGGGCCGGATGCATTTTCTACTATTTTCTCTTTTTTCTCGTGTGAGCCATAAATTAAAAGAGGCTCATAGCAATAAAGCATGTACCATGTGTCAAAATGTAGAGATAATGTAAATAGAAGCCAATATTGATACTAATGAAACAGATCCTCCATAATTTCTCTATAATAAAAAAATAAGAGAAATAAAAATTTATTAACTTTCAATAAAATGTGAGGATATATGAAGTATGCACATTCAAAAGTCACAAGATTATATATCTTAAAAAATATGTGAAATACTTATGTAGAAAGAAATATTCATTTGAATTTCATACTTTAAAAACAATCTATTACAGATTTTTATCTTAGAATATTTAATTAATAAATTGTAATCTCAAAGATAATACTGTAACTTAAGAATTTCAGGTGGAAAGTGTAATGTAAAACATTAACATGTCACGTGAGTTGGTAGGATCTTGACTCACTCAACCAAAAACTCACATATATATCAATGAGATTGCCAATGAGTTGGGAGGATCTTGAATCACTCAACCATAAACTCACATATATATCAATAAGATTTTCAAGAAGTTGGGAGGCTCTTCAATCACTTAACCAAAAATTTACATAAATCTTGGGAGGATATGATATTACTCAACCATCAATGTTCGTAGAGATTTGTAAAGAGTTTTGTGTGAGATTACTCTACCTCAAAGAACTCCTTTAAGAATCCAGAAATAAAAAATTAATACTAATCTAATTGTGTTGCGCCAAAAAAAATGGGGTGGCAAGTTCATTGTGAGTCTTTGAATTTCCAAGGAGTTGGGAGAATCTTCGATCCTTCAATCAAAAAATTGCATAGATATGAGCAAAAGAGTATCGGTGTATGACAAGTACGCGATCATAACCACTTAAGTTGTGGCTTATTTGTAACCTTTATTTCTCCCCCTGTGTTTATGTAGTCTTTTACTACAATTGGTATTATGGTGGAGCAATATGGGACCCTCATTGTACCAAGACCATACAACAATCGCAGCTAATTTTGTGACTGTGCGAATTATTTCAACCATATAATTTATATGATTCGCTTCAGGGGAATTGCTCGCTATTCGCTTTAACGAAATGATTCGAGTATAATATCAATCATCCACTCCTGAGATCCACTGCCATTTATAAACTCGAACAAATATGATAGTACAATTATACATTTTTTTTATTCTATAACTGCAGGTTATGGGTAAAATGACATAAGCAATAACAATTGCTTTGATGTTCATATCCGTGAATGATAGGATCCTCATATTAATTTTTTCGTAAAGTGGAGTAAAAATAGCAATACAAAATGAGGTGAAACAAATATTCTAGTTTGATTATGCAATTTGTCACTTCAGGGAGATATCTATAAAAACAACCTCTAGTTCTTGGCTATAGATGGTCAAAATGTATTCCAAAACCGCAAGTACGAATACATGGTTCAACGAAGCATATCAATAGCTCAGAACCAATGTGTTGTTATGGGGTTGAACCTCTCATGACGTTCCCTCTTTTTCACAAGAACAAGTGACTGGAATTTATGCTATGTCAAACATGGAAACATAGTTCAAGACTTATTAATAACAGTCACCTCTTTATTATTTTTATGATAAAATGAAGGGAAAATAAAAACTAAAACAAAGAATTTCAATATTGAATGATCTGTGGTGCTTGTTTAAACCTCTAGCTCATATTTGTTTCCGTGTATTAACAGTGATCAATAAACTAAACATCATAGATTTTTATTTTCATCTCTGAGTGGTCACGAGTTGAAATCTCAAGTGACTTCATTCGTTTTCTCTGTGCATTTCTTGCAGAGAGATTATACATAATGAAAACTCGCTAGAGTTTAGCGATATCGTCACGAGTTCGAAACTCTATTGACATATTATGTTTTATTTTTTCACCACGTCAAGAAACTCGATAGAGCTAGAGCTCAGCCGTACTGTCACGAGTTTGAAACTCTAAAGACTTTTTTTTCTGCTCAAAAAGGAATAAAAAAATCTCAGAGAAACTCGTGAGTCCTTAGTTGTAATGCACGAGTTAAAAACTCTAGTTTCTTAATAATTTAAAATGCGTGCCTCTTCATTGCACGACACATGCGGATTTTGGATTCGAGTCTCCAAGCATCGATTTGTTTTTTTCCGAGAATTTAATTGAGTAGCACACATAACATGCGGTAAAAAAAATATGAAGCCTCATCTAGGTTAGATGGCACATATCTAGCATAGGCTCTCCATGTGGACTTTGTCAAGATACATAAGCATATTTTTTCAAAAATAAAAATAAAACAAGAGTAAAATGCGCAACTAATCTTAACAATATAAAATAAAGTAAGTGCCCTATTTTACGTAGCCTATTGTTTCTAGTTCAATTGGCATCCGGAAGAGACCGCGCGAGTTTGGGCGACTAGGTTCAAACCCGACAGCACTTTCTTTTTTAATTTGTTTTGGGCTCATTCTTTCATAAAAATAAAAGAAGATAAAAATAAACGTGCTACATTGAACACTCCAATCATGCTAGTTCAACGGGGCATTGGGGCTGCAGAAGGGCATGTGTGCCTGGGTTCATTACCCGCAACATTTTTTTTTCAAATAAAAAAATACAGATCATATAACAAAATAGAACCCATGAGGAACAAATTGGCTCTTAGATCTGGTGGTTCTTCAGCTTTAATGTGACCTGAAGCGCTTGGCTCAATTGCCAAGCATCGGGTGTTGTTTGGTTTTTCCCGTATTAGATGGTAAATGTCTCTGTTTCAGGGTCAGGAGGTCAAGGGTTCAAACTGTACTGCAGCGCAGCAGATTTTTTAGAAAAGAACAACAAAATATTGCTAAATAGGATTTCAGAAAGTGTTGCTAGTTCAAATGGCAGCAAGGTAGTGGCCCTGAAGCATTTGCCCAGGTTCAAAACCCGGCTGGATATAATTTTTCTTGCTTTTTACTTTTTTTTTTTGGTAGAGAAAGACCATAGCACCCGCATTATTTTTCCCCGTCTGGAATTTTGTAACATACCAGAATGGCTTAATTACTTAATGCATACCCCCAATATACCCAAACTAACACTTTACATCCTCCACTTCTAAAATAGGCTTATTGCAACCCCCATTTTCAATAAGTCATACACATTGCAACCCGTAAAAAAATCCTTTACAAACTTAACTGTCAGCTGACCATCACGTCCTTTTGTTTAAGGGTGAAATTATCTATTTACTTTTATTTATAAGAATTCGTACACTGACCATTACCGCACAGTCCTGATTCCGGCCTTTCAAGCCCAGATACCGGCGTCAAGCCCAGATTCCGGCAACATTCCAGTACAAGCAATCCTCTTCTCTCCAGTTCTTGCTTGTTGTTGGCTATAACTTAGCTCTGAAACAGAAGAACAAGGCTAAAGTAAGGGGAAAAAACAGACTTCTCCATCCGTACTCGTCGATTCCCAATTTTCTACCAAGAACCCTAGGCCAAATTTGGGACTTTTGGATGGTGATAGTCATTGCCTAATAGGTTGGTTCAATTGAGGTACATGAAGTCCAGGGTATTTAAATTTGGGGCTTCTTGGAGATGCATAGGATATGGAGCTTGAAGGAGGCTTCCAGGGTTTGTTGGTTGGACAGAGAGGAAGAGCAACTGCCGGCACCACTCTCAACATGTCCCATTATTTTCCGCGCTCACCCCAATCAAACCTAACAAAGCATATACTGGATTCGGATTGTACAACAAACATATCAACCCGATTTGACTCCGCTGATCCCAATAACAAATTCCACAGAGAAACAACCATTAACCTAGCTTGGGAATCCCCTGCGACCACCACATATGATTCCCTGAGCACTGAGCAGATTAGAAGCAATTAGCAGACCTCTCTCAGGTCCACGAAATTGTCGAATCGCCAAATCAATCAACCGGATTCGAATGTATACAACTTCGTAGAGTAGAGAATTGCACGAGTCGCGATTCTCTTATTCTCCAATGGACGAACTGAAGAAACGTAGTAGAAATCAAAGGTAAATAGTGGTCGGTGATTGAGAAACGCACAGTACCTACCTTATCTTGTTCATCCTTATCTTCTTTTTTTAGGAACGTTCATCCTTATCTTCTCACTCTTTCTACTATTTTTTTTTTCTTAATTTGAATTTAATATATATGTATTGACAAATATACCCTACATATATGATTGATGTTTGAGTGGGTTTTTAACCAATTTCAATAAGTATGATTTGTTGAAATTGGAGGATGCAATAAGCCTATTCTAAAAGTGGGGGTTGCAATGTGTTAGTTTTGCTATATCGGAGGTATACATTAAGTAATTAAGCCTACCAGAATATTATCGTTTTTGGTCCCTCTCTAGATCTAAGAGTAGATCAAGGTATAGGATTTGAACAATTTTTTTTTCCGATGAACCCATAACATGGACCAATTATTTTTCCTTTGATACAAAAATGAAATTGAAAGAAAAATTATAGATACGGTGTATTATTTATTTGAATCAGTTTGGAGTCAATCAATAGAAGAGACAATCAAAACCGAAAATTAGATTTTTCGTTTGATCATTTTTTTCTTGACAATATTCATAAATAAAGAAATAATTATACATTTTCTTTTGATTGATCTCTCTCCCGGTAGAGAATGCTGAAAATTTGTTATGAACTCAATAGTAGAGAAGAGAGAACAATGTAGGGAAGAATACAAAGTCTGCATTATTCTACACCGAATTACCCTTTATATAGGTGTGCAGGTCAATCAGTATCATCCAAAGATGGTAATACAATAAGTTATGAATATTCACAATATCAATCATATATTTAAGAACACTATCGCACTGATCATGATTGAAACGCATTGAAGGAAATACATCTTCATTGAAGACTACCTTCTATAGGTTCTTCTAAATGCACTTATTTCGTACATTTAGACATACGTCTTCATGTCCAGACTTATATAAGGTATATCTTTCTTTTTTTTAGAAATATCTCTTTCTTTTTTAAGTGCCCATAAACTGAAACTATCTGCAAATTCCAGATACCTACAAAGCTACTTGTCACGGGCTGCTTTTCAAGACCTTCCCGTGCGGCACTTAGTGTCTTCAATTCCTTCTTCAAACACTAAGTCAGCCTCTCACTCGAACGCTATGCGGAAGATTAAGAACACCAAAAGAGAGCTATGAAGGAAAGAGCTTTGTATTGATTAGACAAGTAGAGAGCTTACAACTCTTCGATGATTTGGAGCAAATGAGCTCCTCCGTATTTATACAAGTCCTTCCCCCTTGGAAGGATCTAGAGATCTAATGATCTAATGGCTATCATCAATTTGCCTAGAACCTTCCTACATATTCTAGCCTAAGATATTTACAATGGATGATTCTGGAGCACCCTACACAAGGTTACATCCATACAACTTGGGAAGCTTCTAGAATATGGACTACCTAATGGGCTAAAGTGTGCTTGGACATCCCCTGGGCCCAAACTAGCCTAACTCAAAGCGAGATAAAGATGTCATGGGCAAGCCCAAGTCCAAAAATTATCAATTAAATAATGCGACCCATGACATTCTCCCCCACCTAATGATGCGGCTCCCTCGTCGCGTCGTCAGATCGGAATCGCTCGATCTTTTCCCGGAAATGCCATAACAATTCCTCGCTTTCCCATGTTCCTTCCTCCACGGGCGTCCCCTTCCATATGATGAAGTAATCCTTGTGCTTCGGTACGCCCTTGCGACTAACACTATCCTACTTGAGAATCTCGTCCACTTCCTTGTAGAACGAAGTGGCTATCGTTGGTGGTGCTCGCCTCGACTCCCAAGGTTCGGGTCTTCCTTGTCCTCGTGATACGGCTTCAACTGGCTCACGTGAAAGATCGGATGAATCTTGAACTTGGGAGGCAACTCCACCCGGTATGAAGCCTTGCCAACCTTGGCCGTCACCCGAAACGGTCACTCGTACTTCCTTCTAAAACTCTTATGAAACGGTCGGGTATGCTTAAACTACTGTGGCAAGAACTTCACAAAGACCGTGTCGTCCACCTGGAACTCTACTCGTCGCCTCTTCTTGTCCGCCCAATCCTTAACCATCCGATATGACCCTGGGCTAGACCATGCATATGAAGCTACGAGTGTACTCGGCGTCAAAGGCTGATGTCCTGTCGCTAGCTCGAATGGGCTCTTACTCGTCGCCTCTGACCGCTGCAAGTTATAGGGAAACTGGGCTATGTCCAGGAGCTTCGCGCAGTCCTTTTGGTGGGCACTCACAAAGTGCCTCAAGTACAACTCCAACAAGGCATTCACCCGTTCCGTCTGGCCATCTGTCTGCGGGTGAAAACTTGTGGAGAAGTTCAGCTTCGTGCCGAGTAGTTTGAAGAGCTCCATCCAAAACTTCCCGGTGAAGCGCACGTCCCGGTCGCTTACTTTGCTCCTTGGAACTCCACAATACTTAACCACATTCCAGAAGAAGCGTGTGGCCACCTCTGCTTCCGTGCACCCTGGTGTGGCTTGAGAAAAAGTCGCATACTTGGTGAATCGGTCCACTACCACCGTGATCGTGCCATACCCTTCCGACTTAGGTAGACACGTGATAAAGTCCATGGAGACGCTTTCCCAAGGCCTCTCCGATATTGGCAACAACTCCAACAATCCTCTCGGCTTTCTTTACTCAATCTTGTCTTGCTGGCACACAAGACAAGTCTTCACATATCTCTCTATGTCATTGCCGAGTTGGGGCCAGTAGTACTTCTCCTCCACCAATGCCAGTGTACGGTGCATCCCTGGATGTCCGGCCCACCGAGAACCGTGGCACTCCTTCAAGATGTCCCTCCGTAGGCCGTCCCACTTCGGAACATAGATCCTTCCTCCCTTAGAATAGAAAAGGCCGTCCTCCACCCAAAACCGCTTCGTCTTTCCCTCCATAGCCATCTCCACGAGGCTCCGTGCTGCTGGGTCTTGGACCATTCCCTCCTTAACTCGATCGATCACCGTGATGGTGGCTTGTGTTATGCTAGAAAACTCCGCCTTCCGACTCAATGCATCAGCAACCACGTTGCCCTTTCCCGGCTCGTACTCTAGGCTGAAGTCGAACTCCGCTAAGAAGTCCTCCCACCGTGCTTTGTTTTGGGCTTTGCTTTGGCTGCGTCTGGAAATATCTGGTGGCCACGTTATCTTTCTTTACCACGAACCTAGATCCAAGTAATTAGTGCTTCCATGTTCGCAAGCAATGGACCACGGCCGTCATCTCCTTCTCTTGGACTATGTACCGCCTCTCTGTGTCATTCAGCTTACGACTCTCGAATGCTATGGGGTGTCAATCCTGCATCAACACCCCTCCAATGGCAAACTCTGACGCGTCTGTGTGCACCTCGAACGATAGACACATGTCTGGAAACTTGAGGAACGGATCCTCTGTTATCGCCTTCTTCAACCCCATAAAGGCCTCCTCGCATTGTGTAGACCACTCCCACGCCTTGCCCTTCTTGAGGAGGTTCGTCAATGGTGCCGCCTTTGCCGAGTAACCTTTGATGAAATGGAGATAATAGTAGACCAACCCCAAGAAAGATCTCAACTCCTTCACCTTGGTAGGGGCTTCCTATTCCGATATAGCTCGCACCTTGGCCTCATCCATCATCAAGCTCCCCTTAGAGATCCGGTGGCCTACGAACTCGACCTCCTCCAACGTGGACGAGCACTTCTCCTTCTTGACTTAGAGCTCATTCTCCTTGAGCACCCGGAATACCGTCCTCAAGTGCTCCACATGGTCCTCCATGGTCAAGCTATACACCACGATCTCATCCAAGTACACCACCACAAACTTTTCTAGGAGCGGGTGGAATACCCTATTCATCAAAGTGAAAAACGTAGTGGGAGCATTTGTTAGACCAAAAGGCATAACTAAGAACTCGTAAGCCCCATACCTCGTGACACACGTTGTATTTGGCTCGTCCCCCTCCGCTATGCGAACTTGATAGTAGCCCGAACGAAGGTCTAGCTTCGAGAAGTATCGTGCACCACCAAATTGATTGAACAAGTCGGCTATGAGTGGGATTGGATACTTATTCTTCACCGTCACCTTGTTTAGAGCCTGATAGTCGATGCATAGACGAAGTGAGCCATCCTTATTCTTTTTAAATAGCACCAGTGCCCCATACGGTGCCTTCGATGGTTGGATGTAGCTCGCATCCAACAACTCCTTAAATTGCTTCTTGAGCTCCTCGAACTCCGGTGGGGACATCCAATATGGGGCCTTAGCCCGCGGCTTGCTTCCTGGCTCCAACTCGATGGCATGATCCACCTCCCTCCTTGGTGGTATACGCTTCGGCAACTCCTTCGACATCACATCGGCAAACTCCTCTAGATATTTCTCCACACACGCCGGAAACTCCTCCTTGGGGACATCTTTAGCATCCTCCTTCATCGTGGAAATGAAGGTAGCCTCCCCCTTCTTGAACCCCTTGGAGAGTTATAGCGCCCACAATGCTCCACCCTTCTTCGTTCTTTCCCTAGTCACCGGCACCAAACATGACGATCCTTATTTAATGATACACATAGTATTGAATGGTGGAATCGGGATAGCACGTACCTTATCCATGAATTATTCGCCTAGCACCATGGCGTAATCGTCCATAGGGATCACCGAGAAATCCACGGCTCCCTTCCATGACTCGAGTTGCACCGGCACGCCTCGAGTCACTCCATCGAGGTTTAGCCTCCGAGTTCACTGCCTTGACGCTTCCACATGTCTTGGCCATGGACAAGCCCAACCGTTTAGCTTCCTCCTTGGAAACGAAGTTGTTGGTAGCCCTTTTGTCCACCAGCGCCTTTGAGTTCTTGCCATTCACCTTGACTTCCACGAACATCAACCCCTTGTCCTTGGTCTTGGCCTCCACCTTGGTCTGCACGGCGTTGATGAGTTGCAACGAGCCAACCTTGCCTTCCTCCTCTGTCTCCTGTGCCTCGTGACCTCGTGCCTCCACCTCTGAGTAATGGGAGTTAAGCTTGGAAAGGTTAGGGCAATCCCTTATGTGGTGCGGTACCTTGCACTAATAGCATCCACTAGGACCACTCGACTTGTTCCCTTGGTCCTTCTTGACTGGCGGCTTAGATCCTTGCACCTCCTTGCCTTTTTCCTTCGCTTTGTCTCCCCCACCTTTGGCATGGTCCGACTTCGGAGGCTTTGGACGTGCGTCCATACCACCCTTGTGGAACTCAATTTATTTTTCGGCCTCGACAATAGCTGGAGTCAGGCTTGTCACTCCCCGACGATCCAACTCGTGCTTGGCCCACAGTTGTAGCCCACTCATGAAGTTGAAGAACTTGTCATCATCACTTATATCCGGTATCTCAAACAACAAGTTAGTTTAAGCCGTAACATAATCTTTAATAAAACCGGTATGTTTGAGATAACGAAGTTTTTGCCGAGCTTTATACTTAGTATTTTCGGGTTAGAAGTGACGTTTAAAATCAACTTTAAAATCATCCCAAGTAGCAAGAACGACCGTACCTCGTTTGATCTCGTCACTCCTTAATCTCCACCATGCCTAAGCATTCTCCATGAAGAAAATAGTAGCCGCATCGATCTTAGCTTGCTCGTCCTCGATCCTTAGGTGTTCAAGATACCGCTCCACGCTCCACAGGAACAAGTCTATCTCCTTGGCATCCCTCTTACCTTCATAGGTATTTGGATTAGGGACATCGATCTTCGGGACCGCCACCGTGCCAAGAGAATGGTTCACGACTGCCTCCTTGCATACAGTCCAATCCCCCTTTATGAACTGTATCTCCTCCTTGAGAGCCGCCATCTCGTCCATCATGCTACCGAGTTGAGCCTCCAAGTCCTCCTTCAAAGTAGCCAACCAGGCATTGAGAAGTCCTTGCACTTCTCCCTTAGCTCCTCCACGGTCTCCTTGGTTGGAAAGTCTTCCTCCACCCTCTCGAGGAACGACACCCAATTCTTCTCCACACGAACCATGCGAGCCTCCAAGACGGCTATTTGACCCGACTTGCCTCGAGTGCTCTTGGCTCCCATGTTGGATACATTGCTACCGTCTCCCTCCATCGACCTTGCTCTGATACCAACTGTCACGGGCTACTTTTCACGACCTTCCAGTGCGATACTTAGTGTCTTCAATTCCTTCTGCAAACACTAAGTCAGCCTCTCACTCGAACGCTTTGTAGAAGATTAAGAACACCGAAAGAGAGATATGAAGGTAACAGCTTTGTATTGCTTAGAGAAGTAGAGAGCTTACAACTCTTGGATGATTTGGAGCAAATGAGCTCCTCCCTATTTATACAAGTCCTTCCCCCTTGGAAGGATCTAGAGATCTAATGATCTAACGGCTATGATCAATTGGCCTAGAACCTTAATACATGTTCTAGCCTAAGATATTCACAATGGATGATTCTAGAGCTCCCTACACAAGGTTACATCCATACAACTTGAGAAGCTTCTAGAATATGGACTATCTAATGGGCTAAAGTGGGCTAGGACATCCCCTAAGCCCAAACTAGACTAACTCCAAGTGGGCTAAAGATGTCATGGGCAAGCCCAAGTCCAAAAATTATCAAGTAAATAATGCGGCCCATGACATAGTTCGCGATTAGATTTCAACTGAGTTACTCCACCACTTCACGGGTCTGTAAACTAGTATTCAGTTTGTTAGGATGGATATGCTTATTGTCAAATCACATTAGTCAGGTCAGCTGCATCTAGGTCAGCTGCATCTTGTAGGGTTTTGATTCATGGATGCGCAATGGAATCAATAATTAACCATGCAAAACCCTCCAAGGTTTACAAGTCAAGAGACATAACGATGGTAAAGGAAGAAATCAATAACACACCTTAGGGTTCTCCTTTGATGACTTCAAACGCGAATTGTGTCACGTTCTCTATAGTTGATCCACGCCAAGAGTTGATTTCTCGATCTCCTACTCCTTGGTGCTAGCCCGGAAAGAAGAAGAGGAAGAAGAATCACGCAAAACGAGACCAAACCAAGGAGGTTCGGCCTCCTTGGGGCCGACGGGGAGGGGCAGCGGCAAAGGGAGGGGCGGTCGGCTCCTTCCTTGCTTGTTTCTCTCTCCTTTTGTTCTCTTCCACTCTAGTTATGATCAATTATGAGCATAAGTTATGGGAAGGAAGGAAGGAAGGTCCTTTATATAGTCCAACAACTCCTTGCCAACTACCTAAAGGACTTATTCTAGTCCTACTAGAATTCAATTTAGTCCCTTCCTTACAAATTAGTCCCTACTAAGTTTTCAAGGTTTTGCAAAGTGATACTTCTAATTAATTAATCCAATTAATTAATTCCCAAATCTAGTTCAACTCTATAGAACGTGTGACCCCATAGTTTCTATCTAGTTGGTAGCAACTTTTTTCTAATATGGAGCGGTTTCTAGCAAAACATCCATTCTAGCCAACTAACAGAATAGTCATATTGACAACCTTTGTACAAGTAATTGTCTCATCCCTTTGTCTCGATATCCGGATTGGACACGAGACATACAAGTCACACTCGTATATCCAATCTATAGTTTCTCGATCTATGGGAATAGCCTTATTCGTGCAAATAACATCTATATCCCATATTGATTTATTTGAGTCTGGCCAAACATTCTATAAGCACTACCCTCGAGTGGACTAGGATATTTGCTCCCGTTATGTGGGAGGGACAAACTCTATCTACGTCTACTACGATCTCTAATCTTGCTTCTTATTGTATCCAGTACACGCCTTTATAACTACCCAGTTACGGTGTAGCGTTTAACGCTACCAAAATCACAATAATCCACAACTAGAATATCTAGTGACTTCAAGTCTAAGGATGACAATACCATTGCACCGCGAGAAGCGCTTGTGACTCAACATAACGTGTATGTAGCCTTCTCGGAGATGGGTCAATCCAGTGTGTCATTACCCCTAATGCACACCTATGTGTTGGATCGTGATATATCCATATCAATCCAACCCCATACTAGTCTATAGATGATCGTCCCATTAATCATTATACTGGACTAGGGATATTTAAGATAAACAACACAATTGTAAATTTAAGGACTTCATTATATAAATATCCAATAAATAATAAATGAATTACGAGCCATAAATAAATTCATACTAAACTAGATTGCCTCTAGGGCATCTATTCCAACAGTTTCCCACTTGCACTAGAGCCAATCTGGCGCATCTCGTATGCCCATACTCCTAGTGTGCCCTTCATGCTTCCACTGCGTGAGTGGCTTTGTAAGCGGGTCTGGTAGATTCTCATCTGTAGGAATCTTGCATATCCGAACGTCTCCTCTATCGATAATATCTCGAATCAGATGAAACTTCCTGAGCACGTGCTTGGATTTCTGGTGCGACCTGGGTTCCTTCGATTGCGCGATCTCCCCAGTGTTGTCACAGTACAACTCGACTGGATCCGCAATGCTAGGAACCACACCAAGTTCAGAAACAAACTTTCTGATCCAAACTGCTTCCTTTGCTGCGCCATTTGCAGCAATGTACTCAGCCTCTGTTGTAGAATCAGCCACCGTCTCTTGCTTGGAACTCTTCCAGCTCACCGCTGCTCCATTCAGGCAAAACACATATCCCGAATGTGATCTGAATTCATCTCTTTCGGTTTGGAAGTTTGCATCAGTGTAACCCCTTACGCGCAACTCTTCCTCACCGCCAAATATCAAGAAAGCATCCTTAGTTCTTCTCAAGTATTTTAAAATGTTCTTAACTGCAATCCAGTGACTCTCACCTGGATTGGATTGGTATCTTCTTGTCATACTCAAGGAATATGACACATCTGGTCTAGTACATAACATGGCGTACATGATAGATCCTATGGCTGAGGCATATGGAATTCTACTCATGTGTTCCTTTTCAATCTCATTGGAAGGACAACCACTCTTCGAAAGAGTGATTCCATGTGACATGGGCAAGAATCCCTTCTTGGAATCTTGCATGTTGAACCGTTTCAACACCTTGTCAATATATGTACTTTGACTTAGGCCTAGCAGTCTCTTAGATCTATCTCTATAGATCTTTATACCGAGTATATAGGCTGCTTCTCCTAAGTCCTTCATTGAGAAACACTTCCCTATCCAATCTTTAACAAATTGTAGCATGGGAACGTCGTTTCCAATGAGTAGTATGTCATCCACATAAAAGACCATAAAAGCTACAGAGCTCCCACTAACCTTCTTGTATACACAAGACTCATCTTCGTTCCTGATGAAGCCAAACTCTTTGACTACTTCATCAAAACTTCGATTCCAACTACTAGAAGCTTGCTTCAATCCATAAATGGATTTTTGCAGTTTACATACTTTGTTGGCTTGCTTTGGATCTTCAAAACCCTCCGGCTGTATCATATACACGTCCTCGAGGAGATTCCCATAAAGGAATGTTGTTTTGACATCCATCTGCCAAATCTCATAGTCATGGTATGCTGCAATCGCAAGTAGGATTCCAATGGATTTGGTCATAGCGACTGGTGAAAAGGTTTCATCATAGAGAATACCATGAATCTGTCTGAATCCTTTAGCCACCAATCGGCCCTTATAGGTAATCACATTACCATCCATGTCGATCTTCTTCTTGAAGACCCACTTGAACCCTATGGGTCGCGCCCCTTCGGGTGGTTCCACCAAAGTCCATACTTTGTCGGTATACATGGATTCCATATCGGATCTCATGGCTTCTAGCCACTTCTGAGAGTCTGGGCCCTTCATGGCCTCTTCATAGGTAGTAGGCTCATCATCTATGAGCATCGTGTCACCGGAATCGGTCACGAGAAGTCCATACCTCTCGGGTTCCTGGCGTACTCTACTAGATCTACGAAGCTCTTGTGTTACCTGAACAGGCTGCTCCACAACTGCTTGTGGTTCCTGTTCGTGTTCCATAATCGGTTCAGTGATTTGTGGTTCTTGAACCTCTTCAAGCTCTACAGTCCTCCCACTTGCTTCTTTAGAGACATACTCTCTTTCTAGAAACACGCCGGTCCGAGCAACAAACACTTTGTTCTCGGCTGGATTGTAGAAGTAGTAACCCTTAGTTTCCTTAGGGTACCCCACAAACTTACACTTATCCGATTTTGGCCCTAGCTTGTCTGATTGTAAACGTTTTACATAGACATCGCAGCTCCAAATCCTCATGAACGACAGTGTGGGACGCCTACCACTCCACATCTCATATGGTGTCTTCATGACTGATTTAGAAGGAACACGGTTAATGGTGAAAGCTGCACTTAATAGAGCGTGGCCCCAAAACGATAATGGAAGATCGGTTTGACACATCATAGATCGAACCATATCCAATAGGGTTCAATTCCTCCTCTCAGACACGCCATTCCATTGTGGCGTTCCGGGTGGAGTGAGTTGGGACACGATCCCACACTCTCTAAGATAGTCGTCAAACTCTTGGCTTAAGTATTCTCCTCAACGATCCGATCGTAGAGCCTTGATACTTTTGCCAAGTTGCTTCTCTACTTCATTCCCGAATTCTTTGAACACTTCAAAGGATTCGGATTTTTCCCTCATGAGGTACACAAATCCATATCTACTGTAGTCATCAGTAAATGTAATGAAGTAGACATAACCTCCCCTGGCATGTGTGGCAAATGGCCCACACACATCAGTATGTATGAGCGCCAATTGCTCACTAGTCCTTTCAACTTTCTTATTGAAAGGGAACATTGTCATTTTTCCCAATAAACAAGCCTCACATGTCTCATATGATTCAAAATAAAATGAGTCTAGTAATCCATCCTTATGGAGTCTAGATATACGTTTCTCGTTTATGTGGCCTAAACGACAGTGCCATAAATAAGCAGGATTTAAATCATTTATTTTAATTCGCTTTGTATTAATTTTGTAGACAGGATTGCTTAGATCAAGGACATACAGTCCATTAAATAATTGCGCACTAAAATGGTGAATATTATTCAAATAAAAGGAACAACAATTGTTCTTTATTGAAATAACAAAACCATCCTTGTCCAAACAAGATATAGAAATAATGTTTCTGCTCATAGCAGGCACAAAATAGCAATTATTTATGTCTAAAACTAATCCTGAAGGCAGAGATAGCTCGCACACGCCTATGGCCAACACAGCAACTTTTGCTCCATTCCCAACGCGGAGATCTACCTCTCCTTTAGCCAATCTTCTACTTTTCTTTAGATCCTGCACATTTCGACAAATGTGACATCCACATCCAGTATCTAATACCCATGATATAAAGACAGTTAAATTGACATCTACAACAAAAATACCTGGTGGTGGTGGAATCACTATTCCAAGCCTCTTGTCCTTCAGATATTTTGGGCAAATCCTCCTCATGTGTCCTGGCTGACTGCAGTAATGACATTCACCTTTAGTCACACCTTTGGCAATGCCACCAACAGGCTTAAGGGCAGGTTCCTTGGACTTGGCAACTGACTTGCCTTTGCCCTTTCCTTTCTGCACCATCATAATGGCCTTGCCCTTACCCTTGTTGATGCTCTGTTCAGCTGTCCTCAACATATTGGGTAAATCTGGCAGTGGTTTCACGATCTCGTTCATGTTATAGTTCATGATGAACTGTCCGTAACTCTCGGGCAAGGATTGCAACACGAGATCGGTTGCCAACTCTTGGCCGACCGGGAACCCTATTCGGGTGAGATTCTCCAAGTACCCGATCATACGGAGTACATGGGGTCCCACCGGGTTCCCTTCTGCCATATGACACTTGAACAGTGCCTTAGAGACCTCATACCTCTCTACCCTTGCCTGCTCTTGGAAGAGCTGCTCCAGATGCTCGATCATATCGACAGCATTCATGTTTTCGTGTTGATTTTGAAGCTCAGAAGTCATGGTGCATAGCATAAGGCAGGCCGCATCATTAGCGTCATCAACACGCTTTTGATACGCCTTTAGGGAAGCAGGTGTTTGGTTCTCTTGACCTTCTCGAACATGCTCCTCTATCGCGTACAGTTTCTTCTCTTGCTTGAAAACAATTCTCAAGTTTCTGTACCAATCAAGAAAGTTGGTTCCAGAGAGCTTGTCCTTCTCAAGGGCAGATCGTAGGGAATGTTGTGAACTCGATGAGTTGTTTGCCATTTGAAATTCTACAAAAGGAAAATACGAAAGATTTAGTATTTGTGAATTTTTGACTATATTCAATAATGGCTAGTTTATCAAATATAGCTCCCACTATTTTTCCTACGGGTTAATAACCCTCAAGATATTAATGCGGAAAATATCCTTATATTTTCTAGTGGGCCAAGATCCATGTTTCATCTCCTTATAAGCTTGCTTTGGCAAGTCACCCATAATTTGACTACTTTAGGTAGGAACAATTCCAATTGCATCCCTTATGCAACTCTTGGTTCAATTGGGCAAATAACTCCTTATTTATCCATCCATATGGATAATCCCAACTGATTGCCTCTAGGTTTCTTAATCATATTAATAGCCTAGTTGTGTTCAACCTCTTATTTAAAAAAATTCACATTACTAGCTTGTACCATCGCATTCCATCATTATGAACCAAGTCGCCATGCTTTGGCACGCACGAACTTGATAAATAATGATGATAATGAGTGTTTAAATAACGAGAAGGCAAGAACACAATATTTGAATTTTGAGGGATTTTAAATTCAATTTTTAATTGTTTTGTTGATCAAAATCAACTAATCTATCTATTTGAGTTTGGGCACAACTCCAAATAATAGATACGGGTTGTCTAATTATCTTATTATCCTAATCGCATGCATCATCCATACACCAACCACAAAATAATAAGACAATAAAGTAAACAACCACAAAACAAAATTGAACGTGATGTGGATATGGCATTTTCTAGACTAAGATAATTCCAAGCCAATGGAATTATCTATGAACCCTAAAAGAACACATCTCCATGCGTCCTGATCTTTTGGTCCATCCTTCATAGTCATATGGAATGTTTCATGCTCCATGCTCCATCTTTTGTGACTCCTTTTGGCTTTGGGCTTCTTTTCTTCAATCTTGGCTAACAATCTACTTTATCTAGACCTAGCTAACTTCTATACTAAATAAAATAAATCTCACAAGTTGAGAAAAAAATGGCACGCAGGCCATAATACCCTAATTAATTATTACAATTAATTGATCAGCTCGCATGCCGTAAACCAAACTACAAAAAAAAACATCCACATCAAACCACATCCTAAGGCCATATCCAATCACCATGCGAATTGCACATAAACAGTTAAAATCCAATTTTAATGCGCTTGGTCAATTTTAATTGATTTTAGGATTTCTAGAGTTAAAACGGTCCATGGGCCCAACAATCCAATTTCACGGGCCCATAAAAGTGAACCGCAAGGCCCTAGGGCGGGCCCGGCCCCTAAGGCGGCCAAGACTTGGGCGGCAAGCAAGAGGGGGCGGTCCCCTTAGGGGGCCGAACCTCTATAGGGAGTTTTTTCCAAAACAACTCCCTTGCTTGGTGCCCAAGTTTGGTTGTTTCCTTGTTTTGGAAGAACTCCTTCCCCAAGGATGCCCAAACCCTAGATCTAAGATCCTAAAATTTCTCAAACTCACTAATTCATGCATCCAATGCAAAAATTAGATCTTGTTATGATTGATTATTGATAAATTGCATCTCATGCTTGATTTGTCTTGTTTTACGCGATAAACAATCAATTTAAGGTGTAAAACAACTAAAACGTAACACATAAATCAAGTTTATGCTCTACGACCTGTGGCTCTGATACCACTGTAGGGTTTTGTTTCAAGGATGCCCAACGGAAATAATAATTAACCATGCAAAAACCTCCAAGGATCACAAGTCAAGATACATAACGATGGTAAAGGAAGAAATCAATAACACACCTTAGGGTTCTCCTTTGATGACTTCAAACACGAATTGTGTCACGTTCTCTATAGTTGATCCACGCCTAGAGTTGATTTCTAGATCTCCCACTCCTTGGTGCTAGCCCGGAAAGAGGAAGAGGAAGAAGAATCACGCAAAACGAGACAAAACCAAGGAGGTTCGGCCTCCTTGGGGCCGACGGGGACGGACGGCGGCAAAGGGAGGGGCGGTCGGCTCCTTCCTTGCTTGTTGCTCTCTCGTTTTGTTCTCTCCCACTCTAGTTATGATCAATTATGAGCATAAGTTGTGGGAAGGAAGGAATGTCCTTTATATAGTCCAACAACTCCTTGCCAACTACCTAAAGGACTTATTCTAGTCCTTCTAGAATTCAATTTAGTCCCTTCCTTGCAAATTAGTCCCTACTAAGTTTTCAAGGTTTTGCAAAGTGATCCTTCTAATTAATTAATCCAATTAATTAATTCCAAAATCTAGTTCAACTCTATATAGCGTGTGACCCCATAGGTTCTATCTAGTTGGTAGCAACGTTTTGCTAATATGGAGCGGTTTCTAGCGAAACATCCATTCTAGCCAACTAATAGAATAGTCATCTTGACAAACCTTTGTACAAATAATTGTCTCATCCCTTTGTCTCCATATCCGGATTGGACACGAGAAATACAAGTCACACTCGTATATCCAATCCATATTTTCTCGATCCATGGGAATAGCCTTATTCGTGCAAATAACATCAATATCCCATATTGATTTCTTTGAGTATGACCAGACATTCTATAAGCATTATCACTCGAGTGGCCTAGGATATTTGCTCTCGTTATGTGGGAGGGACAAATTATATCTACGTCTACTACGATCTCTAAGTTTGCTTCTTATTGTATCCAGTACACGCCTTTATAACTACCCAGTTACGGTGTAGCGTTTAACGCTACCAAAATCACAATAATCCACAATTACAATATCTAGTGACTTCAAGTCTAAGGATGACAATACTATTGAACCGCGAGAAGCGCTTTTGACTCAACATAACGTGTATGTAGCCTTCTCGGAGATGGGTCAATCCAGTGCTTCATTACCCCTAATGCACACCTATGTGTTGGATCATGATATCTCCATATAAATCCAACCCATACTAGTCTATAGATGATTGTCCCATTAATCATTATACTGGACTAGGGATATTTAAGATAAACAACACAATTGTAAATTTAAGGACTTCATTATATTAAATATCCAATAAATAATAAATGAATATCTAACTGATCACTCATTGAGGCGACCAATCACCTTCAACTAGTGTAACTGTCACATTATTTTTTGTCCTGAAAGCATGAAATAAAATGAAGCATGTAAGACATGCTATTTTATCAACCGAGCTATCTTATTCTGATCTTGTTCCAATCATCTAAAATTGTGATTTTCTTAGTTCTTGGATGGTGCATTGACAGTCAAACACTTTGTTTGAAGTCTTTTTCTCCACTCGTTTGATTAATCATCTCCAGTTCAATTATCGCAGACAATCAGTACTTCAGTAGTGTTACAGTTTTACGAGTTTAAACATGAAGGGTCTTACAATTTTGTACCAGCTGTGATTTTCTTTAAGTATGGCTATATACAATGTTTCTCTCATTCCAAATTCAACAGGATGCTTGTGAACAATGGAATTCACTTGGACATAGCAGCTGGACTGGTAGGATTCGCTTTCAGAACATTGCAGAAGGAGTTTCTACTCTCTTTCATAACATGGTCACCAGTAGTCTGTAACGCCTATGTAGGAAAATAAAATGAAAATAAACAGACAATGCCAAAAAAAATCAAGAATATTTAATTAATTTGGTTGTGCATGAAGTTCAGAAATTTTATCATATTCAAAGCAGATGTAAGAACTTCAAAGGAGCTTTTCATTTTTCTTCCATACGGAAAACCACGACCATAGGTTTCCTATTGTTTTAGCTTTAATAGCCAATAGCGAAGACACCTGCTTGTATAAGCTAGGATCTGGATTGTTTGTGACTGAAGGAGAAGCACCTGCATCAAAAATAATTTTTCTGAGTTACTTTAATTATACAAGTTCACTGCTACCAGATACTCCCTCCGTCCCGACAGGTTTTTCAAAATTTCCTTTTTGAGACGTCCCACGCGATTGTTCAATCTTTCCTAAAATGGAAAGTTTGCTACGTGTAATTGACCATTTTAACCCTACTGAAAAAAACACTTCTAAATCTTATTTGGGCCAAATTAACCATCTCATTCAGATTTGGACCTAATTAAATTAGATTAGCAACTAACCTAATTAATCAGGCCCAAATCAGTACTCCCCATTTCTTATCTTCACAACTTAACCTAATTTTTCTCCCCATATCTTATCTTCTATTTTGCTGTTCTTCACCGCCGCACGCACACAGAGACAGAGAGGGAGGGAGGAGAGCGAGAGAGAGGGGGAAGAGGAAGAGAGGGCGGGAGATCTGTTGGGCAAAGCTTGTTCGAGAGCAGATCGGGGGGAGGGAGAGAGAGAGAGAGGGAGAAGGAGGCGGACGGTGAGAGAGCGACGCCGCCTCCATCTCCATCTCTGTCTCCCTTCGTTTCTCTCCGTCTGCTGCAAATCGAAGGTGGACGGCGGCTTTGTGGCGGCGTTGGTGACGGATCTGTGGAGTCATCTTCATCTCTTCAGGCGTTGGAAAGCCCATTCAAGCGATGGAGTCCACCACTGTGGTGAGGATTCAACGGATCTGTGGAGTCCTCTTCCTCTCTTCTTCTTCTTCTTCTTTTCTGGATTGTTTCATCACCAGATCCGATTCTAAATCTTTTTTTGAAACTTTTTTGGTTTGATATTTGTTGCCAATGACAAATTTGGTTGTTTAATTTTGTAGTATGTTTCATTTGTGTTGTGGAACTGTCGGTTCATTCATATTGTTCATAAAAAAAGACCTTGATTTTTTTTCTTGTGTTTTTGTTGGAGTTCATGTGAATGATTTGGGTGCTGTTTAGTTCTTGGGTTCAAGAACAGTGGGCTGTGAAGCTTTGTACTTAATCTAGGGAGAGTTTTAGAAGGAGGGTGGAACTAGAGGGGCAAAGTAGACTTTTCACCTGTTTTTTAATAAAGCAACTTTTTTTTTCTTTGAACAACCGCGTGGGACGGAGGGAGTATTCGAATAACATTATATTGTTTTGTTAAAGTAGGTAGAAAGAAAATTTGTACAGCAATGATTCACTTGATTATTTTATTTTCATACAGGGGAGATAGGGATGAAGTCACCATCTTCAACTTGTAATCATAATTCAAGTCCAGGACTTTTTATGTATGGTAGAAAGAAAATTTGTACAGCAATGATTCACTTGATTATTTTAATGTTGACTGTCCAAAACTAATTGTCCAATTCTCTTCAATTGCACAATTTTGCCACTTTATGGATAACCGATTACACACACACTCAGAGCTGAAAACGTACCTTCATCTGGGTTCGAAGAATCGTGCTGAACATCTTCAACAGGATACCAACTTTCCAAACTATCTTCATCATTGCATGGCTCTGATGCTAACGGTGCACCATCATATCTCAAAATGTGATTCAAGATATAATAGCCACCCGGTTGTGGAGCCAGAAAAAAAGTTTCTACAAAGCTTTTCATAATGTCCCGACTCCTCCAGGTGCCTGTTACCAAAACAATAATTCCTCCAATTAGAGAAGCTTGACCATCTATACTTTGTACCTCAACCTGACCACCTTTGCAATATACTGACAATATCTGATCATTGATCCCCTGAATTAAAAACAATGATTCTCTATCAAGATTAATTAGTAGATGGCATTTCATAAGTACAATGCAAATTATTCTAAAGAGATTGGGCCAGGGAATGCTGTTGTTGCTGCCATCATAGTTGCTTTTCGACAGCAGAAGCAGTTTTAGTGTGTTTGGTATTTTTTTTTTTTTTTTGACATTTCAGACAATTTCTGCTGTCCCACAACAGTTTTCATGAAGTAAGGGATGAGATGCTTTTCTGGAACCTGTTTTTTATTCATCTATCTTCAATCGATTTTAACCTTCAAATTTTGAAAATTCTCAATATTTATCTTTACCAAACCTATGCATGCAATATAGTTTTGTTGTTCTACAGTTCTACTTACTCACAACAAGTTCACAGTTCAACCGATTTTGACCTTAAAATTTTGAAAATTCTCAATATTTATGCTACCAGAATTTGTGTTTCTCTTTTAAATTTCAGGTACGACTAGGAGGGTTGTTTGTGTGATCAAAATCATTCCTTATTTGTTTGGAATATCTTTTATTATTATTTTTTATGATGGTTAAAAAACAAATTAAGTAAAGGAAAAATAAATATTCTAGAAAAAAAACTATTGTTCTTTAAAACCCACCTCCATTGAGGTAACTGTAACTAACTTTCCATCCATATCTGGCCAGCTAAGTTGGCTTTCAACTTGATAAAATTTGTGGGAAACACATGGTTTTGTGACGAGAATGGCATAATATTGGTGTGTGAAACTTCTTGCAACATGAAGCGGATCAATTAAAAGAGCTTCATAATTCTCATTCGCCATCCCTGCTTCCAGAATAATCAGAAACGTATAACAAGAATGAAACAATGCCGCAACATACATCTCATTTTTCACAATATACAAATTAGAGGAGTTACAAATGTTATCAACGATGAATATAAATCGACAAAAATAATAAAAGAGAGCACATCCGGATACACACACACACACACTAAAGGCTAGGAAGGAAATATAAAAGAATTATTGCGGCGATAAAAATAGCAAATAAAATAACACGACATACGACAAGAGCAACTTTACTATGATAAAAATACTCGTGGGGCAACGTACAAGTTATGCTACAACCGGTGTAACATGATGCTGGTAAACCGACAAAGAACATATAAATTGTTGGTGATCGAGGGTGATAAATATATAACTTAGGGTATTACAATAATAAATAGCGAATAAAACAAAAAATAACATACGACAATAACAATTGTACTTCTGCCATCAACAATAGCATGAAAATAGCTACTGGTGATGTCACGAAGAAGTTATGCTACAACCGTTGTAAGATGACGCACGTAAACCGACAAAGAACTTGTATGGGATGTAATAAATTACCATGAGCGGATACTTTACGGCGATAATAAATTGCAAATAAACAAAACTTCATTATATGATTTGTGAGGAATTGCAGATATCACTTACTAATACCGCTTACTTTATGGCGATAATAAAATGCAAATAAAATAAAACTCGAAATACATTTTTTTGCGGAATTGCAGGTATCAAATCTCTAGGTAGAACCCGGTTAACCACTTCATTATAAAACCTACTGTAGAAAGTTTTAATGTACTCGTGTTCATTTCCATTTGCAATAAACATAGCAAAACAGATAACCAAATAGCTAATTTACGAGATAGTTAATCTTGATTTTAATTGATGTTCTAAGGTCTTAGTGCCTTTGGCTTGAAGACATGAAGAGATTTACACTAGTTAACACAGAACATTTGAAATTATTAGTTCATAAGTTTGTAAGCACAACTAAAGTCTCAAAAACAAAAAGAAAAATAAATCCAAAGGCACTAGTTCATAAGTTTGAAACAGTAGTCCTGTTTTGTCAGGAAATGGTCTTCCAACTCCATGGGGAAAAAATAAAAACAAAACACATCCCTTTGCCAATTATTGAATAAAGCATAAACCCACATCCGGAGGTAATATACAGATAGTGAGGAGTTAGAACCGTTATATAATGAAGAATATGAATCAACAAAGACATTAGAAATGGAGAAAATCCGGAGGTAATATACTAATTAAGCAGGAAATATATAAGAGTGTTCTTTGAGGCAATAATAAATAGGGAATAAAACAAAACACAACATACGAGAAAAGTGATTTTGCTTCTGTCATCAACATACAGCGAGTGCTAATTTTTTAAATTGTGTTACATGCCAGCGGATGAAACCGCCGGTATTTTCTGTAACTACCAGCGGGTAGAACGATCCGCTGCTATAAGAGGCCTATACCAGCGGGTAAGTGACAAACCGCTGTTATAAGGGCTCTACACCAGCGGCTGAATGACCAACTGCTGCAATAGAGAAAACTTATGGCTGTGGGTCCAATACCCGCTGCTAAAGAACTTATTTTGCCGGCGGCTGTGTAATACCCGCTGGCATAGATATTCTATAGCAGCAGCTTTATAAGCCGCCGGTAAAATAATCGCCGCTATAGCCTTAATTTCCTGTGGTGATAGGTGCTGGTGAAGCAACATACAAATTATGTTACAACCGCTGTAAGATGTAAAATTGTTGGCGATCTAAGAGTGATAAATAACTAAGAGTATTATTTACCACAATAATAAATAGGGAATCAAACAAAGGATTAATTACTTAATGTATATCCCAGTGTGTCAAAACTAATACATTGCAATCCACACTATTGTAATAGGCTAATTGCATCCCCTATTTGTGTTTGGCAAAAAAAAAATCCCCTATTTGCAACAAATCCTACTTATTGAAACTAGTAAACATAAACAGTTAGAAACTTGACCGTGAATGCAGTTAATTGACGTTTATGTCCCATTTTGTGAGGGCCTTTTTTCCATTCTCTTTTCCATATGAACATGATGAACACCAACATATCACCACTAGGACCGCCACTATTACCGCCAACAATCCAGGAAATTATTCCAGTGCCGCCACCACCACCACCATCTCCTAGCATTATTTCCGCTACAGCTCCACCTTCACCACCACAAATATCCATATTCCGGTAACTATAACATTGCGAACAACAAACCTAATCGGAAAATGAAAGAACACATCGGAAACCTCTTTCCTCACAAACCTCTGTTTCAGTTTGTGTTATGCATCAAAAGCTAAATGAACACGGTGAAAACCCGATGCGTTAATGAACTCTAGGGATGTATGGGCAAGTGCTGGGGTCTTCGTGGCTTCCCCAAATCATGTCTTCTTCCCGTGATGATATGAGGAAGTCAATCTATTCATCGATCCATCGAGCATTGAGTTCCGAAATTGGGAAAATATGGTATGAACCCTAGATCTGTTTCTTGTCAACTATTCATTTCCTGTTAGAATTCAGCACAATTTATCACCCTTATCGTGTTGGAGAAGCTGAGACAAGTCTTGAAAGCCCGAGCACAGTCCCCAATTAGTCATAAATTCGAAGGTTCATCGGAATCTGGGTTGGTGGCTGCCGAATCTTTCTCCCATCGCCAATGAATTCACCTCCAACGATGTCACCATCTACGACGGCTGCCGCCACGTCTTTTTTGTCGAAGGAGAATCGGATGGAGCGAGAGATATTAGTCGAAGAAGCAACAGAAGGCAGGCCGCTCCTCCTTCCCTGTCCATCTTCCCCTCCATCCCGTTCTTCTGTATCGGTTTCTCCCATTTCTTTCTTCTTTTCTTTGTTTTATTGGATTCTACACCTTAATGTTTGAATATTTTCATTTGAACCCCATATCAACTTTACTTATAAAAAAGAAACATGGATTTTTTTTTTAATTAGATGTGTTTGTAGGTCAAGAAATAGACAAAACTACCCTCTTTCCCCGTAGTGTGTGGACGGAAAATTTTAACCAGTTTCGGTAAGTATGATATATTGCAAATAGGAAATTGCAATAAGTCTATTACAAAAGTGTGGATTGCAATCGGTTAGTTTTGGTATACTGGGGTTATGCATTAAGCCTAAGACAAAACAAGCAAAAACAATTTTACTTCCGTCAACAATTGCATGAAAAGAGCTACGGGTGAAGCAACTTACATGTTATGCTATACAACCGCAATATGATGAAGCAGGTAAACCAGATAGCTAATTAACCAAACAGCTAAATAGAGTTTTAAATGATGTTCTAAGGTCTTAGTGGGGTTTGGTTTGAAGACATGAAGATTTCTATAATAGTTGAAACATGAAATTTGAAATTATTTAGTTTAGAAGTTTGTAAGCATAAGCTAAACATGTCCCGAAAAACAAAAAAGTAAAGTGGTCCTGATTTGTCAAGAAAGGGTCTTCCAACTCATGGGGATGAAAGAAAAACAAAAAACGTCCCTTTGAAAAATATTGAAAAAATCATAAACCCTAAGAAAACGTCAAGAGGCTTTTGAAAATGTGGCTGATTTACATAACCACAAAATATATCAAACAGTATGACCACATTCTGTTCAGCTCCCATATGAACAACTTACATACAACTTATATACATATTAAATGTGTATATGTATATACATAATACATATATATATATACGTACAATGTTGTCATTTTAGAACACCCTCTTTGTACCCTCCTCTCCTTATCCTTCCTTATACCATCCTGTAGGTGGTACAAGATTATAGGTAAAAAAATTGAGAATTGTACCTAAGGAATAAGAAGATCGTTTTGTACCTACTCCTTATCGTGCATCCAAACAAAGGATAAGAACCAGGCATACATTTTTATCCTTGTCCCTCTTCCTTATACCTTACCCAAACGAGGCCTAAACCTAGACACATACATGGTTAGGACTGCACATGGTTACAACATATCCAAACCAGTCAATCTTAGTCCACGGTTACAACATATCCAAACCAGTCCATCTTAGTCCAGAAAACCCTTCTTTAATCCAAATCAATCCTCAACATGCATCTACTCTAGATCAATTTACTACATCAAACAGATCAGAAAATCGAACTCAAACCCTTCAACATGCATGTATTCTAAACTGATCAATTCCATTTATTAGGTCATAAGCATAGAGAAACATATAACAGATCAATGAATAACTCAAACACTGATATAGAGAGCTGAGAGATCATGTACCTCCGTGGATTGAGAGACACAGACGAGGTATATTGAAGGAAAAACACGTTCAGATAGACTGAAGGAATGAGTGATTATGGATCAAGAGAGAGAGAGAGAGAGAGAGAGAGGGAGCGGAAAAAAGTTTATTCACCTTCATATTCAAGCTCAGGGTGTGTTATGGCCGCCAGCTCATCCACATACCTAAATATGTGATTCAACACGTAGTACCCTTTCTCCTCGGGAGCTAAGAAAAAAGTTTCTAAAAAGGCTCGTGATGTTTCTGTTCCTCTCCAACTTCCGGTTACAACAACTATAAGCCCTCCCATTTGAGAAGACTGACAATCTATGTTTGCTATTTGGGCTTGACAGCCACTGTAGTCCTTAGCCATTATCAGATCATAGATTTTCTGTAGAAACAGACATTAGGCGTATAAAATGACAATTAACATTACCGCATTAACATTGCCACAATTTGTGTTTCTCATTTATGGTTAGTAGGTTGTTTAAGTGATCAAATGGTTCTCTAATTTTTCTTGAAAAAATCTTTAATAAGTTAATTAATCAATGTTTATGTATGTTAGATACACGCAGTACACTAATTAATCAATGATTATGTATATTAGATACACACACATGTATACAGTCATACCTATATTTGTTTTTATATGATAGCTAAAGTAAAGAAAAATTACAGGTTCTAGCAAGAAAAGTAGAGAAGCCATGATTCTTTAAAACACACCTGCATTGAGGTAACTATGACTAACTTTCCATCATGATCTGGCCAACTAAGTTGACTTTCCTCCTGATAGAATCTGTGGGCAAGAGAAGGCTTTTTCAAGAGAACGTCATAATATAGGTGTGCGAAATAGTTTGCAACATCATGGACCAATTGTAGGAGCTTCAGAATTCTCATTCGCCATCCCTGCTTTCAAAATAATCTGAATATTGTTAGCACGTATTATGAAACCGAAATAGCGGAGCAATAGCAACATACATCCAGTTGTACAGAATATACAAAACAATGAAGGAGCTACAACCGTTATACGACGAGGGATGTGATGGGAAGTTAGTCGACAAAGAACATTAGAAGTGGAGCAAATCCAAAGGAATAGACTAAAGTCTGGGCAGGAAATAACTACACCCAGCATACTTTGCGGCGTTAATAAATAGTGAATAAACCTAAAAACAACATCCGACAAGAACAATTATAATTACATCATACGTACAGGTTACACTACCATCTTTGTAAGGTGACGAATGTAAACCAACAAGACGGTGCACAATTGCAGGTGAGCGAGGGTGATATACTATCTGGTGGATACACACTAAATTATTACATGGGATACTATGCGGCGATAATAAATATTGAATAAAACTAAAAACAACATCCGACAAGAACAATTATATTTACATCATACGTACAGGTTACACTACCGCCTTTGTAAGGTGACGAATGTAAACCGCCAAGACGGTGAACAATTGCAGGTGAGCGAGGGTGATATGCTATATCGTGGATACACAATAAATTATTACAAGATACTTTGCGACGATAAAAAATAGCAAACAAAACAAGACTCATAATACAAATCTGTGCAGAAATGCAAATATCGCTTAGTAAGAGGGGAAACTCTGCGGCCGTATTAAATTGAAAATAAAATAAAACTCGAGATGCGATTTGTGCGGAATCGCAGATATTTTTAATGTGTGCACATAGCTTCCCGGCCAGGGTCATTTACCCATATAAGTTTATGTTGGAATTACTGCAAATCTATAAATCTAGGTTGAACCCAGTTTACAACTGCATATAAACCCTATTGTCGGGACGTGTTCACTCCTAGTGCAGTAAAATGATGAACAAAGATAAACAGATAGCTAAATAGGGTTTAAGGACATTGGAAACTTGAGATTTGCAGTTATTAAAACATAAAATTTTAAATGATTAGTTGATAAGTTTCTAAGCTCAAGCTAATCTCCCAAAAACAAAGAGACAAAGAAATACAAAAAGTCGTGTTTGGTCAAGAAAGGGTCTTCCAACTCTATGAAAAAAAAAAAGAGTCAATCTTTGTACCCCCAGTTGACCAATATTAAAAAAGTCGATAAACCGTATTCAGAAAAGATTGATCAAAGAGTTACCACAAGCTTATACCCAATGAACTTGCATACATGTCGATCCCCCTTAAACTGTAAATCTAGACACTTGCATGGTTACAATAGATCAAAAACGGTCCATCTTAGTGCAATAATTTGTTTTTTCGATCCAAATCAAACCTCAACATGCCTCTACGCTAAATCAATCAACTGCATCAAACAGATCAGAAATTCGAACTTAAATCCGTTAACATGCATGTATCATAAACCCATCAAATCCATTTATCAGTTAATGAGCATAGAGAAACACATAACAGATCAATGAATGAATCGAACACAAATATGGAGGGCTGAGAGAGATCACGTACCTCGTCGATTGAGAGACACGGACAAACACCGATATTGAAGGATACACACGTTCAGAGAGAGAGAGTGAGTTATTATGGATCAAGAGAGGGAGGCGAACAAATGATGAAGAACATCCGAGGTTCTGGTCAGCATATATAGACGAAGGACGTTGGGCGGTAGTAGGTGGGTGGTAGAGATGAGAGAAACCCTACTGAATCAATAGCGAGATTTAATTCCTATTCGCATCCTCTTTTCGAACACTGGAGGGAACTCATCACAGCGAACATTAAAAACCTTCGATTAACACATTGATTTATTGGACGGCTGTGATTTGATGAGCAGGCAGAGTTAATGTGTAACCGCGCTACATGGTTACTCATTGACTCTCATGCGCTACTTCTATTTTATTTCTGTTTGGGTAGTGATTCACATACACTAGCAAAAAAGCTCCTTCACTATATTTTTACACCTGAGGACAATTATACCCTTTCATTATTAATTTGATGTTTGTGTATAATTGCTTATTAAATATAACGACTGTTGACTTTGATTTTTGACTTCACGAATCTTGCCCTCGCTGACTTGATTTCTTGGCTCCGTCACTGAACGAAGGAGAAGGACGCATTGATGAGGTTAGGAGAAAGAAAGGAAGGTGTAATACCAAGACAACGGTAATTAATTAACACCTTCCTTTCTCCATCCAAACCTCATCAATGCGTCCCTCTTCTTCTCCTTCGAACACTGGAGGGAACTTGTCACTGCCAATATTAAAAACCCTTCGATTAATGCATTGATTTATTGGACGACTGTGATTTGATGAGCAGACAGATTTACTTTGTAACCGCGCTACAGTGGTTACTCATTTACTCTCATGCGTTACTTTCGTTTTATTTATATTTTTGGTGAGGGATTTTACTTCATATGCAAGGTGACAATCTCTTCTAAAAAAAAAAAAAAAAGATGACAATCTGTGATATTAGTAAGGAAGTACTACCTCTTTTTATTCTCTTTCAGCCTACTTCACTTTTTATCACTATTCACTGGATTACTTTGACCTGGTGATTTGATTAGCAAAATGATACAAGAATTTGATAATCTTTCTATAGCTTTGTAGAGTAAATTTTATTCTACAACACCATAAAAAAAATTCCAAAAGATTATATCGTTTGCCTATCTAGATCACCGAGTTAAAGTGACCCAGTTACTGGTTGAAAAGTCAAACTAGAACGATCCAGAAGAAATTGATGTAGTAATAAGGAAGTAAATATTAAATTATTGGTGTTGATTGAAGATGTCAACACCAAGAATTAAAAATTTCACTTCCTTATTAATATCACAGATTGGCATCTAGCATATGAAGCAAATTGACTCACCATGAGAGTAAATAAAATGAAAGTAACGCATGAGATCAGGGAAATAAAATGAAGCTAGTTAAATGATTTCTTTTAATGAAATGGGGGGGTGGTGAGGGGCTAGAGTGGTAGCTCCAATGGTAGAGTGTTGAAAGCCCCTGCATGAGGTTCCGGGTTTGAACCCGATTGACGACAAAAACAATTTCTAAAAAAAAACGAGATTAATAAGCAAATAGGTGCTAGCTCAGTGGTAGGGCGTTTAAACCCCCTGCATGAGGTCTTGAGTTCAAACTCGGTATTATCATTTGCTTATTTCTCCCAATTCCATTTAATTGGGGGAAATAATACTCACAGAATTCTCAATATGGTATTTTTTTTTTCTTTTCTTTTATGGACATCGCTCAATTTAGATGATGCATGAGAAAGTGACAATCGAAGTCGATGTTGATTTTTCTGCGCCCATAAGGTTCATCATTGGGGAGCAATCAAATGGCACTACACCTATAACAAGAAATGCTAGCCGCAGATCGGGATATACTCATATTACCCAACAAGTAGCGAAACAAAATAAGCTCCTGTGTAGCATCAGCTAAAGCGTGATACTCGGCCTCACTACCATATCGAGCGACTACAATCTCCTTCTTGCTACTTCATGAGATGAGAGAATCTCCCTGAAGGAAACAATAACAACTAGTTTCCAATATTAGTAGGATCACCGACCTAATTAGCATCTAGAAAATAATGTTAAACCAGAGTGGGTTAAGCATAAACACAAAGACCATGGAAGATGGTTCCATACATGTACCGAATAATCCAAAGAATAACGTTACAGTAGGTGGAGCGTGGAGCAGAGATGAAGTAGCTTACCTGATGAATGCCATATGCACTGTTAGGGTGAGTAACTAAGAAGATGGCTCCATTCATGTACTGAATAATTCAAATAATGATGTGATAGTTAGTAGAGTGTTGACCAAACACGACGATTACCTGATGAATGACATATGCAATGTTAGGGTCAGTAAATAAGAAGTACACCATATTGCTAACAAACGTCTATAAGGAGTAGCATCAAGCAAAAGGTCGTCATGTAGAGGAGAAATTACATATCATATCAAAATAGTTAAAGGCGGTCTTATGCTTTGGCAGATTGATGCGTGCAGTGAAATATGAAGCATATTTGCTTAGGTCCGGTCTTAATCCGTCCGGTGCTTATGCGTTTTGGATTAGACGGATGAGACACATCCATGTAACACTATCAAATTAGAGTGACGAAAAGATCTAATCCACCCCAGTGCACAACTTACTTCTCAAAATTTCTAAAATATTCAATGACCATTCAATGACCAAAGTTCCCATAATGAGAAATCTATCTCTTTACCATACCGACATGTTTCTTCAGAGTTGCACTTTTCTTATCCCAATATCAGACCTTTTCATCATTGATGAAGATGTCCATATGACTACCGCAGAAACTTCAGGTCGGTCGGCTCTCCTTCTTTGAATACAATGGGTAAAGTTGATCCATTGCATAAAGAGACCATTTACATTCAATTCACAAATTAAAATTCGATTTTGATCCCCCTTTTCTCGTGTTAACGGTGGCGGGTTGCTGGAGTCAGAGATTACGAATCTAACTTTGTTTTTGGCCATGGATGTGTTCCGTCGTAAGGTTTTTTTGTTGAGTCGTTGGCAATGATTGCTGCAGATCAGTAAAAGAAAAATGAGGGTGTTAGAGCTTCTATCGAGCTCGTTGAGCTAAGCGAACCTTTACCATTCTATGAGTTGAATGGAACCGTTTACCCTGTTTCCTAGGCCACTAAATTACATATATTCTTGCTGCAACTGATTGTGAGACAATGATCACTGATGATGGCGATAGTTATGGCGGAGTAACATATGTGTTACCGGCTATTGTGATGATGAGTAGGGATGGAAACGGGTCGGATCCTTATCGGATCATGCCCCTCCCCATCCAGATCCGATAAGGAGAAAATGAATCATGATGCGGTCCAGATCCGTTTGGATCGTCACCGGATTTGGATCAGATCGAATCGGGTTTCATGCAGCTGATCCAAATCCGATCTGTAGATCCATATAGTGGGTGAGAGGATCGGATCCGATTCGGTTTTTCAATAAAATACAAAAATTAATATAAAAATAACCATTATTTAGCACTCCAAGGTATGTTTGTAAGTTATGAAGCATAAAACACAAAAGTAATAGCTTTGTAGCTTAGGGTTACTATGTATTCTTCTTGGGAGTGTAAGTGGCGAGGTAATAGACGTATATTTGTAAAGCACACATATAACTCGGATCGGTTAGGGTCGGAACCCAGCGGATCTACACTCAGATCCAAATCCAATTGGGTATATTTTCTGGATGCAAATTCCATCCATTCTCAATTGGATCGGATTCGAATCCGATTCATTCGACTAGGATCGCTGGAATATCAGATCGAGTCAGACCATATTGCATCCCTAACGATGAGTATTGTAGGATACAACTAAAGAAAGTGAGAGAGAGATAAACAAAGTAAATATGAAATTCAATTATTGTGTGAAAGATTTATGCGCGTGGGGATAGATTTTACCTTCTTTTTCATAATTCAAGACTTGTGTTACATGGCTCTTTTTCAACCGCCCGATCCATACCACACAAACACCGGACGGATGAACATCAGTCCTAAGTCTATCCCCTTTCGCCTGAGAATGAGATTATCCATCAAATCTAGAAATGAATTTAAGTCCTATAAAAGAACTAAGACAACCAAATCTTTCATCTCAAAATGAGGAATCTCAAAGAAACCTATTTAGGTTTTTTAAAATTACTCAAGAACAACAAGAACAAACCCAGAAACGATGAAGAAAGATGATGGTTTCATTAGAGAGAGAAAAAGGCTGATGAACAGAAAAATGAGGCGTCATAATGGGATTAGGGTTTCCGAAGGGTTAAATCCACAAGAAGACCAAAGGTCTTAATCGGGATCGTTGGATTGCCGATGGAAAACAGCAAAGACCAATTAACCCTGATAGTTTGGGGGATTACATACAAGTTTGTAGAAATTGTAGAATGGCACATATATAGAAAAGGTATAGCAGTTGAGTCTTTCTTCTTCCAAAATTGTCTGTAGCTCCTTCGATTGAAATGAATACTTCAAGAGGACTCCTTTGACTTCTTGACTTTCGACAAAACTTCATCTTTGATACTCTAACACCCTCCTACAAAGTAATGGTGGGTCTTGAAGCATGAGTTTGGTCTTGAATTTTACTTCCTCCGTATCGCTTCTTTCTCATCCGTGAGAATAAGTGCATGGATTAAGAAAATTGTGCATTTCAGTTTTCTATCCCTTGTTCACACACATAATTAATGTTGTCGCGTATTTTTTAGGCGCAATTGTGTCATCTAACCACAAAAATGTTACTAAAAAGGAAAATGTAGAGAAAGAGAAGATATGTCCCAAAAGTACAAAAACGTAGAGAAAGAAGGGACACGGAGGAAGTAGAAACGTAGGTTCGGTGGGGCCTTTGGTGAACACATCCCAAGATAATTTGCACTAGAAAAATTTCAAGTAGTAACTGCTTTTTTACACTTTTCTCTAGAAAAATAATAATAAAATCGATATATTTATTTTTTGTATGCATAGTAGGTTTCAAAGTTACAAAATTACGAGAAGAGTTGTAACAGTATAAAGTAGGAGAAGAATCCCTGTAAATGTGTAAGTCTTTGAAAAGGTATTGAAACTAACACATTTCTGCAGCTTTAGTAGCAAGTGCTAGACATTCAGCCTCTGTAGAGAATCTGGAAATAGTGTGTTGTTTTTTACTTTTTAGATCCACAATATATATGATTACTACACCGTAAAATGACACTTCAGTAGTACTTCTTCTATTAAATTGGTTGTCATCCCAGTCTGCATCACTATAAGAATTTAAATTGAGAGCAGATGTTTCATACATAATACCATTGGAGAGATTATCTTTCAAGTATCTCAAAATTTATTAGCACCAAGCATGTGTTGTGTAGTAACTGTGTATATAAATTAACACAAATAATTCATTCTATACAAATGTTAGGTCTGCTGAATGTGAGATACTGCAAGACACCTAACAGTTTCCTAAGGGAGTAGGATTAGAGAGAAGAGACGCGTCATTCATATTATACTTGACCTCAGAAGCACAGGGGTTAGATAAAGGTTTGAAATGATGCTTATTGCATTTTTGGAATAAGTCAGAAGCATATTTGTGTCGATGAAAAAAAATCATTTTCAACGGCTAAAAATATTCAACTCCCAAAAAATAAGCTAAGGGACCTAATATGGTCATTTCAAACTCAGTGTGGACTTCCATGAAAGGAGTTTGAATGTAGGAGTGTGACTACCAATTAGGATGATATCATCCACATACAACATGGTATGTAATGATGATATTGACTTTGAGGACTTATGCTAATGCATAGAAGGTAGTTGTTTGGAGGAGTTATGGAAGTTAATGATGGTGGTGGTTGGAGCACAATAATTATTGACTGGGTTGAAATTTAATTGGCGATTATGGTTTGTTGTTTATAGTGCACCATAGTGCATGATGGCTAGATAATTTTTAATTATGTGGTTTGGGAGCTGCAAGTTTAGGAAATAAATATATACACATAGGAGTTATTGAGAAGGATAGAAAATAATTATTTAATAATTTAATAACAATCAAAATTATATATAGAAGTTATAAATAGGGAATAACTAATTAAAATTTAAGAAAAATCAAATTTTAAAAAAATATAGGTAGAGATCGAATTTTAGAAAGAGCTTAAAAATTATATTGAAACACAAAAAGATAGAGGATAAATACGTAAATTATTTTGGAATATATTGAGAATAAACAAGAAAACAAATATTAATATTATTTTTTACTACTAGATTGACCGAAATAACCCTTGTAATTTATGATATTGTTAAAATAACCCAATTAAAAATATGAGCTATTACATCACCTCCTCCTTAAAATCAAGCTTCCTCCCCGTAGCTTAAAACAAGATGTACTGAAGCAAAATAACATGATAGAATGCGAACTCCGTGCAATTTTAAAGAACAAGGAAAGAATAGTTACATAAACAAGCGATCAACATACGTGTGGTTGACACCGCAAACACTCGGTGTGAGGCCATTTGGTAATGACGCAAGAAAAGTACGAGGAATGTTCTAAAATAAAGAAAAATAATCAAATAGCAAATATCACATACATCAAGTAACATAACCACAATACTAGGCATGGAGTGAGAAGAATATACCACATAGCAAAATCATTTATCAGTCAACATTGATTTCCACATCACCATAGTGAAACAGATAAGAGACGGCAAGAAATAAGGAATCCACGACCCCCGACTTAATATTTTTTTATCGAATTAAGTTAGCCTAAGTCAATTTTAATTTCAAAAATGTTTCACATGTTTCTTTATCTTTATCTAGTGAGAAATTGGAAGATCGCACTTAGTTAGAACCGTCAGATCAGATACCAATTGTAACACCCACAAAATATAAGGGTGCCCTTGACCCGTAGTGATGAGCTACATTGATATTGGAGCTTAACCTACGTTTCACAATTCGTCCAACACACGATAATCCAAAAAACCTTTATTATAAAAGATAAACAATATTTGAAAATCAAGATTACATTTATTCGTAAGATGGGGAAGACTAAGTGAAGTGCTAAGCTGCATGTATCCCTAGCCAAAAGTATCATGAGCGTCCCCATCTTTATTGGTAACCTGCGAGTTCGTAGATAGTACAAGCCGACCGCAGAAAAATATAAGTCAGATAGACTGAGTAAGAACATACTATAATAAGTAAAACAAGAGTTTTGGCACAAAAAGTATGTAACCCACAAAATTATAACCATTAAGCTAAGTATCAAGTAATATTAGTTTGGCTGTGATAACATAAGGCTTCCAGCAGGTACGATGTATTCAAAGAGGTCACTATGGTATTTTATCTTCTTTATATATATATATATATATATATATATGTCCTTTTTATTTTTATTTTATTTTTTTATATATACCTTCGAATTGGGTTGTGGTTGTTGCTCACTCAAGCATGCACTATTCTCCAAAAAGTGTTGCAAAAATGATTTACCGTATGGAAAAAAATGACTTTAGTTGTCACTCCGCTCAATTTAGATGATGCATGAGAAAGTGACAATTGAAATTAATGTTTTTTTTATGCTATAAGGTACATCATTATTTCCAACACTTTTTGAGAATAGTGAGTGTTTGAATGAGCAACAAGCACAACCCTATTCGGTGGAATAAAACAAATATATATGAAAAAAAATTACCATAGTAAGGTACATCACTTTTTTGGAGGAACATAAGGCACATCATTGGGGAATAATCAAATGGCATTACGCCTATCACAAGAAATGCTAGCAGCATATAAAGATATACTTATATTAGCTTACAAGTAACGAAAATGAAACAAACGCATGTGCAACGTTAAGTAAACCATGATAATCGGGCTCACTGCTAGATCAAGCAACAACAATATGCTCTTTACTACATGATATGAGAGTGTCTCTCTGAATTAAATGATAATAATTAGTTACCAATATCAGTAGGATCATCGACACAAACATCATGGAGAAAACAATGTTAAACCGGAGTTGGTTAAGCATAAAAGCAAAAACCATTAATTATGATGTCATTCATGTACCGATTAGTGTAAAGAATAACGTGACAATAGGTTGAGCATGGAGCAAAAAGGAAGTAGCTTACTGACACGATTTCTTACGTGTTACCGCAAGTGCACTGTTCAAGTAATATAGGGCTGGTATTTCAACCCCGAGTTATCGATCCCACGAGGACAGTGCTACTGCTTAATCAGAAACTAGACTTAAAGAGTACAAACGTAAAAAGTAAAAGGAGGAACATTTTGGGTCGAATTATAATAAACTAACTACTGAACGTAAAAAAAGAATTAACAATCTTTTTGGTAATTTTCTGATAATAAAGTATGGCAGTAAAAACTAGGGTTTCAGGTACCTAGGTTTCCAGGATCCCCTAGGGTTACTATTCTGCTTTTCAGTTTTTCCGATCCAGAAACACACAGCAGTTTTGTTTATGCCAGCATACCATTGATACAGTCTCCTCTCGGTCTCATGCATCTATCACTCTCCTGCAGATTTTCGGGTCCTCTCGGTCCACCTAGATCTCTAGGTTCGTTCTAAGTATACTAGGGTTACAGGTTCTCCTCTTATTCTCCCCCTAAACTTCTAGCAGTTGGTCTAATGCTTCTGGGCTAGTCCTCTGATTCTCTTCACCTCTCGGTCCATCAAGGCAGGAAACTAAATTCAGTCTTCTCTTCCTAACTCTCACTGGCCACTCTCGCGCACCAGATCCTGTCTGTAGCAATTCTGGTTCGCGACTCCGTTCATGCATAAACATTAAAAACCAAAGACAGAATCATAAACAAAACTTCTACTGTATTAAGACTTAACAAGTCATGAATCTGAAATCAAGATATGAAGTACTGAAATCATAAACCCTAGGTTCACCAAGAACCTAGGTAAAAAGTCTAGCTAATAAAAACTAACATAAAGAAGAGAAGAGAATCGAACAGGTGACGGAAAATCTGGTGATTTTCGGGAGTGCTCCGGTGCTCCATGTCTCTTCTGTGTCTGTGTCTGTCTGTCCTCTGTTCTGTGTTGTGTATCCTGAAACTGCTGGGCAGAGCTGCTTTATATACTGCTGAAGTTTCCCTAATCCTGTGTTGAAATACCTATTCTGCCCCTGTCTAAACCGCCCTGGGAAGCTTCTCGAAATCCTGTCCTGCGTCTGAACGCACATCTGCTAACTTTGACTTTTCTGACGAAGTTTGACTTTTTCCATCGTCTTCAGAAATTATGAAAATCTTGACCTGCGTTTGAACGCACAAAGGTTGCTTTTGAACGCACATTTTGAGAGTTGACTTTTTGACTTTGACTTCCGTTGACTTTCTGGGTGTGCGTTTGAACGCACATACTTGGTCTTCTGCTTGACTTTTGCCTGATTCTGACCTTTCTGAAATTTGAAGTTTCTTGTGTCTGAACGCAGGATGTGCGTTTGAACGCACATACTTAGTCATTTTCTGGCCAGTTTTCCCTGTCTGTTGCTGCACTGTGTTAGCGTTTGAACGCACAATGTGCGTCTGAACGCACATACTTAGCTAATTTTTGCCCTTTTTCGGCCTCCGGGACTCAGTTTTTGCGTTTGGCCACCAATCTTGCATGCGGACATAAGTTATTTTTGACTTCGGGGCTGCGTTGAACGCACAATGTGCGTTTGAACGCACATGTGCGTCTGAACGCAGAACCTGTGCGTCTGAACGCACATCAGCGACAACTCTAACTTCAAAACGTCGTAACTTGTTCGTCCGATCTCCGATTTAGCTCCGTGACCTATCGTTGGAAAGCTCTTGAAGTCTACTTTCATTTGCCGCCCTTCTCACTCAAAAATTCATTGTAGAACTCGAGATATGATCTAAATAGTGGAAACTGGTCATTCTAGCTTCTCCAACTTTGCGTCTCTTTACTCCGCTTTAGCTCCCGTTGCTTCCGAAGTTCGTTTCATGCCTCAAATCAACCGCTAAGCATCCATTCCTGTAAAAACAACATGAAAAACTATACCAAGCGATTATATATGTCATTTAATATCTATTTATGCATGAAAACGCCCGGATTTCACAATTAAGCTCAAACTCATCTTTTTCATACTACAAAGGCTTTGTCGGATAAAACGTGCTCAATCTTATGGAAACTCAACTTATTAAATTACACTATATGCTCAAAGATAACTCATAAATGGGAGTTATCACTTACCTGATGAATGCCATATGTAATGTTAGGGTGAGTAACTAAGAAGATGATGCCATTCATGTACTGAATAATCCCAAGAATGATGTGATAGTCGGTAGAGTGTTAACCAAACGTGAATTTTCTTACCTGGTGAATTTCATATTCAATGTTAAGGTGAGTTAGTATAGAAGAAATCCTTTAACAAGATTCAACGTACACCAAGAACAGGGAATGAGAATCACAGGAGAGGTAGGGTTGTGAGTAGGGAGAGAGTAAGACAGTAGTAGCTGTATGAGAGAGAGACAAAGTTTTGGCAGAGCTTCTGCGTAGTTCAGGTGATTAGTCTTGTGTAAGGAAGGGTTAACGATCCTATATATAGTGGAGAATATGACCGTTGTAGTGGGTTAATGCACCCATTAATGGCGACTTAATTACCTTAACCACAACGGCACGTTTGTCCGCATATATAGGGACCGTTACGCACTTCGTCCGCGTATACCGGAACCTTTATGAGGTTAACCGGGTTTATGGAGCTCGTGGCCATAAATCTCTCAAAGCAGTTACTAAAGGTCGCGCGCGGGCTTGGTTGTTGCTCGCGCGCGACGGAACTTACTCTAGCCTCCAAACCACTAAGTCCCAACAAGTCCCGTGTTGTGGTTTGCGAGGGCCCTGTCTCGCAGCCCCCACGTGGATCAGCGCGGGTGGTGATCTAGTGTATGTGGAGCACAGCTAGGTGTGCTGGATGATTGCCACGTGGCTGTGATCAGTATGTCTGGAAAGAACTATCTACATTAGCCCCATTTTTGCGCGTGAAGACACCTAATCGGATAGACTTCAACGCGCAAAAACTAGCGCGCGCGTTGTTGCTACGCACCAATTCAAATGCACGAGAAATCAGCCCCCGTGCGCATCATTATGACCTAGGATCCCTAGAGTCGTGACTTCTGATCTTCTTGAGTTTTAGGCGTGACATCAGCGTTGGCATGTGATTGCGCGATTCGGCAGTGACGTTTTCTATTCGACAACTGAAAGGACGTGACTCTTATGTGTTTTTAAATAAATACTCCTCATCCTTCATTGTTGCAAAGTATTGCTTTTCTCTTTAGAGTGAATGTGTTTTTGAAATCCTTGGAGAGAAAATACAGATAATCAACCACCAATTCTTCCTTGCAAATCGTCTTCTTCAAATCGCTTCGTCATCCCAAGGTCGGCTTTGCTCAATTTAAATTAATGCTTTTCATACCCTTTTGAACTGTCTTTCATCTGATAACCCAGAATCGTTTGCAATACGCCATTGTTTGAAACTAAAATATGCCATTGTTTGGAACTGTGAAAGAGGTTCCTTTAAAAACCTTAAAATACGAAAATGATTTAGAACAATAATTTTCCGAGATTCTGAACCCCGAACTGTTCATCTCCCAAAACTGATAATCTTGAAACCCAGAACTTGTAGGATATGTTTCTTGAACCTGAAACTAAAAGTGGATATATTTCCCCCCTTTTCTCTTGATTTGCTATAGAAATGGCCAAGATAAAAACAACCAAATCCGTGAAGGAAGCCGAAGAAATCCCTGATCTTCCCAAGACCTTGTGGAAGAAAGCCCCATATCAAGGTGGAGAAGACTTTTATCATGCTAGAACTGAAGTAGGGAATCTACCAGATCCCGCTTATGAAGATCTGCTATTGCTTAACACTTTCACCAGTCGAGCCGAGTTGGAGCTAATTGACGCCAAGGATGTGGTGAGATTGGGTATTGAGAATGGGTTCTTCCCCCATACTGATATTTCTACCCAGGCCTTCGTGCAAAATATGGAGGTAATGAATGAGTGGATCGACCATGCGTTGACTCATCATGCTGTTTTACTAGACCGGGCTGAGATTTACTACGGAGTTTGGGCTACGAAGGGTGCCGCCGTGAGGCTGGATCAGACCATGCTTCTGAATCTCTTTTTTCGATACTCGCCTGCGACTCACACCTTCCATTTTGCTGAGTTTGAGGCAGGCCCCACTTAGGATAATTGGTCTTAGACCATCGGGCAGCTCTCCCACTTCGAAGTGCATTCTTCGCACCTGGAACGTTCCAACACCTGGGTCTCGATGGGATGCGGGCATATGAAGGCCACCTTTCTGTAGGGTTTTGATCATGGATACGCAGCGGAAAATCATAATTCATCCATTCAATACCCTCCAAGGATCACAGGACAAGAGACATAACGATGGTAAGGGAAGAAATCAAGTTACACACCTTAGGGGTCTCCTGTGATGACTTGTAACGTGAATTGTGTCACGTCTCTACGGTTGATCCACGCCTAGAGGTGAGATCTAGATCCTCCAACTCCTTGTGATAGCTAGGAAGAATGGAAGAGGAAGAAGAAATCATGCAACAACGAAGCACCAAAGGTGGGCGGCTCTCCTTTTAGGCCGACGGGTAGGGGCGGCGGTCCCAATGGGGGGTTCGTCCCTCCTTGGGACTTGCTCTCTCTCTTTTCTTTATTATCTCCTACTCTATCATATAGATGTGTGTATGTGTAGAGAGAAAAATAAGCTAGGAGTGTTCTTTATATAGTCCAACAACTCCTTGTCCTACTACATAAAGAACCCCTCTCCTAATCCTACTCAAATAAGGATTAGTCCCCTTTTGCAAACTAGTCCTAATCATGTCTCTACATGAATTAGGCCACCTTGGAAAATCCTAATCATGTGTATACATGGATTAGTCCAACTTGCATATTAGTCCTACTAAGTTAGCAAATTGTTGCGATTTGATCCTTCTAATTTATTAATCATATTAATTATTATTTCCCAAGTCTAGTTCACCCCTATATGGCGTGTGACCCCATAGGTTCTATTTAGTTGGTAGTAACTACTTACTAATATGGAGCGGACTCTAGCAAGTCATCCATTCTAGCCAACAAATAGAATAGTCATCATGACAAACCTTGTGCAAGTAATTGTATCATCCCTTTGTCCCAATATCCGGATTGGACACGAGACATACAAGTCACACTCGTATATCCGATCCATAGTTTCTCGATCCAATGAATAGCCTTATTCGTGCAAATTACATCAATATCCCATATTGATTTATTTGAGTCTGGCCAGACATTTTATAAGCACTATCCCTCGAGTGGCCTAGGATATTTGCTCCCGTTATGTGGGAGGGACAAATTCTATCTACGTCCATTACGATCTATAAGCTTGCTTCTTATTGTATCCAGTACACGCCTTTTTAGCTACCCAGTTACGGTGTAGCGTTTGACGCTACCAAAATCACAATAATCGACAACTAGACAATCTAGTGACTTCAAGTCTAAGGATGACAATACCATTGCACCACGAGAAGCGCTTGTGACTTAACATAATATGTATGTAGCCTTCTCGGAGATGGGTCAATCCGATGCGCCATTACCCTTAATGCACACCCATGTGTTGGATCATGATATCTCCATATCTATCCAACCCCATACTAGTCTATAGATGATTGTCCTATTAATCATTATAATCGACTAGGGATATTTAAGAATATACCACTTATATTCTAAGGACTTCATTCATGTTAACTTATCTCCATATCGATAACGTAATGAATCGTAAATCCGCATATTTGTCACAATAATTTGATTGCCTCTAGGGCACATATCCAACACTTTCGAACACCCACATGGTAAGAAATGAAATGTTAACAAAAGTAAATACATGAAGACTCCCGCGAGATTCCTCGATGGCAACCACAAGTTAGTCTAACTGATGATATAGGATTCCCAACACCAGAGGCCCGAGTGCGACATTTTGGCCGAGAGCCAGTTTGACAGCAAGGGGCAAGACGTGATAAGATACCTCGTCATGAGGATGACCATCGATCAAATATCGTGATAGCCAAGCACAAAGAAATCCGCATAAGGTAAAATGATACCCTTTTCATTCGACGTAGTTCTTCGCTTCGGGATCTTTTTCCATAATTTCCTTGGTGATTTTACGCTTCTGAATCTCTTTGCTCGATACTCGCCTGCGACTCACACCTTCCATTTTGCTGAGTTTGAGGCAGCCCCCACTTTGGAGGATGTGCACATGCTGTATGATCTTTCTCCTATGGGCAAAGTCGATCCCTTGGCTTCTCTTGAGTTTGATGCAGAACTCGATCTTTACGCTCAGATGGAGGAGTGCTTGACTGAGGTGAAGAAAATTTCCACTCGCTGGACATCTGCGGAAGTTCTCCCAACATGGAAACTGGGTGAGACCTCTGCGAAGAATACTTGGGGAAAATGGGTGCAATACTTTTTTTCGCGACTATGCGAATAGTAAAATCACCAAGGAAATTCTGGAGAAAGATCCCGAAGCGAAGAACTACGTCTAACGAAAAGGGTATCATTTTACCTTATACGGATTTCTTTATGCTTGGCTATCACAGTATTTGATCGATGGTCATCCTCATGACGGGGTCTTTTATCACGTCTTAACCCTTGCTATCAAACTAGCTCTCGGCCAAAATGTCGCACTCCGGCCTCTGGTGTTGGGAACCCTATATCATCGGTTAGACCAACTTGTGGTTGCCATCGAGGAATCTCGCGGGCGTCTTGATGTGTTGACTTTTGTTAACATTTCATTTCTTAACATGTGGGTGTTCGAAAGGTGGCCTTCATATGCCCCCATCCCATCGAGACCCAGCTGTTGGAACGTTTCGGGTGCGAAGATTGCACTTCGAAGTGGGAGAGCTGCCCGATGGTATAAGACCAATTTTCCTAAGTGTTCATGGAGCTTGGTTTGCGACGATCGAGCAAAGTTTACAGCTAGGCCTTATACAACTCGCATTGAGAATGTGCGATTCTACCCAAAGCTGTACCCAAACAAAGATGGCTCTCTCTCTGAGGACACTATCGTCAGTGGATATGATTGCTATAGAGAATACCTTCGCAGGTGTTTGATAGGTTCGCTGCCCGCTCTTGCTGAAAATGTCGCTGAGATATCTTCCAATTATGAGCGGATCACAGTCGATGTTGACCCTACTCGCGTATCTCCCCAGTTTGGATTTGACGCAGTGGCGCCTTCTATTTGGCCTAGGTGAGTGAACAGAGACTGCTAAAAACGACTGCTGATGAAGATATGTAAATCCATCCTGCTTAGAAACTTACCTTTCACCCATCCCTCAGGGAAACGCGTTGGTCGCCCTACCAAAAACTAGATTGCTTACTGGAACGCTGAACAAATGAGGTTTGATTCACAAAATGGGTACATAAGGAATCCTTTGAGAAGATTCAACGTACACCAAGAATAGGGAATGATAAACACATGAGAGATAGGGTTGTGAGTAGGGAGATATTGAGACTGTAGTAGCTGTATGAGAGAGAGACATAGTTTGGCAGAGCTTCCGCGTAGTTCAGGTGATTAGTCTTGTGTAACGAAGGGTTAATGATCCTATATATAGTGGAGAATATGACCGTTGTAGTGGGTTAATGCACCCATTAATGGCGACTTAATTACCTTAACCACAACGGCACGTTTGTCCGCATATATAGGGACCGTTACGCACTTCGTCCGCGTATACCGGAACCTTTATGAGGTTGACCGGGTTTATGGAGCTCGTGGCCATAAATCTCTCAAAGCAGTTACTAAAGGTCGCGCGCGGGCTTGGTTGTTGCTCGCGCGCGACGGAACTTACTCTAGCCTCCAAACCACTAAGTCCCTACAAGTCCCGTGTTGTGGTGTGCGAGGGCCCTGTCTCGCAGCCCCCACGTGGATCAGCGCGGGTGGTGATCCAGTGTATGCGGAGCACAGCTAGGTGTGCTGGATGATTGCCACATGGCTTTGATCCGTCTGTCTGGAAAGAACTATCTACAGTGAGTAACTAAAAATTACACAAGAATTCTAACAAACATCTATAAAGTGTAGCATGAAGAAAAAAAATTTCATGTAGAAAAGGAACTTCATATCATATCTAAGTAGGTAGAGGCGGTCTTATGCTTTGTCATACAGATACATGCAGTGACATTTGAAGCTTATTTTGCATGAGAATGAGATTATCCATCAAATCTAGAAATGAATTTAAGTTCTATAAAAGAATTAAGACAACCAAATCTTTCATCTCCAAATGAGGAATCTTAAAGAAACTCGTTTAGGCTTCTGGAAATTACTCAAGAACAAAAAGAAAAAGGATTAATAAAGATGATGATTTCATTGGGGAGCCGAGACGACTTATGAACACAATAATGAGGGGGTCATAATGTGATTAGGGTTTTTGAAGGGCTAATACAGGAAAAAACTACACTCTTAATCATGGCCATTGGATTATGAATGGCAAACAGAAAGACCAATTTAACCCTGATAGTTTGGGGGATTACATAAATGTCCATGTAAATTGTTTAATGGAATTGATATCGCAAAGGAAGAGCAGTTGAGTCCTTCTTCGTCCAAAATTGTCTTTAGCTCCTTGGATTCAAATTAATACTTCAATTGGGTCCTTTAACTTCTTGACTTTCACAACTTATTCTTTGATTCTCTAACACCGTCCTGCAAAATCATGGTGGGTTTAGATGCATGAGCTTGGTCTTGAGTTGTACAAAAGTCGGTGTTGTGAGACATTTGGTGAAGACATCCCCAAGATGATCTTCACGAGAAACAAATGCAATCAGTAACTAGTTTTTAACATTTTTTCTTTTGTGAAATTATAATCCAACTCAATGTGTTTGATTTATGTACGAACAATAGGGTCGGCATTTAGAGAGATAGCAGCAGAGTTATCACAGTGTAAAGTAGGACCATAATGCATGTAAATAAGTAAGTCTTTGAAAAGTTATTGAATTCAACACATTTCTGCAGCTGTAGTAGCAAGTGATCGATAATCAACCTCTGTAGAGGATCTGCATACAGTGGGTTTTTTCTTAGATCCCCTATGTATTGGAATAGAACCCTAAAAATGACAAACTCAGTAGTACTCCTTCTGTCAGATGGGTTACCAGCCCAGTCTGCATCACTATAAGCATGTAAATTTAGAGTAGAGGTTTCATAAAGAATACCATGGAGACAGTACCTTGAAAGTATCTCAAACTATTTTAGCACCAAGCATGTTTTGTGTAGTAAATGTTAGCATAAATTGACAGAAATGATTGACTGCATAATAAATGTCATGTGTGGTGAATGTGGGATATTTCAAGGCACCTAAGATTTACCTAAAAGGAGAAAGTTTTGAGATAGGAGACCCATCATTCACATTATACTTGACCTAAGAAGCAGAGGGCTTAGAATGGGGTTTGCAATGCTACATACTGAATTTTTGAAATAAGTCTGAAGCATACTTTTCTTGATGCTGAAAAATTCCTTTTGAAATTCAAGAACTCTCAGGTCGCAAAAAATAAGTTAACGACCCTAAGTTGGTCATTTGAAACTCAGTGTTGAGTTCAGTGAAAATAGTTTGAATGTATGAAGTGTAAATACCAGTTAGGATGTTATCATCCACATATAAGAAAAGGATAGTGTTTTTTCAGGAGTGATATTTCTAACAAACAAAGAAGTGTCATCGAAGGATCTAGTGAACCTTAGAGATAAGAGATAAGTTGTGAATCTTTCAAACTAGGGTCTTGGAGCCTATGTCACCAATAAATGGATTTATATAATTTGCAAACATGATCTAGGAAATTAGGATCTTCAAACCCTGAAGGTTGCTTCATAAAAACATTTTGTTGTAGAAGCCCATGAATAAATTAAATTTTTTCCATCAAGTGGTTGAAGAGGCCAATTAAAAAAAACAAAATGATCAAGAATTGTTCTAAAAGTGGGTATATAAAAACAAGTGAATGTCTCATCAACGTCAATCCTAGGGTTTCGTTGAAATCCCTTGGTGACCAACCTATCTTTATGATTAGGGATGGCGATGGATCGGATTCGGATCGGATCCATCCATATCCATATCCGAACCCGATCAAAATAAGTAAATTCATATTCGATCCAAATGCGACCGGATCCTAAATGGATTCAGACTGAATCTGGATCAAATTTAATTTGCAATATCCGTATTCGATCCAACAATACAAATCTCCAAAAACGGATCTGATTCGGATCCAGATTCGTATCTTGAGAAGTTTTTACGTTTCATACAAAAATACTTAACAAATTTAGAAAAATATGTAAAAAGAGTCACCACAAAAAAAACCCGCATAAAAAGTATAAATATATTAAAAAATAATTAAAAATATGATAAACGTAAATCTACCAAGAAATATAAGCAAGTCATTCAAAGGTTAAAGGCGCCAATAATGTCTAAAATTGTCTACAAGTTCAATTAAAACAACACTAAAATTATCAATAACCATAGTGGAATATTTTCTTCAGGCCTGAAAACATAATCTATAGTGATTTGTGTAATGTTTTTATAAATATGTAAGAAAAAAACATAGTTTTTTATGACTCTAAGGGTATTCTCGTAAAATTATGTGTGTTCGGATTCTTTCGGGTCGGATATCCATCGGATATCCTAATATATTCGGATCGAATCCAGATACGGATCGGATTTTGATTTTTAATATCCATATCAGATCCATTTTAAAATGGATCGAATTCGGACTCCATTCGGATCGAATCACCCGGATTTCGGATCGGATCGAACCGCATTGCCATCCATATTTATGATAGCAATTAAGCTATCGGGTTGTAGCTGTATAGACGCTACACTCTCCTTTGCAGCACTGTAGAGGCTTGCACTCTCTATAATCTAGGGTTTGACCAAATAAGGACAATTTTGTAATTTTTTCATTTGATAAGTAAAAACTGACCCATAGCAACATATAAATACTAATTGGCTAACGACTAATTATCCCAAACCCCCTCTAACAATTAACTACTTATGCTAAACCCCCAAAAAATTAAAATACTTCCTAATACTTTAATAATTAAATTAAACTAATAAACTAAAAACTATGCTGCCATGTCCTGCACCGTGTCCGTTGGATACGTACTCGTATCAACTGCCCCCAGTTCACAATCACCTTGCACTTAAGGTGAGGCTCGGAGTAATGCCTGGATCAAACTGGCGTCGAACTAGCCTTGTGAAATTTGCATTATCATCACCAAACAGCGGTTCGGTGAATTTTCCTCCAAGCAAGTGACAGCGTGAATCTATCTGCTTTTTCGCACGTGTACGATCAAGTAATATAGAGTACGTATGTGTGACTTTGGTTGTCCAACCCACAAGAACAGGATGAGTTTTAATTGTAAAAATCAGAAATAGATGCAAAGTTATGAAAAGGAGGAAGGTTGGGGTGTGATTTATTTAAACTAGTTTGCAGTAAATAAAACAGTAATTAGAGAATCTATTTTATTTGAAGTAATTTTCTGGGGATTTTCTAATTATGAAAGTTGATGAATTAAAGATCTAGGTCCCAGGAACCCCTACGGTTACTATTCAACTTATATGGTTTAATTGATTTCAAAAACACACAGCAGTCTTGTTTATGCCAGCATACCAATGTTGCAATCTCCTCTCGGTCTCATGCACCTGTCACTCCCCTGCAGATTCTCGGGTCCTCTTGGTCCACCAAGATCTGCAAATTTTTTATAAGTCTGCTAGGGTTACAGGCTCTCCTCTCGGTCTCCCCCTAAACGTCTAGAAGTTGGTCTAATGCTTCTGGGCTAGTCCCCTGATTCTCTTCACCTCTAGGTCCATCAAGATAGGGTACTAAATCTTGTCTTCTCTTCCTAACTCTCACTGGCCACTCTCGCGCACCAGATCCTGTCTGTAACACTCCTGGGTGATCAGGCCATTCATGCATAAATATAAAATCAAAGACGAGATAATACACAATCCAATCCTGTATTAAGACTTCAAACTAGTCATGCATCTGAGAATCAAACAAACCAAGCTACTGAATTCATAAACCCTAGGTTCACCGAGAACCTAGGTTATTTTTTTTTGCTAGCGTACATTATTGAAAAAACTGTTTCATAAAAGAAAGAAGAAAGATCAAACGAGTTCATGGCTGAATACTTAAACTGCTCCAATTATGCTCTACTCCAACTCTGACGGCTCTGGGACTGGTTGCTGTGATGATGATTGTGTAACCTAATCCCGTGCTGGGAGACCTCTTCTATACTGCCACAGTCTATAAAACTGATGCCCGAAATTCCTATTCTACCCTTGTCTAAAACCTGTCCTGGAAGCTTCTGCAAATCTGCTGTGCGTTCGAACGCAGCCTCCCTGCGTCTAAACGCAGTGAGTCTGAACGCAGACCACCTGCGTCTGAACGCACCACTCGGTCATTTTTATCTCTTTCTCGGATTCTTGGATTTGTGTGTCTGAACGCACCAGGTGCGTCTGAACGCACCCCTTGGTCTTCGTGGTTGATCTCGCCCAATTCTGACAGCTCTGGAAGTTGAAGTCCTGCGTTCAAACGCAAGTATGTGCGTCTGAACGCACAAAGTTGTCATTTTTCTGCCTTTTTCCTCTGCTTCCTCTTGCTGCCAATTGTGGTGCGTCTGAACGCACCACTTGGTTTTTTCTTCGTTTCTTTCTGCTTCAAATCCTTGATACGCTGCCTTTAGTCCAAGCCAATTCCATGCATGCCTTGGTACCTGTTATCTGCACATAATAACATGTACCCACGATCATATCCAATAAACAAAATTATGCATGAAATTACTCAAATCGACCAATTATACTCTCAACGTCTTTATCTCGTATCAAGTGGAAAACAGACTGAAAATGGGCAAAATCAACCTCCACATGGTTAGAACCAATGGTGAAAAGATGTCCCAAACTAATTCCATTTTCAAGCTATCAAAATACCCCCACATTAAACTCTGCTCGTCCCGAGCAGACCCTTGCATATTGCCTTGCAGACCCTTCTTTTGCATCCTTCAATTGCATACTTTCCCCTTCCACAGATTCATGCTAAAGACCAGAAGACTCAACTATTAACTGAATGAGATAAGGAATATACACAAACTGACTCATGACTAAACAAAGATTTTTTGTGGTTAAGATTGGGCAATCTCTAGAAATAAAACTGATGTGTCCTTCAATGTTCATCGTACTTCCAGGAAATACCGGTAGACAGTCGATTGGTGAGCCTGTTTATTTCTCAGGGTGGAAAATAAGCACGGGCTCCCCTTACTGTTACTTTCGTCTGTGTCCTGAGCAAATCCCTAGTTAACCTACCTTCCGAGCTATTTTCCATCAGGGATCCTAAGTTAAACAGGTAGGGTTTTTGTATGTAATGAGTAAGGACAATCCTACTTGTTATGACATCTCACTGTTCCCAACTCACACCCCTCACCAAGCCCCCCGAAAACTGTCCAGAACAACTAAGTCCCTGTATCCCAATTTCCTGAAATCTTGGTGCTGATTCACCGTTCTCGCGGCCACAATTGCGAAGTAGCATGTAGTCTAAACAGTTTTCCCTACTCAACTTGATATTATTAACTAATACTGAAATTAATTTGAAACAACGAATACTACTATTTTTTGCATCTTTTTTTATTTTTTTAAAAAAACCATAAGTACGAAAATACTACAGATTCAACTAACAAAGCTGGGTAGTGCAATAATAAACCTGTGGGATATGAAGAGTATCAACTTGCCAAAAATACCCCCACATTAGTCGTTAAGCGCTTGATCCTTGTAGTCCAGAAAATAACGTGCTGTCCTATCTAACCTCCTTATCACCAAAGATGTAGAAATAGGCACGACCTCCAATTAAAACCTGAAAACCCCGAACCCCTGATCTGTGTGAAATAGATATCACACATGCGAATACTCCTCCCGTGATCACTGTGTAATGTAGTGATTCACCTCATGCAAATTAATGTTGTCGCCTCTAACTCACCCTGTCAGGCCCTCATGCTGTCCAAAACTGATCTGTGTGAAAGCTCTCGTCCCTCTACAACCCTCCCAGACTCACTCCCTCTGTCATAACGCGTAGTACTGGCCAACTAAACAAGTGATGCAAGTCACAAGGAAGGATTCCTAGGCTGCAGTGGCTGTGAATAAAGGGGTAAATGGCTGCAAATGGGCTAACTATTTGGACCTAAGGCAGAGACACAGGACGTGAGGTCCGTTGTAAGCCAAACACTCCACTGAAAAATGCAGTGACCGTGCTGACGCCCGTGGGCAGGTTGTCGACTACCTATGTGACGGTGGTGTGGTAACTAGTCGAATTCCTAACTCAGGCTACAACCTAACGGAGAATTCTGGGTCGCACTAGATCTATCCATCCGTAGAAAAATAAAACTCCTACACCTCGATGTCAATTTTCTTCCCTGTTGGAGTTTTACTTACTGAATTCTTTAAAGTTTATAGTCCCATTGATTGCCCTTTCTCAAAATATTTTAAGATTTTTCTGATTTTTTAATTTTTTTTTCGTTATGCAAGGTCAGAAAAATAGGTGGGTAGACTCAAAAGAAGAAAAACGTGCTGACTCAAAAATAAAAATAAAATTAAAAATAAACTGAACAAAAATATGCTGACATGGCTATGAAGGAGGACACGATTCCCCACCCCCACAGTAGAGGTGGCGCGTCCTCGCGACTCTACTGATCTGGTCTGTAACTAGAATCTGTGTTCTCCGGAGTAGATTGGTCAGTCGGCTCAGGAAATGGTTCAGGGGTCCTCCCTCTGGGTCTCTTCCTCGCAGCCTGTCTCGCTGCTGCTGCGGTACCAGCATGGATGGCTCCGGGATGGGCACTGCTGGCCCCTAGGTCTGCGTGCTGTCTGGGTGGGTATTGGGTACCGGGTCTGCCGGGGTCATCGACACTGTCCGCATGTTCCGGACTCGGGGTGGGGTCATGGCCAGAGAAGCTATCATAGGGCCTACTGTTGGAATAGATGCCCTAGAGGCAATCTAGTTTAGTATGAATTTATATGTGGCTAGAAAATTCATTTATTATTTATTGGATATTTAATATAATGAAGTCCTTAGATTTACAATTGTGTTTTTTATCTTAAATATCCCTAGTCCAGTATAATGATTAATAGGACAATCATCTATAGACTAGTATGGGGTTGGATTGATATGGAGATGTCATGATCCAACACATAGGTGTGCATTAAGGGTAATGGCGCAATGGATTGACCCATCTCCGAGAAGGCTACATACACGTTATGATAAGTCACAAGCGCTTCTCGTGGTGCAATGGTATTGTCATCCTTAGACTTGAAGTCACTAGATATTCTAGTTGTGGATTATTGTGATTTTGGTAGCGTTAAACGCTACACTGTAACTGGGTAGTTATAAAGGTGTGTACCGGATACAATAAGAATCAAGCTTAGAAATCGTAGTGGACGTAGATAGAATTTGTCCCTCCCACATAACGGGAGCAAATATCCTAGGCCACTCGAGGGATAGTGCTTATAGAATTTCTGGCCAGACTCAAACAAATCAATATAGGATATTGATGTTATTTGCACGAATAAGGCTATTCCCATGGATCGAGAAACTATGGATTGAATATACGAGTGTGACTTGTATGTCTCGTGTCCAATCAGGATATAGAGACAAAGGGATGAGACAATTACTTGTACAAGGTTTGTCAAGATGACTATTCTATTAGTTGGCTAGAATGGATGTTTTGCTAGAAACCGCTCCATATTAGCAAATTGTTGCTACCAACTAGATAGAACCTATGGGGTCACACGCTATATAGAGTTGAGCTAGATTTGGGAATTAATTAATAGGATTAATTAATTAGAAGGATCAATTTACAATACCTTGCAAAGTTAGTAGGGACTGATTTGCAAGGAAGGGACTAAATTGAATTCTAGTAGGACTATAATAGGTCCTTTAGGTAGATGACAAGGATTTGTTGGACTATATAAAGGACACTCCTTCCTTCCTTCCCACACTTATGACCTTATTGATCATAACTTGAGTGGGAGAGAACAAAAACGAGAGAGCAAGCAAGGAAGGAAGGAGCCGCCGCCCCTCCCTCGCCGCCGCCCCTCCCCGTCGGCCACAAGGAGGCCAAACCTCCTTGTTTTGGTCTCGTTTTGCGTGATTCTTCTTCCTCGTCCTCTTTCCGGGCTAGCACCAAGGATTGGAAGATCTAGTATTCAACTCTAGGCATGGATCAACTATAGAGTATGTGACACAATTCGCGTATGAAGTCATCAAAGGAGAACCCTAAGGTGTGTTATTGTTTTCTTCCTTTACCATCGTTATGTCTCTTGACTTGTGATCCTTGGAGGGTTTTGCATGGTTTATGATTTTTTGTGTTTCCCTTGCGCATACCCTACAGTGGTATCAGAGCCACAGGTCGTAGAGCATAAACGTGGTTTATGTGTTACGTTTTGATAGTTTTACACCTTAAAATTATTGTTTATCGCGTAAAACGAGACAAATCAAGCATATGATGCAATTTGACAATAATCTATCATAACAAGGTCTAGTTTTTGCATTGGATGCATGAATTAGTGATTTTGAGAAATTTTAGGATCTTAGATCTAGGGTTTGGGCATCCTTGGGGAAGAAGGAGTTCTTCCCAAACAAGGAAACAGCCAAACTTGTGCACCAAGCAAGGGATTTGTTTTGGAAACAACTCCCGAATGAGGTTCGGCCCCCATAGGGGACCGCCCTCCTTGCTTGCCGCCTAAAGAGGGCTCGGCCTAGGGGCTGGGACAGCCCTAGCCCGCGGCCTAGCCGCGTGGGCTAGGGGCCGGCCGGCCCAAGGCCCTTGCGCTTCTCTTCTTTGGCCCGGGCAATTAGATTGTTGGGCCCCATGGACCGTTTTAACCCTAGAATATCCTAAAATCAATTAAAATTGACCAAGCGCGTTAAAAGTTGAATTTTAACTGTTTATGTGCAATTCGCATGGTGATTGGATATGGCCTTAGGATGTGGTTTGTTGTGGATGTTTAATTTTGTGGTTTGGTTTACGGCCTGCGAGCTGATCAATTAATTGTAATAATTAATTAGGGTTTTATGGCCTGCGAGCCATTTTATTTCTCAACTTGAGAGATTTATTTTATTTGGTATAGTTGTTAGCTAGTGCTAGATGAAGTAGATTGCTAGCCAAGATTGAAGAAAAGAAGGCCAAAGCCAAAATGAGCCACAAACCTATGGTCACAGAAATGGTCGACCCTAAGAAGTCGGCAGTCTACAATGTTCAAAGGTGCAATGGCCCTGTCTGGCCTCATGTAGGGTCTGTCCTCATCCATCTCAAAAAAACAGAAATTTAGAAATCTGCAAAGAGAGAGAAAAAAAATAGAACCTGGCTACCCGGAGTAAATCTTATGGGTATAGATCCAAAAACTGATCTCTGAAGCGGATCTGGAAATGTTTTGATCTGTTGAGCGTGATCACCCCCACACTGTTTCTGGCAGTCTGGTGTCCCTACGGTGGTGGTCGGAGTTGACCGGCGACTGACTGCTACTGGCGGCTGCTACGGCAGAGAGATTTTTTAGAGAGAGAGAGAGAGAGAGTTTAAAACTGTTTGACTGAAGTGAAAATGGGTCACTTTCAGCCGTACAGTATATATAGGCAAACTCTCAGAAATTGCAAAATGGCCCCTAAATTCAAATTTTTTAAAAATTTCAAAATTTTCTGATCCTGCTCGATGTGCGTTTGAACGCACCATCTGCGTTTGAACGCATTGCTTTGTTTTTCTGAAAAACTTTTGAATCTTCATGAACTGCGTTTGAAAGCACCTCCTGCGTTTGAACGCAGGACTTATAGTTTTTAGAATTTTTGGGCTGTTGATGATCTGCGTTTGAACGCATTTGGAGTGCGTTTGAACGCAGTACTTGTAATTTTTGATGTTCTGCAGAGTTCTGGTGAGTTGCGTCTGGACGCAGATATTGCGTTTGAACGCATGCCTTCTCTCTAAAAAATTCATGGGATTGTCCTCTGCGTTTAGACGCACATGTAGCGTTTGAACACACCTCCTTAAAATTTTCATTCCATGTTTTCTGCGTTTGAACGCACTGTACTTGCGTTTGAACGCACATGTGTTAGCCTGAATTCTGCTGATTTAGGTGTGCGTTTGAACGCACCGTATCTGAGTTTGAACGAACATGTGTTTGCCATATCTTCCGGAGTTCGTGCGTTTGAGCGCAATCCTTCTGCGTTTGAACGCATATATGCTTTTGAACGCAGGTTTTCTGCGTTTGAACGCAGACCTCAAATTGCTGACTGTTCACTGAAACACTAAATTCAGTATTAAACCCCTCCTTCTCACTTTTCTCTCATATTATGAACATTTTTATTTAAATAATAAATGAATACTTATAAAAACGACTATTCTATGTTGGGTTGCCTCCCAACCAGCGCTTGTGATTTACAGTCGACAGCCCGACTTTGTTACCTTAATTGTGGTCAGGGCAGATCGAGGTAGATTGCCTCTACCTCTATTATCTCCTGAGGATCTCTGTATGGCATGATTCTGTTCCCATTCACCTTAAAAACTGTATTGTCCCTTGGGTTTTCCAGCTCCACTACTCCCCATGATGTAATGTCTTTCACAATGAATGGTCCTGACCATCTTGAGCGCAGCTTCCCTGGATAGAATTTCATCCTTGAGTTATAAAGGAGAACCTTCTGCCCAATTCCTATCTTCTTTGGTAGAATGCGATTGTCATGCCACTTTTTCGTTTTCTCTTTATAGATGTTGGCACTCTCATAAGCTGTTTTATGAAATTCCTCCAATTCGAGGAGTGCCATCTTCCTTTTTTTTCCAGATAAATTGTGATCCATATTGAGCTGCTTGATTGCCCAGTATGCTCTATGTTCCAATTCTACTGGTAAGTGACATGCTTTACCAAAAACTAGCTGGTATGGGGACATTCCCAGCGGGGTTTTGTAAGCAGTTCTGTACGCCCAGAGTGCATCATCAAGCTTTAATGACCAGTCTTTCCGTCCAGGATTTTTTCCAATATGCTTTTTCTTTCCCTGTTCGATACCTCTGCCTGCCCATTTGCCTGAGGGTGGTAAGGCAGTGATACCTTATGGATAGACACCCCATATTGCTTTAAAACCTTGGCAAAGACTTTGTTGATAAAATGAGAGCCTTCATCACTGACCATGGCTCTTGGTGTTCCGAATCTAGTAAAAATATTGCGCTTGAGAAATCGTTCCACGACTGCTGCATCATTCTTCTGACAGGCCATAGCTTCTACCCATTTTGACACGTAATCTACTGCAATTAAGATATAGAGATTTCCCAGAGAAGAAGGAAACAGACCCATAAAATCAATACCCCAAACATCGAAAGGCTCGACCTCTTGCCAAAGTGTCATGGGAATCTCATTTCGCTGGGAAATATTTCCTGTGCGCTGGCAGCGATCACAACTTTGTGCATAATCATGGCATACCTTGAAAACATTTGGCCAGAAAAATCCTGACTGCAGTACTTTGTGAGCTGTTCTCGGGCTGCTGAAGTGTCCACCACATTGTGCTGAGTGACAGTGTTGAATTACTTCTAGAATCTCATGACATGGGATGCAACGTCGAAGAATGTTATCTGCCCCTTGTTTAAACAGGTAAGGATCGTCCCAGAAATAGTGTCTGCATTCTGAAATAAAATTCTTTTTCTGCCAAGGGGAGATGTCTTCAGGAAGTGTTCCATTGACCAAAGAATTGGCTATGGCGTAATACCAGGGTTGTCTGTTGGTCTTGACCTTCATGATATGCTCATCCGGGAAATTTTCTTGAATTGGCACTAATTGTTCTGTTGGGCTTTCCAGGCGAGAAAGATGATCAGCTACCACATTTTCCACCCCTTTTTTATCCCTGATTTCAACATCGAATTCTTGCATCAGCAAAATCCAACGCAGCAACCGCGGCTTTGCATCCTTTTTCTCCAGTAAATACTTCAGTGCACTGTGATCGGTGAAGATAATGACTTTTGACCCTACAAGGTAGGATCTCAATTTATCCAGAGAAAAAACTATTGCGAGCAGCTCCTTTTCTGTAGTCCCATAATTAATTTTTGCTTCATTCAGGACCCTGATGGCATAATAAATTACACTGCACACTTTATCCCTTCGCTGCCCCAACAGTGCGCCCACTGCGTAGTCACTGGCGTCGCACATAAGCTCGAATGGGAGAGTCCAATCTGGGGTTGTGATAATGGGTGCAGTTGTCAGCCTATCTTTGAGTATGTCAAAATCTTCTTTGCAGGCTTCCTCGAATATGAACGACACATCTTTTCCCAGTAAATTACATAATGGCTTTGTATTTTTGGAAAAATCTTTGATAAATATTCTGTAGAACCCTGCATGGACCAAAAAACTCTTGATTGCCTTAACTGTGGTCGGATATGGTTGCTGCTTAATCACCTCTATTTTTGCTCTGTCTACTTCTAGGCCTTTGCTGGAAATCCTGTGTCCCAGCACTATTCCTTCAGTAACCATGAAGTGGCATTTCTCCCAGTTAAGTACCAGGTTAGTTTTTCTGCATCGAATAAGAACTCTGGCCAGATGGTATAAACAGTCATCAAAACTATCCCCAAATAACGAAAAATCATCCATGAAGACTTCCAGATTTTTCTCAATCATATCAGAAAATATGGCCATCATACATCTTTGGAATGTCGCTGGGGCGTTACATAATTCGAATGGCATACGTCTAAAGGAAAACGTTCCATATGGACAGGTGAACGTCATCTTTTCTTGATCTTCCGGATTAATGTAGATCTGGTTGTATCCGGAGTACCCGTCAAGAAAGAAATAATAAGCATGGTGAGCCAATCTGTCCAGCATCTGGTCCATGAATGGCAGCGGAAAGTGGTCTTTCAGTGTTGCGTCGTTCAGCTTCCGATAATCCATACAGATTCGCCAGCCAGTGATAGTGCGCTGGGCGATCTGTTCCTGATCAACGTTCTCTACTACTGTAGTACCCCCTTTCTTTGGTACACACTGGACAAGACTAACCCAGGTGCTGTCTGATATGGGGTATACAATCCCTGCTTCTAGCCACTTCATGACCTCCTTACGTACCACATCCTTCATGATTGGATTCAATCTCCGTTGAGGTTGGATGACTGGCTTTTTCCCCTATTCGATCCTTATTTTGTGCATGTAGTAATCGGGACTGATCCCCTTTAGGTCAGCAATTGTCCACCCTATAGCTTCTTTATGCTCTGTAAGTACTTCCAGGAGCTTTTGTTCCTGTTCCTGAGATAGATGAGATGAAACAATTACTGGCAGAGTATTATTTTCACCAATATACGCGTACCTGAGGTGATCTGGTAGCTGTTTCAACTCCAGAACTGGGGGTTCCTAGAGTGATGGCACCAAGGTCATTTTCTATTCGCCTTCTTCATCCTTATATAGGGTGATCCAACTTTCCGTTCTCATGATCTGCTCAGCTTGGTGTTCTTCTGTTTCCTCTGGGTAAATGTCCTCAAGTTCTTCCCATAAGTTCTCCATCTCTTCACTTTCCAGATTGTCAATTACCTCCACAGCAAAACAATTTTCATGACCATAATAATCTGGGAGCTGGACGTTGAATTTTACTTTTCTTCGTTGATTTGCATGGACAACCCTCCACTTTTTCAGTTGATAATGGCTTCACCAGTTGCTAAAAATGGTCTGCCTAGAATTAGTGGGACTTCTCCTGCCTCCACATCTAGTATCACAAAATTTGCTGGAAAAATTAGCTCCCCAACTTTCACCAGGATATCTTCAATGACTCCATAAGCAGGTTTTACGGATCTGTCAGCCATTTGAAGCATAATTCTGGTTGGCCCGGGTTCTCCGACCCCCAGACTTTTGAAGATGGTCAGTGGCATCAAGTTAATGATGGCTCCCAAGTCACACAAGGCCTTTCCTTTGTAGGCACTGCCTAGAGTTACTGGGATAACAAAACTGCCAGGGTCTTTTTTCTTCAGTGGTAGACCATTTTTTACACAACTGCTCGCTTCTGCCGTCAGATTTACTGTTTCGAAGTCACTCATTCGCCTTCTTCCATACAGTATGTCCTTGAGAAATTTAGCATAAGTAGGCATTTTAGCTAGCGCCTCGGTGAAAGGTATACTGATCTGTAATTGCTTGAATACCTCGAGAAATCTGGCGTAGTCTTTGCTATCATCTCTCTTACGTGTCCTCAGAGGGTACGATACCTCTTTAGAGATTTGTACTGTTCCTGGGTTACCCTCATTAGTCTGCCTTTCTTCCTGTTCGACAGGGCCCTTTTGCCGAGGATTAGCGGTTGAACTGGTTTCCCTGTCAAATACTTCGTGTTCAATGTTCTTTGACTTTTCTGCACGTGCATGACTGGGATACGGCGGATCCTGCAGTGCAATCCCACTCCGAGTTCTGATGGCGTTGATCTGAACGCATGGATTGTTCACTGTGTTTGATGGTAAATTCCCTGGGGCTCTTTCTGCCTGATTCTTTGCAAGCTGACCATTTTGTACTTCCAGGTTGCGGATTGCAATTTTCACTAGGCTTACGTCGGAAGTAAGTGAATCCATCTGCGAGAGTTTAGCTTCCCACTGCTTATTAAATTTCTCCATATAGGTCTCGAAATGTCGTATTGATAGGTTTAGCTGTGGTTGTGCTGCTGATGCTTGCTGTGCCGGTGCTGCCTGCTGTGTCTGTGGCCTGTGCTGGAACCCTGGTGCATAAACTGCTGCATTGGAGATTCCGTAACGGCACCCTGGATGGTCACGTGTGCCTGGTCTGTAGCGGCTTGGATCCCATTGCTGTTGACTATAGTTGGCATCTTCAGTATGAGCTCCTGGATTGTTGCATGTCTGGTTCGTCTACTGCTGCTAAGGTTTTCTTTTCTGTATAGACCTTTTTGTCTAAGTCTTGTACCACTTTTGTTAGATTATCAATCCTGTCATCAGCCACTGGTTCTGCTTGTGCTGTGAGCCTGCGGTCATCAAACAGACGAGTGTTCTGTTTGGCCAGTTGTTTCATCAGTTCATGGGCTCCATCTTCATCTACATGGTATAGAAAATTACCCCCAGCTTCCCTGTCAATTCTGTCAGCATTCTCCCTGTCAAGAGCATGGTAGAATACTTGCAGAATTTTCGCGTCCCCGAAGCCGTGATTGGGGAATCTTTTAACGAGTCTCATCAGCCTGTCTCATGCGTCTACTACCGTCTCGCCCATCTTCTGTTTGAAGGATAGGATCTCACTTTGAAGCTTGATAACACGAGAAGCGAGGTAGAATTTTGCCAAAAAATCAGTAACACACCCTTCCCAGGTTGTGATGGATCTTGGTGGTCTGGCTTCTAGCCAGTCTTTTGCTGTTCCGAACAAGCAGTATGGGAATAAGATTAATTTTAGCGTGTCCGCTTCAACTCCTCTGTACTTAATCTTGTTGCAGTAATCTTCGAAATTTCCGAGGAAGTCATTTGGGTCTTCATCTGCTTTCCCATTAAATGGACAATGAGTCTGGGCTGTTTGGATAGTGGATGATTTCAGATCGAAGTGCTCTGCTGTTATTGGTGGCACTACGATGGCTGGTTAATGTCCTCCGGTAGGAACTTCGAAGTTTTCCACTATCGCCCTCCCAGATCTGTTGTAAGTCCTCTGATTGTTCCTGGGAGCAAAGCCTGCTGCTATCAACTCCTCAATGTAAAGAGCCATCTGTGCTGGAGTGCGTTGCTTCTGTCCTGTTGGTGTTCCTGTTTCTGTTGGCATGTTTTCTTCGTGCTCAGACATCTTGGCTCGGTGTCTGCGGTTTTGCTCTCTGAAAAGTTTTTGTGGATCTTCAAGTGGTGGCACCAGTTCGCGAGGCAATCTGGGCATACACTAGAATGGCCTGAAAATCAGAGTTCAAGAGCAATAAGATAAGATAAAATAAACGTAAAAGTAAAAGAAAAACTTTGAAACTTATTTTGATTCTTAAAAAAACTGTAACCGTTCCCCGGCAACGGCGCCAAAAACTTGACAGCTTGAATCTATCTGCATTTCGCATGTGTACGATCAAGTAATATAGAGTACGTATTTGTGACTCTGGTTGTCGAACCCACGAGAACAGGATGAGTTTTAATTGTAAAAATCAGAAATAGATGCAAAGTTATGAAAAGGAGGAAGGTTGGGGTGTGATTTATTTAAACTAGTTTGCAGTAAATAAAACAGTAATTAGAGGATCTATTTTATTTGAAGTAATTTTCTGGGGATTTTTCTAATAATGAAAGTTGATGAAATAAAGATCTAGGTCCCAGGAACCCCTAGGGTTACTATTCAGCTTATATGGTTTAATTGATTTCTGAAACACACAGTTGTCTTGTTTATGCCAGCATACCAATGTTGCAATCTCCTCTCGGTCTCATGCACCTGTCACTCCCCTGCAGATTCTCGGGTCCTCTTGGTCCACCAAGAATTGCAGGTTCGTTATGAGTCTGCTAGGGTTACAGGCTCTCCTCTCGGTCTCCCCCCAAACGTCTAGCAGTTGGTCTAATGCTTCTGGGCTACTCCCCTGATTCTCTTCACCTCTCTGTCCATCAAGATAGGGTACTAAATCTTTTCTTCTCTTCCTAACTCTCACTGGCCGCTCTCGCGCACCAGATCCTGTCTGTAACACTCCTGGGTGATCAGGCCATTCATGCATAAATATAAAATCAAAGACGAGATAATACACAATCCAATCCTGTATCAAGACTTCAAACTAGTCATGCATCTGAGAATCAAACAAACCAAGCTACTGAATTCATAAACCCTAGGTTCACCGAGAACCTAGGTAAAAAGTTTAGCTAGCGTACATTATTGAAAATATTGTTTCATAAAAGAGAGAAGAATGATCAAACGAGTTTATGGCTGAATACTGAAAACTCCTCCAATTCTGCTCTGCTCCAACTCTGACGGCTCTGGGACTGGTTGCTGTGATGAGGATTGTGTAACCTAATTCTGTGCTGGGACACCTCTTTTTTATACTGCCACAGTCTCTAAAGCTGATGCCCGAAATTACTGTTCTACCCCTGTCTAAAACATGTCCTGGAAGCTTCTGGAAATCTGATGTGCGTTCGAACGCAGCCTCCCTACGTCTAAACACAGTGCTTCTGAACGTAGACCACCTGCGTCTTAACGCACCACTTGGTCATTTTAATCTCTTTCTCTGGCTTCTTGGATTTGTGTGTCTGAACGCACCAGGTGCGTCTGAACGCACCCCTTGGTCTTCATGGTTGATCTCGCCCAATTCTGACAACTCTGGAAGTTGAAGTCCTGCGTTCAAACGCAAGTATGTGCGTCTAAATGCACATAGTTGTCATTTTTCTGCTTTTTCCTCTACTTCCTCCTGCTGCCAAGTGTTGTGCATATGAACGCAGACTCCTGCGTCTGAACGCACCACTTGGATTTTTCTGCGTTTCTTTATGCTTCAAATCCTTGATACGCTGCCTTTAGTCCAAGCCAATTCCATGCATTCCTTGGTACCTGTTATCTGCACATATTAACATGTACCCGCGATCATATCCAATAAACAAAATTATGCATGAAATTACTCAAATCTACCAATTATGCTCTCAACGTCTTTATCTCGTATCAAGTGGAAAACAGACTGAAAATGGGCAAAATCAACTCCACAGGGTTAGAACCAATGGTAAAAAGATGTCCCAAACTAATTCCATTTTCAAGCTATCATCAAGGTCAAGATAAGTGTGCGCTGTTAGCCGAATATGGAAAAATGGATGGTGGAAATGGATTCAGAGGGTCAGAAAACACTAGGAACCGGTGCGAGCAGGTTCAATTCCGGGGCAACAACAGGCTGAAACAGTTGGTCAAAGCCGCTGACTAGAAAAGAACCGTCTGGTGGCTGAAACAGATGGAACATCAAGATGTGGCTCACAATGTCTCTGGATCGGCCATGGGGGTTTTTTGGATCCAGTTTCAGGTTGCCCGTATATCTGGGTCGGTCCCAAGGAGGCTTCAAACCCCATTGTTTATGCCCTGTCAGAAAAGACGCATCGCGTAGAAGCTACTGGTCGGCGCTGTTGTGGGTGGAACTCGGTGCCAGTGTATGGTTTTGGTGGGAGACCAGAGGAAGCAACGGTGGTAACCCTAGCTGAGGCAGCGACTGTAACCCTAGCTGAGGCGGCTGGATCTGGGGTGCGATCTAGTTGACGGATGAACCTGGATGCTTCCCCTGCAGAGTGTTCCACTTGTTTGACAACGTTGAAGGAAATGGTCGCTGCTTCTGGTTGTTCGCCGATAACTAGAGCGGCGGCGGCTCACATGTCGTTTTCTCCTCTGTGGCTGGGTCTTCAGGCGGATGCAAAGCGTGGCCGGTATGCTGCCATTGCAGCGGCTGCTGTGTGCTCTTCGGCGGTGGCAGATCAGCCCGAGGCGGCGGTGGAGGACCTGATGGTACTTGTGGTGGAAAACGAGCCTCACAGCGTGCGAATCGTGTCTCCCAACGCGTGTCCAGTTTGTCCAACTCCACGTGAAATTTGTGCATAAAATGGTCCAGAAGTTTTTGATTGATTGCCCAAAGTGACTCCTCGCTGATTGCTTTGATGTTCGTCGACGTATCACCAGTTGAATGGTGAAATCGATGAAAGCACCAATTGATAGCACTTAAGCTATCGGGTTGTAGCTGTATAGACGCTACTCTCTCCTTTGCAGCACTGTAGAGGCTTGCACTCTCCAAAATCTAGGGTTTGACTGAATAAAGACAATTCTGTAATCAATTCATTAGATAAGTAAAATCTGACCCAGAGCAATATATAAATACTAATTGGCTAATGACTAATTATCCCAACACCCCCTCTACCAATTAAATAATTATGCTAAACCCCCCAAACAATTAAAATACTTACTAATTAAACGGGGAATATGCAGATGAATATGCATCACATATACTCTAGAAGGGGGGGGGGATAGAGTATGCCAAATTTTTGCAAAACCAGAGGAGGAAAAGAGTTTTAGTTTTAGTGCAATGGAATTCAAGGCCTTGAACACAAATTCAATCCTTTGGAATGAAATACAATTTGCAATAGATCAGACAAGTCTTTTTCAAGGCCTTTAAAAGAGTTTCAAACCCCTGAAAAACAGACATTTTTAAGTGCTGCAAGAACTATGAATGTGAATGAACTGTAAATGCAAGAGACAAATGACTTATTGAGTTCAGTCCACTTGGACCTACGTCTCTACCTCAGGAATCTTGTCGCTGCAGGATTTTCAACTCAATTCTTATTAATCCAAAGCTAAGCCCTATATCTCAAGCACACAGAATTGCCTTACTCTATTACAGCTTGTGGTTCTTCCTAACCTATCTAGTACATGCTCTAGCTAACTGATTAAGAATACTCTATTGTTCACTTTGAACAATCCTTGAGAATGATGTATAGGAGTATTACAGAAATGATCAACCAATCAAGTACAATACAGAAGAACACTGGAATAGAAAACTGCAGTGAAGAATGCAGTGAACTTCTGTGTGTTGGATTGTGAGAGTGATGAACTTCTTTGATGCTTGTCAATCAAATATTATGTCTCTCTTTTTTTCCCATTGAGAGTTGTGTGTGTTGCTTAAAAAAGAGCTCCATTTATACTGTTTGAAACTCTGCAAATCTTCCCAGATTTTCAGCAACAACTTCTTATTTTATAGGCAACAAACTTTGACTCTCTTAACAGCTTTCTCCAATTTATAGTTGATCCCAATCTTCAGAGATATTGTTTTGATCTTGTATTTAAGCAATATGAGAAGCTGTCAAGAGTCACTAATTTATCACAGGATCATTTTCACTGAGTGATTTCCTTCTTGCATAATCCAGATAAGGAAACAAATCCTGCATACTTAGGAAACAAAATTTCCTCGCAAAACTGAGTCAAAATAAGGGATTAAACATGTTAGATAAATCAAATCAGTTTGTCTTTCATCATCAAATAATAACACATTAAGCACAGGGGTGAGATGGATGGTATTAAATAAAATAGAGTTTAGAAAAACTCCCCCTCAGAGGATGTATGTAGGTTAGACAGTTTCAAGGCTTTGAATCCTGGTTCAAGGCTATTTCAAGCCTGTGAAACGTGATTGAAGGCTTTGAAAACTGGTTCAAGGCCTTGAAGTACCTAAGTATTTCAAGTCCATGAAACCTGTGACCATACAATCTACCCCTTGATGAAAGACAAAGCCTCAACTGTTTTGATTCTAAGTATCTGTAAAAAAAACTGATTAGCACATAATACAAATAACACAGTAGTTCCAAAAGATCCAAATTATTAATAAGCAAAAGAAAAAAATGCAAGTAAGTTGCAAAAAATCCTATTGACCAAATAGATAGGTCATATAAAGAGCAATAAAAATCAAAACAACCCTAAGATTTTTCTCCCCCTTTTTGAATTTTATCAAAAAGACTGAGAATATGTTGGAACATGGTTTGGAATTTTTGAAAATAAAACTTAAAAAGAGTTAAAAGAAAGAATGGAGAAGAAAGAGTAGGCAAGATTAAGGGGTTGGGTCTTCATCTCCATCTTGATCTCCCTCTTCTTCCTCACTATCACTATCAGTCTTCTCTTGTTATTCTTGTTCCTCTTCATTCTCACCAACAATAGTTACTTCTTCAGTCTTATCTTGTTCTTCTTGTTAATCTTCATTCTCACTAGCATCAGTTACTTCTTCAGTCTTATCTTGTTCTTCTTGGGTGGAGGAAGCTCTGCAACTGCCTCTGCACTAGGAGTTCTAGAGCTAGAGTCTCCACTGATCTCTTGAACTTCATCCACTACTGCTTTTCTTTTCTTCTCTGTACTCTATTTTGATCCTCCGACCATCTTGATTTTGTCTGAGGCTCTTCTTGTGCTCATTAGGGTTTGGGAGAAGAATAGAGAGAGGTGAATTTGATACGGAGTGAAGGAGAGGAGAAGGAGATAAATACTCAAAGAGTTTGTATTTGAAAAGGAAACTGCAATATTTTTCTGATCTTAAAAGATCTGTAATGATCAACAAAGATTCAAATCTTTGAAGCCGTTGGAAATAAATAATTTAATACTATATTTGGCTAAAAATCAATTTTCAAAATGGTAGGGGAAATATTGAGCAAATATCTACAGAGATAGCACCCAATACAGAAAGATCCAAAACTTATTCACTAAACAATTATCAGACTTATTTGCAAGGCTTTGAAATAGTTTCAAGGTCTTGAAATGCTATTAAGCTGAAACACATAAGACCAAAGACTTGAATAGATTTTCAAGGCTTTGAAAATCAGTTAAAACCTTTGAAACACATAAACGACTTACCTTCCTTACCTGATGCTCCCTCCGAACCAATGCATCCTTATTTAACATGCCTAATTCCAGTCTTAGAGCTGAGAATCTTTCATCTGGAAATGGTTTAGTGAAGATATCGGAAAGTTTCATGTTAGTGGAAACAAATTCAAGAACAATATCACCTTTCTCAGCATGATCTCTGATGAAATGGTGTCTAACATCAATATGCTTGGTTCTTGAATGTTGTAATGGATTCTTTGTGATAGATATTGCACCAGTGCTGTCACATTTGATGAGAATACTTCTGAAATCAAATCCATGATTCATCAACTTTTGAACAACATGCTCCAGCAGATATATATTCAGCTTCAGCTGTTGATAGAGAAACTGAGCTTTGGTTCTTGCAGTGCCAACTGATCAGAGATGATCCAATAAATTGGCAAGTTACAGAAGTGCTTTTTCTATCAACTTTGTAACCTGCAAAGTCAGCATCTGAAAATCCATGTAAAGAGAAGTTAGAATGTCTTGGATACCAAAGCCCTAAGTCTTTGGTACCATTGAGATATCTGAATACTCTCTTCACAGCAGTTAAGTGTGATTCCTTTGGATCAGCTTGAAATCTTGCACACATACATACACTGAACATAATATATGGTCTACTATTAGTAAGGTACAGCAATGATCAAATCATACCTTTATATTCTTTCACATTGACACTCTTACCAGATTCATCTTTATCTAAAGACAGTGTAAAACTCATTGGAGTCTTGATCTCTTTGGATTGAGAAATATTTTACTTGTTCAGCAAGTTCCTAGTATACTTGCTTTGATGCAGAAAAATGTCCTTCAATTGATGTATTTGAAGTCCATGGAAGAAGTTCAACTCTCCCATCATACTCATTTCAAATTCCCTGCTCATAAGACTTTAGAATTCTTTGAATAGAAGATCATTAGTAGCTCCAAACAGAATATCATCAACATAAATCTGAAATACAAGTAAATCTTTCTCATGAGTCTTCATGAAAAGGGTCTTGTCTACCGGTCCTCTTTTGAAATCATTTTCAAGCAGAAACTTTGACAATCTTTCATACCAAGCCCTTGGAGCTCGTTTCAAACCATAAATAGCTTTGTGAATTTTATAAACATGATCTGAAAACTTATCATTTTCAAATCCAGGAGGTTGTGCAACATAAACTTCTTCTTGTAAGTAGCCATTCAGAAAAGCACATTTTTTATCCATTTGAAATAGTTTCGTATTTTTGAAAGAAGCAAATGCATGCAGTATTCTAATTGCTTCTAGCCTGGAAACTAGAGCAAAAGTTTCCTCATAATCAATACCTTCTTCTTGATTCTAACCTTGTGTAACTAACCTTGTTTTGTTTCTGATCACCTTGCCATCCTCACCCAATTTATTTCTGAACACCCATCTGGTTTCAATGACAGAATGGTTTGTAGGTAGAGGAACTAGGATCCACATCTTGTTTCTTTGAAATTAATTGAGTTAACTTTGCATAGCTCTAATCCAGTTTGCTTCTTGTAAAGCTTCTTTCACAGTTTTGGGTTCTACGATAGAAATAAAAGCATTGAAGGCACACAGATTCTTCAACTGTGACCTTGTTTGTGTACCAGTGGTTGGGTCAGAGATGATATTGTCAGCTAAATGAGATGAAATATATTTGAATCTCTTTCTTGGAGACCATGGTTCAGGTTCTCCATATATCTTCTCTGGTCTTGAAGTAGTGGTCTGATCATTCATCTCTTTTTGATCATCTTTGTCAAGGCTTTGATCTATATTTTCAAGGCCTTGAGACAGGTTTTCAAGGTCTTGAAAATGCCTTCTGTTTCCTTCTGAAACTTTCTTGAACCCAAGAGAGTTCTTAGCTTCTTCATCTAATTCATGTTTGTTCAGATTATAGTCTGCAAAACTTTCACTCAACGAACCATCATAGCTTTCATAAAAAATAACATGAATACTTTCTTTAACCATCTTGGTTCTTTTATTATAAACTCTATAAGCTTTGCTAGTAAGAGAATAACCAAGAAACATACCTTCATCACTTCTTGCATCAAACTTACCCAAGGTATCCTTACCATTGTTGTGGACAAAACATGTGAAGCCAAAGGGTCTGAAGTATGATATGTTTGGCTTTCTCCATTTCAAGAGTTCATTAGGGGTTTTCTTCAAGATAGGTCTGATCAAGCACCTTCAGAATATAATTTGCTGTATTCACAGCTTCTTCCCAGTAATGTTTTGGCAGCTTATTTTCTAGAAGCATTGTCCTTAACATGACTTCAAGAGTCCTGTTCTTTCTTTCAACAACTCCATTCTATTGAGGATTTCTAGGAGCAGAGAAATTGTGAGAGATACCATGCTTAGCACAGAACAAATCAAGTTATAACTGATCAAATTCTCTATCATGATCACTTCTAATTGAAGCAACGGTTAGGTTTTTCAGGTTTTGAAGTTCTCTGCAAAGCTTTGAAAATTCAGAGAGTTCTTCAGATTTTTCTTTCAAAAACATAACCCAAGTGTATCTAGAATAACCATCTACAATAACTAGCATATACCTTTTTTCTTTTGGAGTTGGTGTCCTCGTAGGACCACACAAATCCATGTTAAGTAGTTCAATAGGTCTAGAGGTACTTACATACTTCTTTGGTTTGAATAAGCTTCTGGTCTGCTTACCCTGAGCACAAGCTTTGCATACATCATCTTCTTTGAACTTGATAGATGATAATCCTCTTACTAGGTCTGTGGAGATCAATTTTTTCAATGAATGCAAGCTAATGTGACCAAGCTTCCTGTGCCAAACCCTTGAATCCTCTTTCAAGACCTTGAGACACTTTAAGATTTTACCTGCAACTTTGTTAGTCTGAAAAATATAAACATTGTTTGATCTAGAGGCTGTGAGAATGCAATTTCCTGATTTTTCATTTTGCACCACACACTTATCTTTATCAAAGATAACCTTGTTTTCATTATCACAAAGCTGAGATACACTAAGAAAGTTAAATTTTAAACCATCAACTAGATACACATCAGAAATAGAATTTTCAGAATCTGTACCAACTTTAACAATACCAAGAATGTTACATTTACCTTTGTCACCAAGAGTAATTGAACCTTCAGATTGATATTTTAATTCTGAGAATAGGGATCTCTTTCCTCTCATATGTCTTGAGCAACCACTGTCAATAAACCACTTCTGTTCTTTGATGTTGGTGACAACCTCAATGTTCTTCTCAGAACTTTCATCATGCTTGGCCATGAAGCATAGGTTGGCATGTTATTCTTCAGATTCAGATTCACTTGAGCTATTTGAATCACTCCATGAAGCTATCATAGCTTTCTTTCTTTTGTCATGGTCTTTCTTTTGGAAGTTCTTGCTTTTCTTGTGTGGATAGTCTTTTATCAAATGTCCTGCATCACCACACTCAAAGCAGTTCATGACTTTGGATTTATTTTGTGAAGAATACTTACCTTTGTAGTCCTTGCCACGGATGATCTATTTCTTTTTCTGTTGAAGTCTTCGTTTCCAAAGTTTTTCTTCATTTTGAGAATTCTGGTTAAGGCTTTGGAGATCAATGCAAAATGATCCTCATCATCATCATCGTCTTCAATTTCAAGGCTTTGAGTTTTCTCAGTCTCTTTGGCCTTGAGTGCTAAGTTCTCGACACCTTCAGGCAGCTCTCCATCATCTTCATTCATGGATATTTCATGTATCACGAGCTTCCCTTGTAGGTCATCAAGTTGTAGTGATGAGATATCTTGAGCTTCTTCAATGGATGTTGTCTTTGGTTCCCATTTGGCCTTTGGAAGACTTCTCAGTATCTTCCTCACCTTTTCTTCATTGGAAATATGTTTTCCCAATGAAGCAAGGTTGTTGACAATGTCTGTGAACCTCTTGAACATCTCTCTGATTGACTCATCTGTATTCATCTTGAACAACTCATATTGCCTGAGATAGAGGTTGATATTGGTTTTCTTGACTTGACTAGTTCCTTCAAATGTTACCACAAGCTTGTCCCAGATTTCTTTGGAAGTCTTACAGTCTGAAATCCTGGTGAATTCATTTGTACTCACAGCACAATAAAAGATGTTAATAGCTTTGTAATTCTTAGAATAAAGTTCTAACTCAGAGGAGGAGAGTGACTCTTCAGATTTGGGAGTTTTGATCCCATCTTTCTCTGTAAAGAAAGTGTGAGTTCCATTCTGAATAATGGTCCAAAGCTCTATGTCCTGATCAATGATGAACATCTTCTCCAGGGCTTTCCAGTGAGCAAAGTTGTCTCCACAAAATAGAGGAGGTCTGTTGGAAGTTCTTCAATGTGAGAAACCACCAGCACCTGCAGTAATCATGATCACCAGATGGTTAAATCTTAAACAGTGATACAAGCTCTGATACCAATTTAAAGGGGAGTATGCAGATGAATATGAAACACAAATACTCTAGAAGGGGGGGGGGAATAGAGTATGCCAACTTTTCTTAAAACTAGAGGAAGAAAAGAGTTTTAGTTTTAGTGCAATGGAGTTCAAGGCCTTGAAGACAAATTCAAGCCTATGGAATGAAATACAGTTTGCAATACAACAGACAAGTCTTTTTCAAGGCCTTGAAAAGAGTTTCAAACCTTTGAAAAACAAACAGTTTAAAGTGCAGCAAGAACTATGAGTGTGGATGAACTGTAACGGCAAGAGACAAAGGATTTATAGAGTTTGGTCCACTTGGACATACGTCTCTTGCTCAGAGATCTTCTCCCTACATTATTTTCAACTCAATTCTTATTAATCAAAAGCTAAGCCCTAGATCTCAAGCACAGAGAATTGCCTAACTCTATAACAGCTTGTGGTTCTTCCTAACCTATCTAGTACATGCGCTAGCTAAATGATTAACTAAGAATTCTCTATTATTCACTTTGAAAAATCCTTGAGAATGATTTATAGGATTATTACAGAAATGATCTACCAATCAAGTACAATATAGAAGAACACTGGAATAGAAAACAGCAGTGAAGAATGTAGTGAAATTCTGTGTGTTGAATTGTGAGAGTGATGAAATTCTTTGATGCTTGTCAATCCAGAATTGTGTCTCTCTATTTTGCCTGTTGAGCGTTGTGTGTTGTTTCTTCAAAAAGAGCTCCATTTATACTGTTTGAAACTCTGCAAATCTTCCCAGATTTTCAGCAACAACTTCCTATTTTTTAGGCAACAAACTTTGACTCTCTTAACAACTTTCTCCAACGGATACTTGATCACAATCTTCAGAGATAATACTGTGATCTTGTATTTAAGCAATCGGAGTAGCTGTCATGAGTCACTAATTGATCACATGATCATTTCACTAAGTGATTTCATTCCTGCGAAATCCAAATAAGGAAACAAATCCTGCATATTTAGGAAACAAAATTTCCCTGCAAAACTGCCTTAAAATAATGGATTAAACATGTTAGATTAATCAAATTTGTTTGTCTTGTTGGGTTTTGACGTAGGTAACGCAGCGGAATAACAAAATTTAATCCTACTCAAAGCCCACCAAGGATCACAGGAAGAGACATCATAACATGATTAAGGACATAGAAGATGTGTACCTTTTGATTTGTGAGATCACACGAAGAATGATGTCCTCGTCTCTACGGTTGATCCACGTCTAGAGGTGAGATCTAGATTCTTCCTTCAATCAAGTGCTAGCTTGAACCTTGGAGGAAGAGGGATGAAGATCAAAGCAACCAAGCAACAAGGCAACGAAGGAGGGGCGGCCTCCCTTCTTGCCGTCGGGTAAGGGGGCGGACGGGGCTAGGGTTTCGGCCCTAGCTCTTGTCTTGCTCTCTCTTTTGCTCTCTCCCACTCTTTGTGTGTTATGATTGATAACTCATGTAGTGGGAAGGAAGCTAGAGCCTCCTTTATATACTCCAACAAATCCTTGTTGTTTCCATAAAAGAGTTTTCTTGTTCTAGTAGGACTAGAACTATTCCCTTCCTTGCAAATTAGTCCTAATAAGTTTGCAAGGTGTTGCACAATGATCCTTCTATTAATTAATCCATATTAATTAATCCCAAATCTAGCTCTACTCTATTTGACGTGTGACCCCATAGGTTTCTATATAGTTGGTAGTAACTATTACTAACATGGAGCGGTGTCTAGCAACACATCCATGCAACCCAACCAATAGAAATAGTCAGTGATCCCGACAAACCTTTGTGCCCAATATGTCATATTGCATTATCCCTTTGTCTCCATATCCGGATTGGACACGAGACATAAATAGTCACACTCGTATATCCAATCCATAGTTCCTCGATCCTGGGAATATGCTTATGCTTGCAGATAACATTAATATCTCCATATTAATTTATCTGAGTCTGGCCAGACATTCAATAAGCCTCATCCCTCGAGTGGCCGTGGATATTTACTCCCATTATGTGGGAGGGACAAATCCTATCTACATCACTACGATCTCTAAGCTTGCTTCCTATCACGCCCGATAGCCACCTTTATGATTACCCAGTTACGGTGTAACGTTTGATAACATCAAAGCGCAATATTTCACAACTAGAGTATCTAGTGACTTCAAGTCTAAGGATTGCAATAATATTAGCACTACGAAAAGCGATTGTGACTTCACATAATCTAATGTATCCTTTTCGTCGTGGGTCAATCCAGTATGCCATTACTCCTAATGCATACCCATGTGTTAGACTTGATATCTCCATATCAATCTACCCACATACTAGTCTATATTTGATTGTCCTATTAATCAATATAATTGACTAGGGATATTTAAGATAAATAACACAATTTATCTAAGGACTTCATTATATTAAATATCGCCATAAATAATAAATGAATATTCTAGCCAAAACATTGTTCATACTAAATCTACGATTGCCTCTAGGGCATCTATTCCAACAGTCTCCCACTTGCACTAGAGCCAATCTGGCGCATCTCGTATGCCTATAGATCTGGCGTGCCCTTCATGCTTTCGCTGCGCAAGAGGTTTCGTAAGCGGATCTGACACATTGTCATCTGTCAGAATCTTGCATATCTTCACATCTCCTCGATCGATCATATCACGAATAAGATGGAATCTCCTAAGTACATGCTTTGACTTTTGGTGCGATCTTGGTTCCTTTGCCTGTGCGATTGCCCCAGAGTTGTCACAGTACAACTCTACGGGATCCACTATGCTAGGGACCACACCGAGCTCAGTAATAAACTTCTTTATCCATACTGCCTCTTTCGCCGCCTCCGCAGCAGCAATGTACTCAGCTTCTGTTGTAGAATCAGCAACTGTGCCTTGCTTGGAACTCTTCCAGCTCACAGCTCCTCCATTCAGGCAAAACACGTATCCAGACTGCGATCTGTAATCATCCTTGTCGGTTTGGAAGCTTGCGTCAGTGTAACCCTTTACACTTAGCTCTTCCATTCCTCCAAATATCAAGAACACATCCTTTGTTCTTCTTAAGTACTTTAGGATGTTCTTGACAGCAATCCAGTGACTCTCACCCGGATTGGACTGATATCTGCTCACCATACTCAACGCGTATGATACGTCTGGTCTAGTACATAGCATGGCGTACATGATGGATCCTATGGCCGAAGCATAAGGTATCCTGCTCATGCGGTCCTTCTCCATCTCGTTGGAGGGACAGTCACTCTTGGACAGAGTGACTCCATGTGACATGGGCAAGAATCCCTTCTTGGAATCTTGCATGTTGAACCTCTTCAACACCTTGTCAATATATGTACTCTGACTTAGGCCAAGCAACCTTTTAGATCTATCTCTGTAGATCTTTATACCAAGTATATAGGCTGCATCTCCTAAGTCTTTCATCGCAAAGCACTTTCCTAGCCAATCTTTAACAGATTGCAGAGTAGGAATATCATTGCCTATGATTAGTATGTCATCCACATACAAGACCAGAAACACTATAGAGCTCCCACTAACCTTCTTGTAAACACAAGGCTCATCTTCGTTCTTGATGAAGCCAAACTCTTTGACCGCGTCATCAAAACGTCGATTCCAGCTCCTAGAAGCTTGCTTTAATCCATAAATGGACCTTTGCAGCTTACAGACTTTATTGGCATTCTCCGGATCCTCAAAACCCTCTGGTTGTGTCATGTACACATCCTCAAGGAGGTTCCCATAAAGGAACGCTGTTTTGACATCCATTTGCCAAATCTCATAGTCGTAGTATGCTGCAATAGCAAGTAAGATTCGAATGGATTTAGTCATGGCGACTGGTGAAAAGGTCTCATCATAGTCAATACCATGAATCTGTCTATAAACTTTGGCCACCAATCGCCCCTTATAGGCAACTACCTTGCCATCCATGTCGGTCTTCTTCTTGAAGACCCACTTGCACCCTATGGGTCGAGCCCCTTCGGGTGGTTCCACCAAAGTCCATACTTTGTTGGTACACATGGAATCCATTTCGGATCTCATGGCTTCTAGCCACTTCTTAGAGTCTGGGCCACTCATGGCTTCTCCATAGTTTGCAGGCTCATCATCCATGAGTGGTACGTCATCGGGCTCAGTCACGAGAAGTCCATACCTCTCTGGCTCATGACGCACTCTTCCTGATCTACGGAGTTCCCGTGTTACCTGAACAGGCTCTTCCACAACTTCTTGTGGTTCCTGTTCATGTTCCATTATCGGTTCAGTGGTTTGTGGTTCATGAATTTCTTCAAGTTCTACAACCCTCCCACTTGCTTCTTTAGAGACTAGTTCTCTTTCTAGAAACACGCCGGTCCGAGCAACAAACACTTTGTTTTCGGTAGGGTTATAGAAATAATATCCTTTAGTTTCCTTAGGATATCCCACAAATTTACACTTATCCGCTTTAGGCCCGAGCTTGTCTGTTTGTAAACGCTTTACATAGACGTCGCAGCCCCAAATCTTCATAAAAGACATTATGGGACGCCTCCCAGTCCATATCTCATATGGCGTCTTCATGACTGATTTGGATGGAACACGGTTAATGGTAAAAGCTGCCGTCATTAGAGCATGTCCCCAAAAGGATATCGGAAGATCTGTTTGAGACATCATAGATCGCACCATATCTAATAGAGTGCGATTCCTCCTCTCAGATACACCATTCCATTGTGGTGTTCCGGGTGGAGTGAGCTGGGATACTATCCCACACTCCCTAAGATACTCATCAAACTCTTGGCTTAAGTATTCTCCTCCACGATCTGATCGTAGGGCTTTAATACTCTTGCCAAGTTGCTTCTCTACTTCACTCTTGAATTCTTTGAACAATTCAAAGGATTCGGATTTGGCCTTCATAAGGTATACAAATCCATATCTACTTAAATCATCAGTAAAAGTGATGAAGTAGGTATAACCACCTCTGGCAGGTGTGGGGAATGGCCCGCATACATCAGTATGTATGAGTGCCAATAACTCACTAGTCCGTTCACCTTTCTTATTGAAAGGGGACTTTGTCATCTTTCCCAATAAACAAGACTCACATGTCTCATATGATTCCAAATCAAATGAGTCTAGAAGTCCATCCTTATGGAGTCTAGATATGCGTTTCTCATTTATATGGCCTAAACGACAGTGCCATAGATATGTAGGATTAGTTTTAATCCTTTTAGTATTTATGTTATAGATTGGATTATTTAGATCAAGGATATACAATCCATTAGACAAATGCGCACTACAATAGTGCATACTATCAAAATAAATGGAGCAACACTTGTCCTTTATTGAAATAGAAAAACCTTTCTCGTCCAAACAAGAAACGGAAATAATGTTTCTGCTCATAGCAGGCACATAAAAGCAATTGTCTAATTCTAAAATAAGTCCAGAAGGCAAAGATAGCTCATAAACGCCTACAGCTAATGCAGCAACCCTTGCTCCATTTCCGACGCGCAAGTCTATCTCCCCTTTTCGCAATCTTCTACTTCTTTTCAAATCCTGCACATTACGACAAATGTGAGAACCACATCCGGTATCCAATACCCAGGATGATGAAATAGAAAGATTGACGTCTATAACATAAATACCTGGTGGTGGTGGAATCACTATTCCAAGCTTCTTATCCTCCAGATATTTAGGGAAATTCCTCCTCCAGTGACCCGGCTGGCTGCAGTAGTGACATTCACCTTTAGCCACGCCTCCACTAGGCTTTAGGGCTTCCTTGGATTTCGCAACTTTCTTGTGTTTTCCTTTTGAAGTAGATGCAACTGACTTGCTCTTCTTCTTGTGTACCATCATTATGGCCTTGCCCTTGCCTTTATTGATGCTTTGCTCAGCTGTCTTTAGCATGTTCAATAGGTCTGGCAAAGACTTGTTGATCTCGTTCATATTATAGTTCATGATGAACTGATTATAACTGTCAGGCAACGATTGCAAGACGAGATCAGTCGCCAAGTCCTGGCCGAGTGGGAACCCCAGTCTCCCAAGGTTCTCTATGTACCCGATCATTCGGAGTACATGAGGACCTACTGGATTCCCTTCTGCAAGACTACTTTTGAACAATGCTTTAGACACTTCATAGCGCTCATGCCTTGCCTGTTCCTGAAACAATTGTTTCAAGTGTATGATCATATCATAGGCTTCCATGTTCTCGTGTTGCTTCTGAAGCTCACCAGTCATGGTACAAAGCATGAGGCAAGTCACGTCATTAGAATCATCAATATGTTTCTGACGTGCCCTTACTTCCGCTAATAGAGACTCATCTTGTGGTGGGTCTGGAATTGGAGTGTCCAAGACGTACAGCTTCTTTTCTTGCTTGAGGACAATCCTCAAGTTTCTGTACCAGTCAAGGAAATTTGTTCCAGACAATTTATCCTTCTCAAGGACAGATCGTAGGGATGAACTCGATGCGTTGTTGTTTGCCATTTGGAATTCTACAAAAACGAGAAATATGCAATTTTAGTATTTTGAACAATTTGACTATATTTAACAATGGCTAGATCATCAAATATAGCTCCCACTATTTTTTTTTTTCGGTTTAATAGCCCTCACCATTAAAGCGGAAAATATCTTTATACTTTCTAGTGGGTCCAAGATCCTTATTTCACTTCTTCTTGAGCTTGCTTTGGCAAGTCACCCAAGAATTGGTTATTTAGGTAGGAACCATTCCAATTGCATCCCATGCAACTCTTGGTCCAATTAGGTGAATAAATTCCTTTTATTCTTTATCCAATTGGATAACTCCTAATTGTCATGCCTCTAAGCTTACCAATTCAATTGATTCTTGCCTAGTTGCGTCCAACCTCTTGTTTTCAACATACACGCATTACTAGCTTGCGTCGTCCGCAACACATCATGAAAAATTAAAATCGCCTTGCTTTGGCAAGCCCGAATTTTAATAGTCCACGATCATGAAGGGTGTTTTGGCAAGAGAAGGCAAAACGCAATATTTAATTGAGGGATTTCTTTTAATTTGTTTGGTTGATCTTTATCAACATGGTCTACTTATTTGGATTGGGCTATCCACAATAAAAGACCAACCTTGTTTATTATTATCTTGTTATCGTTTTGCTTGTAGCGCCATACACACAAAATAAATAACAAGGCATGAATAATAAACATCCACAAAAATTAAAAAAACGTGGTATGGATATGGCCTCTAGACTAATGATATTATCAAGCCAATGATAATATCTAATTGCCCTAAAGTGCCGAGCTCATCTCCATGTGCTCCACCAAAGCTGCGCGCCTAGGGATGTCTTTTGGCTCCTTTGGTTCTCCAGTCTTCTTCTCCATGCTCTTGGCTATCATCTAAATATTTCTAATTCTAGCCTAACATCTTAGAATAAATAAATAATAAAAGCCTCACATATCGAGGAGAAAAAGAACGACTCGCAGGCCGTAAAACTTAATTAATTAATACATTAATTTGATCAGCTCGCAGGCCGTAAACCAAACCAAAAAACAATAAACATCCACAATCCTAGGCCATATCCATCCACCATGCAATAAAGCACATAATACAGTTAAAACCAATTTTTAACGCGCTTGTTTAATTTTAATAAAATTGGGTAACTAGGGTTTCACAACGGTCCAAAGGGTCCAAGCCAACAAGTGGCCCGAACCCTAGGACCGCCGCACGCCTAAGGGGGCCGCGGCCTTGCTTGGCGCCCAAGGGAGGGGCGGGCGGCTAGGGTTTCGGCCCTAGTCCCCTTCCTCCTTCCTTGTTGCCCAAGCAAGGTTGTTTCCTTATGGATTTAATTCCATAATTTTGTTTCCATAATTGAAAACCCCTTTTCAATCATGTGCCCATGAACCCTAATTTTTAAGAACCCAATTATTCACATCCTATGTGATTAAACTCACCAATTCTAACATCCAATGTTAAATTGGGTCTTGTTTGATTGAATCAAATTCAATATTGCATCTACTATGCCATTTTTTTTTTTTTTTTTTTTCAGTTTTCGCGTAATAAACAATAATACGGTGTATGAACTGAAATCGTAAACACATAATATCATGTTATGCTCTACGACCTGTGGCTCTGATACCACTGTTGGGTTTTGACGTAGGTAACGCAGCGGAATAACAAAATTTAATCCTACTCAAAGCCCACCAAGGATCACAGGAAGAGACATCATAACATGATTAAGGACATAGAAGATGTGTACCTTTTGATTTGTGAGATCACACGAAGAATGATGTCCTCGTCTCTACGGTTGATCCACGTCTAGAGGTGAGATCTAGATTCTTCCTTCAATCAAGTGCTAGCTTGAACCTTGGAGGAAGAGGGATGAAGATCAAAGCAACCAAGCAACAAGGCAACGAAGGAGGGGCGGCCTCCCTTCTTGCCGTCGGGTAAGGGGGCGGACGGGGCTAGGGTTTCGGCCCTAGCTCTTGTCTTGCTCTCTCTTTTGCTCTCTCCCACTCTTTGTGTGTTATGATTGATAACTCATGTAGTGGGAAGGAAGCTAGAGCCTCCTTTATATACTCCAACAACTCCTTGTTGTTTCCATAAAAGAGTTTTCTTGTTCTAGTAGGACTAGAACTATTCCCTTCCTTGCAAATTAGTCCTAATAAGTTTGCAAGGTGTTGCACAATGATCCTTCTATTAATTAATCCATATTAATTAATCCCAAATCTAGCTCTACTCTATTTGACGTGTGACCCCATAGGTTTCTATATAGTTGGTAGTAACTATTACTAACATGGAGCGGTGTCTAGCAACACATCCATGCAACCCAACCAATAGAAATAGTCAGTGATCCCGACAAACCTTTGTGCCCAATATGTCATATTGCATTATCCCTTTGTCTCCATATCCGGATTGGACACGAGACATAAATAGTCACACTCGTATATCCAATCCATAGTTCCTCGATCCTGGGAATATGCTTATGCTTGCAGATAACATTAATATCTCCATATTAATTTATCTGAGTCTGGCCAGGCATTCAATAAGCCTCATCCCTCGAGTGGCCGTGGATATTTACTCCCATTATGTGGGAGGGACAAATCCTATCTACATCACTACGATCTCTAAGCTTGCTTCCTATCACGCCCGATAGCCACCTTTATGATTACCCAGTTACGGTGTAACGTTTGATAACATCAAAGCGCAATATTTCACAACTAGAGTATCTAGTGACTTCAAGTCTAAGGATTGCAATAATATTAGCACTACGAAAAGCGATTGTGACTTCACATAATCTAATGTATCCTTTTCGTCGTGGGTCAATCCAGTATGCAATTACTCCTAATGCATACCCATGTGTTAGACTTGATATCTCCATATCAATCTACCCACATACTAGTCTATATTTGATTGTCCTATTAATCAATATAATTGACTAGGGATGTTTAAGATAAATAACACAATTTATCTAAGGACTTCATTATATTAAATATCGCCATAAATAATAAATGAATATTCTAGCCAAAACATTGTTCATACTAAATCTACGATTGCCTCTAGGGCATCTATTCCAACATGTCTTTCATCATAAAATAATAACACATTAAGTACAGGGGTGAGAGGGATGGTATTAAATCAAAAATAGTTTAGAAAAACTCCCCCTCAAAGCATGTATGTAGGTCAGACAGTTTCAAGGCTTTGAATCCTTGTTCAAGGCCTTGAAATAGCTCTGCCTGTGAAACCTGATTCAAGGCTTTGAAAACTGCTCAAGGCCTTGAAATACCTAAGTATTTCACGTCCATGAAACCTGTGACCTTACACTAATATTTTAATAATTAAATTTAACTAATAAACTAAAAACTATGCTGACATGTCCTGAGCCGTCCGTTGGATACGCACTCGTTTCGCTTTATACTAATATATAGTCCCATTAGTTTTATACTTTTACCTGAGTACCCATTTGTTCCCCTACAATATTTTAATTGGGGGAGGCTTGACAAGGGTCCAATTATTTTTGTTTTAAGAGGCTTTGATACTCATCAGTAATTGCATTGAGCCACTGCGAGTGTTTCTTGGCCTCTATGAGATAAGTAGGGTCAGTTAGAGAAAAAGATGAGGTAATGAGATTGATAGATGTGAAATTATCGCCAATAGTTTTTATCTTAAAGATACCAGGCTTACTTCTTGTCTGCATTAAGTGTCCTCTAATGGATGGCTGCTATGTGCTTGGTGTAGGTTCCATGCCAGAGCTGGTTTCGAATAGACTGCTCATATTACTGCATCTCTACATATAACACTCGTACCTCCTACACTGTAGATAGTTGATATGCATGTGTAGCACTATTCTGTTCATTTTGGAGGTGGCCCTCAGGTGTAGTGTTGGTGTTCTCTTCAGTTAAACAACCATATGAATCATCTGAGATGGTTTTGTTCTTATCAGTAGAGCATGAGACAAGAAAAGGAACAATATGAGTTGTAGGAATACAAATAGGATCACAAGCGGCAGTAGAAGAAGAAACAACATAAATATAGGAATGTACAGCAATGATAATATATCAACTTATAAATATTTTTGATGTGGTTTAATCATTGCATATATAGCATTTATAATTAGAAGCATAGCCTAGGATAACACATTGATGAGTTCTGAGAACAATTTGGATTCGGTATAGTTCCTCAAATAAGGATAACATGCAGAACCAAGTTCTTTAAATAAGAATAATCAGGTTTACAATTATGCAGCAATTCCAAATAAGATTTGTTAGTAGATTTTATAGGCATGCACTTTCTGAGATACGCAACAGTAGTGAAAGCATGGAAGCCATACATTTTTTGGAAGAGAAGCATGTTCAAGAAGGCTTATACAAGTTTCATCTATGTGTCTATATTTTCTTTGAGCTAGCCCATTTTGTTGTTAAGTATATGGACAATCAGTTTGATGAACAATGCCATGTGATTTCAGAAAATGTTGAAAAGTATAAGCAATATATTCACCAGGACCATTTGATATCAAATTTTCTATTGGCGGATATTCCACTTTGCGCACAAATTTCTGGGAAGACCTCTTCTTTATATTGCTTAAAGGCTTATACAGCTTCATCTCGACTATGCAATAAGTAAACATAGCAATACTTTGTGCAGTCGTCGATAAACATAATGAAATATATATTTCCACCTCTTGTTGGCACGAACTTTAAATCACAGATGTCTGTATGAATTAATATAAGCTGACTAGTTGTTTTTAAACCAATAGATTTAAAAGGCTGCCTTGTTAATTTCGCCTCAACGCAAATTTCACATTTGTGATTAAAATTAATTGCGCTTTTTGGAAGATGGTCCATATTCATTAATTTCCGAATCGATTCATTGTTAACGTGACCAAGTCTTCCATGCCATAAACAAGAAGAAGAAAAAGAATTAGACAACTCAAAAAAATAGTTAATAGCTGCCTACTTATTAATAGCAGAGATAACCATTTACATTGAGTTTGAACATCCCATCCTTCAAGTCCCCCCTATCCACGCACTCTCCTCTCTTGGTTGCAACACGCTTTTCAGACTCAAAAAATAGTTTGAACCATTTCTTACTAAGAATCGAACCAGAGACTAAGTTCTTCCTAATGTCTGGGACATGGAGAATTTCATTTAGTACGAGCTTCTTGATGGAGGTCATCTTGAAGATTACCGCGCCTTATTTTACGGTGGATGTTGCCGAATTCCCCATGGTTGCGTTTGGAAACCAAGATTTGAATTTGGATTTGAAATTCAAAATTTCAAATACTAAAATTTTAAATACAGGGGGATTTGAATTTTCTCGTTTGGATGTTATTATTGGTCTAGTTAAGGATTTGTATTCAATTTTTCCTTGAATTTATAATGTCAAACATTTAACAAAAGCAAACCTGGCCCAAGGATTCATGGCTAGCCCAAAAGAGCGTGATGCGTGATCACGGGCGAGGGGCAGGGTTCGATTCCCTGGAAAGGCAATTTTTGATAAAAATACCATGAAACCTACACTTGAAATTTGATTTTTGAGGTTAAAAACGCATGATCATAACTCGACTTATCCACTTAATGCACAAGCCCCGCCCAGAATTTCAAATTACATCTTATACGTTGGAATTTCAAATCATTCACACTTTTGGGGGGTTGATTTGTTCCAAATCAATTCCAAGACCCCATAATGAATTCAAACGTTAGATTTTATTCCAAATCACCCCAAATCCAAATCCACCCCCAAATTCGATGCTATCCAAAAAGAACGAATGTAAATTTGCTCATCGGTGTCAACATCCTCATACGAAGAGAACATGCTCCAGTCCAAAAAGATGTGGCAGGTGGCGCCGGTATCGACCCACCATTCTTTTGGGTTTCCATTGAAAATGTTCAATTCCGAAACGACTGGCGCAAATTTGCCTCCTTCATCATGATTTTTGTCTTCAACCAAGTGAGCTTCGGACTTCTTTCCGTTAGAATTTGGCGATTTTTCCGGTAGTCTTTGATCATGTGACCCGTCTTGCCACAGTTGTGGCACTTTTCCGTGAACCTCTTCTTCATATTTTTGGGCAGAGCATTGAACTTTCGCCTAAGTTTGTTGCGTTCCGAACCGCCCTCCACAAGATTAACCTTGGAATGATGGCTAGTTGTCCCCTTGCGTATATGCTTTAGATAGTTCTTGTAATTTTTCCACGCCGGAGGTAGTTTATGTATCCTGATGCAAACAAGAAATTTCTCCGTGAGGATCATGTTTTCCGCATGAACGTCGTGATTTAAGCCCTGAAATTCCCGGACTTGAGACATGATACCTTTGCCGTCTATCATCCTAAACTCTAAGAAGTTTTCCATCACAAACTTCTTGGCTCCCGCGTCTTCGGTTTGTTCTTCTTTTCAAGAGATTGCCAAATTCCTTGGCGGTTTTCACAGCATAATATACACTGTACAATTTATTGTCTAGACTATTCAATACATAGTTCCTACCCAAAAAATCTGAATGATGCCACATATCTTTTGCTTGTACCGCCTCATTTTTAGGATTCTCGGAGAGTTTAGGCGCATTTTCGGAAATGTATCTTGCAAGGCTTAAGGTGGTCAACTATAAGTACATCTTTAGTTTCCACCGCTTAAAATCCTTGCCGGAGAACTTCTCGCGTCTCTCCACTGGATGTGCATTGTCCGGTATTACCGGAACAACGGGCACCGCTGCATTGGTTGTGGCTGCCGTAGTTGACTCAGTTTTTCCGTTCGACATTTCTAAACAAACAAATTGGTTAGATGCATTTTAGAATACAAATAAACAAATAAAGTTTTTTGAGAAATAAAAAAGCAATACTGAATCTGAAATTGTTCTAACGGAAAGTAATAAACAATCTGTTATAATACTAAAACAAAGATCTGTTATAATACTAAGTTCAAGTAAATGTAACAATTTATATATAAACGTACTGTACAAACAACAAATTGGAACATACTGGTATTTTTTCAGCACTAGCAAAATTTTTGAGCACTTAACAGACTGATGTAATGATTAAACAATATGTTTGACAAAACTGTAAAATACTATGTAAAGAAATCTTAACACACTGTTTGAATAGAGACAAAGAGAACGAAGAAAATTTTGTTTAACAAAAGGTATTAACTGAAAGTTACCAAATAAGGAGCAAACTGCTTGAACAAAAAAGTTATCAACGGTTCTCTATTATTAGTATTTGTTTTCTCTTTACTAAGGGACCATAATTGACACAAAGACTATAAAGACTATCGTTGTCCACTTACAACCAGGAAAGACTATTGTTGTTCTTAACTAAGAAGAACAGAGTGTGGTGGACATCACAATACTGAACATAAAAAAGTGGTCTTACGATTGTTATCAATGTTGACCCGAGTTGTTCGGTTAGAAGAAAACATTAAATAATATAAAGAAAAACTTATAGATCGATAATCGGTTGAATGCAGACACAAGATGTTGAAGAAAAGCCTCGTACATAGATGATCTCCTTAAGACAATATTCCTCGCCCACTGTATGTGCCTTCGGGTTCCTGCAGTGGCGAACTGTCTTCCAGGATAGAAGTTCTTCCTATGTTGCAGGGTGGCACGGGACTACAACACACGGTGAATGAGACTTGCTGACGAGAAGGGATAATCTGTGAAGGGAGAGGTTTAAGGCTTAGGAATTCGGAATAACAAACTGCGAAGGAGAGGGTGCCTTTTCTAACCACTGAACAGGGACAAAGAAGGGACATAACCATTCAGAACGGCTGTAACTGTCATAAAACAGTTACAGTTATTTGACAGAGATAATAAATCGATTTGGGTTATTTTATGTTAAATTTTGTGGGTTAAGAAGTTGGTTTCTGGCAAAAAAATAAATAGTCCAGAGTAAGGCCCAACAAACCAAAGCTCACGCACCGGCCTGTGCCCGAACCTGAGACCGAGCCGGACGGACGGCGGCGGCGCGTGGTAGTTTTGACCATGGCTAGTTTCTCCCTCCTGCACAAAATGTGCTTCTCCCAAAGGGCGTGCCCTTATAGTATAATGTTTAACTTTGTAAACACTTCAATCCTTCTCTTCCTCATGATGTGGGATGATTTCTTTTGCGAACATAAACCCAAACATACACCCTCCAACTTCAACGGCGTATGGAGCATTCACCTCTTATTGGTTTTCGACGAATCAGTTATGGAAACGATCACCAAGTTACCCACTGCATGATGGTGCATTTGGTGTTGTTAAATCTCAAATGGCCGGGTTTAAAACCGAGCTCAAAGTCATGTAAAAGCTGACATATCGAAGACTATTTTTCCAACAATTAGCAAGTAGTGTTAATTCGTATAATTAGTTTATGTCGTTTTATATTCATTTATTATTATTGTGATAAGTGTAGCGTATTAAGTTAGTCAAGGGGTATTATGTTAGCAAGTAGTGTCAATTCGTTTGACTAGTTTATGTCGTTTTATATTCATTTATTATTACTGTGGGGCGGGTAGCATATTAAGTTAGTGCAGGAGCAGGTGTTTTTTAGTTAAAGTTGCTTCTACAAAAACAATGTTTCAGTCGTGATTTGGAGACCATTGATCAGAAACTCAATTTCTAGGGTAAAAACCTAGTGTTTGTGTGTTTTGTGATTGCATCTTGCTGTCAAGTAGATCTTCATATTCGGTTAACTGAATCCGGAACTGAACCAGTATTATCGGTTCTTTCAGTTCCGATTCGTTTATAACCGGTACGGTTGTATCGTCGGTTCAGTTTAACCGAAACCGATATTTTTCGAAATCATGAAACCGAACCGGAACCAGTACTTCGCTTCGGTTCGGTTAACTGGTCCCGGTCCATTACATATTTTTTTGGTTGTTTTGTGGTGTAAATAACAATTAGAAAACATAAAAATAGAAAAATATACATAACAAAGAGAAACAAACTTGTATTATTAATCAAAGGGTAAAAGACATTTTCCACCCTCCGACTATGGACAAAAGGCATTTTGCCACCTGCTTTATGGAAAAATACAATTTGCACCCCTGTTAGAGTTAAAAACTAACTCCACACTAATGGAGGGTAAAATGACATAATTACCCCTTAAATTTGACGAAATCACCCCACTATAAAAGTCATTTCCACCTCACTTCCTAACTCTAATAATCTAATCTCTTCCTCTCTCTCTCTCTCTCTCTCTCTCGCTTCTCTTCTTTCTCCAGTTCTTCCCCTATTTATCCTCCTCTTTCTCCAATTCCTTGGCGCAGGTGGTGGGGAAGGCGGCGAGACAGTTGCCACCAAAGAGCTCGTAGGCGGCGACGCACTTCACGGGTGGGGTACGTTTGGCGCCCGTGGCGAGGACAGAGTAACGTATAGCTTCCTAGATCTGGTTTTGGAAGCTGAACATGTATGGAATCTTCCAGCTTCTGGTTTATATCCGATATCAAGGTCGTCCAATAAGGCTTGAGATCGAATTGGGTTGACATTTGTGTCGGAGGAGAAGAAGAAACAGAACAGTAGAATTGGGGGATCGACTTTTTGCACCCCTGATACTCCAATATCAAGGTCGACTAGTCTGGGCTGCAATACACAATTAAATCAAATACTCAGCCTTTTAATCGATTTGTGGCTTCTAGGTAGATGAGGAGAGAGAGAAGGGATCTGTCATGTATCTCTTCAAAGCTCAGATCTTGATCTACAGTTCAATAGAGAGAGAAAGAGGGAGAGAGAGATACCATCATCAACCAATAATGATGAAGCTGTAACCTGTGGAAGAACCCTTTCATCTACTGCAGCAGCACGAGCCAAAGAAGATGGTGAAAAGGAACCATGGCTCTGTCATGTTATTCGTCTGCATCAACTGCATCTTCCTCCTCATCTTTATCGGCTTCCTCTTCTTCATAATCTTGAAAATGTTTGGCGTTTTATTCATTAAACGGTTGGATTGAATACTAAAAGCCATGCTTTTTGTATTGGATTATCTGAATTTGATATATATGGGAATAGTTCTGGGTAATGTTTTTACATTATGTTATTATTGAGCATAGTTGTCTTTTATTCGACATAGTAGAAGATCTGGTGTGTAGAGTCTAGCTTTAACATAAGATCTTATCTTGGGTTCTTGTGGAATAAAAGTTGTGAGTTATAATCTAGATGGAATTAGACAAACCATCAGAATGATTGTAGCACATTGTTTTAGTAGGTATGTATTGGCTAAAGGAAACAATATTAGTTCATACTATAGTTTCAACTCAATGTGCTAGTATAATTTGTGTATATTGAATATGACCAAGTTGAGATCATTGTCTTTGTACTGACATAACAAGAAAAGCTATGTCTCATGGTTATTATGATTACTTATGCTCTGAATCCTTAGACAGTCAATGTGAACATGTATTTAGTATTTATTGCTTTGACAAGTCAAGTGAGTGATATTCCTATGGAGTCAATAACCTCGATGAGTTGGGTGATACTATTAAGTCCATGGTGTAAATTTATATATCGAAGGAACCCATGTCCCGCTTATGATATGGATGATATCACCTTGATGAAGCTTATAAGTTTTGATTATGTCAAACCCTGCAGGTAGATTACTTGGTAATCTGGACATATAAAATAGTTAAGTGGTAAATATCAAGGAATTGGAAAGAGATCGATTAAATGAATTAGTCAGTAATTAATTTAATCGACGAATATCTGTAATCTTAACATGGGGAGGTAATAAGTATTTCTGAACAGGAGCTCGAAATATTATTTTTTGAGACTACAGACAGGACTGAAATAACAGTTATTTAGTGGTACCAACTGTTATTAACTTTACTTGGGCTAGGTTCGGTTGGAACCTGAAGTCCTGATAAAGTTAGGAGTCTGATTCGTATTTTCTCCTCCAGGTCCCTCCCGTAGCCTATATAAGTTTCGTAGTCTTCAGAATCCGTATGCTTTAGATACACAGTAAAATGTAGGGTTTCGAGAGCGAGAGCAATACGTCTGGAGGCCAAGAAGTATTCTGGAAGCAGCAAGCCCACACTTTCATCCAGAGGGAACTTCAGGAATACGGTTGAAAATCCAAAGTGATTCAGACCTAAATAAAATAGCTAGGATGCTTGTATGAACCCTAATTCCTCCTAGTAGGGTTATTGCGTTCTTGTTGATAAATGTACAAATTTTAGTCGGTATAGCAGGCATGCAATCGAACTGGTCCCGGGATTGGCCTCCCTTCAATTGGTATCAAATCCCAGGCTCGAATCTGCATATCTCCTATACATTCAATTTTTCCAATAATCAAACCGTCTATGCATGCTAGAGTAGTAAGATTGCGATGCCTAACTCTGTTTTGCAGATTGAATTGTGTCCTGCTATTATGGTCATACTGTATGATGTATGTGGTTTAATTTGTTTTTGATTCCCACACTGTTTTTCGTGGATGAAAAAGATTTATAACCTGATGTAGTAGTTAACCTTATTGCAGTTTTACATGAACGTGTGAGCTCCTTGGTGGCATTGAAAGTCTCTAGCAGTCTCTAGTAATCTGTTACAGACTGACTTGCGGCATCCATGGAGACTAGGGTGATAAGTCCTTTATAAGATTTATCTTACATACACTATATAATGTTATTTGTGTGCATTTCGGTGCAGGACTTAGAAGAATTTGCACAAAAGTTGTCTTCGCATGAAGATAAAAGTCTCCGTACGAAGACTTGACACTTAGCCAAATTCAAGAGATGCTAGAAAGGTCTTCCTGAAATAAGGCACAACCCCTATCTAGGAAGACCTACGCACGAAGAGATAAGTCTTTGTACGAAGGCTCTTCGTGCGAAATGAAAAGTGTTAGTACGAAGACATCGCTTGGTTTGACAGATTTGACGCAGGGCTGTTATACAATTTATTAAAGCTTTTTCCTCTTGTTTTGGAAACGTATTTAAGCAACTTAGGTCGTCTTTTCCAGAGGTTGGCAAGGTTTTACGCATCTTTTGGAGATAAAGAGAGATCGTTGGAGCTGGGAACCTTTTTTTGTGGTATTTTCGCTTCTCTTTCTCTCTAGTTTTTGCTTATGATCATTGAACTTGTTGATTTGATCATGTGTAATCGTAGCTAAACTTCTTTGTACTACGAATTTGGTTTGGTAGCTAGGGTTTTGGTATGAACTCATGGTTTCGAGATTGTGATTAATGTTTATACTTAATTAAAACGTGTTCTTCTATTATTATGAATTGTTTATGAGATAAACTTTATCTTTCTTGGGCCTAGCTAACGTAGGATTGATTTTAATTAAGACTCACGTGGTAACTCCATGAGAATTAGTCGGTAAAGTGGATGTTCACCTTGTCGAATCATTACTTGGTAACTCGGTAGTGTTAACTAGGATTGTTAAAGTAGAATATTGAGCCTTAATGCGTGCCTAAAGTTTAAATAAGCTTGGTAACTCGGATTAATTTGGTTCTAGGAATAGTTAATCATTTGGTAACTCAGTGAGTTATATTTTTCTCGATTAATAATAGAAGTCGTGTTAGTGTTTCATAAATCAAAGCGTAGTTCGTATTATCCCAGGGATCCACGAGAGAATTCCCGGTACCGGTTCCCTTATTAGGAAACTCTAATAACCAATCTTTGTGAATCGTGAAGTAATTCACTTGGTTAATTGGGATCAGTTTTATTTTGTTTTTAGTAGGATTTAGCAAACAAACTCAACGCGCATTTCCCACATAAGTTTAAGAAGTGTTAACTAGTTTACAAGAAGTCCTTTGGGTTCGACAAACCCAGATTTACCGGAATTATTACTACATTGACAACTGTGCAAGTTTTTGGCGCCGTTGTCGGGGACTTTGGCAAAATTAATTATAATTCGTAACCTTAAAGATTTTCATTTTCTGTTTATATCTGTTATTCACCTATGGTCTAGTTGTGTCTGTGCTTTCATGTGATTCTTTTGGTGCATGAACCGTTCTGAAGGCTAGCCATTGTATTCACCGCTCCATAATCCAGAGAAACTGTTGCGTAGAGACTTGATGAAGACAACCCCAATGGGTGACCAACATGGAGCAGAGATAGAGAGACTCTGCAAGCTTTCGGAAGATGCAGAGACCGCTAGAGTCGCTGCTGAGGCCAGAGTGGCCAATACATCGAGGGAAATTGAGTTGCTCAGAGCTCAGCTAGCTGCTGCGCAGACAGTAGTTGCCAACACTATGATACCTCCAATTCCACCTAATGGAGAAAATGGGCAAGTAACAGTTGTTCAAAGGAACAATGTGGCGCAGGAGGAGCGTCCGATTGTTGATTATTACAAATCCACCAAAGCAGGGTACCAACCTACCATCGTGCGACCTACTATGAATGCAGTTCACTTTGATTTGTGACAACAGATGATTGACATGGTGTGTACTGAGTGCTTATTTACAGGAGCTCCTGGGGATGATACAAATGCTCACTTTCTGAATTTTGAGCAAGTCACTTCAACATTGCATAATGAGCAAGTTCCTGATGTAACAGTAAAGTTGATGTCGTTTCCTTTCTCTTTATCTGGAAAAGCTAAAACTTGGCTCCTAGAATTACCAGCAGGCTCAATTACTTAATGGGATTAATGTTGCAAAGAATTTGTGAGAAAGTATTACCGCCATCCAAGGTTGCTCAGCTGATGGCTGATATCATGAATTTTTCTCAGCAAAAGGATGATTTGCAAATCGTCCTGATATTCAGCAACAAAATTTTCTATTTATTAGGTAACAACTATGACTTCTCTAACAGTCTTCTCCAACAGATAGTTGATCATAATCTTCAAAGATGTTGAGCTGATATTGTCTTTAAATAAATTGAGAAGGTGTCATGAGTGTATGATTGATCACAGAATCACAATCTCTCAGTATTTCCTTTCCTGCAAAACTCAGGTTAGGAAACCAACCCTGTAAAATAGGAAATGAACTTTCCCTGCAAAACTAAGCCAAACAGATTAACCAGATGAAGTCTAAGTGAATCAAAAGTTTTTTTTTCATCATCAAGTAATAACAGATCAATTATTAGGGTAAGAGAGTTAGAATAAGATCCGAAGAACTCCCCCTTAGCATATGCATACAAGACAGACAGTTTCAAGACTTTGAATGTCAATTCAAGGCTTTAAAAACTGTTTCAAGGCTTGAAATAGCTTTGCTATTTCAATCCTGTGAAACCTGTGAACTTACAAATCTCCCCTTTGATGAAAGACAAAACCACTTTTTGTTAGAAGCTTAGTTTCTGCAAAAAATACTTATTAGCACAAAAAGTCATAACACATAAGTTCGACAAAATCCAACTTATTTAGTAATTAACTTAAGCAAAAAAACAAGTAAGTCTCAGATAATTCCCAAGTGACCAAAAATACTGGTCACTAAAAAAAAACAAAAACAAACCTAATATTTCTCCCCCTTTTTGACTTTCGTCAAAAAGACTGAGAAAATGTTGGATCATAGTCTTTAAAAAAAATTTGAAAAGAGTAGGAAAGAAAGAGTAGGCAAGAGTTTATGGAGTTGGGTCTTCCTTTCCTCCTTCCTCTTCCTCACTTTCTTCCTCATTTTCATCTTGATCTTGTTGAACCACATCAATTTCTTCAATTATGGAACTAATTGTTTTGATAACACCGTTGAATAGAAAAGTGAGTCCTTCTAAAGCTTTCCTGCCATGCTTTAGTTTTCTTCTTCACATACACCTTTTTCTATAGTGTAGAGGAGATTTTGTGATGATCTCTTCTTCCAGTTTTCAAGATTGACTCTGACTCAGTTTCTGGAAGTTCTTGCTCATGTCTTCCCTTTTTAGATACATAATATATGTAGGGTTTTGAATCATGGATGCGCAAAGGAAACACAAACAATCATAAAACCATGCAAAACCCTCCAAGGATCACAAGTCAAGAGACATAACGATGGTAAGGGAAGAAATCAATAACACACCTTAGGGTTCTCCTTTGATGACTTCAAACGCGAATTGTGTCACGTTCCCTATTTTTGATCCACGCCTAGAGTTGATCTTAGAATCTCCCAAGTCCTTGGTGCTAGCCCGGAAGAGGAAGAGGAAGAAGAATCTCTTGTGGCCGACGGGATGGGGCGGCGGGCTAGGAGCGGCTAGCTCCTAGCTTGCTTGCTCCTTTTCTCTCCTTTTGTTCTCTCCCACTCTTGTTATGTTCAATAATGAGCATAAGTTGTGGGAAGGAAGGAAGGAAGGTCCTTTATACAGTCCAACAACTCCTTGCCAACTACCTAAAGGACTTATTCTAGTCCTACTAGAATTCAATTTAGTCCCTTCCTTGCAAATTAGTCCCTACTAAGATTGCAAGGTTTTGCAAAGTGATCCTTCTAATAAATTGATCCAATTAATTAATTCCCAAATCTATTTCAACTCTATATAGTGTGTGACCCCATAGGTTCTATCTAGTTGGTAGCAACTATTTGCTAATATGGAGCGGTCTCTAGCAAAACATCCATTCTAGCCAACTAATAGAATAGTCATATTGAGAACCTTTCTACAAGTAATTGTCTCATCCCTTTGTCTCTATATCCGGATTGGACACGAGACATACAAGTCACACTCGTATATCCAATCCATAGTTTCTCGATCCATGGGAATAGCCTTATTCGTGCAAATAACATCAATATCCCATATTGATTTATTTGAGTCTAGCCAGACATTCTATAAGCACTATCCCTCGAGTGGCCTAGGATATTTGCTCCCGTTATGTGGGAGGGACAAATTCTAATTACATCCACTACAATCTCTAAGCTTGCTTCTTATTGTATCCAGTACACGCCTTTATAACTACCCAGTCACGGTGTAGCGTTTAACGCTACCAAAATCACAATAATCCACAACTAGAATATCTAGTGACTTCAAGTCTAAGGATGACAATACCTTTGTACCGCGAGAAGCGCTTGTGACTCAACATAACGTGTATGTAGCCTTCTCGGAGATGGGTCAATCCAGTGCAACATTCCATAATGCACACCTATGTGTTGGATCATGATATCTCCTTATCAATCCAACCCCATACTAGTCTATATATTATTGTCCCATTAATCATTATACTGGACTAGGGATATTTAAGATAAACAACAACACAATTGTAAATCTAAGGACTTCATTATATTAAATATCCAATAAATAATAAATGAAGTTCTATCCACAAATAATTCATACTAAACTAGATTGCCTCTAGGGATCTATTCAAACAATATACTCCGTAGGATCCTGAAGTAGTATCTGAATCCGAGTCTGGAATGTAGATCTCTTTTCCTTTTCCCTTGATCCCTGTGTATTCCTTCTTCTTTTCCTTCTTAGGGTTTCCAATCTGGATTCCCTTCTGCTTCTCTTATGTAGTCTCCATTGTCCTTTACTTCTTGTCTGACACTGGAATATGGTCCTTCCTTGTCTTCTTCTTGGTAGGAGAAGGCTCCAATTCTTCATTAGTAGAGGCCTTTGACTCTGAGTCTTCACTGATGGCTTGAACCTCTTCCACAGGGGTCTTTCTTTTCTTCTCTGCACCAGAATTTGAACCACCAGCCAACTTGATTTTGATAGAGGCTCTTCTTATGCTCATTAGGGTTTGGGAGAAGAATAGTGAGAGGTAGAAATAATAATAAGAGAAAGAGAATAGAAGAAGATAAGTACTAAAAGAGTATGAGTATGAAAAGGAAACTTCAATATCTTTCTGATCTCAAAAGATTTGAAATGATCAGAAACGATTCAAATCTTTGAAGCTGTTGGAAATAAAATATTTTAATACTATACTTGGCTGGAAAGAGATTTTGAAAAGGTTAGGACTAGTTATCAGACTTAGTTTCAAGGCTTTAAAATGGATATCAAGGTCTTGAAAAGCTGTTTTGCTGAAACAAATAAAATCAAATAAAATCAAAGGTTTGAAAATAATTTCAAGGCTTTAAAAATCAGTTCAAACATTTGAAACACATAATAACTTACCTTCCTTACCTGACACTCGCCCTAAACCAATGCATCTTTATTTAGCATACCCAATTCCAGTCTTAGAGCTGAAAATCTTTCATCTGAAAATGATTTAGTGAAGATATATGCAAGTTGCATGTTAGTAGAAACAAATTCAAGAACAATATCACCTTTCTCAGCATGATCTCTGATGAAATGGTATCTAACATCAGTATGCTTGGTTCTTGAATGCTGAACTGGATTCTTTGTGATTGATATTGCACTAGTGTTGTCACATTTGATAGGTACTCTTTTGAAATCAAATCTAAAACCTCTCAACTATTGAGCAATCTATAAGCTTGTGAAAAACATGCTCCGGCAGCTTTGTATTCAACTTCAGCTGTTGATAATGCAACTGAGTTTTGTTTCATGGAAACTGATCTCGTCTTGCAATCGTTGCCTGACAGTTATAATCAGTTCATTATGAACTATAATATGAATGAGATCAACAAGTCTTTGCCAGACCTATTGAACATGCTAAAGACAGCTGAGCAGAGCATCAATAAAGGCAAGGGCAAAGCCATAATGATGGTACACAAGAAGAAGGGCAAGTCAGTTGCATCTACTTCAAAAGGAAAACGCAAGAAAGTTGCGAAATCCAAGGAAGCCCTAAAGCCTAGTGGAGGCGTGGCTAAAGGTGAGTGTCACTACTGCAGCCAGCCGGGTCACTGGAGGAGGAACTGACCTAAATATCTGCAGGATAAGAAGCTTGGAATAGTGATTCCACCACCACCAGGTATTTATTTTATAGACATCAATCTCTCTATTTCGTCATCCTGGGTATTGGATACCGGATGTGGTTCTCAGATTGTCGTAATGTGCAGGATTTGAAAAGAAGTAGAAGATTGCGAAATGGGGAGATAGACTTGCGCGTCGGGAATGGAGCAAAGGTTGCTGCATTAGCTGTAGGCGTTTATGAGCTATCTTTGACTTCTGGACTTATTTTAGAATTAGACAATTGCTATTATGTGCCTGCTATGAGCAGAAACATTATTTCCGTTTCTTGTTTGGACGAGAAAGGCTTTTCTATTTCAATAAAGGACAAGTGTTGCTCCATTTATTTTGATAGTATGCACTATTGTAGTGCGCATTTGTCTAATGGATTGTATATCCTTGATCTAAATAATCCAATCTATAACATAAATACTAAAAGGATTAAAACTAGTGATCTAAATCCTACATATCTATGGCACTGTCGTTTAGGCCATATAAATGAGAAACGCATATCTAGACTCCATAAGGATGGACTTCTAGACTCATTTGATTTGGAATCATATGAGACATGTGAATCTTGTTTATTAGGAAAAATGACAAAGTCCCCTTTTAATAAGAAAGGCGAGCGGACTAGTGAGTTATTGGCACTCATACATTCTGATTTATGCGGACCATTACCCACGCCTGCCAGAGGTGGTTATACCTACTTCATCACATTTACTGATGATTTCAGTAGATATGGATTTGTATACCTTATGAAGGCCAAATCTGAATCCTTTGAATTGTTCAAGGAATTCAAGAATGAAGTAGAGAAGCAACTTGGCAAGAGTATTAAAGCTCTACGATCGGATCGTGGAGGAGAATACTTAAGCCAAGAGTTTGATGAGTATCTTAGAGAGTGTGGGATAATATCCCAGCTCACTCCACCTGGAACACCACAATGAAATGGTGTATCTGAGAGGAGGAATCGCACTCTATTAGATATGGTGCGATCTATGATGTCTCAAACAGATCTTCCGATATCCTTTAGGGGACATACTCTAATGACGGCAGCTTTTACCATTAACCATGTTCCATCCAAATCAGTCATGAAGACGCCATATGAGATATGGACTGGGAAGCGTCCCATAGTGTCGTTTATGAAGATTTGGGGCTGCGACGTCTATGTAAAGCGTTTACAAACAGACAAGCTCGGGCCTAAAGCGGATAAGTGTAAGTTTGTGGGATTGTGGGATATCCTAAAGATACTAAAGGATATTACTTCTATAACCCTACCGAGAACAAAGTGTTTGTTGCTCGGACCGGCGTGTTTCTAGAAAGAGAATTAGTCTCTAAAGAAGCAAGTGGGAGGGTTGTAGAACTTGAAGAAATTCATGAACCACAAACCACTGAACCAATAATGGAACATGAACAGGAACCAGAAGAAGTTGTGGAAGAACCTGTTCAGGTAACACAGGAACTCCGTAGATCAGGAAGAGTGCGTCATGAGCCAGAGAGGTATGTACTACTCGTGACTGAGCCCGATGACGTACCACTCATGGAAGATGAGCCTGCAACCTATGGAGAAGCCATGAGTGGCCCAGACTCTAAGAAGTGGCTAGAAGCCATGAGATCCGAAATGGATTCCATGTACACCAACAAAGTGTGGACTTTGGTGGAACCACCCGAAGGGGCTCGACCCATAGGGTGCAAGTGGGTCTTCAAGAAGAAGACCGACATGGATGGAAAAAGTTGCCTATAAGGGCCGATTGGTGGCCAAAGGTTATAGACAAATTCATGGTATTGACTATGATGAGACCTTTTCACCGGTCGCCATGACTAAATCCATTCGAATCTTACTTGCTATTGCAGCATACTACGACTATGAAATTTGGCAAATGGATGTCAAAGCAGCGTTCCTTTATGGGAACCTCCTTGAGGATGTGTACATGACACAACCAGAGGGTTTTGAGGATCCGGAGAATGCCAATAAAGTTTGTAAGCTGCAAAGGTCCATTTATGGATTAAAGCAGGCTTCTAGGAGCTGGAATCGACGTTTTGATGATGCGGTCAAAGAGTTTGGCTTCATCAAGAACGAAGACGAGCCTTGTGTTTACAAGAAGGTTAGTGGGAGCTCTATAGTATTTTAGGTCTTGTATGTTGATGACATACTAATCATTGGCAATGATATTCCTACTTTGCAATCTGTTAAAGATTGGCTAGGAAAGTGCTTTGCGATGAAAGACTTAGGAGATGCAGCCTATATACTTGGTATAAAGATCTATAGAGATATATCTAAAAGGTTGCTTGGCCTAAGTCAGAGTACATATATTGACAAGGTGTTGAACAGGTTCAACATGCAAGATTCCAAGAAGGGATTCTTGCCCATGTCACATGGAGTCACTCTTTCTAAGAATGACTGTCCCTCCAATGAGATGGAGAAGGACCGCATGAGCAGGATACCCTATGCTTCGGCCATAGGATCCATCATGTACGCCATGCTATGTACCAGACCAGACGTATCATACGCGTTGAGTATGGTGAGCAGATACCAGTCCAATCCAGGTGAGAGTCACTGGATTGCTGTCAAGAACATCCTAAAGTACTTGAGAAGAACTAAGGATGTATTCTTGATATTTGGAGGTATGGAAGAGCTAAGTGTAAAGGGTTACACTGACGCAAGCTTCCAAACCGACAAGGATGATTACAGATTGCAGTCTGGATACGTGTTTTGCCTGAATGGAGGAGCTGTAAGCTGGAAGAGTTCCAAGCAAGGAACAGTTGCTGATTCTACAACAGAAGCTGAGTACATTGCTGCTGCGGAAGCGGCAAAAGAGGCAGTATGGATAAAGAAGTTTATCGCTGAGCTCGGTGTAGTCCCTAGCATAGTGGATCCCATAGAGTTGTACTGTGACAACTCTGGGGAAATCGCACAGGCGAAGGAACCAAGATCGCACCAAAAGTCAAAGCATGTACTTAAGAGATTCCATCTTATTCGTGATATGATCGATCGAGGAGATGTGAAGATGTGCAAGATTCCGACGGATGTCAACGTGTCTGATCCGCTCACGAAACCTCTTGCGCAGCGAAAGCATGAAGGGCACGCTAGATCTATAGGCATACGAGATGCGCCAGATTGGCTCTAGTGCAAGTGGGAGACTGTTGGAATAGATTCCCTAGAGGCAATCGTAGATTTAGTATGAACAATGTTTTTGCTAGAATATTCATTTATTATTTATGGCGATATTTAATATAATGAAGTCCTTAGATAAAATGTGTTATTTATCTTAATATCCCTAGTCCATTATATTGATTAATAGGACAATCAAATATAGACTAGTATGTGGATAGATTGATATGGAGATATCAAGTCTAACACATGGGTATGCATTAGGAGTAATGGCATACTGGATTGACCCACGACGAAAAGGATACATTAGATTATGTGAAGTCACAATCGCTTTTCGTAATCATAAAGGTGGCTATCGGGCGTGATAGGAAGCAAGCTTAGAGATCGTAGTGATGTAGATAGGATTTTTCCCTCCCACATAATGGGGGTAAATATCCACGACCACTCGAGGGATGAGGCTTATTGAATGTCTGGCCAGACTCAGATAAATTAATATAGAGATATTAATGTTATCTGCAAGTATAAGCATATTCCCAGGATCGAGGAACTATGGATTGGATATACGAGTGTGACTATTTATGTCTCGTGTCCAATCCGGATATGGATACAAAGGGATAATGCAATATGACATATTGGGCACAAAGTTTTGTCGGGATCACTGACTATTTCTGTGGGTTGGGTGGCATGGATGTGTTGCTAGACACCGCTCCATGTTAGTAATAGTTACTACCAACTATATAGAAACCTATGGGGTCACACGTCAAATAGAGTAGAGCTAGATTTGAGATTAATTAATATAGATCAATTAATAGAAGGATCATTGTGCAACACCTTGCAAACTTAGTAGGACTAATTTGCAAGGAAGGGAATAGTTCTAGTCCTACTAGAACAAGAAAACTCTAATATGGAAACAACAAGGAGTTGTTGGAGTATATATATAAGAGGCTCTAGCTTCCTTCCCATAAGATTGTTATTAGACATAACATAAGGAGTGGGAGAGAGCAAAAGAGAGAGCAAGACAAGAGCTAGGCCGAGACCTATCCCCGTCCGCCCCCTCTACCCGACGGCACAAGGAGGGCCGAACCTCATTGGTTCCTTTTGTTTCTTTGATCTTCTTCCCTCTTCCTCCGGGTTCAAGCTAGCACTTGTTTGAAGGAAGAATCTAGATCTCACCTCTAGACAAGGATCAACCATAGAGACGAGGACATCATTCTTCGTGTGATCTCAGAAATTAAAAGGTACACATCTTCTATGACCCTAATCATGTTATGATATCTCTTCCTGTGATCCTTGGTGGGCTTTGAGTAGGATTAAATTTTTGTTATTCCGCTGCGTTACCTACGTCAAAACCCAACAAAGTAGTATATGAATGATATACAAATAATGTACATAACAGAAGAACACGTGAGTGATACTGAAATGAGAATTGAGTGTTCTTATGAGAGTTGTATTGAGAGGATGATATGCTTCTTTGATGCTTGATAATCCTTGAATGTGTCTCTGTTTTTTCTCCTTGAGTTATGTGTCAAATGATTCGTATTGAGATCCATTTATACTGCCGAAACGATTTGCAAATCGTCCTGATATTCAGCAACAAAATTTTCTATTTATTAGGTAACAACTATGACTTCTCTAACAGTCTTCTCCAACAGATAGTTGATCATAATCTTCAAAGATGTTGAGCTGATATTGTCTTTAAATAAATTGAGAAGGTGTCATGAGTGTATGATTGATCACAGAATCACAATCTCTCAGTATTTCCTTTCCTGCAAAACTCAGGTTAGGAAACCAACCCTGTAAAATAGGAAATGAACTTTCCCTGCAAAACTAAGCCAAACAGATTAACCAGATGAAGTCTAAGTGAATCAAAAGTTTTTTTTTCATCATCAAGTAATAACAGATCAATTATTAGGGTAAGAGAGTTAGAATAAGATCCGAAGAACTCCCCCTTAGCATATGCATACAAGACAGACAGTTTCAAGACTTTGAATGTCAATTCAAGGCTTTAAAAACTGTTTCAAGGCTTGAAATAGCTTTGCTATTTCAATCCTGTGAAACCTGTGAACTTACAAATCTCCCCTTTGATGAAAGACAAAACCACTTTTTGTTAGAAGCTTAGTTTCTGCAAAAAATACTTATTAGCACAAAAAGTCATAACACATAAGTTCGACAAAATCCAACTTATTTAGTAATTAACTTAAGCAAAAAAAAAGTAAGTCTCAGATAATTCCCAAGTGACCAAAAATACTGGTCACTAAAAAAAAACAAAAACAAACCTAATATTTCTCCCCCTTTTTGACTTTCGTCAAAAAGACTGAGAAAATGTTGGATCATAGTCTTTAAAAAAAATTTGAAAAGAGTAGGAAAGAAAGAGTAGGCAAGAGTTTATGGAGTTGGGTCTTCCTTTCCTCCTTCCTCTTCCTCACTTTCTTCCTCATTTTCATCTTGATCTTGTTGAACCACATCAATTTCTTCAATTATGGAACTAATTGTTTTGATAACACCGTTGAATAGAAAAGTGAGTCCTTCTAAAGCTTTCCTGCCATGCTTTAGTTTTCTTCTTCACATACACCTTTTTCTATAGTGTAGAGGAGATTTTGTGATGATCTCTTCTTCCAGTTTTCAAGATTGACTCTGACTCAGTTTCTGGAAGTTCTTGCTCATGTCTTCCCTTTTTAGATACATAATATATGTAGGGTTTTGAATCATGGATGCGCAAAGGAAACACAAACAATCATAAAACCATGCAAAACCCTCCAAGGATCACAAGTCAAGAGACATAACGATGGTAAGGGAAGAAATCAATAACACACCTTAGGGTTCTCCTTTGATGATTTCAAACGCGAATTGTGTCACGTTCCCTATTTTTGATCCACGCCTAGAGTTGATCTTAGAATCTCCCAAGTCCTTGGTGCTAGCCCGGAAGAGGAAGAGGAAGAAGAATCTCTTGTGGCCGACGGGATGGGGCGGCGGGCTAGGAGCGGCTAGCTCCTAGCTTGCTTGCTCCTTTTCTCTCCTTTTGTTCTCTCCCACTCTTGTTATGTTCAATAATGAGCATAAGTTGTGGGAAGGAAGGAAGGAAGGTCCTTTATACAGTCCAACAACTCCTTGCCAACTACCTAAAGGACTTATTCTAGTCCTACTAGAATTCAATTTAGTCCCTTCCTTGCAAATTAGTCCCTACTAAGATTGCAAGGTTTTGCAAAGTGATCCTTCTAATAAATTGATCCAATTAATTAATTCCCAAATCTATTTCAACTCTATATAGTGTGTGACCCCATAGGTTCTATCTAGTTGGTAGCAACTATTTGCTAATATGGAGCGGTCTCTAGCAAAACATCCATTCTAGCCAACTAATAGAATAGTCATATTGAGAACCTTTCTACAAGTAATTGTCTCATCCCTTTGTCTCTATATCCGGATTGGACACGAGACATACAAGTCACACTCGTATATCCAATCCATAGTTTCTCGATCCATGGGAATAGCCTTATTCGTGCAAATAACATCAATATCCCATATTGATTTATTTGAGTCTAGCCAGACATTCTATAAGCACTATCCCTCGAGTGGCCTAGGATATTTGCTCCCGTTATGTGGGAGGGACAAATTCTAATTACATCCACTACAATCTCTAAGCTTGCTTCTTATTGTATCCAGTACACGCCTTTATAACTACCCAGTCACGGTGTAGCGTTTAACGCTACCAAAATCACAATAATCCACAACTAGAATATCTAGTGACTTCAAGTCTAAGGATGACAATACCTTTGTACCGCGAGAAGCGCTTGTGACTCAACATAACGTGTATGTAGCCTTCTCGGAGATGGGTCAATCCAGTGCAACATTCCATAATGCACACCTATGTGTTGGATCATGATATCTCCTTATCAATCCAACCCCATACTAGTCTATATATTATTGTCCCATTAATCATTATACTGGACTAGGGATATTTAAGATAAACAACAACACAATTGTAAATCTAAGGACTTCATTATATTAAATATCCAATAAATAATAAATGAAGTTCTATCCACAAATAATTCATACTAAACTAGATTGCCTCTAGGGATCTATTCAAACAATATACTCCGTAGGATCCTGAAGTAGTATCTGAATCCGAGTCTGGAATGTAGATCTCTTTTCCTTTTCCCTTGATCCCTGTGTATTCCTTCTTCTTTTCCTTCTTAGGGTTTCCAATCTGGATTCCCTTCTGCTTCTCTTATGTAGTCTCCATTGTCCTTTACTTCTTGTCTGACACTGGAATATGGTCCTTCCTTGTCTTCTTCTTGGTAGGAGAAGGCTCCAATTCTTCATTAGTAGAGGCCTTTGACTCTGAGTCTTCACTGATGGCTTGAACCTCTTCCACAGGGGTCTTTCTTTTCTTCTCTGCACCAGAATTTGAACCACCAGCCAACTTGATTTTGATAGAGGCTCTTCTTATGCTCATTAGGGTTTGGGAGAAGAATAGTGAGAGGTAGAAATAATAATAAGAGAAAGAGAATAGAAGAAGATAAGTACTAAAAGAGTATGAGTATGAAAAGGAAACTTCAATATCTTTCTGATCTCAAAAGATTTGAAATGATCAGAAACGATTCAAATCTTTGAAGCTGTTGGAAATAAAATATTTTAATACTATACTTGGCTGGAAAGAGATTTTGAAAAGGTTAGGACTAGTTATCAGACTTAGTTTCAAGGCTTTAAAATGGATATCAAGGTCTTGAAAAGCTGTTTTGCTGAAACAAATAAAATCAAATAAAATCAATGGTTTGAAAATAATTTCAAGGCTTTAAAAATCAGTTCAAACATTTGAAACACATAATAACTTACCTTCCTTACCTGACACTCGCCCTAAACCAATGCATCTTTATTTAGCATACCCAATTCCAGTCTTAGAGCTGAAAATCTTTCATCTGAAAATGATTTAGTGAAGATATATGCAAGTTGCATGTTAGTAGAAACAAATTCAAGAACAATATCACCTTTCTCAGCATGATCTCTGATGAAATGGTATCTAACATCAGTATGCTTGGTTCTTGAATGCTGAACTGGATTCTTTGTGATTGATATTGCACTAGTGTTGTCACATTTGATAGGTACTCTTTTGAAATCAAATCTAAAACCTCTCAACTATTGAGCAATCTATAAGCTTGTGAAAAACATGCTCCGGCAGCTTTGTATTCAACTTCAGCTGTTGATAATGCAACTGAGTTTTGTTTCATGGAATGTCAACTGATCAAGGAAGATCCAGTAAGTTGACAACTTCCTTAAGTGCTTTTTCTACCAACTTTGTAACCTGCAAAGTTAGCATCTGAATATCCACACAAAGAAAAGTTAGTTAGCCTTGGATACCAAATTCCTAAGTCTTTGGTACCATTAAGATATCAAAAGATTCTTTTCACAACACTTAAGTGTGACTCCTTTTGGATCAGCTTGAAATTTTGCAAGCATACATACATGACGCAGATTATTAGCAGGTATTACGCAAGCTTACGGTCAAATAGTAAAGAGTGAGTATTTTCAGTACTCGGGTTGTCGATCCCTCGAGGACAATCTCGCAACAAGTTTATAATTAACAATTTAACGTAGTTTACTAGGTAACCAGAGTAAAAAGTGTGTGAATTGTGGTGTTGCCACCCCCAAACAAGTGGTTGCGATCAATAACAAAAATAATAGTAAACTGGAATTAAGAAGAATTCTTATTCAATTAATGGAGAGGACTAGGCAATCTCGTTTATCACCTAGGGTTGTAAACGATGTCTGAATTATCTGAGCAACATGTTAACTATATTCTAACTAAGCCGGGTAACATCGTTGACTATCTCCTATCGGTCTCAAGTCATTCTACTTCACGATAGACTACAATATCCTATCGGTCTCTTGTGTCTACTGGCCCGTTCTAGTAGGCTAACGACATGCACGGCAACGGGTCCTGTCGGTCCACCGTTGCACGAAACAGTCGAATCTCACCTACGGAATCTACCCACACTAGACAATCCTAACATGTCTCTTCTCATTCTCAGTGATACAGGATTGATGTTCAAGACTCATCCTAGTTAGTTAGAATCACTTTCGTGCATTCACTAACTAAGCACTGTTTCCGGTTAGCTACTCCATTAACACCGAGTTTTAAGCACAGTACATGAACAATTGAATTAAAATAAGCTAACTTGAAGCATGAATCAACTATTGAATGAAGCCCTAATTCTTGAATCCTAACTTATCTCCTAACCGTGTCACTCGACTAGGATTACTAACATAAACAAGATACTAGAATTGATTCAAAAGATGAAATCATGAAATCATGAAGCAAAGATCCAATCCGGAAAAAATATCATCGTTTACATGAACCCTAGGCTCTCAAATCGAGAAGCCTAGCTATGGAGTTTCTAGCTACTCATAGTAGAATAAGAAAAAACAAAGAGTTTCTCCATTAAAATTGAATAAGAAGGGTAGAAGAAATCAAACGCAAAGAAGCTTCAGTGGTGAAGCTTGTTCTTCCTCGTCGTCTACTTCTTTTCTTTCTCCTCCGTTGGTTCCTCAAAAACCCCCATTTCCTTCCCCTTTTTTCTTTTACGTGCCTTTTTTTTAATCTAGAAGTCTCCTAATTAATCACAAGACAACTTTCAAGTAATAACTAAAAACCCCTCTTGTTTTGCCATGCATGTACTGGTATTGCTTTCCGGTCGCAGGACAAGGAAAATCCTGGTCCTGCGACCAGCTTCTGATCATGCGACCAGACCCCCTGGTTGTGAGTTACAGTTAGTTTCTCAAGTTTCTGGTCGCAGGACCAGAAATCTTGGTCCTACGACCTCCTGGGCGTTATTTTTTTTTTTCTTATTTCTCCGGCTCCTGCATATGTTCCGAAGTTCGTTTCTCCTGTCCTCTTCATCCATGAGCTCTGTTTACTGTCAAACACAACACGAAAACACCCCGTGCGATCAAAAGTGACAAAATAAATGTAAATGATGCGAGAAACGCCAAATTTTATCAAATAAGCACAAATAGCTCAACTACTCACATACTTCCTAATCATAGTGTATTTCTAATACCCGGAAATCACACAAAACGATAGCAAATCGTACGAGAAGTATAACTCTAATACAGAGTTATCAAATCCCCCACACTACCTTTTTGCGCATTCCGAGCAAAATAAAAAACATCTCCCACACTATGATTCTCAATCCACCAAATTGCAAACAATGTCACTAGCCATGTGACACAAACAACACACACACCCATGCAATCTATATGACTATACAATATGCAACTCGATTATAAACAAAGCAAGAATCACGCAACGCAAATATTTTTTCTTTTTTGCTAGAGATCGGGAAATCTCGAAAAGTAAATCGCTAAGTCATAAGGGTCTCATATCCCTCGGAAATTCTTTAACTTTGGTGATCCGTAGAACTTGCGGCCAGTTTCGTTAGACAGAACGAGCACGGACACTTAAGACATTGCTTCGCACACTCGTCAAACATATCCCTAGCACTTACCATCCGAGCTATATATCCACGGTTTCACACTGCTGACGGCTTAGGACGGGTTCGATAGGATATTTAGAAGCGTAGTGCTAGACGTCATGACATAACTCACAAAAACCCGATTCTCACACTCCCTCACCAAAATCCAAGGAACCCCACCGAATCTCACTACTCTGGCCCTCATTCCCTCAATCTTGGTGCAACGCCGTTCTCGCGACCCCGAATGTGAAAGAGTGATCAAGATCCATAGCTAATCTCCCTGGTCTTCAAGAAATTCAGTTTCAGCTCCTTATTCCCTTTCACTTTCAATTTATGTTTTTGTTTTCTTTCTATTTTTATTCTTCTAACAACTTCCATGGAGCCAACAATAATTATAGTAATATTCGAGGAGATCAAAGTATCAAATAACGTGGGGGTGGAATGTGTCAAATAAGTAGTGTAGTCAAACTAGATGTCGACACCTCCACACTCAATCTAAAGCATATTAAAAACCCGGTAGTCAATGTGTAAACGTGCTTTTCCAATCGATCCTCCTCATCACCTAAGATATAGAGAATATTAGTGAACATAAACGCACGACCTCCTATAGGCTCAACCAAGCCCACCCCATATTGTGCGGAAAAAATATCACGCACTACGGCACTACACCTGTGATCGTGGTGTAAGGACACGACTCATCGCCACACCAAAGTGTGCTACCGTCTCTAACTCACCCTCACATCTCCTCAAAAGACGACATGTAAGAGAATCCACGTAAGATGTATCTATTCAGCACACCCTCATCGAACCTCCCTAACTCGACTCCCTCTATCATGACGCATAGGAAAGGGCCATTCTAACAAGTGATGAAAGTCAAAATGAAAGGCTTCCTAGGCTAGAGGCTGTGAATAAAAGGGGTAAACATATTAATAGGGGTAATTAGTGGACCTAGGAGATGGAGAAGGGAAGTGAGGCCCCCATAAAAATCACTCGCACAGCTGTTCCGTTGCCGCTACGAGGAGGGTTGACGACTACCTAAGTGACGGTGGTGTAGCGCTAGTAGGATAACCAGTCTGAGAGGCAGCTACTCGCATTTCTAATGTGCATTAGCCCTATAAGTCTTCCTACTCCAGATTCTCGCGTCTACTTCACCTCAGATTTTCATACTCCTAAGGAATTCTATCATTAAGACCTCTCCACATTCACTCTCTTTGATTGCCCTTTCTCAAAAGTTTTCAATTTTTATGATTTTTGAATTTTTGATGTTTTTTTCTCCCATATTTTTCTAACTCTATATGATTTTGGCCAACTCGACTAAACACAAGTTTTGGGTAGGGGACTCAATAATGTAAAAGTGCTAACAAAATGCATGAACTACACAATCCTACCACACACCAACACAACACGAAAACATAACTATATGTAACAAGGCGATGCAAACAAAGTCATGGCCAGTGAAAGTAGATACAAACCCCCCTCACACTTAATCGTTTCGTTATCCTCAACGAATTTAGAGATAATGAAGGAGGACTCATCGCTTAAATGTGATGGCGGTGGATTTTAACATTTAGTGCTCGAAATGTAGATTAAAGAGAGTGTTAGAGGTACCTGGGTGCCCGGACCTACATGGGCACCGTTGACATGAAATTGCAACAAGAAGGGGTCTTGTTGACCGTTGATAATTTCCGGAGAAGTCTCTACGCGCCCGGATTCTGATGTGTGTCTAGGACATGAGCTGTAGCCCTCTCATGCGTGTGGCACTCAACATATTGGAATTGCTCCACAACCTCGAGCAATTCTCTATATCTTTTCTGCATGCTACTGTGGGGCTTTTCCTTTACACAATAACGTGCAATCTCTAGCACGTACATCAACAAGGGGAATCCGGTTTGTCTTCTGTACCTGTGTCCCTGCACAATGATTGAAACAATTAGTCCGCACTCTCTCGCGCCTCATAGTTAAATATAGAGAACTCATAAACAAATAAAAACAAAAACAAAAAGCATCCTACTCTACATTGGGTTGCCTCCCAAGCAGCGCTTGTAATTTAAGGTCGACGAACCGACCAGGTTACCTCAAGAGCCTCAAAAAGGTGGTTTGGCAGGTCGTTCCACATCCAACTTATGGCACTGAATGCTCATAACTACCTCGTGCGCCTTCACACTCGATGCTTTGCCCTTAAGTTCAAGCGGATCCTCCTGCGTCAGCTCTGGAATTCGTCACCTAACTTGAATGGGAAATGACAATCCTGGCTTCACCTCACGAGTGTACTGAGGAGTCGGTTTGAAAACCCGAAAGGTCTCCGCACTATCGTTGACCCTCATGATCAACTCCCCATTCTCTACATCAATTAATGTCTGACCGGTAGCCAGATAGGGCCTACCATGAATGATCGGAACGTCTCCAACTGGCATGTCCAATATCACAAAATCAGCATGAATGATCAAACTACATACCCTCACAAGTAAGTCTTCTACCACCCCAATGGCCTTCTTGGATGACTTTTCTGCGAATTGCTGATTGATCCAGGTTTTATGAGGGTCCCGCACACCTATCTTTTTGAATACTGAAAGCAGTATCAAGTTGACACTCGCTCCCAGATCACAAAGAGCCATGCTTGTATAAGCCCCGCCAAGTGTAGCCTTAATCACAAAACTACCCGGATCTTTCTTTTTATTGGGTAGCCCATGCAAGACACATGAGATCACATGGTCATTCAATTTCACTGTCTGAAAGTCATCCATAGCTTTTCTCCTAAGGATTGCATCCTTGATAAACCGCGGATATTTAGGCATTTGCTGTAGCGCCTCAATCAACGGAATGTTTATGTGCAGTTTGGAGAAAATACTAAGAAATAACCTATACTCCTCAGAGTCATCCATCTTCTTTCTAGTTTTCAATGGAAAAGGTACCTCTTTAGAAAAAGAGGGTGGTGGTAATACCTCATTGGAATTTTCCTCATCATGTGGAGTCATGCCCTTTGATTGGGGGACAATGACAGGTGTCTTCTTAGAATCGAAGACCTCATGCTCCTTAGTCATTGATGCTTCAGCTCTAGCATGGCTGGAGTATGGTGGATCAGTCAACGAAACCCTGCTGCTAGTGGTAATGGCATTTACCTGGCGCACATTCTGTGTGTCAGACGGTAGAGAACTAGGTGCTCTAGTAGATAATTGAGTTGTAATTTGCCCAATTTGAACCTCTAGTGAACGAAGAGAAGTCTTTGTAGCCTGCAAATCATAAGACATAGCATTGACCGTCGTGGTCATATCATTCATGTTGTTACTCAGCTGTGTAACGCCTTAGTAGGTATAGAAATCTCTGCGTTTGGCGTTATAGCAGCCCGTGGTGGAGCCTACGAAACAGGTGCTTGTGGCATGTGCTGAAACCCAGGTGCGTATATAGCCCCAGACTGATCCCCATACCTGAAACCTGGATGATCTCTTGTGCCTGGTCTGTAGTTCCCTAAGTTCAAATTCTGCCACTGTCCTTGTGCCCCCACAAATTTCATATCTTCACTTGCAATCTGGGCCAAGGCTGAATCAAATTCCTACTCCTCTACTCTTGCAACTGGCTTCTTATCCCTATACACATGCTTGGCTAAGTCAAACACCATCTTGCTAATCCCAGTCTTCCATTCATCATCCTTAGATTCAGGCAATGCCGATAATCTCCTAGAATCATAGAGTTGTGAGTCCCTCTTATCAAGCTACTTCATGAGCGCATAAGCTCCTTCTTTGTCAACAGAGTACAGAAAATTACCTCCAGCTTCTCTGTTAACCAGCTCCTGATTATGATGTTCTAAACCATAGTAGAAGACCTTCAAAATTTTGTAATCCCCAAAATCATGATTTGGGCACTTCCTGATCAAATGCATAAAACGGTCCCATGCATCCACCACGGTTTCATCGGCCTATTTGCGAAAGCCTAGAATATCACAATGTAGCTCAATCACCCGTTGAATTGGATAAAACTTGGCCATGAACTCATCCACACACTGAGCCCATGTAGTGATCGAATCAGGAGCTTTTGACTGAAGCCACTTCTCAGCTTCACCCTTCAGACAATAAGGGAAAAGAATGAGCTTCAATGCCTCGCTTGTCACATCTTTGTACTTTTTAGTCTTTATGTAAGCATTGAATCTCCCAATAAATTCATTGGGGTCTTCATCCCTGTTCCCATAGAATTGGAACTGATTGGTTACCGTCTGAATTTTCGCAGGCTTAAGATCAAAGTGCTCGGCCTGTATCTCTGGCACTACAATTTCCGGATTGTTTCCATAGGTGGACGACTGCAACTTTTACACAATAGCCTGCCTAGACTTGTTGTACATTGTCTAGGAGCAGAAAAATTCCATTATGCTGAGGAGTTCTAGGAGCAGAAAAATTGTGAGAGATACCATGCTTAGCACAAAATAGATCAAATTCCAACTGATTAAACTCTCTACCATGATCACTTATGATTGAAGCAATAGGTAATTTTTTCAAGGTTTGAAGTTCTCTGCAAAGCTTTGAAAATTCAGAGAGGGATTCAGATTTTTCTTTAAGAAACATGACCCAAGTAACTCTAGAATAATCATCTACAATAACTAGCATATACTTCTTAACTCTTGGAGTTGGATTCCTCATAGGACACAAAGAGATCCATGTGAAGTAATTCAATAGGTCTAGTAGTACTTACAAACTTCTTTGGCTTGAAAGAGCTTCTGGTTTGCTTACCCTGAGCACATGCTTTGCATAATCCATCATCTTTGAACTTAATAGATGGCAATTCTCTTACCAGGTCTTTGGAGATCAATTTTTTCAAAGTATGCAAGCTAATGTGACCAAGCTTTCTGTGCCAAAACATTGAATCCTCTTTCATGTGCTTGAGACACTTCAAGCTTTCTCCTGCAACTTTGTTAATGTGCAAAGTATAAAACATTGTTTTGCACCACACACTTCTCCTTATCAAAAATAACTTTGTTGCCATTTTCGCATAATTGAGATGCACTAAGGCCTCGTTTGGGTAGAGGATAAGGAGGGAGCATAAGATAAGTTATGCCCTCTCTTTTCTTATCAAGTGTTTGGGTGCTTGATAAGAGAGAGGATAAGTTATGTTGTCTTATGCTGATGGAGCTTTTAATGAACAAATTTTATACCCCCAACGTGGAGGTATAAGCTCGGATAAGAAAATATAGCATATTAGGATGCTAGTAGTTTGACAAAAATACCCCCACAAACTATCTAATTTCCTACCCTTGTCCCCAAACCCTATCAGCTATTACACCGTTTTATGTCCCTCTTTTATTTTGGAGGAGGTCCTTATGGGTTTGATAACTATTATTTTGGGGTTGCATAACTTTATTTGAGTATGTACGGTTGAGATAAATATGAAAGACATTTTACCGTACTTGCTGAAATTTTGTGGGTTTAATTTAACTTGTTTATTGTAGGTTTTGTAACATCATGCCAATATGCCAATAATTACTATATAGTACTACCTCCGTTTCATCTCTAATGCACCAGTTTGACTTTTACCACTATTCACTAGGTCACTTTGACCCGGTGATTTGGGTAGCAAAATGATGCAGTTTTTTGATAATTTTTTTATGGTGTTGTAGAGTAAAAGTTGTTTTATAACACCGTGAAAAAAAGATCAAAATATGCATCATTTTGCTATCCAGATCACCAGGTCAAATTGACCCAAATATGAGTCAAAAAGTCAAACCCGTGCCTTAGAGAAGAAACGGAGGTAGTAATTTATACTTCATATTTTGTTATGGCCATGTTGTATCCATGAATATTTGTTATGTTCGCATGTTACTACAAATTTATTTTGCGTATTAATATACATTTTGTATACATTTTGACTACGTCACTATTGTGTGGAAAAAAAGAGTATTAAAATATAAACATAAATAGTAATACATTTTGTATACATTTTTCCTCATTAATTTGAAATATAATCTTTTATCAAAATAACAGCATTGAGTGCATGACAGTCATTTTGGCACATATCCTGCTTCATATCCTGCATCATATCCGACAGCACCCAAACACAGACAGCCAACATATCTTATCAGGGCTTATCAGACAGCATTCATATCCTTACTCATATCCCAGCATAAGCCTTATCCCTACATACCATATCATCTACCCAAACGAGGCCTAAGAGATTAAATTTGAAGCCATCAACTAAGTAAACATCAGAAATAGAATTCTTAGAGTTTGTACCTACTTAACATATACCCAAAATGCTGCATTTTCCTTTGTCACCAAGTGTGACAGATCCTTCAGATTGATTTTTTAATTATGAGAAAAGATATCTCTTTCCACTCATGTGTCTTGAGCAACCACTGTATAAACCACTTTTGATCCTTGCTCTTGGTGATATCCTGCAAACACCATTCACTTCCTTACCCAGCTGTTAGACCAAGTGTGGAATTTATATTTATATTAAGGGTCAACCATGTTAGGTGGTCTAACCCCTTTAGGAACCCAAATCTGTCGGACTTTTCCTTTGAGTTGAAATGAAAAAGTGTTCCTCATAATCTGAGGGTCTCATCTTCTAAATGGAAAAGTCATCTTAACATCACCAAACATGTCGCAGTAATGACATTTTGGAGATGTCTTGTTGCTAGCCTTTACAAATAAGGTATTGTTCTTCTTTGGAAAGTTTGGATTGTATCCAATATCAGTTTTGTGAATAGACTGTAAGTTTCCTCCAAGAATCAGATTTAAATTCTGTTGAGCCAGCAAGTCTTGTCAATCTTCTTGGCATCTTGAAGTTTCTCAATGAGAATAGTCTTTTGTTTCTCCAAAATCATCACAATGATGTTTTAGAGTAACAAACTTGTCACTCAAAATTGAGTTCTCGGTGACTACTTCTATGACTTGAGTTTTCAAGGCCTTGAAACTGGTTTTGAAGGCTTTGAAATCTCTGTCAGTTTTCTTCTAAGAAATTTCAAGGCTTTGATTTTGACAAACAAGTTCCAAGTTTTCTTTTGCTTGGTCATGAACTTTTTCTTTTAAAGATATGATCTCTTTCAGATAGTCCTCTTCATTTAAAAGAATAGATTTGAGATAATCTGAGATAACTTCTGTAGGCTTTGAAATCAGACAGTTTACTATTACCTCAATGTTCTTTTCAGGAACTTCTTCTTGCTTGGCCATGAGACAAAGATTTGCTTGTTCTTCCTCAGATTCAGAATCACTAGAGGAATCAGAATCACTCCATGAAGCTACCATGGCTTTCTTTCTTCTGTCTCTGATCAAATGTCCTGCAGCACCACACTCAAAGCAATTCATGACTTTAGTCTTATTTCCATTGGAAGAAGTTTTACCTTTGTAGTCTCTGCAACTTGAGTTTCTATGCATGTCTCTGTTATGATCCTTATATCCAAAGCTCTTCTTCATTTTCAGGATTCTTGTCAAGGCTTTGTAGATAAGTGCAAAGGGATCTTCATCATCATCTTCTTCTTTTTCAAGGGTTTTAGAAGATTCATTCTCCTTTTCTTTGAGGGATAGTTTCTTAGTTCCTTCTTGTAAGTCTACATCCATTTCATTCATGGATATCTCATGTGTGAGCAGCTTCCATTGTAGATCATCAAGTTGAAGAGATGATAGATCTTGAGCTTCTTCTATGGCTGTAGTCTTTGGTTCCCATTTGGCTTTGGGAAGACTTTAAAGATCTTTCTTATTTTCTCTTCATTTGAGATGTGTTTTCCCAGAGAGTCAAGATTGTTGACTATGTCAGTAAATTTCTTGAACATCTCTCTGATGGATTCATATACATTCACCTTAAATAGCTCATATTGTTTGAGAAATATGTTGATCTTGGTCTGCTTCACTTGACTGGTTCCTTCAAAGGTTACCACAAGCTTGTTCCGTATTTATTTGGCTCTCTTGCATCCAGAGATCCTGTTAAATTCACGTGAACTCAAAGCACAATACAATAAGTTCATAGCTCTATAGCTCTTTTAATATTGTTCTCATTCAGAAGTAGTAAGTAAGTCCTCTGTCTTGGAGTTTTAATCCCATCCCTTTCAAAGTAGAGTGTATGAGGAACCTTCTGAATGATAATCCGAAGTTCAACATCTTGATCACTTATGAACATCTTCATCAATGCTTTCGAGTGGACAAAATTGTCTCCATAGAATAGAGGAGGTCTGTTAGCAGCTCTTCCCTGAGAGAAACCACCATCACCTGCAGTACTCATGATCACCAGATGGTTAAATCTATACAGTGATACAAGCTCCGATACCAATTGAAAGGGGAGTAAGCACGTAGAAATGCAGTACAAATTCTCTAGAAGGGGGGGGGGTGAATAGAGTATGCCAACTTTTTGCAAAACTTGCAAGACTAATAGTTTCTATGAAGTAGTTAAGAAGTTCAAGGCCTTGAAACAATGTTCAATCCTTTGAAGTGAAAAACAGATTTATGTAAGACAGAAAAGTTTATTTCAAGGCCTTGAAAGGAGACTAGTTTGAAAGTTGTGAAAACCCAAATAAAAGAGAGAAATGAATGCAAGAGACACAAGATATATAGAGTTTAGTCCACTTGGACCTACGTCTCTACCTCAGGGATCTTCTCCCTGCATGATTTTCAACACAATTCTTATTTTTCAAAAGCTAAGCCCTAGATATCAAGCACATTAATACACCTTACTCTGTTACAGCTTGTGTTTCTTACTAACCTGTTTAGTACCTGCTACAGCTAATTATTTAACTAAGAATTATCTATTGTTAACTTTGATCAATCCTTGAGAATGAGAGCTAGAAAAAGTATATGAATGATATAAAAATTAAGTACAGAACAGAAGAACACAGGAAGGGAAAATAAAATGAGAATGCAGTGTTCTTCTGAGAGTTGGATTGAGAGAATTATATGCTTCTTTGATGGTTGATTATTCTTGAATGTGTCTCTGTTTTTTCCCTTTGAGTTGTGTGTCAAATGCTTTGTTTTGAGCTCCATTTATACTGCTCAAATGATCAGTAAATCTTCCTGATATTCAGCAACAAACTTTCCTGTTTATTAGGTAACAACTTTGACTTCTCTAACAGTCTTTTACACCGGATAGTTGATCATAATCTTCAAAGATACTGAGCTGATCTTGTCTTTAAATGAATTGAGAAGCTGTCATGAGTGTTTGATTGATCACAGAATCACAATCTCTCAGTATTTCCTTTTCTGCAAAACTCAGGTTAGGAAACCAACACTGTAAAATAGGAAATGAACTTTCCCTGCAAAAATAAGTCAAACGGATTAACCAGATGAAGTCTAAGTGAATTAAAAGCTTTTTTTTTCATCATCAAGTAATAACAGATAAATTATGAGATTGAGAGAGTTAGAATAAGAACAGAATAACTCCCCCTTAGAATATGCATACTTGACAGACAATTTCATGGCTTTGAATGTTAATTCAAGGCTTTGAAAACTATTTCAAAGCCTTGAAATAGCTTTGCTATTTCAATCCTGTGAAACCTGTGAACATACATTCCCCATCAGAGTCACTGTTATGGCTTACAGGACCAAAGGTACCATGTCTAACTATAGAATGAATTGTACACGTCCACCCATCGTGGCATACTATTTTATGTGTGTTAGACTACTCGTGGTTTACATTGCCTTTACATGCTTAATTTACATGATTCTCAGGTTCAAAATGTCGAACTCATTCAACCCACTATCTATTCTCTTGAACAAAAAAAAAACTCACTGGATCAAACAATATTGATTGGAAGAGGAATTTGAATATTGTGCTAACTGCTGAGGATTACAAGTTTGTGCTTCTTGAGGAATGTTCTGCAGAACCTCTAGTAGAGGCTTCTGAAGAAAAAACCAAGCCTTTTAAGAGGTGGCAGAAAGACGATCAGATGGCTATATGATCCATATTAGGCTCCATGTATAATTTGTTGCAGCATCAGCATGAGAACATGGGATCTGCCTATGAGATCATGGAAAAACCTCAAGAGATGTTTGGGGATCAAGATCGTGCTGCCAGGAAGGTTGCTATGAAAAACCTCATGAGCACAAAAACGGTTGAAGGAAACTATGTAAGGGATCATGTTCTGAAGATGATAAGTCTTCTAGGTGAACTAGAGATCCTTGGAGCTGTAATCGATGAGGAAGCTCAGGTCGATATCGTGCTCATGACGATGTCTAATTCATTTCACGGTTTTCTGCTAAATTATAGTATGAACGAAAAAATTTACTCTTTAGCCTAATAATTAAAGGAGCTTCAAGAACCTAAGCGACTCCTTCAGAAATCGGTTAATATAATGGTTGATGAAAAATCTTATACTTATAACCCTAGGGCTAAGAAAAACAAGAAAAGTTGCACCTGCAGTAGATTTGAAGGTTGCTCAGGCACCTCAAGGAATAGCGCGTGGTCCACTGCAAGCAATTGCTCCTCAGACGACATTAGGAAAGCCAGAAGGCAAGTGTTTCCTTTGTAACCAGAAAGGGCACTTGAAAAATCAATGTCCTAAGTTCCTGACTCGTCCAATCCAGAATAACTCAGATACATCTCTTTCACTAATAGTTGAATCATGCTTAGCGGTTCGATCGACTAGAACCTGGTGTGTAGATTCGGGAGCCACTGACCATGTCTGCAAATCATTGCAGGGGTTCGAGGAAACGAGGCAGCTTAGTTATGGCGAGATTTATCTACACTTGGGCAACACCAATAAAGTAGCTTCAGTTTCAATAGGAAACTTTTTCTTACATTTTGGCAATTATAGTATTTTAGTTTTGAAAGATTATCTTTATGAAACTTTCATTAGAAGGAATTTGATTTCAGTTACTAAGTTGGTTGAGAATGACTATTTAGTTTATTTTAATGACTCTGTGGCTATTAAGAAAAATAAACGTTTATTTGTTCTGGTCCATTGGTGGATGGTCTATACATTATAATTCCTGAGACTCCCACAGCGCACCTATATGAACTAAATAATTCGGATAGCTCCCCTAAAAAGAGAAAGGAACCTTGAGAGATAAACCAAACATATCTTTGGCATTTACGACTTGGTCATATCAATATAAATATAATACAAAGGATGGTTCAGCATGGACCATTAGGTTCATTAAACGTGGAGGCACTACCAGCATGTAAGTCTTGTTTAGAAGGTAAGATGACCAAGAGGCCATTTTTGGTAAAGGGTAATAGTGCCAAAGAACTGTTGGAGCTAATCCATTATGATGTTTGTGGACCAATGAATGTCCAACTGAGGGGAGGTTTTGAGTATTTCATTACTTTTATTGATGAATACTCAAAATATGGATATATTTATTTGATGCGGCGTAAGTCTGAGGCCTTTGAGAAATTTAATTTTTTTTAAGGCAGAATCAGAGAAGCGTCTATGAAAATATATCAAGTCATTTCGATCTGATCGAGGTGGCGAGTACCTCTTGGGACAATTCTGAGATTACTTGGAGGAACAAGGGATTCAATCCCAGTTGTCCGCTCGAGGTACGCCACAAACTAAATGGTGTGGCAGAGCGAAGAATATGACTCTTTTAGAAATTGTGAGATCCATGATGAGTTATTTAGATGAACCAAATTCTTTTTGAGGACATGCTTTAGAGACAGCTGCACATATTCTGAACTTGGTTCCTTCTAAGTCAGTACCAACTACACCCACAGAACTTTGGAATACGGAATGTTCAGATTTGTGGTAGTCCAGCACATGTGCTGAAGGGGAACACAATTAAGTTGGAATTAAGCACATACGTATGATTCTTTGTAGGATACCCGAAAGGAACAAAGGGTGGTTTATTTTATATTCCTAAGGATCAGAAAACTCATTGTTAGAACCAACGGGAGATTTTTAGAGGAAGATTATATTATGGATCACAAGCCTAAAAGTAAAATTGTTCTGGAAGAAATGCGAGGAAATGAAGTATTCCAAGGTATTTATAAACCATCTGTACTAGAGGAAATACCACAAGAAAGTAATATCGACATTCAACTGCCTTGGGGTGGTTTGAGAAATGTAGATACTCGTGATTCACAACAAAATAGTGTTGACATTCCACCGCAAGAGGGCGGTGGGGGAAATGTCGAAACTAGTGATCCACAAGATAGTAGTGACTTTCCGCCGCAACCTGGCAGTGTGGAAAATGTTGTTGCTTGTGAATCACAAGTACAACCTTGTCGTAAAGGGATGGTTTCTCGTAAACCAGACATATACATGTACTTGGGAGAGTCTTTTGAAAAGGTCCCTAATGAACATGATATGTACTGATCCTTGTAACTATAATTAAGCTTTTGGAAGTACATATGCGGAAAAGTGGAAAAGACTATGATTTCTGAGATGGAGTCTATGCACTCCAATCAGGTCTGGGATCTTGTACATCCTATAAATGGGGTAAAACCATCGGGTGTAAGTGGATTTACAAAAAAGGAGAGGGGTAGACGAGAAGGTTGAAACCTTCAAATAAAGGCATGTTGCAAAAGGTTTTACTCAAAAAGAATGGATCTACTATGAGGAAACTTTTTCTCCGGTAGCCATGATTAAGTCTATCTAGATTATCTTGTCCATTGCGGCTCGATATGATTACGAAATTTGGCAAATATATTTCAAGACAGCTTTCCTTAATGGAAGTCTTGATGAGTGCATTTATATGATGCAACTAGAAGGATTCATAGATACTGGTCAAGAGCAAAAGTTGTGCAAGCTCAAGAGGTCTATTTATAGACTTAAGCAGACATTTAGATCATGGAACATCCGTTTTTTTTCAGGCAATCAAATCTTTTGGATTTGATCAATGTCCGGATGAGCAGTGCGTGTACAAGAAGTGTAAGGAAGATGTTGGGGTATTCTTGATACTTTACGTTGATGACATATTGCTAATTTGGAACGATGTGGGTGTATTATCTAGTGTACGGGTATGGTTATCAAGTCAATTTGATATGAAAGACTTGGGAGAAGTAGCACACATTCTAGGGATCAAGCTTATGCGAGATCGGATAAAGGATGTTTGGCTTATCACAAGCCAATTATGTTGAAACTGTTCTTGCAAGGTTTAGCATGGAGGATTCCAAGAAAAGGTTAATCCCTTTCAGACATGGAATCGTTCTATCTAAGGATCAGTGTCCTAAAAAACCTGATGAGATAGAAAGCATGAAGGCAGTTCTTTATGCTTCTGCGGTAGGAAGCCTCATGTTTGCGATGTTATGTACTAGACCTGAAATTTGCTTTGATGTTGGCATGGTTAGTAGATATCAGTCTAACCCTGGCTGAGAACATTGGACTGCGTAAAACATATATTGAACTACCTGAAAGGACTCAAGACTATAAGTTGGTTTATCATGAAGATAGTCTTGTACCCATCGGTTACACAGATTCGAATTTTCAGTCAGATAGAGATTCCAGGAAGTCTACCTCTGGATATGTTTTTACCTTACGAGGAGGAGCCATTAGTTGGAGGAGCATCAAGCAATCATGCATTGCTAATTCCACCATGGAAGCTGAATATGTGGCTGCTTCGGAAGCTGATAAGGAAGCTGTTTGGCTCAAAAACTTTCTAATAGATCTTGGAGGGGTACCGAGTGCAAAACCGGCTATGACGCTTTATTGCGATAATAGCGGCGCGGTTGCAAACTCAAGGGAACCAAGAGCTCACAAGAAAGGAAAACACATAGATCGTAAGTATCATTTGACTAGAGAACTCGGGCACATAGGTGATTTGGAAGTGATGAAGATTCCCTCAGCGGATAACGTGGCAGACCCATTTACGAAGTGTTTGACAGCTAAGGCTTTTGATGGTCCCGTAAAGGGAATGGGTGTGAGGTGTGTTGCTGCATGGCTTTGAGTCTTAGTCGGAGATTGTTGGATTGAATACTAAAAGCCATGCTTTTTTATTAGATTATCTGAATTTGATATTTATGAGAATGGTTTTTGTCAATATTTTTTCATTATGTTATTATTGTGTATAGTTGTCTATTTTTCCACATAGTAGAAGATCTGGTGTGTAGAGTCTAGCTTACACACAAAAGATCTTATCTTCGGTTCTTGTGGAATGAAAGTTGTGAGTTCACAATCTAGAAAGAATTAGAAAAACCATCAGAACGATTTTAGCACATTGTTTTAGTAGGTCTGTCTTGGCTACAGGAAATTGTATTAGTACATACTATAGTTTCAAATCAATGTGCTAGTAGACTTTGTTTATATTGAACATGACCAACTTTAGATCATTGTATTTGTACTGACATAACAAGACAAGCTATGTCTTAAGGTTATTATGATTACTTATGCTCTTAATCCTTAGATACTCAATGTGCACATGTATTTAGAAGTTATTGCTTTGACAAGTCAAGTGAGTGAGATTCCTATGGAATCAATAACCTCAATTAGTTGGGTGATAATATTGAGTCCATGATGTAAATTGATATATCGAAGGAATCCATGTCCCGGTTATGGGATTGATGATATCCCTTTGATGAAGCTTATAAGTTTTGACTATGTCAAATCCTGCAAGTAGATTACTTGGTAATCTGGACATATCAAATAAGTTAAGTGGTAAGGATCGAGGAATTGGGAAGAGGTCGATTTATGAGTTAGTCAGTAATTAATTTAATCGATGGATATCTATAATCTTCACATGGGAGATAATAAGTATTTCATAACAGGAGATCCAAATATTATATTTTAGAATACGGACATGAGTGCAATAACAATTATTTAGTGGTACTAACTGTTATTAACTTTATTTGGGCAAGTTTTGGGTGGAACCAGAAGTCCTAATAAATTTAGGAGCGTGATTCTTATTTTTTCCTCCAGGTCCCTTCCGTATCCTATATAAGTTTCCTTAGTCTTAAGAATTCGTATGCTTCAGATATACACTGAAATCTAGAGTTTCGAGAGCAAGAGCAATACGTCTGGAGGCCAAGAAGGATTATGGAAGCAGGAAGCCCACACTTGTATCCAGAAGGAACTTCAGGAATAAGGGATAAGACCCGGAGTGATTCAGACCTGCATCAACTATCTAGGACGCAGGTATGAACCCTAATTCCGCCTAGTAGGGTTATTGTGTTCTTGTTGATAAACGAACAAATTTTAATCGGTATAGCAGACATGCAATCGAGTTTTCCAGGGATTCGCCTCCTTTCACACACCTGTATGTATTCCCCCAAACACCTCCGTCATCTTTCTCTCTGCCAATTTCCACTTCTTCCAGATTAAATGTGCCCTCAAATTGTCCCAATTTTAGATTGGTTTGCTAGGGTAGGGAAAAAATTTTTGGGTTTTGACGTATGTAACGCAGTGGAATAACAAAAATTAATCCTACTTCAAAGCCCACCACGAATCGTGAGGAGGAGACATCATAACATGATAAGAGACATAGTATTGTGTACCTTTTGACTTGTGAGATCACACGAACAATGATGTCCTCGTCTTGACGGTTGATCCATGTCTAGAGGTGAGATCTAGATTCTTCCTTCAAACAAGCGCTACATAGAACCCGGAGGAGGAGGGAAGAAGAATCAAAGCAACAAGGACAAGAGGAGGGTTCGACATCCTCTTTGTGCCGACAGTAAGGGGGGGGGGGGGGGCGGGGGCGGACGGGCCTAGGGCGTTCAGCCTTAGGCTTGTCTTGCTATCTCTTTTGCTCTCTCCCACTCTCTTTGTGTTGTGTCTAATAACAAACCACAGTTAGTGGGAAGGAAGCTAGAGCCTCCTTTATATACTCCAACAACTCCTTGTTGTTTCCATAAAGGTGTTTCCTAATTCTATATGAAATAGAATTATTCCCTTCCTTGCAAATTAGTCCTACTAAGTTTGCAAGGTGTTGCACAATGATCCTTCTATTAATTAATCAATATTAATTAATCCCAAATCTAGCTCTACTCTATTTCACGTGTAACCCCATAGGTTTCTACTTAGTTGGTAGTAAATTATTACTAACATGGAGCGGTGTCTAGCAACACATCCATGCCACCCAACTAATAGAACTAGTTAGTGGTCCCGAAAAACCTTTTGTGCCCAATATCTTATATTGCACTTTCCCTTTGTCTCCATATCCGGATTGGACACGAGACATAAATAGTAACACTCGTATATCCAATCCATAGTTCCTCGATCCTGGGAATATGCTTATGCTAGCAGATAACATCAATATCCCCATACTGATTGATCTGAGTCTTTCCAGACATTCAATAAGCCTCATCCATCGAGTGGCCGTGGATATTTACTTCCATTATGTGGGAAGGAAAAATCCTATATGCATCACTACGATCTCTAAGCTTTCTTCCTATCATGCCTGATAGCTATCTTTATGATTACCAAGTTACGGTGTGACGTTTGATAACATCAAAGCACAATATTCCACAAGTAGAGTATCTAGTCACTTCATTTCTAAGGATTGAAATTATATTAGCACTACGAGAAGCGATTGTGACTTGACATAATCTAATGTATCCTTCTCGTTGTGAGTCAATCCAGTATGCCATTACCCCTAATGCATACCCATGTGTTAGACTTGATATCTCCATATCAATCTACCCACATACTAGTCTATATTTGATCGTCCCGTTAATCAAAATAGTGGACTAGGGATATTTAAGATAAATAACACATTGTATCTAAGGACTTCATTATATTAAATATCACAATGTATAATAAATGAATATTCTAGCCAAAACAATGTTCATACTAAATATACGATTGCCTCTAGGGAATCTATTCCAACAGTCTCCCACTTGCACGAGAGCCAGTCTGGCGCATCTCGTATGCCTATAAATCTGGCGTGCCCTTCATGCTTTTGCTGCGCAAGAGGTTTGTGAGCGGTTATGAAACATTGTCATCCGTTGGAATCTTGCACATCTTCACATCTCCTCAATCGATCATATCACGAATAAGATGGAATATCCTAAGTACATGCTTTGATTTCTGGTGTGATCTTGGTTCCTTTGCTTGTGCGATCGCCCCGGAGTTGTCACAGTATAACTCTATGGGATCCACGATGCTAGGGACCACACCGAGCTCACTGAGAAACTTTTTTATCCAAACTGCCTCTTTTGCTGCTTCCGCAGCAGCAATGTACCCAGCTTACAGCTCCTCCATTCAGGCAAAACACGTATCCAGACTGCGATCTGTAGTCATCTTTGTCGGTTTGGAAGCTCGCATAAGTGTAACCCTTTACACTCAGCTCTTCCTTACCGCCAAATATCAAGAGCACATCCTTAGTCCTTCTCAAGTACTTTAGGATGTTCTTGACAGCAATCCAGTGACTCTCACCCAGATTGGAGTAGTATCTGCTCACCATAATCAATGCGTATGATACGTCTGGTCTAGTACATAACATGGCGTACATGATGGATCCTATGGCCGAGGCATAGCGTATCCTACTCATACGGTCCTTCTCAATCTCATTGGAGGGACAGTCATTATTAGAAAGAGTGACTCCACGCGACATGGGCAAGAATCCCTTCTTGGAATCTTGCATGTTGAACCTCTTCAACACCTTGTCTATATATGTACTTTGACTCAGGCCGAGCAACCTTCTAGATCTATCTCTATAGATCTTTATACCAAGTATTTTGGCTGCGTCTCCTAAGTCCTTCATCGCAAAGCACTTTCCTAGCCAATATTTAACAGATTGCAAAGTAGGAATGTCGCTGCCAATGATTAGTATGTCATCCACATATAAGACAAGAAATACTACAGATCTTCCACTAGCATTCTTGTAAACAGAAGGCTCATCTTCGTTCTTGATGAAGCCAAAATCTTGTACCGAGTCATCAAAACGTCGATTCGAACTCCTAGAAGCTTGCTTTAATCCATAAATGGACCTTTGCAGCTTACAGACTTTATTGGCATTCTCAGGATCCTCAAAACCCTCTGGTTGTGTCATGTACACATCCTCGAGGAGGTTCCCATAAAGGAACCCTGTTTTGACATCCATTTGCCAAATCTCATAGTCGTAGTATGCTGCAATATTAAGTAGGATTTGAATGGATTTAGTCATGGCCCTATGGGCCGAGCCCCTTCGGGTGGTTCCACCAAAGTCCATACTTTGTTGGTGTACATGGAATCCATTTCAGATCTCATGGCTTCTAGACACTTCTTAGAGTTTGGGCCTTTCATGGCTTCTTCGTAGTTTGTAGGCTCATCATCTATGAGTGGTACGTCAACGGGCTCAGTCACTAGAAGTCCATACCTCTCTGGGTCATGACGCACTATGCCTGTTCTACGAAGTTCCAGTGAAACCTGAGGAGGTTCCTCCACAACAGTTTGCGCTTCCTGGTCATGTTCCATCATCGGTTTAGTGATTTGTGGTTCTTGAATTTCTTCAAGTTCTACAGCCCTCCCAATTGCTTCTTTAGAGACAAACTCTCTTTCTAGAAACACGGCGGTCCGAGCAACAAACACTTTGTTCTCGGTGGGGTTGTAGAAATAACGTCCTTTAGTTTCCTTAGGACATCCCACAAATTTACACTTATCCGCTTTGGGCCCGAGCTTGTCTGTTTGTAAACGTTTTACATAGACATCGCAGCCCCAAATCCTCATAAACGACACTATGGGACGCTTCCCAGTCCATATCTCATATGGTGTCTTCATGATCGATTTGGATGGAACGCGGTTAATGGTAAAAGCTGCCGTCATTAGAGCATGTCCCCAAAATGATATCGGAAGATCTGTTTGAGACATCATAGATCGCACCATATCTAATAGCGTGTGATTCCTCCTCTCGGACATGCCATTCCACTGTGGCGTTCCGGGTGGAGCTAGATGGGATACTATCCCACACTCTCTAAGATATTCATAAAACTCTTGGCTTAAGTATTCTCCTCCACGATCCGATCGTAGAGCCTTAATACTTTTACCAAGTTGCTTCTCTACTTGATTCTTCAATTCTTTGAACAATTCAAAGGATTCAGATTTGGCCTTCATAAGATATACAAATCCATATCTACTGAAATCATCAGTAAATGTGATAAAGTAGGTATAACAACCTCTGGCAGACGTGGGGAATGGTCCACATACATCGGTATGTATGAGTGCCAATAACTCACTAGTTCTTACACCTTTCTTATTGAAAGGGGACTTTGTCATTTTTCCTAATAAACAAGATTCACATGTCTCATATGATTCCAAATCAAATGAGTCTAGAAGTCCATCCTTATGGAGTTTAGATATGCGTTTCTCATTTATATGGCCTAAACAACAGTGCCATAGATATGTAGGATTTAATTTTTTTAGTTTTAATCCTTTTAGTATTTATGTTATAGCTTGGACTATTTAGATCAAGGATATATAATACATTAGACAAATGCGCACTACAATAGTGCATACTATCAAAATAAATGGAGCAACACTTGTCCTTTATTGAAATAGAAAAACCCTTCTCGTCCAAACAAGAAATGGAAATAATGTTTCTGCTCATAGCAGACACATAAAAGAAATTGTCTAATTCTAAAATAAGTCCAGAAGGTAATGATAGCTCATCGCCTACAGCTAATGCAGAAACTCTTTCTCCATTCCCGACACGCATATCTATCTCCCCTTTACTCAATCTTCTACTTCTTTTCAAATCCTGCACATTACGATAAATGTGAGAACCACATCCGGTATCCAGTACCCAAGATGAAGAAATATAAAGATTGACGTCTATACTATAAATACCTGGTGGTTGCGGAATCACTATTCTAAGATTCTTATCCTCCAGATATTTAGGTCAATTCCTCCTCCAGTGACCCGGCTGGCTGCAGTAATGACACTCGCCCTTACCCAGGCCTCCACTAGGCTTTAGGGCTTCCTTAGATTTTGAAACTTTCTTGAGCTTTCCTTTGGAAGTAGAGGCAACTGATTTGCCCTTCTTCTTATGCACCATCATTATGGCTTTGCCCTTGATTTTGTTGATGCCCTGTTCCGCTGCCTTTAGCATATTCAATAAGTCCGGCAGAGTTTTACTGATCTCGTTCATATTATAGTTCATAATGAACTGATTATAACTGTCACGCAACGATTGCAAGACAAGATCAGTAGCCAAATCTTGTCCCAGTGGGAATCCCAGTCTCTCAAGGTTCTCAATGTACCCGATCATTCGGAGCACATGAGCCCTACTGGATTCCCCTCTGCAAGACTACTCTTGAATAAAGCTTTAGACACCTCATAGCGCTCATGCCTAGCCTGTTCTTGAAACAATTTTTTCAAGTGTATGATCAAATCCTAGGCTTCCATATTCTCATGCTACTTCTGAAGCTCAAGAGTCATGGTGCAAAGCATGAGGCAAGACGTACAACTTCTTTTCTTGCTTAAGGACAATCCTTAAGTTTCTGTACCAGTCAAGGAAATTCGTTCCAGACAGTATATCCTTCTCAAGGACAGATCGTATGGATGAAGTCGATGCAGTGTTGTTTGCCATTTGGAATTCTACAAAACGAGAAATGTGCAATTTTAGTATTTTGAACAATTTAACTATATTCAATAATGGCTAGATCATCAAATATAGCTCCCACTATTTTTCTCGGATTAATAGCCCTCACCATTAATGCGGAAAATATCATAATATTTCCTTGTAGGTCCAAGATCCCTTTTTTCATTTCTTCTTGAGCTTGCTTTGGCAAGTCACCCAAGAAAAGGTTATTTTGGTAGGAACCATTCCGATTGCATCCCATGCAACTCTTGGTCCAATTAGGTGAAAAACTCTTTATTCTTTATCCCATTGATAATGCCTAATTGTCATGCCTCTAGGCTTATCAATCCAATTAAATCTTGCCCTATTGCGTCCAACCTCTTGCTTAAACATACACACATTACTAGCTTGTGTCGTCCGCAACACACCATGGTAAATTCAAATCGCCTTGCTTTGGCAAGCACGAATTTTAATGAACCCTGATCATGAAGGGTGTTTTGGCAAGAGATGGCAAAACGCAATATTGAATTGAGGGATTTTTCTTTCTAAATTTATTTGGTTGATCTAATCAACATGGTCTACTTGTTTGGATTGGGCAATCCACAATAAAAGACCAACCTTTTTTATTATCTTGTTATCGTTTTTGCTAGTATCGCCATACACACAAAAATTAAATAACAAGACATGAATAATAAACATCCGCAAAAATAAAAAAACGTGGCATGGATATGGCCCCTAGAATAATGATATTATCAAGCCAATGATAATATCCAATTTCCCTAAGGTGACGAGCTCATCTCCATGTGCTCCACCATTGCCGCACACCTAGGGGGTGTCTTATTTGTCTTTTGGCTCCTTTGGTCCTCCGGTCTTCTTCTCCATGCTCTTGGCTATCATCTAAATATTTATAATTCTAGCCTAACAGCTAGAATAAATAAATAACAAAAGCCTCACATGTCGAGGAGAAAAAGATGACTCGCAGGCCGTAAAACCTAATTAATTATTACATTAATATGATCATCTCGCAGGCCGTAAACCAAACCACAAAGCAATAAACATCAACAATCCTAGGCCATATCCATTTACCATGCAACAAAGCACATAATACAGTTAAAACCAATTTTTAACGCACTTGTTCAATTTTAATTTAATTGGGTTACTTAGGGTTTACAACGATCCACGAAGTTCAAGCCAACAAGGGGCCCGAAACCCTAGGACCGCCGCCCGCCACTAGGCCCGGCCCAAGGCCGGACGCCCTATTTTAGCCCGCGGCCTTTGCTTGGCGTGCAAGGAGGGGGAAGACAGCTAGGGTTTCGGCCCTAGCCTCCTTCCCTCTTCCTTGGTGCCCAAACAAGGTTGTTTCCTTTATGGAATTGTTTCCATAAATTTGTTTCCATAATTGAAAACCCCTTTTCAATTATGTTCCCATGAACCCTAATTTTTCAAGAACCCAATTATTCACATCCTATGTGATTAAACTCACCAATTCTAACATCCAATGTTAAATTGGATCTTGTTTATATTGAATCAAATTCAATTTGCATCTAGTATGCCAATTATTTTCAGTTTTCGCGTAATTAATAATAATACGGTGTGTAAACTGAAATCATAACACATAAAATCATGTTATACTCTACGACCTGTGGCTCTGATACCACTGTTGGGTTTTGACGTAGGTAATGCATTAGAATAACAAAAATTAGTACTACTTCAAAGCCCACCACGGATCGTCAAGAGGAGACATCATAACATGATAAGAGACATAGTATTGTGTACCTTTTGACTTGTGAGATCACACGAAGATTGATGTCCTCGTCGCTACGGTTGATCCACGTCTAGAGGTGAGATCTAGATTCTTCCTTCAAACAAGTTCTAGCTTGAACCCGGAGGAAGAGGGAAGAAGAATCAAAGCAACAAGGACAAGAGGAGGGTTCGATCTCGTCTTTGTGCCGACGGGAAGGGGGGGGGACGGGCCTAGGGAGTTCGGCCTTAGGCTTGTCTTTTTCTCTCTTTTGCTCTCTCCCACTCTCTTTGTGTTGTGTCTAATAACAACTCAAAATTAGTGGGAAGGAAGCTAGAGCCTCCTTTATATATGAAGTAGAATTATTCCCTTCCTTGCAAATTAGTCCTACTAAGTGCAAGGTGTTGCACAATGATCCTTCTACTAATTAATCAATATTAATTAATCCCAAATCTAGCTCTACTCTATTTGACGTGTAACCCCATAGGTTTCTACTTAGTTAGTAGTAAATTATTACTAACATGGAGCGGTGTCTAGCAACACATCCATGCCACCCAACTAATAGAAATAGTCAGTGATCTCGACAAACCTTTTGTGCCCAATATCTTATATTGCACTTTCCCTTTGTCTCCATATCCGGATTGCACACGAGACATAAATAGTCACACTCGTATATCCAATCAAGAGTTCCTCGATCTTGGGAATATGCTTATGCTAGAAGATAACATCAATATCTCCATACTGATTTATCTGAGTCTTGCCAGACATTCAATAAGCCTCATCCCTCGAGTGGCCGTGGATATTTACTCCCATTATGTGGGAGGGACAAATCCTATTTACATCACTAAGATCTCGAAGCTTGCTTCCTATTATGCCTGATAGCTATCTTTATGATTACCCAGTTACGGTTTAACGTTTGATAACATCAAAGCACAATATTCCACAACTGGAGTATCTAGTGACTTCAAGTCTAAAGATTTCAATTATATTAGCACTACGAGAAGCGATTTTGACTTGACATAATCTAATGTATCCTTCTCATTGTGGTTCAATCCGGTATGCCATTACCCCTAATGCATACCCATGTGTTAGACTTGATATCTCCATATCAATCTACCCACATACTAGTCATATTGATCGTCTCGTTAATCAATATAGTCGACTAGGAATATTTAAGATAAACAACACCTTGTATATAAGGAATTCATTATATTAAATATCACAATATATAATAATGAATATTCTAGCCAAAACAATGTTCATACAAAATATACGATTGCCTCTAGGGTATTAGTTTGATAATGGTTGGAGCAGCAAACTCGGATTCAGCAAGAATCTCATTTTTTGGTAGTACCAAGAGGGAATTGGCCCAAAAATGGGTACCTAAACCAATCATCATATCTTTTTCGAAGTATCCTAAAAAGAGACTCCCGAGAGCCAGAAGTATTAAAGGAATGGCCATAGGAATGGCCGCATCATGACATCGTAAGATGTCTCTCCTGAATGAATTAGTTGGTTCTAGAAATGTTAGAAAAAGTAAACGAAAAGAGTAATAAGAAGTGAAAATGACAGAGACACTTCCCAACCAGAAAGCAAAGTTCCCACTGATGGTATACTTAGTGTAAGCGAGCTCTAAGATTACATCTTTGGAATAAAATCCAGTTAGAAAAGGAAATCCAATTAGAGATAAGTTGCCCATGAGCATCATGGCATTGGTAAAGGGGAAGGAGGAGGCAAGCCCCTCCATCTTCCGCATATCTTGCTCATCCGACATGGCATGAATCACCAAACCTGCACTCAGGAATAGTAATGCTTTGAAAAATGCATGATTCATTAAGTGAAAGACGCTAACCGAATAGTTGGAGATGCCGCAAGCAAAGATCATATAGCCTAATTGACTGCAAGTTGAATAAGCTATGACCCTCTTTAGATCGTTCTGTAATATTCCAGTCGTTTCCGCAAGGAATGATGTCATAGTTCCTGCAAAAGTAATAACAATCAAAGCCGTAGGTGAGTATTCAAATAAAGGGGAGCACCTTGCTATCATGAAAACGCCTGCTGTTACCATAGTAGCTGCATGAATCAAAGCGGATACTGGAGTGGGACCCTCCATAGCATCGGGTAACCAAGTATGCAATCCTATCTGTGCAGATTTCCCAACAGCACCAATAAAAAGTAAAATACAAATAAGAGTTATGGCATCCAATCTCATATTGCAAAAAATCCAAGAATTTCTGGGGACACTAGAACAAGCAACAATAGTGGAAAATTCTACCGTTTGAAAGAGAGTAAAACAACCAAAAAAACCCAAGAGCTAATCCAAAAGCACCTACTCGATTGACAAGCATAGCTTTTATAGCAGCTTTATCTGCCTGAAGTCGTGTAAACCAGAAATGAATTAACAAATAGGAAGCAAGACCTACTCCCTCCCATCCCAGGAATAATTGAATAATTTTATCTCCAGTCACCAACATTAGCATAAAAAAAGTAAAAATGGATAAATAAAACATAAAGCGAGGGCTATGCGGATCCTCAGACATATATGAAATGGAATAAAGATGGACCAAGCTACTTATGAATGTAACCACAATTAACAACACTACGGTCAGGCTATCGAACACGGAGTCAAAAGTGAATTACGAGTCGGACCAATCTTCGCCCCCTCGGGGGCTTGTACCCTCAAGGCAACGGAATTACTCGAGCGTTTTACTCTCTCCCTATCGGAACTATTGAATGGTTTAACCTCTCGGCCTTTAGTTGAAGGCTAAGCCCCTCTCTCACTATCGATCGAAGGAACGAAGTGCTTCGAGCGAAGAGAGAAGGGTGCGTTAGCAGGCTCTCGCTATGACGTACAAGCCCCCTTGCATTGCAATGATGTGGTGGTAAACCTCTCATTCGAATTCAGTGCTCTCCGAACCGTGCGGGAAGGTTTCCCATCACACGGCTCACCAACTTGATCTTCTGCAGGAACCCTTTGTCCGAACAGGCCTGGAAGAATAGGGATCGAAGATCCCTTTGCCACTCAAGTGTACGGCATCGGCCGTGCTTAGGCCCCTTCTTCCCTTCCGAAAGAGCCTGCCTTAGTAGTCTTAAATAGGGCGTGCAGGTAAGTAGGGGCTTATCTGTGATTCACTACCAAAGCGAAGAAAAGGCTGGATCAAGAAAGGGGGGTACTACGAGCCCTCTGTCCCACGCATCCAACCAGCGATCGTGGTTCACCGGTTCCACCAAATAGACCTTTAGAGTGATTCAGTCGATACAGAGGTGCGCTTGAAGTGGGGGGTGTGCTTTCCCTATTTGGGCTGGACCCTTCCCCATAAGGCCCCACCGTCGGGGCATAAGCGCCCTCTTGCTACCCATATGCGAGGCGCCATCTTAGCCGGTACAAGCCCTCTCTGACTATCCATCGAAGGAACGAAGTGCTTCGAGCAAAGAGAGAAGGTACTAGCCCCCTGGATTGCTCCCACACCTGTACCGTTCGTGATCGACCTCCTCAACTTTGTATCGATCGAAAGGTAGGGTGGCACAGCCCCCAACCAAGGGAGTGGTTACGTCCAGTATGTCCCCCCTATTCCCGACATGCTATGGTGCCCCCGGGTAGGTAGGAGCGGGTCGAGTCCTTATCGCCGCGGAGCAACAGCCGCGTCGGGATCTGATCTATCTACTCGGCAATTCATCCTGTGACTTCACGGTCGCCAAAGAAGCCCCAAGAAGCATCAAACATTTCCGATGAGATCCATGGAGCAATTCTTAGATAGCAAGTACTAGCTCCCAGTGCGACTTCATAAAAAGTAATCAAAGATAAGATCGAAGAGAATGAAACACACGTAGTGGTAATTATAGCACTTCCTTCCTTACCTAGAAAACGTCCGAAAATGGCGGCTACGGAACTACCGAGCAGGGGAAAAAATACGATAAGTAGATACATAATTTCGAGTGTGATCAGACAACCAAAAATAAGACAATGACAGGGCGGCCTGTGATAGATTGATCGACGAGCGAAGAACGCTCGCCCTATAGAATGAATAAGGCAGGCAGGAATGACTCTTACTTAATAGAGTAACTAACTTCTCTTACTTGCTTTACTACCTTACTTCTCTCCTAGCTTGAATACCATAATTGATAGATAGAATACTGGCTATACTTGCATTGAAACACATCTCTTACGGTACAAGCCCTCTCCTTGGATGATGCCTGATACCGAAGTTAAGACCGAGGTAAAGCAGTTTCCTATTATTAGATGACTACGCCGAGTCCCAACCCCTGCTTTAGTTCATTGTTTACGTCTTCATACATAGTCATCGTCTACATCCTGAGACGAGTCAACCCTGTGCACTTATTTAAAGTGATTTGTTAACCCTGAAACCAAGCACTAAAGCCAAGCACTGCGCAAAGAACTGACCTATTCTTTCTTTACCTAGGCTAGGGCTTTCATTCTTTCTTTCTAGGGCTTAGGGAAAAGTGGTCGCTTATATAGCATGCCATGCACTTAGCTTCAGTTAAAGTAAAGACAAGTCTAATACCTTCGCTAGACACCTTCCTAATCGAGTCACTAAATGGCCTATTCATCTATCTATAGCAGTGAGTGCAGCGGAGCAGATAAAGAAATTGGAGTCTTTGTTATAAGAAATGGAAAAAGAAAGAAGGAACATAATCGAATCGCAGTGTGCTCTCATCTTGCCTGTTTTTCTTTATTTGACTTTGGCTTGGTCTTCAGTGTACGGAGGTTAAGGTTCAAGTACAAGATCGAAAAGAATGCATTGCATGAACATTGGGATGAAAAAGAGAAAAGGAAGGAACTAGCAAAAAAGACTCATTTTTTGTGTAATTTTAGCATTTTAGAAGTAAAATTTTCTCAAAAATGTGCTTGTGTGATTTTTGGCACGATTTTAGCATCCAAAATTGCATCCACCGAAAGATGCTGCATTAGCCTATCCCAAGGGAAGGAGTGCTTTCAAGCAGCAGTTCCTACCGATTCTCTCCCATTGTAAAGGACGCGTATCGGATCAGGGTCGTACCACATGCGAAGCAGCCGTGGCAAACTCGAACTGCAGATTCTCTTTGCTTTCCGGCTGTCATATGACTTAGTAATGAATCCTGGTAAAAGCCCCAAAAAGGAGGTCTCATAAGTGATGGACTCGGCTCTCAGGTACAGCAGAAATGGCTAAAGCAGACCAATTGGTTGCAGCTAGCTATATGCTTAACACACGCAAGTAGGACGGGAATGCTCCTTACTTACTTGGTGCTAGGTCTAACTCTACCTTCTCTTTCATTCTCTTCTAACACGCTTTAGAAAAGTTGTAACGATATAGATGATGAAGACAGGACCTATAGGAGCAGTGGAAAGTGGCAACAAAGCCACGGAATCTTCATTTTCAATTCCATACTTTAGCCCTACTTCCGCTTACTTAGCATGCTAGTTGATAACTTCCTTCCAAAATTGTGTCGGAACTAGTATCCCTGGTAATTCGCTTTTCCATTCGAAATCCTTCCTGCAGGCTTCCTCTCGCTCCTCCATGTCTCATTTGGCTCGGTTTCTGAGTTCTCTTGTCTAAGCGGGGACATTCAAAACGCGTGTGTTAAGCACATCGTTAATCTTTCTTCAAAGTCAAGATTCTTTTGCTATAACTCTTAGTTAAGGGATGATTCCTTCTTCTATGAATATATGACTTATACTTAAGAGTTTGTTGTTGAACATAGGGGCTTCAAAAGTGTTCTCGAGTTGATTAGAGGGAATAGTTTAGATCCTCTCTGCCAGGGTATTTCACCGGATGCTTCGGTACACCTTGACCTTGCTTTCCCTCCTCGAAGGTGGCAGGTTAACAAGCAGCAAACTCGATTCCTTGCGCAAATTACGTTGGAAGACTGTTCCGCTCAGCAACATGAACAGGTAGAAGTAGAATAGAACCGCCTGAACTATATACTACCTCTTATAGGAGCGAATCAAACACTTTCTATTAGTTTCGAATTTCCTGTGTTAAGCATATTGTTAGTATACAGAATGAAGCCTTTCAACCAGGGCTTTTCGCCCCTGTTTACCGTTCTAAAATAGGCTTTATTCTCCTATGATTTAGTTGTTTGATCACATTACTTGAAAAAGAGGAGTGCGACGCCAGTAGAAGGGGTAGAAGGAAGTAAGTCGAACAGTAGAGATGGTATCGCATAATCTATAAATGAAATGAAGGGCTCTGACCTAGCCCTCACTCTTGAGAGTCGTACATTGTTCTCTTAGCCATTGGCAACCTAACTCGAAAAAAGAGGATGGCAAAGTAAGGATCATTGCCCTAATTGAAGGGCTATTCCCCTCCCGTAATCAAAGACATAAGATAAGCACAGGAACATAAATCTATTTAATGATGCTTCGAAAGCGGATATTCTTTGACTCTCCCGCAGCTAGAAGACGTAATATTCGAGTTATACCGAGAGTGAAGGTTCGTCTGTCCGGAATCCGCTAAGCAACATCGACTTTTTGGTGGGAGGTAGTCCCAGGGTTCAGTAATCTCATTTCACTCATCAACGCAAAAGAAAGCAATAAGGAATAGGTTTCCACGTGTCTGCGAAGAACAATCGGCTGTCGACTTCCGCCTAGCAACAACAAAACCCCGGTCTACCTTCGCTTTAGCAACCAGCTCTACTCTCGCACTGAAACCTCCATTGGTGGGACAGCCTAGCAGGGCTAATTCCTTTCCTTCCGGCGCTAATCTTACTTTAAATTGATTGTGATAGATCGAAGCGGGATATATTGCTTCTTCGCTGGAGTTAGATCGTTGTCTCCAATAGAAATTCCCTCTTCGGGAACCGGACTATGCATCATTGCCCCTTCTCTATATGGTGCCTAAGGTGATGCGATCGCCAATACCCGCCTTGCGCTGTAAGTCTTCACTGATCTCTTATCTTTCCTTCCCTCACTTCTCTATTGATTTCTACCCTACCGCCTCGCATAAGAGAAGAGTTTGGACTCAGTTTACTTACAGCCATTGCGCCAACACTTCGGTCTAACTTTGAACAACAAGCATGCTCTTCTCTAGCGCTTCCCAAAAAGAAGATTAGAAGGCGGATACCTAGCTCCTAAGAAGAAGAGAGCATCCATAAAACTAGAAGTAATAGGACTAGTTTGCTCTCCTACTTCGCCGTTGGTGAGGTCTAACAAGAATCTCTCTTTCGCGGACCTAACGTAAAGAGCCCGGAGTCCAGTCGGCCCGTTCGTGCGACTGAAAGTTGAGTTAACGTGTGCATAGACTCCGCCCAAAGGTGTTCGAAAGTATGGAAGCCAACTTCCATCCCTTCTGAAGAAAGTAGTAAGACTTCTTTGTCCACAACGTCTGATGGTCAAAGTGCTCCTACTGACTTCGATCAGTTATTAAATCATATTTCTGATGAGTACAGGAAGTTGGTCCATGAAACAGGGGGGATAGTTCCTGCCGAATGGACCATGCCTGAATTAACCCAGGAGGTCTTAGTTGGTGATGAAGAAATGTCGTGTCGCTTTCTGACAGATGCATAAGATGACGTAATGGTATGCGGTCCGCATAGTTGGGGATGTCAAGAGGTACTCCAATTGATCGATCTAATAAACGACTTTCAATAAGCTGTCATTAGGTTTACGAATGAAAAAAAGAAAAGAACGAATTCTAAAGGATACCTTATACGAACGAAATGTTAGAAGGAGCAAAACTCTTTGGTTCCGGAGCAGCCACTATCGCCCTAGCAGGAGCCGCCATTGGTATTGGAAATGTATTCAGTTCATTAATTCATTCCGTAGCCCGAAACCCTTCGCTAGCAAAAAAAATCTTCGGATATGCTATTCTCGGTTTTGCTTTGACCGAAGCTATCGCTCTCTTCGCTTTAATGATGGCTTTCTTGATTCTATTTGTTTTCTAGTTCAAATGCACTATCAGACGTACCGGCAATAGCGCCCAGCAGCCGAGAACTATAATAGATAGTGAGATCTAGCTCATCGATCGGGTTCCACTTCCGTGTATCGAAAAGCGGAGGGCAAGCCTGCCCTTCCCGTTCAAGCGCCCTTGTTTCATCGTCGATAGTCCTTCCAGAGTAAGAATGAGGGCCCCGCGGGTACGCTTTTCGTTCCGAAGGAGGTCTAAGGAACTTGTTTTCGAAGGGCTTGAATGATGCCTGCGGGGCAGATAACGTCTATTGTATGTAATCATTTCCAGAAAATGTACTTTCAGTACTATAGGAGACAGATCAATCGTCTTTTGTCAACCCCTCGTATGAAGAAAAAGAGGGTTTGTGTCATATCACTGCTATATCCGACATCAAGTTTTCTTTTCGTTCACTAAACTACGTTGGCAGGGGTGAAGGTCTGTTACTAAGAAGAACCAGTTGTCACTCCTCCGCAGCACGCTAGATACCCGGAAAGGTCAACTTCAAATCCACGCCCCGAAGGAGCACCGGATTACCTAATGAAAATGTACCAAAGACAAATACCGATAGGCGATGTGATAAATACGTTCGTCTACTGTTCGGCATAACTAAGCTAGGAATGGGGTCTTTTGTGTAATCATTACCTGACCTATTCTCTTTCTAGGTCTTCAGTCAAAGTAAAGAACCTATTCCACTATAAATAATAGATTCTATATAAGCCTAAAAGCTTAATCGAAGATTCGATTGACATTGAACAACTCTGCGCTCCCATTTATTCGGGCTTACACACTATTGACTTCTTATCTATTAAGATGGAATAGGTTGGGTCTTCAGGAAACAGGGCGGAGGTATACTTTTACTGAGAGGTTTGGTATACTTCAGAATTGGGTATACTTTACTTGTGCGCTTGACCGGCCGAGGCCTCGGTCTTCGATTGCTTTCAAGAGTCTCCCTCCCGAGGTGAATGAACTCGCCCAAAAAGGTAATTTGTTCACCCAATGAATGAATAAAGCAAAGACCTTACTAGACTTTCTCATTAGACAAATAAGTATTAGAACAAGGATTGGGCCTTTATCCTACAACTCCTACCTAGGAGTGCGAAGACTACGACGAGCGAGAAGATTCAGATCGGGATACGAGAGGCTATTGTAAGAGGGCTTATTTATGGATTTATTCATTCATACAACTACAGAATAGGCCGAGGAGGCAAGTAGTTACTCGACGAACTTAGTTGTGCAGAAGAGTATTCCGTAATATTATGTACATTTCCTATCATTGACTACGCCAATGGTATATATTCCATCTAGCTTAAGAAGGGTCAGGTCAGAAAATAGGGTATCTAGAGCGAAGAGAGCTCTCACCTAGCTAGATCTACGGGACCCGGTCCATCATAAGGGTAAGCTTTGACCAAGTAAACCCGAGATGAGGGATCATCCGTTCCACCCGCAATGCCAAATATAGATCTCTCAGTGATCAGCAGGAAGAGACTTATCAACTATCCTCTTTTTACCGTACAAACCTCTTTTAACGTAACCGCCGATAGGAATCCTATTGGTCCCTCTATCTCCATTAGCCTGCCTCGCCGTTTGCTCCGGGGAGTCCAAGTAACTTACTTGTGGTATTAGTTGCAATCAAAGAAATCGATCTGATACTTTCTCTCTAGCTAAGCTACGAAACGAAGACTAAAGCACTACACCCTCAAGGTATGATACAAGTAAAACTACTAACCATAATCCGGTACTTTGAAGGAAATCCTTTATTTAATAATTATGAATTATGGCGTTATATTTATGTTTCCGAGAAAGAGAACCTTGAACTTCTTCAACTCCTTATAGGAACCCTACTTCGAGGAGGGCAAACGAACGAACAAAAGCCTTGAGACAAAAGAAGCAGAGACTTTCGAGACTTTAACGCCCTTTACGCTCACACTTCCGCTAACGGCAGCTGCCTTTCGTCCTGCCAATCGGGGACTTTCCCCCCAGGAAGCCTCTACTTTCAACCAAAGAAGCAAGTAAGAAGAAAGAAGAGGCCCGCCTTTGGGAACATTAGGCTAGAAGCCCAAAAGGGATACGAGCGTACTGCCGATGGGATAAGGTAGTCGCTAGCTTTCTTCACTCTATAGTCGTAGCTGCTTGCTTTGTAGAAAAGGGGCGTCGAGAGACCTAAAGATGTGGATGACCACAGAATGATGCCCCGCCCACATGCCTAATCTTTGATGTTTGATTCTTCCTCTTTTGCAAGTGACCTACTCTGATTCAGGTTCTAGACCCTACCCTTTCCCTGTGCTCTTTAAAACTCGGTTAAATGTTGTAGTGTTGCACTCCTCTCCCATGATAATAGTAAGGATTATCCGGCCACTCCCCTCTACTTTGATTTCCTTGCTTTGGGCACCGGGCACAGCGAGAGGAGGCTGCTCCACTAGCCAACCTGGTGTACGAAAGCTACGAAGGAAGAGGAGCACAACCGTCACTTGCGAACAAAACAAAGCTTAGCGCTCAAACAAGCCCTCTGATCCTGACGTGAGGGTGCGATGCCTATCGAAATCACAAAAGATGCAAAACCGGATCCGCGTCAAATGAAAAGTTTCTTGCATTGTCCGATTCAGTTGCCGAAAACTGCTTGTTATGACCCCTTGGTTGGTTTTTATTTCGTTTTTTATGGGAAGACATCGTGCATCTAAATCCACAGTTCCACGAAGTGAAGCCGGTAGTCTCTGACTTACTTGCCTCGGTCAATCCCCCTTTTCCTAGGTCAATGTCTGTTTTGAATTAATGTTGTAAACGAGTATGTTCAATAAGATAACGAAAGGCTTATCCTGCCTGAAGAAGGAAAGTCGCATAAGCAAGGGAATAATATGATTCGGAAGTAGGGGCGAGAGCTAAATCTGAGTTATTTGAAACAATAACCAACCGAATGGCGAATGAGAAAGATATAGATAGATAGAGTTGCCTCTTAATAGGGCTAAAGGTAGCAGGCTATTCCACCAATTCCAGGAAGAATAGAGCAAGAAGGAGAAGTAGGAGATCTTTTGTCTATTTTTTTGGGTACATAGGCAGGTAAAAAGAAGTCTTCTTGTTGGTATTTCCTTGGGAACCGAAGGCCCTTTCTTTAAGTCTTTTGGTAGAACCACTCGAGTAGGGCAACTATACCCTATGAGAAAACCTTAATGTTGGACAAACAACCATTCCTCTCCTTTTAGTCGAGCTATAAATAGCCTCTCACTAACTGCCTTATTCCGTGTTCCGTGCAAGGAAGAATAGAGGGATGAAGATGGCACAGGAGGGAGAATTCTTCTATCAATTCGTTTTAGTACTTTCGACAAGATATGTGTATTCTCTCTATTGCGAGCCAAAAGTAACGAAAGAGGAGTGAGAGGGATTTATGTGCCCCTCCAGGAGTCAATCCTCTTCTTTTAGCAAATGGGGGTTTATCCCATCCCTATTCGCTACATAAAGCAACATCAAAGATAAGTGGATCCTATAGCTACATCTTCTATTGCGTAACGTACCACTAATCGTTCTCTTCAATAAGACTTTTCCTTGTTATGTTAGCCCTCTAACCGACATCACATCTCTCTTTGTCACTTAGATGTCATGGAAAGAAGCCCATATTTCGGAATATTTCTCATTACTTTACATATACATTATTACCCTACCCAAAAACTCAAAATGTTGACCAAGGGGTCTTGCTAAAGGATAGGGTTTCAGGGTCAAAGGTCCGACCCCTAGCTGCTTGAGCGAAAGTCGATCTCGAATGACCTGTTCGAATAGGTCGTGGCCGGGAGCGGTCGATGCAAAACAAGAGGGAGATTACTTTACGTATGGCCTATACTATCGAAATATTTAGCATTTCCTATGGGCATCTTTATATTAATTAGGTATTTAACTAAATCGATAGAAGGCAGCAATACCTTAAGTAACAATTGGCTAAATAAGAGAGGAGAAAGCCCCATTAGCTGCAGCTACATTCGGGTGCACAATTGATTAGGGCGCCAGTGGCTACCTCGGCTCAGCCATGTTTACCGCATATGGAAGAATCCCGCCTCTAGCGGGCACCATCCTCCGCTCCCATGACAATACTTTCCGTCTGAAAGACGTCACTAATAATCAGCTGTCCGTCCTTAAGACTCATTAGTATAGTGAAGCCATTCTCCACGGGATTAGAAGAAGAATCGACAACAAAGTAGTCCAGATCACTACATTCAAGCCAAAGGGCTTTAGGCAACCGAGAAGCGGTCGAGTAAGGTCTTTCTTTCGTTGTATTCCTTCTTTTTCCCTGTAAGAATACCTGTTCTCATAGCTCAAGGTATCCCGTGCTATCTTCATCTATACTCTCATTATAACTCAAATCTCAGGTCTTATAGCCAAAAGGTAATGAGAACATGTAGCTAAGAAGAAAACCATAATAAAGGATACCCTTTCAACCGTGGGCTTTTCCCTGGAAGCACCTTCTCTTGGTGAGGTGTTTGATTTCAACTTTAAAATTCCTGGAGATGAAGACCTGCTGGAAAGCAAAGAAAGCGTGCTCGAAGGCCCATCTCGTTATACTGCCGGGAGACTGCGAAGCCCTCCCTTGCTGATGCAGCTGGGGATTTCTGATCAAGATCAAATTTGAACTCCTGTTAATCTTAGTCGAGAAGTTATTTAGAAATCAGAAGATGCTAGTTTGGAATCAGAAGCAGTTTTACAAAAACGATACAAAGAAAGCTTCGCGATTACTTCACTTACGGCTCCGCCATCTGGCTGAAGCACAGGCCCTAGTCTTATTAAGTAAGGGGATGGCGCCGCGGCCTCAAAGCTAGATCATCCGTGTTTCATACCTTTTATTTATATAAAAGCCCTTGCTTCAGGAAGAAGAAGCGAGATCCTTCTAACGATAGGGTACCATATAGACATTTCTTCGGTTTGCTAGTCCCGTAGCTACTTAGCTTAGGTATAGTGGCTGCACTCTCAACCTGTGTCAGGTAATCATAGAAAAAGTAAAGTTTTGGTTTAATATTCGTTTCTAGAACCTAATTTTGTTGAGAATTATGCTGATCCCAATTTTTCCCATATCACCGCGGTAATCCAGGAAGTTTATCTAACTAAAAGCCATGCCGCCCGCAGTTTAGCATGTGTGCATATGGTAGTGAACCACGGTAATCGGGGTCGTTTACCTACCCAAAAGCCCTGTAGCGCAGGGTATAGTATGTGTGTGACAACTAGGAATGAAAACGAAAAGTAGAAAAGGCAGATAGATCCGTCCCTTTTGATCTTTCTACTAAAGTTACCGAATTAAAGTAAAGAAATAGCCTTCCACTTAAATGAAATAGATAGTAGCTATCGCTGCTGTTACGAGCAGTCCAGTCAAGAAAGACGAAGATTGAAGCGTATTACCTGTAGGAAGAGTCCCATTATGCTCGCTCAAATCCCTATATGTCAGGTATCCCGCCTTCTGACAATTAAAGAGATTAAGAGTCATCATACGGTTCCACCACTCTTTCACTTTCGAGGTAAGCATTCTAAACCATCCATTCGAGTAGTCCTAGACCCGCTCAGTAGAACATAAATCCAGTAAACAACTTCTTTTCAACAGTGCCTTTTGGTATCATCTTTTAGTGAAGCCTTTCGTGGCCTGGGATGCCCTTTGGTGAACCTTTGAGTCGAGCTGGTCTACGACCACCCTCCTCTCCCTAAAGGAATTATTCGAAGGGTAAACCCAATCTAGAGCGAAGGAAGTATCACAAATACCTATCTAAGGATTGAACTTGGCTTAAAAGCAACTAATCTCGCCCAATATGTGACTCTGCGTTCCTTCTATTCCTAGTATTGTGCAGGTTACGAAAAAAGGGGGCGGTACGCGTAAGGGTTTTATTCCACGCCGCTGGCAGGTAATGTACAAACTATTGCGGCTACTGCTTAGCTTCCGAAGAAGGAAAATAAGCCCTTGGTAAGGGATCCTCTTTCGCTCAGACTGCGGGTTCAACCAACCAGTAATCGTAAGCCTTCAAAAAATTGGCATAATTCATATATCCAACATCTACTTGGTTTTATGTTCAACGAGCCGGATATCTTACCTAATGAAATACCTGAAACTATTAACTGACGAAGAAAGATTTGTCCTGTTCCATTTCTTTACGCACTGACCAATTGTGTCCGGTTAGGTAATTCTGATCAACTCGTACTCTGTAGTATCCTGTCGACTTGGGTTTAAGTGGTAACCTTACTTTATTGGTAGATTAGGTTAGACCACTATATCACAAGAAAGCCGCGATCGGGCTTCGAATACAAGGTCTTCAGCCACAAGAACAGACATCGAATGTAGATCAGTTCGTGTGACATATGCTGATGTACTTCATAGGTAGGCTTTCTCTTTCTTTCTCGAGTGATCTGCTACATCTTAGAATTGGAGCACTCAATTGAACTTATTTATGCTTGTAGTGTTATGTAGCCTTTACTAAATCTATATATAGTAATTGTTTTATTTCCATTTGTAGGTGCCCTTCTGGTACGGTACCTCCTTTAGCTAGCTAGAAATGAAGGGATTCGAAGTTCTGGTTCATTCTTACCTTGAGAATGTAAACGGAGGAAGAAGTTGCTACAATTCTGAGGTATGGAAAAATAGCATTTTCTTTGATAGCTAGATAGAAGGATAATGGGAGCTCGTCTTTCCCCGGGAAGCCGGATCGACCAGCCTGAGGTCTGAGCCTGGTTTTCCTCTTTCCGGGCGAGATCCCACCTATTAGTAGTAAATGAGCTGCTTTCCTCACTGGTTTACCAAGACTCTTTCTCCTGAGTTCACTTCCACTACCCGGACATACCTAACTCTATATATAAGGCTCAGTACCACAAACGAGAGACTACGGGCTAGCTACTGTAGATCCTACATATCCTGCTTTTCCACATACCGAGACTACTGGCGAAGGCTGGCTACTGATGCTACAGATCTTCCGACAGACCTCAGGCTAGCTCCCCTACCGACTACTACTCCTAATAAGGCTAGCTACCATAAACCACATACCTATTCTATAGAGTCCTCCGGAGGCCGCTTCTCTTAGCTGCGCATTATGCTTTACGCTCTTAGCAACAACTAGACATGCTTTAACAACAGCTAGATATTCTTGAGGGGACAAACCTTTAGGAATACGATCAACCAATCTATAACACCTCATATGTATACTACCATTCGTTCTTATTTTTTTATATTTAAGATCCTACCTACCAAGTGTTGTTCAGAAACCGGAGGTGTAGCGACCTACCAAGTTGTGGGGACTAACTATTGTCCCATTCGACCATTTACGCTCAGCTCAACCGAAGCTAGACTTTACGCTTTATGCCCGGCGAGTGAGAACAAATTTGCTTCCTACCGAGACTACTGAGCCTACTGATCATGGCAAGCTGGCGAGGGACAGCAGCGGACTACGGAAGCTTATATAATAGGCATGCTGGCGAGATAGAAGAGACATATTGCTACCGACGAGAGATCTACCAACTACAGAGCCTACGAACCAAACCTTCTCCTATGCTTTTCGAACAATAAAATTGAAAACTCCTTCGCTCCAACGTCACCTTTCTTACACACTATTGACTAGCCTTCCTTTCTTGATTGGGTGACCACTTCTCCTACTTCTTTCGACTAGAGACCTTGTAAAATCGCTTCCGAAAGAAAGGCGGGATTTTTGGGTTGATGGGTTTCCGGGTCTGGGCTAGTCCCCACAGCTAGCGATTCTGCTCTAGGATTCTCCTTGTTTTACCGATCACCTACGAGATTCTTTGTGGTAGTTTTCACGTTCTTTGATTCAACAACTACTAGTTGTGGCTGCTATCCAATTAGGGGACGGGGTACTCACCTCCCTGCATCTTTGCCGCGAGTCTACTATGATTACATATTTGATTAAGATGGAGTTCTTGGAATAAGGCTTAGGTCAAGTAAGAAAGGGAATAGTAAAGAAAAGATAGGGCGTAGTCTCGCATTTCACTACTTTGCTCAATGGAAGAGAAGGATAAAGAAATGGTAAGAGAACCAACTAAGCAAGGGTAATCCTCTAAAGAAATATCATATAGAAGACTGGTGCATTTTTCCCTCCCAATAGAAACAAGAGAAATCTTTGCTTTGGAAGCTACCATTTCCCATTCCCAATCGAAGAAATATAATATAGAAGACTGGTGCATTTTTCCCACGTAGTTCGTCGGTTAAACCAACGATTCCCTTCTCCTTTCAGTCGAGTAGCTTCGCCCTTCTCCAAGTACAAGCCTTTCTTCATTTTATATAGAAAGAAGCGGAACTAGAATAGAAACTTTCTTTTTATGAATCGAGATTGGATGACAAATCTGGTTTGATGGCTCTTCTCCACTAACCACAAAGATATAGGGACTCTATATTTCATCTTCGGTGCCATTGCTGGAGTAATGGGCACATGCTTCTCAGTACTGATTCGTATGGAATTAGCACGACCCGTCGATCAAATTCTTGGTGGTAATCATCAACTTTATAATGTTTTAATAACGGCTCATGCTTTTTTAATGATATTTTTTATGATTATGCTGGCGATGATAGGTGGATTTGGTAATTGGTTTGTTCCGATTCTGATAGGTGCGCCTGACATGGCATTTCCACGATTAAATGATATTTCATTCTGGTTGTTGCCACCAAGTCTCTTGCTCCTATTAAGCTCCGCCTTAGTAGAAGTGGGTAACGGCACTGGGTGGACGGTCTATCCGCCCTTAAGTGGTATTACTAGCCATTCTGGAGGAGCAGTTGATATAGCCATTTTTAGTCTTCATCTATCTGGTGTTTCATCCATTTTAGGTTCTATCAATTTTATAACAACTATCTTCAACATGCGTGGACCTGGAATGACTATGCATAGATTACCCCTATTTGTGTGGTATGTTCTAGTGACAGCATTCCTACTTTTATTATCACTTCCGGTACTGGAAGGGGCCATTACCATGCTATTAACAGATCGAAACTTTAATACAACCTTTTTTGATCCCGCTGGAGGGGGAGACCCCATATTATACCATCATCTCTTTTGGTTCTTCGGTTATCCAGAGGTCTATATTCTCATTCTTCCTGGATTCGGTATCATAAGTCATATCGTTTCTACTTTTTCTGGAAAACCGGTCTTCGGGTATTTAGGAATGGTTTATGCCATGATCAGTATAGGTGTTCTTGGATTTCTTGTTTGGGCTCATCATATGTTTACTGTGGGCTTAGACGTTGATACCCGTGCCTACTTCACCGCAGCTACCATGATCATAGCTGTCCCCACTGGAATCAAAATCTTTAGTTGGATCGCCACCATGTGGGGGGGTTTCGATACAATACAAAACACCCATGTTATTTTCTGTAGGGTTCATCTTTTTGTTCACCATAGGAGGACTCACGGGAATAGTCCTGGCAAATTCTGGGCTAGACATTGCTCTACATGATACTTATTATGTGGTTGCACATTTCCATTATGTACTTTCTATGGGAGCCGTTTTTGCTTTATTTGCAGGATTTTACTATTGGGTAGGTAAAATCTTTGGTCGGACATACCTTGAAACTTTAGGTCAAATTCTTTTTTGGATCACTTTTTCCGGGGTTAATCTGACCTTCTTTCATATGCATTTCTTAGGGCTTTCGGGTATGCCACGTCGCATTCCAGATTATCCAGATGCTTACGCTGGATGGAATGCCCTTAGCAGTTTTGGCTCTTATATATCCGTAGTTGGTATTTGTTGTTTCTTCGTGGTCGTAACAATCACTTTAAGCAGTAGAAAAAACAACCTAAAAGGCGACATTCCTTGGGCTCTTGAACAGAATTCAACCACGTTGGAATGGATTGTACAAAGTCCTCGTGCTTTTCATACTTTTGGAGAACTTCCTGCTATCAAGGAGACGAAAAGCTATGTGAAGTAAAAGAAGAAATGGCCCAGTACTTTCCTCTGTCTCCGTAATTGCCTATTGCTACTAAGAACCTAACAGAATTTTTAAAAATGTAAATAAGCAAAATGAAAGAAAGTTAGTGAGACAACATAGGTAAGAATTCATTCAACATGATTCGCCTAATTTGGCCTTTCCCTTTGATTTAAGGCGTGTACAAGAGCCTCTAAGGCGAAGACCTTAAGCGAGAGAGAAGATTATCTAGTCTGATATGGAACGATATCTCTTCACTCTTGCTAGCCTTCATCCATTGAGCAATCGAGTCTACAGCCTATCTTTGTGATAGATGAGGAGCATCAGAAGGAACAGAAGCTTCTTTCTATAAGCAATTTACTGTAGTTGAATGAAACACATCTCTTACTTAGTTTCAATCTCGGTTACCACCGAACCAATAGGAGAAGCGAGCCTAAGCTATTCTTGCCAGCAAGGATGGCTCCAATCGATGAAGCAACAAGGATCGATTCAATTATATTAGAGTAGTAAAGCAAGGAAGAAGGAGTCTCCCGGCATGGCAAACTCAAAAGAGTACTTTGAAGCAGGTACCATTATTGAATAGACAACATTCTCTTCCTAATCTATTCATCCTCTATGAATGCACTCTAGTAAGGATTAGGCTGTGCCAGGTCTCTGACCTAGCTTCTTAAGCTATATGAATGTGGATTCCCCTTCGCTCATCTTACCTCGTAATCTTACATCCCGTTCTCTTTCATTTGCTTAAGGTGAAAAAATGAGTGGATTAGAAGATCCAAGCCGCCAAGAATAGGGCTTAACTCGAAAGATGTTGGGTCCATAAATGGAAGTAATGATTGCTAGGGATTACGTAGTTTCAAGCACCTCAGAGATTAGCCTAAAGGGCTTTGTAACATAATCCCAGTTGAAGGTATGGAAATAAGGTAGGAGAGAGAAAGAGCAATCAACTCGGGCTTAGTAGCAAGGTTTCGAAGAAGTAGCTGGCTGAGGGAATGAGATGAAGGCTCCTGAGGCGAGGCTCTTGCTGTAGGCAGAAGAGAGGCTAGTTCTATTTTATTATATGTATCAACCACCAACAGAGACAGACTCTACTATACGCTATTTTCCTTGCTTGATTGATTGATCCTTCGCTTTAGAGAGAATTTACTATAGGCCTTCAGTTAAAGCTAAATCCCAATCGCAACTAACCAAAGGGGGTATTAGACCAGTTCATCCCATCGTTCTATTCTAATTGAGGGACCGGGCCTACCTTTCACCTTAGCCGCCATTTCCCCTTGTAACTTCAAAGTGAAGGTCCCAAACCAAGTTAAGCTCCCCAACGGCAAACGTGGTCATCGACTAACCGCCTTTTCGTATCCTAGCTCGGGCGTCCCTCAAGTCATATCAATAGACTTGTCGGATTTGGAAACTGCTCCGCTAGAGCGAATACAGCCGCATAGGTCTCCTCGAAACAATCTGCGAAATGGGGGCCCATGCTCCCCTGACTTGTCCTTCAGGGTTCTCTATACTAACTAAAGCCCTTCAAGGCCGAGTAAAAAAAAAACCATTCATTACACAACCAGGGTGGGCCTTGAGCCTTAGGAGGTAACTCAATCACAAAAGCCCCACCCACGTGGTCTAAAAAAAGTGAACTTATTACACTGGTCTTTGAAGTCGCAACAAGGGAGCCTATGGAGAGAGTAACCTTCCGTCTTACAGGCTTTGCTTTAGATGCTCCTACCTCGGGTTCCGTACCCGATACCACTCCCAATCGAGAAAACAATAGATGTATTTGCTTTTGAAGCAATAGTTATAGGTAACTTACACTAAACAACATCCCTCTTTATATGCCTCTGACACCATGCACTCTAGCCCCTTCTTTGACTGTGTTATCAGGGACCTTCCGGCTACCCTTGTCCCTTCCTTCTCTCGCTTCCCAGCTTCCGCTTACGTTTGCTTTATTGTTTAGGCTAGAAGACGTATTATTTGAGTTATAACTAGCTATAAGATGAAGTAAGATCCTGATACCCGGAGCTACTTTAATATGTCTTATTACAAGATTTAAGAATGAATAGAACGAAATGTATATAACGAAGACACATTTGTGCTGCTCTCATTCTCCAAAGGGGTCGTAACGAGTTAATGCCCTTTAGGGGCGGTCTTACATCTCCTTTTTTTCTAGGAATGGACGAGGGAATACCCAAGGCGAGGGGGCTTGTAACGGGCACAGGATGGGGAATGGGTTGGTTGTTGCTCTAACGAGATGGGCTTTGAGACCCTTTATGAATGATACTTATACAAATAAATCATGTGCCAGGAACCATATTTGAACTGGTGACACGAGGATTTTCAGTCCTCTGCTCTACCTGCTTCTTCTCTTAGTCATTCTAAAGAAGTCCTGTTGTTGACCGGGCTCTAGCCTATCGATAAAGGATAGAAAAGGCCGGCCCTAGCAGCCCTATCGCCTATTGAGATAGGAGGTAGTCCTGATTTGACCTTAGTTCTCCCTTTTTCGTTGCGTTTTCTTTTAGTTCAAATTCAAATAGAGGCCTCTGATTTCCCCCGATAAAAAAGCTTCAAAAGTAGGGCTCTAGCCCCCTAGATTCATACTTTATAGAAAGCATTTCTCCTTTCATAGTCAAAGAAAGGCATCTCCACGCACTCCTATGTTTTATCTCGATTTAGCACTGCTTTACTTTATCTGGATTCCGCACCTACGCCAACATTATCTATTATGCTTCGAGTATCCTACCTTTTGCTCACCTTGTCAAAATAGTCTTACGTCCTGGCGAAAGAGAAGATTGGAAGATCGAGTTTAGCTCAATTGAAAGATGGAAAGCCCGGTCAATTAGACGGGTTAGCCCTCTCAATAAGAGAGAAGGATACATCATCCGGGATGATTAACTCCTAGACTAGTATTTTCTTTAGTGGATTCATTCCCATCCCTCTATCAATAAGAAGGGAAAGGGATCAGTACTATTTAGGTAGAACCTAGTAATCGATGTGAGAAGTGAGACAGTTGGAAGGACTCGCTTAGCTCATGTCACACCTTCTAACAAGATTAACCTTTTCTTTCTTAGAAGCTACATATTCCCCGATCGAAGAAGGGGGGCGGGACAGACAGCATCTCCTCGCTTTCTCCGCGTACTCTGTATGTTCTACTTCGGCTACTGAGCACAACCGCTTGAAGCGAAGTTTACCTCGGAAGGGCTTTCGTTATCCCTTCCTTACCTGTAGCTCATGCTTCAATTCAATTCGCGCACTCCATCCATTCAGATTCTTCAAATCCTCATTCCCCCTATTTACCCCACCTTCCCTTGTCATTCGTTCGGGCGTGTCCACGCTTCCCCTTTCCGCGGCTAGAACGGGGTCGAGAGCGGGTCCTCTATCGTAAACCTTCTCTCCCCGTCTCTTCTATTCATCCGAACCTTCCACCTAGAGCCAAAGAATGGAGTGAACAATTCCCTCACCAGCGAGCAGTAGGTTAGTCAACAATAAGTAGCAAGTACCGCTCACCTTCTTTTCTCGTATTCGTGTATTGTTACCCGTCGCCTTCTAGCCGTCTACCTTTACTAAGTGAACTAATTTAAGGCTCTTGAAAGAGATATTATACCCCTACAAAATTATCTAACTATAACGTATTTCCGATCAGGTCTAAGACCTTTCCTTAGCCGAAAGGGATAGAGATCAAGAAAAATAAGCAGGGGTTGCGATCTCTATATCATATAGTCGTTCTGCCCGGAGATCGCGGTTACTTCATGCAATACCTTTATAGATGGGTAGGGAGGCGAACATCATCTCTTACAATAATATATTACAAAGTTCTTTGAGTTCCGTCTATAACACTTTATATTAGAGTTCTATCCGAAAGCTAAGAGATTGGTTGTTCCTTGGCTTAACCTTTGATTACGACTTTCTTTGTCTTGGTCTTCGTGTTCAGGATCCGCCCACTCCTCTTGTTCGTAGTTGAGCGACGTGTTCCGGTAAAACAACATTCGCGGAAGGTTGTCTTGTTCGGTATTACGCGCTAGTCCTTGGCCTTGTGCCTGCTTCTCCCGCCTCTCCCGCTCTTTCACTAAATGGTCTCGAGCTAGCGTTTCGATACTTTCCATAGGCGTATGAGATACCATTACCATAAGTTTGACTTCTCGTAGTCGTAGTTTATAAAGTATCTCCCACGTTAGCACATTCTTTTAAGTCTTACTCGTGCTTCTCCAAACTTGGGAGGAAGAAGAATACGAAATCTCTTTCTCATGCGTAGTTGACCAACTTCTATCCCAGATCCGTAGTTTAAGAGCCAAACCACACTTCAGAACTTTAGAGCGAAGCGCAGAACAACAAAAGCCCTCCCATTCGGATGATTCCGATCTACGACCGACCTCATTCTATTCCATCAAGAGGAAGAGAACAAGAAGCTTCCCTCGGGGAAGTGCCATCCGCCACAACTTCCTCCAAATGCCCAAGTATTCAAACAAGGAACATGCCCTATAGCTAGCCTGTGTGTATTCTATCTTTTTATCCTAACATATTCTATTTGAGTTCCTTTAGCCTTGCATCTATCGTTATCTGCTAAGGCTACTTATTTGACTTCTAACGATAGAGAATACGAAGTCCGCTCTCTACCCTAATCTCTTCGGAGAGGCTGTCTCTTTCTACAGGAAGCGGAGCTCCCTAAACTTGAAACCATAAATGAAATCATCATTGATGTAAGTGAAGAAGTCGTATTGAATTGAAAGGAGAAATGAATACAGATAAGAAAGGTATGTCCAGGAAGTCACTCCGGAGTGGTAAGGGAAGCAAGAGGTAGAAGAAGTCTTTCCTGTTATGGTCTCAACTCTTGTTTCAGTACCTCTTCCTGTTTAGGAAACAAGGGAGTTGTTAAGCTCTATTACGAGGCTGGTTGATCTCTCTTAAAAGGGTAGGCTAGGGAAGGAGGTTAGCAGTAAAGCAAGCCCTACCGAAACAGATGCTCCTGCCACAATTCCCTATAGCAGTAGTAATCTCATGATCAAGGAAGAAGAGCGGAGGTCTACTTTTGATATTTTTTTATGGAGAAAAAGCTTTACCCTAAAAGAAGATGGAACTCATTTTTGCTTGACCAAGAAGAGGCCTCGTTTGTACCATCTTCGGATGGTCACTATGAATTGGAGACAGCCATCAAAATGTTATTAGCAACTGCGGATTGAAAGCCATACTACTGCCCTACTAGAATACTTGGATGGGCCCTCCTTTCCAACAAATAGATAGCCTAACTCAAGGAAAGTACTAGAACAAGGGGTTAACTTCCGTACGAAAAAGCCCGGGGAAAGAACATACCCAAGGGTTTAGATAGCATAGGATAGGGACTTGACTGATGTTGCTTAGGTAAACAATGAAAGACGATGACTCAAGCCGTGGGTAAAAGAGAACATAAGCACTTCCACTCTTTTATTCGATGAGAAAGCAACCATACCAGGGAATATCAGCCAACGGAAGGGCGAAACCTAACCTCACATGAATGAACAATAGAAGGATATTGATCCCGTTCAGGTACAAGACCCTTCACTTCTACAAGAGTTACGGGGAACAAACAATCATAGTACTTTCTTTAATAGCAACATATCTCAGGTAACTGCAAACAAAGAAGGAATAATTAGTAAGAAGGGAATGACACTGAAACTATGCCATTAGAACAAAGGTAAGCTTTTTGTTTACTTGGTTATGTAATAAGGTGTGCAATAAGGTGCAACAAAATGTGGAAAGATGTAGGCGACATGGTCTAATCGGTTACAATAAGTGTTATCTCCATATTAGCAGCCCATGCCCGTAGAGCAGGAACAAGCAAGCGAAGTAGATCCATAGCATAGTTTCAAGAGCTAGTTACGAGCGACTCATAGAATCCTTTTGATGAGAAGGGCACGTTCCCTTGCTCCAATGCCGGATTCCCAATCCTATATTTATATATAGTAAAAATACTATTTCATGTAAGACATTCGTTTTAAATTGGACTCCCCGTTTGCCTAGCTCTACCTACCCACAATATTCTCTCATTTTTCTATCTGGCCTCACTTTCGTGGATAGTAGTTCGCTTTAGCTATTGACACTGACAGGGGAATACATACCGGTACCTCCGGAAGTTAGTACCAAGAACTTCAACGGATTCCTTCTCATTGGTTCTATGGTTGAGCCAAACTACATTTGTTAAATAGGATAAATGAACGTAAGTTATGCTAACCTTTTCTCCCTCTCCCTTCGGTCTTCGCTAAAGCTCTCGATCTATCGATCGAAAGTATAAATACCCCTCTCCTTATCTTCACGGAAGGTAATTGCTTTCATCCGGAGGGGGTACTTCTCCTAGGGATAGGGATGCTGCACCAGGTATCATCTCGCATAGCGAACCATTTCTATCACTTATATGCTATTCGTTTTTCGATCGTTTGTATGTCGATAAATCATAGATTATAATCGACTAGAAGTAGAAGATTATGTAAGGAGTAAACAGATTCCTTTATATGGGGGTCTAGCCCAGTTTAGGTTGGAAGTTCAATCGTTAGGAAGTTAAGCGAAAGAGATGCTTGGAAGTGCTATCTCTTTGAATTATGTTACCATTGTTTGGTCTTTTTTGGCGAGTTTGAATTTGAACAAATGATAGGTCATTTTCAGATAGAGCAGTTTGTGAGATAAGATACCGCAGATGCGGATGCGGAAAGAGAGAAGGAAGCTTCTGTTCTACCAGTATCTTCTGTTCTAGTGCCACCGTGGACTGGATTAAGAACATGCCAGGAAGGGGACTGGCAGTTAGAACGAGCCAGGCACTACGGGACGAAGAAGGTAGGCCTAAAGACTTCAAAGAAAGGGCCAATAGGCGCTGGTAAATATCTCCGATAGGTAATGAGCTAGATGAATATTCTCTATCGGTAGAACTTAAATATCCGGTCTTAGAAACGAAACCTCGAATAGAAGCACAGATCCAAGGCGAAGCCCGCTAAAATCACTGCTAATCATGCACGTTTGAGCGGAGGCTTCCACTCTCTCTTTTTAACTAGCTACGTAACACCAAGCTCCTCCCAGCGGATCCAAAAAAAAACTATAGGGACGGTCAAGCCCCATCCGGATAATTAGTTGAAAGGACGACGACGTTGACCGAAGTGCGAGGTAAACGAAAAGCTAAGAGATGTTGTTGTTCCAGCCAGGTTTAAGGGCGCCTAAAAACCTTAGAGATCTTAACCTCGAGATAGGAAGAGGTAATTAGATTCATAGGCGCGCGTTGCTTGTGACATAATAGCATCTCCTATAGATGCAATTTGACTCAAAACGACTCTAATCTAGTCCTCCTAGGCCTCTTAGTCCTTGGATGCGCGAATCATTTGACTCTTAGATGTGAAAGTCCTTACTCTGTAGGATCTCACCGAACCAAGCGCCTTCACGATCACTCCTTCGATAGGCTTGAATGCGACCGATCGTCGATACATACGGAATCTTATACTGAAGACTAAGCCAATCCTCTTAAAAGTACTTCACTAACTGAACTCTCCTCTTGCTTGGCTTGTTGCTTGATTACTTTGGAGTCAGTCTCCCTCTTTGAATCACATTCCATCCGGGAGAAGCTGGCAAAGCATTTTCACTCATAAGAGATCCTCTTCTTGTGACATAATTGTTTAACCCCCGGTATTTCTTTCTGAATGAGGAGTACGTACGTGTCGCCAGCTAGTCCTGAGGATCAAGGGGAAAGGATCTATCAATAGGGTAGAGGTTAGTAAATACATGCGCTTCGATTAGGGCAGGGCCTAGCATAACTCCAGATTTGTTTCGCTAAGGATGGCTTAGAGAGAGATGTCAATCTTGATCAAGTGAGTCTGCTTATTTTACATAAGTGGCTGCTAGAAATGGTACACCAAAGTAAATAGAAAAGGCTACTACGAATTGGGATCTATCTCCTCATGCCCAAAGGTCATCAATAAAGGGATTATAAGTACGCTGTGCTAGTACGCCGAAGAGAATTAGGTTAGAGCGGAATAGAGTGCTTGAAAGCACCCCCACTCTTCAGATCACCATCGGAAAGACCAATTCTATATCGAAGTCCTACCTATTCTAATTCCATTTTTCCGGGCTTAGCTAGACTACCAAAATTCAAGTAGTTAAGTTCTCTTTGCCCTACAGTAGTGCTGCAAACTCTAACCCGATCTTCCCCCTGTAAGAAAGAGAAGACCCAGAAGAAGCAAGTGAAGGTAGGGAGTGTGGTCTCAGTTGGAGATGATATCAACAACTTCAGTGCACCATCTCAAAGTCTTCAAGCAAGAGAAGGAAGTAACCGGGTAAAGAGATGTCATCGCCTACCGGGTTCGCCTACAGGTTTCCGAAAGGCTAATTTCTCTTTAATGAAAGGCCGGGGAGATTCTCAATCCTTTGACTGACCTTTTAAGGTACTCAAATAACCTCAGGATCGAACTTATCTCATTCCTTACCTCAGAGTCTTTTAGTAAAATGCAGAGCAGGTGAAGGTGAGTATCAATGGCTCCCAGCTATCTGTACCAAATGCCAACCTCTTGTGAAGCCTATCACCCAAAGCAAGCCTCAACCCCAACAAGAATGGAGAATAAGTGTGCAAGGGAGCTTATTTGGATGCTTTTCACCGACTGAAACCTAATAAAGAATAGCAGCTAGGAATGGCTGCTTACACTAAAGCCTATCATGGATACTTAGGGATTGATACTGTCAATACTCCTATTATAGTAAGGGACGTAGTCCCCAGTGTGAAGTAATATCATTGATCGAAGGGATTGAATTAGAAAAGGAGATTATGTGGCTTTGAAGCCAAGCCACTTTCCACCGCTTTCAAAGGTCGGAGCTTACTTCATCTTCTAGCGCGGTAACAACTCAAAGAATATGTGTTAGAAGGGAAAGGTCAAATATGTAGTTAACAGAGAAGCGAAGTGATGATGCACTACTTTGATCAGTGGTTCAAGAAAGGAATCAATGCTACAGGGAAGCAAAGCAAGGTGCCAATCAATGAAATTCCATATTAGAAGATGGTGTTCCGATCGAAGTAGGTGGAGATGGTGTTTACTGAGCCTGTAAGAGAAGCTAGTTCTTCAGTTTCCATTGATTGGAATGAGAGAGCCGCCATTCTATTTATGCTTCACCCGGTGTACACCTCATGCGGATGGCCCAAGTCCTCTTACAGCTGACGAAGAGAGGATCAAAGTATTCTTTTAAAGCAGTCTACCACATATCCTGGAAATAAGGCTTTGCTGCAAACAAGGTTTTCGGCTGCCTACTCAGAGTGCCTCGGACCCTTAATTAGCTGCGCTAAGCGCTATGTATCCTACAGCGTAACTATTTAGATGTCGATACCTATCTTTTTTTTTATCCGGGGAAGAAGGATCATCCAAGACTCAGTAGCCCATTCCCTATTAGAGGAACATTCTCCCTTCTTGCCTAGTCGAAGACTAAAGGACAGGGAATACGTTCTTTCTTAATAGATAGCCACAGCTATTAAAGAAAGAATAGAGTCAGTACAAGCCCACTTATATTGATAGCAATAGAATCGAAAGCAAGCGAGTTCCCCGCCTCAATAAGGGCATGAAGCAGAAGAGCTGGACTCGCAACTAGCGCTAAATCTTCGTATTACAGGCCTGTCCTCTCAAACATTTTTTTTCATCGGGCATCAATGCCAGAAGAGAGGGGCGATCGGCTAACCGCTTTAAAGCATACTCCATTCCAAGTGAATTCATTCCATCGAGAGTGAAACTCTTTATTTTACCACTGCTAACACACTTCCCATTAAATAGGAGTAGTTTCAATGAGTATTTGTATTTACTGGGGTCCCTCATTTAGTCTTCCTGGTCGCCTTTTCAAATGGTGAAGTGTCTTATCACCAACAATATATGTATCTGTGTGCTGATTTCTTTGATCTTCTACCCGCTGCTTCTGCAGCCCGAAAAAGGACTTTCTAGTATGTTATGTTATTAGCTCACTCTAACGGTCCTCGATTCTATGGCTGGGACTACATTATGATCTTTCTATTTTTCTTGCTTCGAATAAAGCTTAGCTTACCTTTTTACTAAATGAATGAAATCGAATTCTATAAAGGATTCAGAACGGTATCCGCTATAGGGAATTGCAGCTATTAAAGAAAGAATAAGTTGAGTTAAGGCTACCTTCCTTTATGGGCAGGAGAAAGGGTTCGATAAAACAAAGGTGAGCGAAAGCGGTTCTTGTTCCTTAACCGGGGATACCATTAGCCCTTTCTTTGCCTTCTCATGTATGGGCAAGGGAAATGGCTTCTCCGTAACAAATGGTCCATTTTGGGCGAACGAGGGGGATTGAACACGCGCGTGATGGATTCACAATCCACTGCCTTACCACTTGGCTACATCCGCCCCTAACCCCTAGTATCCTTCTACGATCAGATCCTTTCTCCCCTATTATCGCTATCAAAGAGAATTTCCTATACTATAGTTGCAAGTCTATTGTTGTGTTTCGGAATTAGGGGGCTTCAAGAGCTATCGCTCCCTGGAAAAGCTTCAAACAAAGAGGTCGGGCTCTTCACTTCATTGATTTGACTGAACTTGACTTAATATTAAAGAAAGGGGCGGGAGGGGGGCTTGGCTTGGGGGAAGGGGGTTTATCCCGCGAGCGAGCAGCAAGCTACGGGACGAGCCGCCTACTCAGCAGCAAGCGGAGCTTGAAGAAGCGAGCCTCTATCAGAGAAAGCCATTGCGCGCTAGCCTCTTGTTTGTATAGGGCCCTAAACTACAAGCTTTGTTTGAAGCTCCTACTAAATTTATGCAATATTTAAAGAAGGCCCTTTCCCCGGAAGCTCGAAGAGCTTTCTTCGCATGCTTGAGCGCATCCCCTTTCTATTAGTAAGGTTGTAAAAAAAAGGCTTTCCTTTAGTTCCTTTATGACTAAACTAATAGGGGGGCGCTAACGAGCAATCAAACTAAAGCGCTAACGCGCCTTTACTAAGATTAGAATATAAATAGAAGGTCCTTCTTTTCTTCCAAGGACAATGATTTCTCGTTTATTGCTTTAGTTTTCAATAAGGGGGCCGCCCTTCCTTCAGCTCGCTCCGCCCTATCTAGTCATCTCTTTTTTAAAATGAATATTTAGGGATCTCTCTTGTTCATAGAACTCCGGATCAATATCAATTTATCAATAGATCTATCTATCGATAGAAAGATATAGATCTCTATCTGTATCTATCTCCATATCGAAATACGAAAGAACCAACACTTAAAGGGCGTAACCAACGGAAGCCCTGTCCCCGACATTGTTCTCCTTCCGACGTCCCCTGGGCGAAGGGGGCCACCAGTATCTCTTTCTTTCTTCAATCGTTCCGATCAGGGTTGCTTCATTTCCTCCTCCTATCTACGCAATTCTCTGTCTTCGTTCGTGATTATGTTGGGCGAAAGGTTGTTGTAGAGGAGCAGCTGTGAAAAGGCTCATCCCCCTTTCCGAAGTAGGGAGGGCCCCCTTACCCACCATTCCATTATTGACAGGGATTTGACTGATGCTGAAGGTAGCTTGTTTACCAAGCCGCCCAACCCAGCTCCCAGCTAAGCTAGTCGCCAGAAAGAAGCGACGAGAAAGTTAAGCTGTCTACGAATTTTTGCTTCCCCCCTGTAGTCGTAGTACTCGGCTCGTCGCCACTTTGATTCAAAAGGTAACCGACGGTTCCCTACTTTCTCAGGTTTCCGCAACCGTAACCATTTGATTTGTCATTCCGATTACTTCATCGGTACAAGCCCTCTCCTTTCAGTCGAGCTATAAATAGCCTCTCGGCCTTCAGGCGAAGGAAATACCAATCTCCCTATGGTCGAAGCTCCCGGTGTGAAGTCCCCCGGGAAAACAAGGAACAAAGCCTCTAAAATACCTGTCGCTTGAGGGAATGCGCCTAACTTTTACTTCCAATCCAATTACTTACGAACCGGGAAGCTGCTCTTGCTTTCAACCCTTAGAATCCATGGGGAGTTGGCCTCCCGGTAGATCCATACTAGGGCGCCGGGAGCAGCCCTTTAGTCCGATAACAACAGAGGAATTGAGCCCGACTCATCGGCATTATAAGCCGCCTCTTGCTCGAGCGATAGCTCGAGGATTAACTTACGAAACTCAAAAATTAACAAAAGATCGCTACTTTTACTAATACCTCCCCGCCCTTGAGCTCACTTTCAAGCCTAGGAATTAGACAAAGGCCCCCTTTGGAATTGGATTGCCCCTTCACCTAACGAACTTTAGCCCTTACCAAAGGTACTTCGCTCCGCCGCACCCAAGGCAATATGGCACCTTCGCCCTGCGGAATAGGATGCCCACGCTTGCGGAATCAAAGGAATTACAACAAGAAAACAGGTAATCCTGCCTTTTCGGAATCTTATAGCTATGGGAAAGCCCCTCTGACGCTCCTAGAATTCGGGGAGTTCGCCCCGAAAACCACCTTTCGCCCTTACCGACGAAATGCTACTTTATAGCCCCGTCCTTCGGAATACAATACCGAAGCGATAGGAGCCCCATCTGAACTGCTCACCGGCGGAAGCCACTTTCGACCTAGAAATCGGGGAGGTTCGCCTGAAGGGAGTATTTACCGAAGATATAATATACTATATATAATTTCCAAAACGCCCTCGTTATAGGAACCCTCAAACAAGGTAACGAGGCATCCACGATTAAGCGAAAAGAAGCAAGGAAAAAAAGCAGATTACTTACATCTAGTCACTCAAACAGGCTCCTAATGGCACCTTCTTTGAAGTTTACTAGAACTCGGGAAAGGCCTCAAATCCACAAATGCCAAGACTCGCGAAACACAAGCGCACCCTACTTTCAGCGCACTTCGAGGCACTTTCGCTAACAAAAGCAAATACTTTATAGGCGCCATTTTACGATTCTTGTGAACCCTTCCCCTTCTATGGAGAAACTTACTTTGGCCCCTCATTTAAGCCACGAAACCCTTCCGAAAAGGAACAACTTTATCCTAGACGAGGAACGGCGGCGCTGTCTTACTCGCAAAATAAGGATCGAGGGGGCGAGGGTTAGCGAGACCGGGAGCCTCGGCAGAAGGCCTTTCCCTACTATAGATTGGATACCTCTTGACATACCCGGATGAATGAGGTATCTTCCTTTATATGCGCAATGGGATGAGGCTTAGCGAAGCACGTCCTGGTTATGGAGGTAACCAGTTAGTTAGTTGTGCAATCTGCTTGTATTAGCTATTGACAGTAGCTTCCCTTGGCACTACTAGTACTCCATCATCGTATGAAATAGGAGAAATAGGACCCCTTCGCTCCCTACTCGCCTAAAGGAAAAGGCGCTTTCAAATAAATGGGATATGCCGCTTCTAATGAATAGATTTACGTGCATCCTTTTTTCCTCATGCATTCGGGATCGGGAAGGCTTGGGGCGAGAACGGATGCCTTCGCTTGCGGAACGAATAGGAGTTTGTTTACCTTTACCCACTTACCAACAAAGGTCTCGGAAATAGCATAAGAAAGGAATTGCAGTTGATCGATTAGAGTTCTCGTTCCCTGAGGGAGAGGGTGGAAGGAGAAGTTCTTACTGAACTCAATCTTGAGATTATACTATATAGAACTAAGGGGGCGAGCTTGCGAGACCGGTCCTGTTCCTACCGCGAAGTATGTCCTTTCGCCTATAAAGATAGGATAGAAAGAATGTCGATCTATTCCGGAATAGAACTACATATATCGCCCCTTTTCCTCATGTATAGTATACGTACGGAAGGATATCTCATGATCTTACTATATAGAATGGAATTTCCAGAGAAAGTGATTCTGGCGGATGGTTTGAGTAAGGATTTAGGGATTTGTTGTTCCAAATAAAAAGTAAGTGCGTGAGTGGGCTTAGCCCGGAAAGTGGCTTCTTATAGGAGCTTCTCTTCTATTCTCTTATCTTTCCTTGGATTGGACAGGCAGATTGTCGGTATAAATCCCCCTCTCACTATCGATCGAGTGTTACACAACCTCTCCTTTTAGTCGAGCTAGTCTACGACCACCCTCGAGCGAAAGGACCTTCTTAGATTCCTAAAAGAAAGAAGAGAAAGAGAAAGAGCTGGGAGTTGGCGCCAGGTTGCTTGCTTACCAAGCCAGCCTGGCAAGCTCATCCAGTTCTATTATTATTCTTGACTTGACTTTTTTATTAAAAGGTACTAACTATCCAAATGAAAGACAATCGATTATCTACCCAAGAAGAGAGAGAGTCCCGCATACAAAAAAAGGTCACAAATAGAGTTAAACCAAGTAACATTGCAAAGGCATAATGATAGTAGGGTCGGGATATCCCCGCCCTCCGAACCGGACGTGAAGGTCTCCCCTAATCCGGCTCTTTGCAGGGGAATCTCCACTCACTGCTTCCCTTAATATCCTCATTTTACCTCATCATGGGGGTTTACAGGAGATCCCAGAGGCTCGCTCGGAAAGGCCCATGCCTTTTGACTCAACTCTACTATAGTCGTCACTAGACTCACTATAGTAAGTAGTCCGTCCGGCTGCTCTTTCTGAAATCATTACACTTCATTCTCTCGTGCTCTAGCAATTACGCTCCCTAGACCACTACCATGTAGTTAGGTAAGGTCCGTAGTGGCTGGAATGAAATGGGGATCCCTACCAAAAATGAAAAATATATAATATAATTAGGGACAAGCCCTTCCTTTCTCACACTCAATAGATCTATCTGGTCTGATACGGTACTGTACAATACGAGACGATGGAATGCAATGGGATAGATGGTAGAGGGCTGCCTGCGCCCAAAAGCGATGATTCACTTGTCCCCTTGTCTATAGGGACCTCGTGGCATACAACCGAAACAACTCCCGCTAGATAGCCGCCCCTTTGTCTCTTTTTACAGCCTCGTGGACGGACGAAAGAAGGGAAGTGCCCCAATAAATACGGGGTAGTGAAGGCTCGCGAAGTAGACAGCAAGCAGCAAGCACTTCTCCCTTTCTATGTTATTAGTAAAGCGCTGCGCTAGCGCGCCCCTTTGGGCGTAAGCACTTCACTCGCTAGGGGATGGGATTCATTCACTTGCATTCCTGCTAGCACTACAAAAAGCTCCGGTCTTAAAGCCTCAATATGAGTTTGTTATTTGGTTACTCATGATATGAGGGCATTGAATTGATGTGATTTTGACTAAAGTTTGGTTCTATACTGAATTTTTTAGATGTGAGTTGCATACTTTTTGACGAGTTGGTTATTTGAAATTGTTGTTGTTGTTGCTGCGTGTTGTTGTTGTGCTGGTGGTGGAGAATCGGCTGTGGTTGTGGCTGTGTTGGTGTTGGTGGTGATGGTGGTGGTGGTGGTTGTGGGGATTTTGTGGTAGTGGAGGTGGTGCTCTATAACACAAGAACATCAAGATAAACACTATAATAAACAAAAAAAATTGGTATTTGTCAACATTCAATAAGGGTAAAATGGTCACAAAAAGTCATTTTTCACCCCTTCAATAACGGTTGTAATAGAAGGGTGGTATCTATCCACCTTCCATCCACTGACAGGGGTACAAAATGTATTTTCGCATAAAGCAGGAGAAAAATGACTTTTATTCATATTCGGAGGGTTTATAATGTCTTTTACCCTTAATCAAATTATAAAATGTTAGAAGAAATTGCATTCACTATAGTGTAAGTACATCCCAACAGGGTTGGCACCCACTCAACTATCTACCATTTGAATTTGTCTAACTTACGTTCTATATTAACATATTGCAAAGAACATAAATAGTCTTATTGATTTTTCCTCTCGTCGTCTAAGCTCCTTCATTTCCAGTTCGCCATCGCCTAATCCTAATTTTTGGAATAACTCGTCCACCGCGGCGTCCAAAGTGAGACACGTCCTATACTCCGACAACACTCTTTTACGTGCACTAAAAGTCGTTTCAGAAGGTGTTATTGAAACTGGCCGGGTTAGCACAGCATGTGCCATAATCGAAAGAATAGGATATGTTGATTCCATTTGCCTCCTCCATGCGATTACGTCTAGGTTTTGTAGTTCTTCCTCGGATAGTTGTGTCAAAAAATTAGTGTTAAGATACAACATTAATTGAGAAACACCGCTTCTGGTGGTGGTGGTTTGTCTAGTCTTATATAGGAAACCAAGTTTGACTTACCCTTACCCCTTGGATCACTTGAATAACATGAATGGGAGACTTGCTTACCCTTACCATACCTAGCGACATATTTTTTAAACATAAAATTAAGACTTAATTTAACACTATCAATATCCAGTGTAATAGTAATACCCTCAATCATGTTTTCATTAATTCGATCTAGCATAAACTTCAATATCAAATCCTTAGACATAGGGTCAAAAATACTACCGAAACAAAATTCCATAGGCATGTCTTGAAATATGTGAGAAATTTTTCTTCCATAGGCGCAATTGCTTTGACTAAAAAAAATGTTATCCCAAGCATTTTTAAAAGCATCTGTAATAAAAGCAAGTTGTGGAATAACATTGTTAGTGTTTGGATAATAAACACCCGATGCAAATTTCGTGGCGGTATAAAATGGTTCAAGAAAATTACTCATGGCCTCCCCAACATTCCAAGCCCTATTGATTACCGAAATTGTCGGCAAGTTATAGTCATTCACAAACCGTGAGATTAGTTGCTTGTACCCAATAAAACTATGTAACATCAAGTAAGTGGAATTCCATCTTGTTTTATAATCAGTTACAAAATTCATTCTTCTCATCTTGCTTTCGGTACAAAAATCCAGAAAGCACTTTGTTCGTTGGGTTGAAGACATAATAAAATGAATTCGCGAATACGGCTAACATGTTCTCTTAGTACTTTTAAAATATTTTGTACAATTAAATTAATAATGTGGCATACACATCGGATGTGTCCTAGATTCTCGCAAAAGGGTGTTGCGACCAATGATTGAAGATGATAAATCGCACTATCATTTGCAGTTGCATTATCTAAAGTCATTGCGGTAATTCGGTCTCTAATAACCTGCTCGTTAAATATATCCAAAATAGTATCTCCCATGTTTATGCCATTGTGAGGATATGGAACTTGTCGAAAACCAATTACACGTTTTTGTAAAATCTAATCTCGGTCAATGTAGTGTGCGGTGATACAAATGTATCCTTTATCGTCTTTACCGGTCCACATATCGGATGTGAAAGCAATCGTAAAACTAGAGTTTCCAAAACTTTAAATAATTTCCGCTTTCCTCTCATTGTATAAAGCAATTATATCATTCCTAGTAGTGTAACACCCCCAAATGACCAAGCCGGAAACCAAGGGGTGTCACTCCGTACCCGAGATTAAACCCGGATACAAGGAGGTTTAAAACAGAGAATCCAGACAACACTTTCATAAACTTTAAAGTAATACTTTATTGACAATTCAAATCCTTGTGCCACTAACATGGGAAAATCTAGCTAAACAGAGTTCTATGATACTAAATGAAGGATCTAATCATTTAAATGTGATCTACTACTTGTATAAGTGATGATTCGCGTCCCTGCTAAGCTATGCCCCCCATCATCTCGACCGGTGGTGCAGAAAACAAAAGAGAACACCACAGTTTCCAAAGTCAGCGGAAATACTGAGTAAGCAACACCCAAGCTTGTAAACAGATTATGAAGTAATTTGAAAACCAGTTTGTAGTAGTTTCGCTAAAACAAAGTGAAAGTAATTGCTTTCACCCTTTATAAAAGAATTAAGATTAGAGATTCCAAGTTCATTTATATTTTTCCAAATCACATCCATTGTAAAAATAATGGGATTCCAAAACTCATGAAATTCCATTTTCCATTAACAACATCCAATCCAAAACCAATTTATTAATTTGTTGATACAGGGAAAACAAACCAATCACTTCGCAAGCATCCAAGACCTTAAGTGTCGACACCCCTTACAGACTTCTTGCGGCCAGAAGAGTGAGTACAAGGAGCTATCCGGGGACCTGCAACCGGATTTAATAAAATAAATTAATAGGACGAGAGACCGAAGTCAACACGCCCAATGCCAATAGTAACCATACAACAAAAATCATCCTCGTACAACTCTTCCACTTTACGTTATCATTGATTATTAGATTGCAGTGATGTTTTTAGAGAACATTTCAACAATTTAAACAAGTATTCAAGTAGCACATATTTTGCATTAAATCATTTTGAGACAAGTAGGAATAAAAAAATTTGACACGAAAAGAGGAATAAGCGCTAGGCCTGGCATGTTTACTTACCTTTAATCTCAAGCAAAGCAAATCACTTCCTATTAATACTCGACGTATCCTTCGTCAACGAAATTGTCTCCTATAAATTTCATAATATCCTAATCAACACATTACACACGAAGTCCTATAGGTAAATGAAATAAATCCCTTATCACTCTCCCCAACCTTGCTAACGTGAAGAACCTCTTTTATATTAATATACGCTTTACAAATCTAACGTTTATTATTTGCAAAAACACACTAAGCTATAATTATATATATAACTTATAAGATTAGATAAACTATTATCTTTATTATTTAGGTAGAGAAGTATATTATTTTATCCCAAAAACACTTTTGATTCAAATAGTAGTTTCTCCCAACCAAAAAAATCCTTAGTAAAGAATATAAGTTATTAACCAAAATTATTTAAAAGAAATAACAAAATTATTTGAAGAAAATAACTTATTCTAATTTGTTACAAACTTATAAAACAATAAGTAAGAAAAAATATACTTTTATCATCCTTATTCTAGACTTTTGTTTTGGGGTGAAGATGAGTACAAAAATATTATTTTATACTTGAATAAAAAGAATTGTCTTTGGTAAGATTTGTACCTAGAACCTCACTTCAACCTACCCACCGAGCCTTAAGTGTTAGCATTTAACCACTGGGCCAACACCGCCTTCACTCTCTTCTTTCAACCCATTATTACTATAAACTAACAGTTTACTATTAATAATAATAAATAACCAAAAGAATAAAAGAATAACATATCATATGGGTTTGTTCTTACCCGAACAAAGAGAGAGAAAGCGACGGGAATGAGAGATGTGAGTCCGACGGCGGCGCCGGAGAGAGGCGCACGACGGCGGCGAGGTCGCCGGCGGCGGCGGCCAGGCAGCGACGGACGAGAGAGAGAGAGAGAGAGAGAGAGAGAGAGAGAGAGAGAGAGAGAGAGAGATTGAGATTGAGAGATGAGGGATTGGTGAGAGATTGAGTTTGGTAGCTTGAATGGGTGTGAGAAATTTCTGAGATTGATGGGTTTATATAGGTAGAGAGGTGAAGAATTTGACCTCCATGAGGAAACCCACTTTCAAGTTTTCCAATTCCGAATCGGACTTTGTTTCGGGCAAAATTACTTTTCTTGATGAACAATATTGGGTCTCTATTGAATTAGGAGTGTATAAGGTCGAAAATTAACAAGTTTGTTAAAGATTTGGAGTGGTGGTAGTAGAATTGGGGTTGGAGATGGAATTCTTCCTCCATGGGAGAGTTTTGAGGAAGAAGATGACTAAACTTTAGGGTAAAGGAAATTTAACCCCCACTGGTTTAGTAATAGCACAACTACTACCCCCCAAGTTCAACTAAAGACACACTTTAATTTATGGAAACTACATAAAACCTCCTAACAGATTGTAACATTAAAATTAACTTTCTAAATAATAATAACTAATACCCAAACTTATACTAATGTCATATTAACACCCAATATTATCATAAAATATAATAGTAGCACATTAACACCCAATACTTATAATATTATTATATTACCACTCAATAATTATAGTAATTTTATAAATACCCATATTCATAAAACGGGATATTTCAAGTAGTGTTTCTACTAATTCACTTATGAGCGGGACAAGACACGGAATTAATCATTTTTACAAAATCGGGGTCGTTGGCAATACTTTAAGGGTTTTTTGGTATCGACTACGTAAGTGGCTATCGATTTTTGTGCTATTGATTAATCATACATAAAACTAACTAAATTACCTTGATCGTTATATTGTAGTTGGGTTTGGAAAAACTCGTTACCTTGGGGTGGTATATCTAACAAAAGTAGGTGTATTTTTTGTAAATGCTTCTTAATTGACCCTAATCCACTGGTCCTATGAAGTGCAAAATGTTTTGTTACAAAGATTACAAATGTCTCAAAATTTAGGTTTACCATTGTCTTCTAAGCCTTCCGGTACTTTTTTCATAAAATTCCAAACCGGTCTTTTTTGAGTGCCTTTATGAGTTCTTTTATTTGTTCCTAGGGTCGAGTCATTTTCTTCTCCCTCAAAATTTATACCGCAGCCTAGACCCATTACTTCGTGAACGTTAGTAAGATCAATTTTTATATTTTGATAAGAAGACATTTTTTCTTATAAAGATTGGCGTAAAAATTAAAACGAAGTGTAGCAAAAGAAAAACTAACAAATAAGAAAAATTATACAATTAAAATTATCAAAAAAAATTAAAACTTACAAACTCCAAGAACAAATCTTGGAGGATGAATGAGTAGGATGTGTTGATTGATCGTTGCTTCATAATTGAGGATGAATGTGAGAAATTCGCCGTTGAGAACCGAGGAAGTATGAGGAATTGAGGAAATTGAAGAGTGTACGATGATTTTTAGTGAGAAAGTATGTTAGAACTTGGATAGTAAATGAGAGAAGTGTTTTGGTTATTTATAGAAGTTTAGGGGGGTGAGGGTAAATAATGAAAAGTAAAAACACAAAAGAAAAAAATCCCAACAGGGGGGGGGAGAAAGGTTACTCACCGTGTCATATGACACCTCACGGACGGTAATTTCGTTTGAAAATTCGGGTCCAAGACCGGTTCTGGTTTCGGGTCCGGATCCGGTTAACCAAACCCAAGACCGAACTGAGAACGCTATAATACGGGTTTGGCTTCGGTTCAGCTACAGCTCATCGGTTTCAGTTCTCTGTTATTCAGTTCCTCGGTTCGATTTTAACCAAAAACGGACGATTTAACTTAACCAAGTGCAACTCTACTGTCAAGTGGTACTTTCGTTCGTTTTCACCACTCAATTAGTGAATTCATCATGTTGAATTTCTATTAGAGTGAAACCTTCAAAGAAATTTCCCGAAACATCATGGACCAATTGGAGAGAATCTCCTGTCGCTTGATAGCCTTGGAGGCGCGGCCATTAGCAGCACCGGGAACCCAAAAATTGACAGACGACCCCATCCAATGCTTGAACCTAATCAAAAAATTGGCGCCCAACACGATGTCGTCGAAAAACCTGAAATGACCTTCCCTACAGCCTCGCTGCTCCCACAACCACAACTACTATCGATCCAAACCTTGTTTCACCTACAGCCGCCCTCAACTTCGTCCAACCTGCTCCAGTCCGCGATCGAAACCGGCGTCACCACAACCCTACAGGCGCTTCAATAGCCGGCCCCGATCATCACTACTGGTATTCCGTAAGTTTTGACCACCACCCACGTCGCTCAGCCAACCTTCACCATGGTGGACCTTCAATGTCACCACTTCGCAGCATAAACTGGTGCCTCTGGGGCCTTAAGTACAACCGTAGTAGTTCAGCCTAGTCCCACTATAATATAATTTTATTATTATTGTGGGGATGTCAGTGTATTAAGTTAGTCCATTGGGAGGTAGGTGTCTTTTAGTTAATTTTTTTTCTACAAAAATAATGTTCAATCGTGATTTGAAGATCATCAAACAAAAACTCAATTAATGGGACAAAATCCTAGTGTTCGTGTGTGTAGTGGTGTGATAGCATCTTACTATCATCTGCAATATCCCATCGCTTTATCTTATCCTTCAAAAGTTTTAACCTTTTTGATATGTCATCTGTGAACAGTGTATGTATTTTCATCTGTAAATAGTATAGGTATGATTCAAGTGATTACTGGTGAATAGTGTATGTATTAAATATTTTATGTTTGGTTGCAAGTCTCTATAATATACTATCTTTTATGAACTCAAGAGTAGAGAAGAGAGAACATTGTAAGGAGGAATATAAAGTCTGTATTATTTTACACCAAATCACCCTTTATAGAGCTGTGGGGGTCAATCAGTATCATCCAAAGATGGTAATACAATAAGTTATAAATATTCACCATATCAATCATATATTTCATAACACTCCCCCTTGAATATTCCCTAACATGATGCCTCGTTAAAATCTTGTCGAGCAAAACCCGTTGGTACAAAAAATCGGACGAAGGAAAAAGAGTACATCTTATGAGCGGAGATTTGATGTAGTCTCTCAATCATTCATGGCTGCATGCCTCATCAAAACCCTTGATTGGAAAACCCCGATGGGATAAAAGCCTCAGCTAAGGAAAAAGAGTAAAGCGCATTGTAATTTAATCTCCCCCTCTTTGCATCATCTTGATTTCATGATTCACACCTGAAAAGTGAGCTTATGAAAGATACACAATGTGTATCATAATATGATGCTACATGATCATTTGAAATAGTAATAAAAAATATCAATATGGCATGTTATATACTCACGAGACATTCGTCATAATAAATAACATTATTATGCACATAAACTACTTGCGGGTGTGTATCTTCGATTTGCTTTAGTAAAGAAGTATATCTCATGGGCAATAGACTCCATGAATTTCACATATAGTGATTCGTACGATCATTTTGTGTAACTACTTACTTTCATATTCATAGTCTTCTAGCCTAAACGTAATATCATAATCACTTTTATCAAATAGGGGATTTGTTGGTTATAACAATAACCATTAGAAACATATGGGCATTGCTTCGAATATAGCATGTTTCTCTTTCAATAGTCTTCACGCATTCAACCATAAGGGTGCAGACATTTGGATATGTTGTTCTATATGAACATGGATGCTTCAGGCATCTCAATTACTTCACATGTATGCTCGGTGCATTAACTGTAGAGCACACACAAATGTTTACTTTGATATTGGCCAATATAGTCAACACATTTCTTCTTATAGTGGTGTAATGATATAATATGATTTCAAGCGCTTTCAAAGTGAATATTGTCAATGATCATCATAGACTCAAGTGTAGGTAGCTCTTCATCTACATGAGTTATTGCCTCTGTAAGGGAATTGATTTGATCATTTATTTATGATTCTCGTGTGTTCTCAATTGTAGTCGAATTGGAGCTAACAAGATCATGATCCTTATGGAGAATCTACATGATTTCATAAGAAACCGTTACATGCTTCATATGCATCAAAACTCATCTTTTATAAGACTTCAATGGATTTGAAGTTTGAAGTCACACGTACAAAAGTTTGAATAAGACAATTAAATCGATTTTCATGTCATGTAATAGGGTATCTCCCCCCCCCCATGACATGAACCGTGTGATCAATGTCATAGAGATATGCTTTCGACATATTATTTATATATACTCGAGCCAAAAAAATAGGCGAGAATGTATCTCTGTACAAGATATAATTTGTCACACTTCAAACTTGTAATTCTCATGAACTCTAAAATTTTATCCTTGGATAGGAGTTTCACTTATGAGAATACATAATCACATGTTCCACCTTCAAAGCGGTTAAAATGATTTATATGATGTTTTCTAACATAGAGAATTTAAAAATAATATTCATATTAGAATTTCTTCATCGGAATGATTAACTTCGCACAATTGTTATAGACTGCATATATAGTCAATCTAAAATAAACAATAACATTATTTGAATTCTAATATCAATTTTTCAAGCAACAAATCACTTTTAGTGATGCCAATGGTGAAAAACTCAATCTTGAAATCTATCCAGGAGTTCATCAAACCATTGATCTCTTCTAGAGACGATATGTCTTCTAGGTGCTTCATAGATATGCACATTTTTTTTCGAATGTTAGATTGACAACATCCAAGCCACTTTAGGGACTGAATAATAAATTTTAGATGTTCAATGAGATTTGATATGGAATTACAACGCATCAACTAGGCGTCGCTTGGGTGATGCAGTGCATCAAGCCATTTTAATGGCAACATTCTCTACGTTGGATAGGCAAATGTAAAGCCTTTTTATGAAGAAATTGTCAACGGAGAATGTCATTTATTTGAATTATACAAAAACACTTAGCATGTTCATAATTCAATTATAAAAACTTTTACAGTTTCATTACTTTGAATCTCAACATTCAAAGGACTTTCCTGTGCTAAAACAAACACAGGATTCTAAAAAGCTACCATCGTGAGCCTTAAAAGGTCTCATGTACATCCTTGAATAGAGGCTCTTTTTTTTCAATCGTCATAACTTCTAGTTCGGCAATTGTAGGTTACCTCTTTTATAGTACCTTTCGTAACTCAAATTTTTTTCATAACACAAGCACACTACGGGCGGATGCATTTTCTACAATTATCTCTTTTTTCTCGTGTGAGCCATAAATTAAAAGAGGCTCATAGCAATGAAGCATGTATCACGTGTCAAAATGTAGAGATTTTGTAAATATAAGCCAATATTGATACTAATGAAACAGATCCTCCATAATTTCTCTATCATAAAAAAACAAGAGAAATAAAAATTTATTAACTTTCAATAAAATGTGAGTTTTTGTGAAGTATGCACATTCAAAAGTCACAAGATTATATATCTTCAAAAATATGTGAAATACTTGTGTAGAAAGAAATATTCATTTGAATTTCAAACTTTAAAAACAATCTATCACAAATTTTTATCTTAGAATATTTAATTCATAAATTGTAATCTCAAAGATAATACTGTAACTTAAGAATTATAGGTGGAAAGTGTAATGTAAAACATAAACATGTCACGTGAGTTGGTAGGATCTTGACTCACTCAACCAAATACTCACATATATATCAATGAGATTGCCAATGAGTTGGGAAGATCTTGAATCACTCAACCATAAACTCACATAAATATCAATAAGATTTTCAAGAAGTTGGGAGGATCTTCGATCACTCAACCAAAAATTTACATAAATCTTGGGAGGATATGATATTACTCAACCATCAATATTCATAGAGATTAGTAAAGAGTTTGGAGTGAGATTACTCTACCTCAAAGAACTCCTTTAAGAATCCAAAAATAAGAAATTAATAATTTCTCATCTAATTGTGTTAAGCCAAAAAAAATAGCGTGCCAAGTTCATTGCGAGTATTTGAATTTCCAAGGAGTTGAGAGAATCATGGATCACTCAATCAAAAAATTACATAGATATGAGCAAAAGAGTATCGGTGTATGACAAGTATGCGATCATAACCACTTATGTGGTGGCTTATTTGTAACCTTTTTTACTCTCCCTGTGTTTATGTAGTCTTTTACTACAATTGGTATTATGGTGGAGCAATATGGGACCCTCATTGGTGGAGCAATTGGTATTATGGTGGAGCAATATGTTTAAGCCATGTAATTTATATGATTCACTTCAGGGGATGGCTCGCTATTCGCTTTAACGATTTGATTCAAGTATAATATCAATCATCCACTCCTGAGATCCATTGCCATTTATAAACTCGAACAAATATGAGTGTAAAATTATACATTTTTTATTCTATAACTGCAGGTTATGGGTAAAATGACATAAGCAATAACAATTGCTTTGATGTTCATATCCGTGAATGATAGGCTCCTCATAGTAATTTTTTCGTAAAATGGAGTAAAAATAACAATACAAAATGAGGTGAAACAAATCTTCTAATTTGATTATGCAATTTGTCACTTCAGGGAGAAATCTATAAAAAAACAACCTCTAATTCTTGACTATAGATTTGTCATAATGTATTCCAAAACCGCAAGTAGGAAGACATGTTTCAACGAAGCATATCAATAGCTCAGAACCAATGTGTTGTTATGTGGTTGAACCTCTCATGGGGTTCCCTCTTTTTCACAAGAACAAGTAGCTGAAATTTAAGCTATGTCAAACATGGAAACATAGTTCAGGACTTATTAATAGCAGTCACCTCTTTATTATTTTTATGATAAAATGAAGGTAAAATAAAAACTAAAACAAAGAATTTCAATATTGAACGATCTGTGGTGCTTTTTTAAACCTCTAGCTCATATTTTTTCCGTGTATTAACAGAGATCAATAAACTAAACATCTTTGATTTTTATTTTCATCTCTGAGTGGTCACGAGTTGAAATCTCAAATGACTTTATTCGTTTTCTCTGTGAATTTCTTTCAGAGAGATTATACAAAATGAAAACTCGCTAGAGTTTAGCGATATCGTCACGAGTTCGAAACTCTATTGACATATTATGTTTTATTTTGTCACCACGTCAAGAAACTCGATAGAGCTAGAGCTCAGCGGTACTGTCACGAGTTTGAAACTCTAAAGAATTTTTTTTCTTCTCAAAAAGGAATAAAAAAATCTCAGAGAAACTCGTTGGGCCTTAGTTGTAATGCACGAGTTAAAAACTCTAGTGTCTTAATAATTTAAAACGCGGGCCTCTTCATTGCACGACACATGCGGATTTTGGATTCGAGTCTCCAAACATCGATTTGTTTTTTTCCGAGAATTTAATTGAATAGCAAACATAACACTCGGTAAAAAAAAAAATATGAAGCCTCATCTAGATTAGATGGCACATCTCTAGCATAGGCTCTCCATGTGGACTTTGTCAAGATACATAAGCACATATTTTCAAAAAAAAAAAAAAAAAAAAAAAAAAACAAGAGTAAAATGCGCAAAAAATCTTAACAGTATAAAATAAAGTAAGTGCGCTATTTTATATAGCCTATTGTTGCTAGTTCAATTGGCAGCCGGCGGAGACAGCGTGAGTTTGGGCGCCTAGGTTCAAACCCGACAGCACCTTTTTTTTTTTAATTTGTTTTGGGCTCATTCTTTCATAAAAATAAAAGAAGATAAAAAAAAACATGCTACATTGAACACTCCAATCATGCTAGTTCAACGGGGCATTGGGGCTGCAGACGGGCATGTGTGCCTGGATTCATTACCCGCAACATTTTTTTTTTTCAAATTAAAAAAATACAAATCATATAACAAAATAGAACCCATGAGGAACAAATTGGCTCTTAGATCTGGTGGTTCTTCAGCTTTAATGTGACCTGAAGCGCTGGGCTCAATTGCCAAGCAGCGGTTGTTGTTTTGTTTTTTCCCGTATTAGCTGGTAAATGCCTCTGTTTCAGGGTCAGGAGGTCGAGGGTTCACACTGTACTGCAGCGCAGCAGATGTTTTAGCAAAGAACAACAAAATATTGCTGAATAGGATTTCAAAAAGTGTTGCTAGTTCAAATGGCAGCAAGGTAGTGGCCCTGAAGCATTTGCCCAGGTTCAAAACCCGGCTGGATATATTTTGTCTTGCTTTTTACTTTCTTTTTTTTGTAGAAAAAGACCATAGCACCCGCATTATTTTTTCCCCTCTGGAATTTTGGATCATACAAGAATATTATCGTTTTTGGTCCCTCTCTAGATCTACGAGTAGATCAAGTTATAGGATTTGAACAATTTTTTTTTCGATGAACCCATAATATGGACCAATTATTTTTCCTTTGATACAAAAATGAAACTTAAAGAAAAATTATAGATACGGTGTATTATTTTATTGAATTTGTTTGTAGTCAAGCAATAGAAGAGACAATCAAAACGAAAATTGGATTTTTCGTTTGATCATTTTTTTCTTGACAATATTCATAAATAAAGAAATAATTATACATTTTCTTTGATTGATCTCTCTCCCGGTAGAGCATGCTGAAAACGTGTTATGAACTCAAGGGTAGAGAAGAGAGAACAATGTAGGGAGGAATATAAAGTCTGTATTATTCTACACCGAATCACCCTTTACATAGGTGTGCAGGTCATCAGTATCATCCAAAGATGGTAATACAATAAGTTATGAATATTCACAATATCAATCATATATTTAATAACACTATCACACTAATCATGATTGAAACGCATTGAAGGAAATACATCTTCATTGACTACCTTCTATAGGTTCTTCTAAATGCACTTATTTGGTACATTGAGACATACGTCTTCATGTCCAAACTTATCTAAGGTATCTCTTTCTTTTTTTATAGAAATATCTCTTTCTTTTTTAAGTGCCCCTAAACTGAAACTATCTGCAAATTCCAGATACCTACAAAGCTAGTTGTCACGGGCTACTTTTCAAGACCTTCCCGTGCGGCACTTAGTGTCTTCAATTCCTTCTTCAAACACTAAGTCAGCCTCTCACTCGAACGCTATGCAGAATATTATAAACGCAAAAAGAGAGCTATGAAGGAAAGAGCTTTGTATTGCTTAGAGAAGTAGAGAGCTTACAACTCTTTGATGATTCGGAGCAAATGAGCTCCTCCATATTTATACAAGTCCTTTCCCCTTGGAAGGATCTAGAGATCTAATGATCTAACGGCTATCATCAATTGTCCTAGAACCTTCCTACATGTTCTAGCCTAAGATATTTACAATGGATGATTCTGGAGCCCCCTACACAAGGTTACATCCATACAACTTGGGAAGCTTCTAGAATATGGATTATCTAATGGGCTAAAGTGTGCTTGGACATCCCCTAGACCCAAACTAGTCTAACTCCAAGTGAGATAAAGATATCATGGGCAAGCCCATGTCCAAAAATTATCAAGTAAATATGCGGCCCATGACATTCTCCCCCACCTAATGATGCGGTGCCCTCGTCGCGTCGTCTGCTTGGAATCGCTTGATCTTGTCCCAGAAATTCCATAACGATTCCCCGCTTTCCCATGTTCCCTCCTCCACGGGCGTCCCCTTGCATTTGACGAAGTACTCCTTGTGCTTCGGTAATCCCTTGCGACTAACACTCTGCTCCTTGAGAATCTCGTCCACTACCTTGTCGAACGAAGTGGCTATCGTTGGTGGTGCTCGCCTCGACTCCCCATGGTCTGGGTCTTCCTTGTCCTCGTGATACGACTTCAGCTGGCTCACATGAAAGACCGGATGAATCTTGAACTTGGAAGGCAACTCCACCCGGTATGAAGCCTTGCCAACCTTGGTCGTCACCCGAAACGGTCCCTCGTACTTCTTTATAAAACCCTTATGCAACGGTCGGGTATGCTTAAACTATTGTGGCAAGAACTTCACAATGACCATGTCGTCCACCTGGAACTCTACTCGTCGCCTCTTCTTGTCCGTCCACTTCTTCATCCTCTTGGCGGCCTTCTGGAGATTAGCATGAGCCAAATCCCGCTGCTCCTGCCAATCCTTAGCCATCCGATATGACCCTGGGCTAGACCATGCATATGAAGCTACGAGTGTACTCCGCGTCAAAGGTTGTTGTCCTGTCGCTAGCTCGAATGGGCTCTTACCCGTCGCCTCTGACCGCTGCAAGTTATAGGAAAACTGGGCTATGTTCAGGAGCTTCGCGCAGTCCTTTTGGTTGGCACTCACATAGTGCCTCAAGTACAACTCCAACAAGGCATTCACCCGTTTCGCCTGGCCATCTGTCTGCGGGTGAAAACTTGTGGAGAAGTTCAGCTCCGTGCCAAGTAGTTTGAAGAGCTCCGTCCAAAACTTCCAGATTAATCGCATGTCCCGGTCGCTTACTGTGCTCCTTGGAACTCCCCAATACTTAACCACATTCCGGAAGAAGAGTGTGGCCACCTCGGCTGCCGTGCACCCTGGTGTGGCTGGAGCAAAAGTCTCATACATGGTGAATCGGTCCACTACCACCATGATCGTGCCATACCCTTCAAACTTAGGTAGACACGTGATAAATTCCATGGAGTCGCTTTCCCAAGGCCTCTCGGTATTGGACACGGCTCCAAAAATCCTCCCGGCTTTCTTTGCTCAATCTTGTCTTGCTGGCACACAAGACAAGTCTTCACATACCTCTTGCGGAGTTGGGGCCAGTAGTACTTCTCCTCCACCAATGCCAGTGTACGGTGCATCCCTGGATGTCCGGCGCACCGAGAATCGTGTCACTCCTTCAAGAGGTCCCCTGTAGGCCGTCTCACTTCGGCACGTAGATCTTTCCTCCCTTAGCATAGAAAAGGTCGTCGTCCACCCAAAACGGCTTAGTCTTTTCCTCCTTAGCCATCTCCACGAGGCTCCGTGCTGCTGGATCTGGGACCATTCCCTCCTTAACTCGATCGATCACCGTGATGGTGGATTGTGTGATGCTAGCAAACTCTGCCTTCCGACTCAATGCATCGGCAACCACGTTTCCCTTTCCCGGCTCGTACTCTAGGCTGAAGTCGAACTCCGCTAAGAATTCCTGCCATCGTGCTTGTTTTAGGCTTTGCTTTGGCTGCGTCTGGAAATAGCTGGTGGGCACGTTATCTGTCTTCACCACGAACCTAGAGCCAAGTAATTAGTTCTTCCAAGTCCGCAAGCAATGGACCACGACCGTCACCTCCTTCTCTTGGACTATGTACCTCCTCTCTGTGTCATTCAGCTTGCGGCTCTCGAATGCTATGGGGTGTCCATCCTACCTCAGCACCCCTCCAATGGAAAAGTCTGACGTGTCCGTGTGCACCTCGAACGGTAGACTCAAGTCTGGCAACTTGAGGACCGGCTCCTCCGTTATCACCTTCTTCAACCCCATAAAGGCCTCCTCGCATTGTGTAGACCACTCCCATGCCCTTCTTGAGGAGATCCGTCAATGGTGCCGCCTTCGTCGAGTAACCTTTGATGAAACGGCGATAATAGTTGACCAACCCCAAGAAAGATCTCAACTCCGTCACCTTGGTAGGGGCTTCCTATTCGATATAGCTCGCACATTGGCCTCATCCATCATCAAGCTCCCCTTAGAGATCCGGTGGCCTACGAACTCGACCTTCTCCAACGCGGACGAGAACTTCTCCTTCTTGACTTAGAGCTCGTTCTCCTTGAGCACCCGGAATACCGTCCTCAAGTGCTCCACATGGTCCTCCATGGTCAAGCTATATACCACGATGTCATCCAAGTACACCACCGAACTTGTCTAGGTACGGGTGGAATACCCTATTCATCAAAGTGCAAAAACTAGAGGGAGCATTTGTTAGACCAAAAGGCATAACTAAAAACTCGTAAGCCCCATACCTCCTGACACACGTTGTCATTGGCTCGTCCCCCTCCGCTTTGCGAACTTGATAGTAGCCCGAACGAAGGTCTAGCTTCGAGAAGTATTATGCACCACCCAATTGATCGAACAAGTCGGCTATGAGTGGGATTGGATACTTGTTCTTCACCGTCACCTTGTTGAGAGCCCGATAGTCGATGCATAGACGAAGTGAGCCATCATTACTCTTTTTAAATAGCACCGGTGTCCCATACGGTGCCTTCGATTGTTGGATGTAGCTCGGATCCAACAACTCCTTAAATTGCTTCTTAAGATCCTCGTGCTCCGGTGGGACATCCGATATGGCGCCTTAGCCGGCGGCTTGCTTCCTGGCTCCAAATCGATGGCATGATCTACCTCCCTCCTTGGTGGTATACACTTCGGCAACTCCTTCGGCATCACATCGGCAAACTCCTCTAGAACTTTCTCCACACACGCCAACACCTCCTCCTTGGGGACATCTTTAGCATCCTCCTTCATCGTGGCAAAGAAGGTAGCCTCCCCCTTCTTGAACCCCTTGGAGAGTTTTCGCGCCGACAATGCTCCACCCTTCTTCGTGCTTTCCCTAGTCACCGGCACCAAACAAGACGATCCATCTCTAATGATACACATAGTATTGAATGGTGGCATCGGGATAGCACGTACCTTATCCATGAATTCTACGCCTAGCACCATGGCGTAATCATCCATAGGGATCACCGAGAAATCCATGGCTCCCTTCCATGACTCGAGTTGCACCGGCACGCCTCGAGTCACTCCATCCATCGGTTTAGCCTCCGAGTTCACTGCCTTGACGCTTCCACCTGTCTTGGCCATGGACAAGCCCAACCGTTTAGCTTCCTCCTTGGACACTAAGTTGTTGGTAGCCCCCGTGTCTGACAGCTTAAATTTATCTGCTTTTTCGCAAGTGTATGATCAAGTAATATAGAGTACGTATTTGTGACTCAGGTTATCGAACCCACGAGAACAGGATGAGTTTTAATCTTAGAAATCAGAAATAGATGCAAAGTTATGAAAAAGAGGAATGTTTGTGTGCGGTTTATTTAAACTAAATTGCAGTAAATAAAACTAAAAATTAGAGAATCTATTTTATGATGTAAATTTTCTGGGAATTTTTCTAAGTATGAAAGTTGATGAATTAAAAATCCAGGTTCCAGGATTCCCTAGGGTTATTATTCAGCTTATATGGCTCAACTTGACTCGAGAAACACACAGTGGTACTGTTTATGCCAGCATACCATTGATACAATCTCCTCTCGGTCTCATGCATCTATCACTCTCCTGCAGATTTTCGGGTTTCCAAAGTTCCCCTTAATCTGCAGGTTTGTACTAAGTCTGCTAGGGTTACAGGTTCTCCTCTCGGTCTCCCCCTAAAATTCTAGCAGTTGGTCTAATGCTTCTGGGCTAGTCCCCTGATACTCTTCACCTCTCAGTCCATCAAGGCAGGGTACTAAATCTTGTCTTCTTTTCCTAACTCTCACTGGCCACTCTCGCACACCAGACCCTGTCTGTAGCACTCCTGGTTGATCAGGCCATTCATGCATAAATATAAAATCAAAGACAAAATAACAAACGATCCAACACTGTATTATGACTTCAAACTAGTCATGCATCTACGAATCAAAACAAACCATGTTGTTGAATTCATAAACCCTAGGTTAACCGAGAACCTAGGTAAAAAGTTTAGCTAGCGTACATTATTAAAAAACATTGTTTCATAAAAGAAAGATGAAAGATCAAACGAGTTTATGGCTGAATACTGAAAACTGCTCCAATTCTGCTCTGCTCCAACTCTGACGGCTCTGGTAATGGTTGCTGTGATGATTATTGTGTAACCTAATTCTATGCTGGGACACCTCCTTTTATACAGCCACAGTCCTGGAAGCTTCAAGAAATATGTCGTGCATCCGAACGCAGGATTCCTGCGTCTAAACGCAGACCACCTGCATGCGTCTAAACGCACCACTTGTGTTCATTTTTAGGTTTTCTTCACTGGCTTCTTGGATTGTGCGTTTGAACGCACAATGTGCGTCTGAATGCACCACTTGGTCTTGTGGTTGATTCTCGCCCAATTCTGACCTTCCTGCAAGTTGAAGTCTTGCGTTCAAACGCAAGTTGTGCGTCTGAACGCACGGAGTTGGTCATTTTCCTGCCTGCTTCCTCCTTCCTCTTTCTGCAGCCAAGTATTGTGCGTCTGAACGCAGACTCCCTGCGTCTGAACGCACCACTTAGCTTTCTCTGCGTCTTTTCTGCTTTGAATCCTTGATACGCTGCCTCCATTCCAAGCCTGTTACATGCATTTCTTGGAACCTGTTTCCTGCACATAAAACATGTACCCGCAATCATATCCAATAAAAAAAATTATGCATGAAATTACTCAAATCTACCAATTATGCTCTTAGCGTCTTTGTCTCGTATCAAGTGGAAAACTGACTGAAAATAGGCCAAATCAACCTCAACAGGGTTAGAACCAATGGTAAAAAGATATCCCAAACTAATTCCATTTTCAAGCTATCAAAATCCCCCACATTAAACTCTGCTCGTCCCGAGTAGACCCTTGCATACTGCATTGCAGACCCTGTTTTTTGCATACTTCAATTCCATACTTTCCCATCCCACAGATTCATGCTATAGACCAGAAGACTCAACTATTCAACTGACTCAGATAAGGAATATACAAAAACTGGCTCATGACAAAAGAAAGATTTTTGGTTGAGATCGGGCAATCTCTAGAATTAAAACTGATGCGTCCTTCAATGTTCATTCTACCTCCAGGAAATAACGGTAGACAAGCGATTGGTGAGCCTGTTTATTTCTCAGGGTGGAAAATAAGCACGGGCTCCCCTCACTGTTACTTTCGTCTGTGCCCTGAGCAAATCCCTAGTTATCCTACGTTCTGAGCTATTTTCCATCAGGGGATCCTAAGTCTAAACATGTAGGGTTTTTGCATGTATCGGCTAAGGCCAATTCTACTTCTTATGACATCTCACTAATTCCATTTTCAAGCTATCAAAATCCCCCACATTAAACTCTGCTCGTCCCGAGTAGACCCTTGCATACTGCATTGCAGACCCTGTTTTTTGCATACTTCAATTCCATACTTTCCCATCCCACAGATTCATGCTATAGACCAGAAGACTCAACTATTCAACTGACTCAGATAAGGAATATACAAAAACTGGCTCATGACAAAAGAAAGATTTTTGGTTGAGATCGGGCAATCTCTAGAATTAAAACTGATGCGTCCTTCAATGTTCATTCTACCTCCAGGAAATAACGGTAGACAAGCGATTGGTGAGCCTGTTTATTTCTCAGGGTGGAAAATAAGCACGGGCTCCCCTCACTGTTACTTTCGTCTGTGCCCTGAGCAAATCCCTAGTTATCCTACGTTCTGAGCTATTTTCCATCAGGGGATCCTAAGTCTAAACATGTAGGGTTTTTGCATGTATCGGCTAAGGCCAATTCTACTTCTTATGACATCTCACTGTTCCCAACTCACAACCCTCACCAAGTCCCTAAAAACTGTCCAGAACAGCTAAGTCCCTATATCTCAATTTCTTGAAATCTATGTGCTGATTCGTCGTTCTCGCGGCCACAATTGTGAAGTAGTATGTAGTCCAACAGTGTTCCCTACTCAGCTTTATTTCATTAACAGAAAATAACTCGAAAAACGAATGTTAGTACTTTTTTTAATAATAATTACGAAAATACAACAGATGCAAAACTAACTAAGTTGGGTAGTGCAATAGTTCAATCTGTGGGGTATGAAGAGTATCCACTTGCCAGAAATACCCCCACATTAGTCGTTAAGCACTCGATCCTTGTAGTCCTGAAAATAACCTGCTGTCCTACCTAACCTCCTCATCACCAAAGATGTAGAAATATGCAGGACCTCCAATTAAAACCTGACAACCCCGAACCCCTGATCTGTGCGGCATAGATATCACGCACGCGACTACTCCTCCTATGATCACTGTGCAATGTAGTGATTCACCTCCTGCAAATTAATGTTGTCGCCTCTAACTCACCCTGTCACACCCTCAGGCTGTCCAAAACTGATCTGTGTGAAAGCTCTCGTCCATCTAAAACCCTCCCAGACTCACTCCCTCTGTCATAACGCGTAGTACTGGCCAACTAAACAAGTGATGAAAGTCACTAGGAAGGATTCCTAGGCTACAGTGGCTGTGAATAAAGGGGTAAACGGCTGCAAATGGGCTAACTATTTGGACATAAGGCTGAGAAACATGACGTGAGGTCCGTTATAAGCCAGACACTCCACTGAAAGATGCAGTGACCGTGCTGGCGCCCGTGGGCTGGTTGTCGACTACCTATGTGACGGTGGTGTGGCAACTAGTCGCACTGGATCTATCCAACCGCAGAAAAATAAAACTCCTACACCTCGATGTCAATTTTCTTTTATGTTGGAGTTCTACTTACTGAATTCTTTCCAGTTTATAGTCCCATTGATTGCCCTTTCCCAAATATTTTAATATTTTCTGAATTTTTTTTTATGCAAGGTCAGAAAAGTAGGAGGGTAGATTCAAAAAGAAAAAAAAAATGTGCTGACTCAAAAATAAAAATGAAATTAAAAATAAACTGAACAAAAATATGCTGACATGGCTATGCAGGAGGACACGATTCCCCACCCCCACACTAGAGGTGGGGCGTCCTCGCGACTCTACTGATCTGGTCTGTAACTAGAATCTTTGTCCTCCCAGCCTGTCTTGCTGCTGCTGCGGTACCAGTGTGGCTGGCACCGGGATGTGCACTGCTGGCCCTTGGGTCTGCGTGCTGTCTGGGTGGGTACTGGGTACCGGGTCTGCCGGGGTCACCGAAACTATCTGCATGTTCCGGACTGGGGGTGGGGTCATGGCCAGAGAAGCTGTCATAGGGCCTACTATCCTCCATTGTCCAACAGGGACAATTATCACTGGAATAGTGGTCCGGGAAATTAAATTTATTACCACGCATGTTGCTCTGAATCTCATTGAGGGCAGCCTCATGAGCTCGCAGTGCAGCGGTGTTGGCATGGTAAATGTTCTTCTAGGTCTTTAACAGCTTTCCAAGACCCCTGGCCATTTTCTTGACCGTCCGTACTAGGTAGTGCTGCATTTTTTCTTGGGCCTTAATTTTCTTCCTGACCCACTCTTCATGCTCAGTTCTCTCCAGGCGCCCAAAAGAACTGCGCCTAGCCGCTCTGCTGGACTGCCCGTGGTCGGGCTCGGTCTGCCTAGGTTCATTGGAACTGGCAGACCGGGGCAGTCGAAGGACCTGGTAAGGCTGGCAAACCACCATCACCCGATGGAGGCGGTGGTGGCATACCATCAACCCACCTTGAGGTGGTGCACCATCATCATCATCATCATCATCATCAACATCCACTTGGTCATAATCTGGAGGCCCGTGCAGAGCCTCCTCAATTGGAGAGAATCACCTGTCGCTTGATAGCCTTGGAGGCGCGGCCATGAGCAGCACCGGGAACCCAAAAATTGACAGACGACCCCATCAAATGCTTGAACCTAATCAAAAAATTTGCGCCCAACACGATGTTGTCGCCAAACCTGAAATGACCTTCCCTACAGCCTCGCTGCTCCCACAACCACAACTACTATCGATCCAAACCTTGTTCACCTACAGCCGCCCTGAACTTCGTCCAACCTGCTCCAGTCCGCGATCGAAACCGGCGTCACCACAACCCTACAGGCGCTTCAATAGCCGGCCCCGATCATCACTACTGGTATTCCGTAAGTTTTGACCACCACCCACGTCGCTCAGCCGACCTTCACCATGGTGGACCTTCAATGTCACCACTTCGCAGCATAAACTGGTGCCTCTGGGGCCTCAAGTACAACCGTAGTAGTTCAGCCTAGTCCCACTATAGTTACCCCTACTAAGATCCTACACCAGTCACATCTACACTGGCAATTAAGCGGCTTACTCTTGTCGAACAATCGGAAAGAAAGAGACAGGGTTTATGCTATAATTGCGATCAAAGGTATTATCGCGGGCACAAATGCGAGGGAAGTTTTTTTACTTCTCCGTTGCTACGACACTGCACCGACATCTCAAGACGAGGTATACGTCATTGCCATCAATTCTTCGGGTCTCTTCACACTGATCACACGTGACCAAATTGGTTGTTTTCGGCTCCTGGTGTAGATAGGGAGTCACGAGGCATCTGTCCCCATCGACAACGGGTCGACCCAAAAAATTATTCACCCCAAGTTGACAGAGCGAATACAACAATCGATTAAGGCCACACCAGCCTTCAAGGTTGCCGTGGGTAACGGGGAATGTCTACACTGTGAGACAATCTGCGGTTATGTTGATATTCTTCTTGAGGGGGAAAATTGGTGTATGTCTTTTTATATAATTTTATTATTATTGTGGGGATGTCACTGTATTAAGTTAGTCCATTGGGAGGTAGGTGTCTTTTAGTTAATTTTTTTTCTACAAAAATAATGTTCAATCGTGATTTGAAGATCATCAATCAAAAACTCAATTAATGGGACAAAATCCTAGTGTTCGTGTGTGTAGTGGTGTGATAGCATCTTACTATCATCTGCAATATCCCATCGCTTTATCTTATCCTTCAAAAGTTTTAACCTTTTTGATATGTCATCTGTGAATAGTGTATGTATTTTCATCTGTAAATAGTATAGGTATGATTCAAGTGATTACTGGTGAATAGTGTATGTATTAAATATTTTATGTTTGGTTGCAAGTCTCTATAATATACTATCTTTTATGAACTCAAGAGTAGAGAAGAGAGAACATTGTAAGGAGGAATATAAAGTCTGTATTATGTTACACCAAATCACCCTTTATAGAGGTGTGGGGGTCAATCAGTATCATCCAAAGATGGTAATACAATAAGTTATAAATATTCACCATATCAATCATATATTTCATAACACTCCCCCTTGAATATTCCCTAACATGATGCCTCGTTAAAATCTTGTCGAGCAAAACCCGTTGGTACAAAAACTCGGACGAAGGAAAAAGAGTACATCTTATGAGCGGAGATTTGATGTAGTCTCTCAATCATTCATGGCTGCATGCCTCATCAAAACCCTTGATTGGAAAACCCCGATGGGATATAAGCCTCAGCTAAGGAAAAAGAGTAAAGCGCATTGTAATTTAATCTCCCCCTCTTTGCATCATCTTGATTTCACGATTCACACCTGAAAAGTGAGCTTATGAAAGATACACAATGTGTAACATAATATGATGCTACATGATCATTTGAAATAGTAATAAAAACTATCAATATGACATGTTATATACTCACGAGACATTCGTCATAATAAATAACATGAATATGCACATAAACTACTTGCGGGTGTGTATCTTCGATTTGCTTTAGTAAAGAAGTATATCTCATGGGCAATAGACTCCATGAATATCACATATAGTGATTCGTACGATTATTTTGTGTAACTACTTACTTTCATATTCATAATCTTCTAGCCTAAACGTAATATCATAATCACTTTTATCAAATAGGGGATTTGTTGGTTATAACAATAACCATTAGAAACATATGGGCATTGCTTCGAATATAGCATGTTTCTCTTTCAATAGTCTTCACGCATTCAACCATAAGGGTGCAGACATTTGGATATGTTGTTCTATATGAACATGGATGCTTCAGGCATCTCAATTACTTCACATGTATGCTCGGTGCATTAACTGTAGAGCACACACAAATGTTTACTTTGATATTGGCCAATATAGTCAACACATTTCTTCTTATAGTGGTGTAATGATATCATATGATTTCAAGCGCTTTCAAAGTGAATATTGTCAATGATCATCATAGACTCAAGTGTAGGTAGCTCTTCATCCACAAGAGTTATTCCCTCTGTAAGGGAATTGATTTGATCATTTATTTATGATTCTCGTGTGTTCTCAATTGTAGTCGAATTGGAGCTAACAAGATCATGATCCTTATGGAGAATCTACATGATTTCATAAGAAACCGTTACATGCTTCATATGCATCAAAACTCATCTTTTATAAGACTTCAATGGATTTGAAGTTTGAAGTCACACGTACTAAAGTTTGAATAAGACAATTAAATCGATGGTCATGTCATGTAATAGGGTATCTCCCCCCCCCCCCCATGACATGAACCGTGTGATCAATGTCATAGAGATATGCTTTCGAGATATTATTTATATATACTCGAGCCAAAAAAATAGGCAAGAATGTATCTCTGTACAAGATATAATTTGTCACACTTCAAACTTGTAATTCTCATGAACTCTAAAATTTTATCCTTGGATAGGAGTTTCACTTATGAGAATACATAATCACATGTTCCACCTTCAAAGCGGTTAAAATGATTTATATGATGTTATCTAACATAGAGAATTTAAAAATAATATTCATATTAGAATTTCTTCATCGGAATGATTAACTTCGCACAATTGTTATAGACTGCATATATAGTCAATCTAAAATAAACAATAAGATTATTTGAATTCTAATATCAATTTTTCAAGCAACAAATCACTTTTAGTGATGCCAATGGTGACAAACTCAATCTTGAAATCTATCCAGGAGTTCATCAAACCATTGATCTCTTCTAGAGACGATATGTCTTCTAGGTGCTTCATAGATATGCACATTTTTTTTTCGAATGTTAGATTGACAACATCCAAGCCACTTTAGGGACTGAATAATAAATCTTAGATGTTCAATGAGATTTGATATGGAATTACAACGCATCAACTAGGCGTCGCTTGGGTGATGCAGTGCATCAAGCCGTTTTAATGACAACATTCTCTACGTTGGATAGGCAAATGTAATGCATCAAGCCTTTTTATGAAGAAATTGTCAACGGAGAATGTCATTTATTTGAATTATACAAAAACACTTAGCATGTTCATAATTCAATTATAAAAACTTTTACAGTTTCATTACTTTGAATCTCAACATTCAAAGGACTTTCCTGTGCTAAAACAAACACAAGATTCTAAAAAGCTACCATCGTGAGCCTTAAAAGGTCTCATGTACATCCTTGAATAGAGGCTCTTTTTTTTCAATCGTCAGAACTTCTAGTTCGGCAATTGTAGGTTACCTCTTTTATAGTACCTTTCGTAACTCAAATTTTTTTCATAACACAAACACACTACGGGCGGATGCATTTTCTACAATTATCTCTTTTTTCTCGTGTGAGCCATAAATTAAAAGAGGCTCATAGCAATGAAGCATGTATCACGTGTCAAAATGTAGAGATTTTGTAAATAGAAGCCAATATTGATACTAATGAAACATATCCTCCATAATTTCTCTATCATAAAAAAACAAGAGAAATAAAAATTTATTAACTTTCAATAAAATGTGAGGATTTATGAAGTATGCACATTCAAAAGTCACAAGATTATATATCTTCAAAAATATGTGAAATACTTGTGTAGAAAGAAATATTCATTTGAATTTCAAACTTTAAAAACAATCTATCACAAATTTTTATCTTAGAATATTTAATTCATAAATTGTAATCTCAAAGATAATACTGTAACTTAAGAATTATAGGTGGAAAGTGTAATGTAAAACATAAACATGTCACGTGAGTTGGTAGGATCTTGACTCACTCAACCAAATACTCACATATATATCAATGAGATTGCCAATGAGTTGGGAAGATCTTGAATCACTCAACCATAAACTCACATAAATATCAATAAGATTTTCAAGAAGTTGGGAGGATCTTCAATCACTCAACCAAAAATTTACATAAATCTTGGGAGGATATGATATTACTCAACCATCAATGTTCATAGAGATTAGTAAAGAGTTTGGAGTGAGATTACTCTACCTCAAAGAACTCCTTTAAGAATCCAAAAATAAGAAATTAATAATTTCTAATCTAATTGTGTTATGCTAAAAAAAAATAGTGTGGCAAGTTCATTGCGAGTCTTTGAATTTCCAAGGAGTTGAGAGAATCATGGATCACTCAATCAAAAAATTACATAGATATGAGCAAAAGAGTATCGGTGTATGACAAGTATGCGATCATAACCACTTATGTGGTGGCTTATTTGTAACCTTTTTTTCTCTCCCTGTGTTTATGTAGTCTTTTACTACAATTTGGTATTATGGTGGAGCAATATGGGACCCTCATTGTACCAAGACAATACAACAATCGCAACTAATTTTGTGACTGTGCGAATTGTTTAAACCATGTAATTTATATGATTCGCTTCAGGGGATGGCTCGCTATTCGCTTTAACGATTTGATTCAAGTATAATATCAATCATCCACTCCTGAGATCCACTGCCATTTATAAACTCGAACAAATATGAGTGTAAAATTATACATTTTTTATTCTATAACTGCAGGTTATGGGTAAAATGACATAAGCAATAAAAATTGCTTTGATGTTCATATCCGTGAATGATAGGCTCCTCATAGTAATTTTTTCGTAAAATGGAGTAAAAATAGCAATACAAAATGAGGTGAAACAAATCTTCTAATTTGATTATGCAAATTGTCACTTCAGGGAGAAATCTATAAAAAACAACCTCTAATTCTTGGCTATAGATTTGTCATAATGTATTCCAAAACCGCAAGTAGGAAGACATGTTTCAACGAAGCATATCAATAGCTCAGAACAAATGTGTTGTTATGTGGTTGAACCTCTCATAGGGTTCCCTCTTTTTCACAAGAACAAGTGGCTGGAATTTAAGCTATGTCAAACATGGAAACATAGTTCAGGACTTATTAATAGCAGTCACCTCTTTATTATTTTTATGATAAAATGAAGGGAAAATAAAAACTAAAACAAAGAATATCAATATTGAACGATCTGTTAGGCTTTTTTAAACCTCTAGCTCATATTTTTTCCGTGAATTAACAGAGATCAATAAACTAAACATCTTTGATTTTTATTTTCATCTCTGAGTGGTCACGAGTTGAAATCTCAAGTGACTTTATTCGTTTTCTCTGTGAATTTCTTTCAGAGAGATTATACAAAATGAAAACTCGCTAGAGTTTTGCGATATCGTCACGAGTTCGAAACTCTATTGACATATTATGTTTTATTTTTTCACCACGTCAAGAAACTCGATAGAGCTAGAGCTCAGCGGTACTGTCACGAGTTTGAAATACTAAAGAATTTTTTTTCTTCTCAAAAAGGAATAAAAAAATCTCAGAGAAACTCGTTGGGCCTTAGTTGTAATGCACGAGTTAAAAACTCTAGTGTCTTAATAATTTAAAACGCGGGCCTCTTCATTGCACGACACATGCGGATTTTGGATTCGAGTCTCCAAACATCGATTTGTTTTTTTCCGAGAATTTAATTGAATAGCAAACATAACACTCGGTAAAAAAAAATATGAAGCCTCATCTAGATTAGATGGCACATCTCTAGCATAGGCTCTCCATATGGACTTTGTCAAGATACATAAGCACATATTTTCAAAAAAAAAAAAAAAAAGAAAAAAAAAAGAAAAAAAAACAAACAAACAAACAAGAGTAAAATGCGCAACTAATCTTAACAGTATAAAATAAAGTAAGTGCGCTATTTTATATAGCCTATTGTTGCTAGTTCAACTGGCAGCCGGCGGAGACAGCGTGAGTTTGGGCGCCTAGGTTCAAACCCGACATCACCTTTTTTTTTTTAATTTGTTTTGGGCTCATTCTTTCATAAAAATAAAAGAAAATAAAAAAAAAAACATGCTACATTGAACACTCCAATCATGCTAGTCCAACGGGGCATTGGGGCTGCAGAAGGGCATGTGTGCCTGGGTTCATTACCCGCAACATTTTTTTTTCAAATTAAAAAAATACGGATCATATAACAAAATAGAACCCATTAGGAACAAGTTGGCTCTTAGATCTGGTGGTTCTTCAGCTTTAATGTGACCTGAAGCGCTGGGCTCAATTGCCAAGCAGCGGTTGTTGTTTTGTTTTTTCCGTATTAGCTGGTAAATGCCTCTGTTTCAGGGTCAGGAGGTCGAGGGTTCACACTGTACTGCAGCGCAGCTGATGTTTTCGCAAAGAACAACAAAATATTACTGAATAAGATTTCAGAAAGTGTTGCTAGTTCAAATGGCAGCAAGGTAGTGGCCCTGAAGCATTTGCCCAGGTTCAAAACCCGGCTGGATATATTTGGTCTTGCTTTTTACTTTCTTTTTTTTTTGTAGAAAAAGACCATAGCACGCGCATTATTTTTTCCCGTCTGGAATTTCGGATCATACAAGAATATTATCGTTTTTGGTCCCTCTCTAGATCTAAGAGTAGATCAAGTTATTGGATTTGAACAATTTTTTTTTTCGATGAACCCATAATATGGACCAATTATTTTTCGTTTGATACAAAAATGAAACTTAAAGAAAAATTATAGATACGGTGTATTATTTATTTGAATCTGTTTGGAGTCAAGCAATAGAAGAGACAATCAAAACGAAAATTGGCTTTTTCGTTTGATCATTTTTTTCTTGACAATATTCATAAATAAAGAAATAATTATACATTTTCTTTTGATTGATCTCTCTCCCGGTAGAGCATGCTGAAAACGTGTTATGAACTCAAGAGTAGAGAAGAGAGAACAATGTAGGGAGGAATATAAAGTCTGTATTATTCTACACCGAATCACCCTTTACATAGGTGTGCAGGTCATCAGTATCATCCAAAGATGGTAATACAATAAGTTATGAATATTCACAATATCAATCATATATTTAATAACACTATCACACTAATCATGATAGAAACGCATTGAAGGAAATACATCTTCATTGACTACCTTCTATAGGTTCTTCTAAATGCACTTATTTGGTACATTGAGACATACGTCTTCATGTCCAAACTTAAGGTATCTCTTTCGTTTTTTTTTTAGAAATATCTCTTTCTTTTTTAAGTGCCCCTAAACTGAAACTATCTGCAAATTCCAGATACCTACAAAGCTAGTTGTCACGGGCTACTTTTCAAGACCTTCCCGTGCGGCACTTAGTTTCTTCAATTCCTTCTTCAAACACTAAGTCAGCCTCTCACTCGAACGCTATGCAGAATATTATAAACACAAAAAGAGAGCTATGAAGGAAAGAGCTTTGTATTGCTTAGAGAAGTAGAGAGCTTACAACTCTTCGATGATTCAGAGCAAATGAGCTCCTCCATATTTACACAAGTCCTTTCCCCTTGGAAGGATCTAGAGATCTAATGATCTAACGGCTATCATCAATTGGCCTAGAACCTTCCTACATGTTCTAGCCTAAGATATTTACAATGGATGATTCTGGAGCCCCCTACACAAGGTTACATCCATACAACTTGGGAAGCTTCTAGAATATGGACTATCTAATGGGCTAAAGTGTGCTTGGACATCCCCTAGACCCAAACTAGTCTAACTCCAAGTGAGATAAAGATGTCATGGGCAAGCCCAAGTCCAAAAATTATCAAGTAAATATGCGGCCCATGACATTCTCCCCCACCTAATGATGCGGTGCCCTCGTCGCGTCGTCTGCTTGGAATCGCTCGATCTTGTCCCAGAAATTCCATAAAGATTCCTCGCTTTCCCATGTTCCCTCCTCCACGGGCGTCCCCTTGCATTTGACGAAGTACTCCTTGTGCTTCGATAATCCCTTGCGACTAACACTCTGCTCCTTGATAATCTCGTCCACTACCTTGTCGAACGAAGTGGCTATCGTTGGTGGTGCTCGCCTCGACTCCCCACGGTCTGGGTCTTCCTTATCCTCGTGATACGACTTCAGCTGGCTCACGTGAAAGACCGGATGAATCTTGAACTTGGAAGGCAACTCCACCCGATATGAAGCCTTGCCAACCTTGGCCGTCACCCGAAACGGTCCCTCGTACTTCTTTATAAAACCTTATGCAACGGTCGGGTATGCTTAAACTATTGTGGCAAGAACTTCACAATGACCCTGTCGTCCACCTGGAACTCTACTCGTCGCCTCTTCTTGTCCGTCCACTTCTTCATCCTCTCGGCGGCCTTCTAGAGATAAGCATGAGCCAAATCCCGCTGCTCCTGCCAATCCTTAGCAATCCGATATGACCCTGGGCTAGACCATGAATATGAAGCTACGAGTGTACTCCGCGTCAAAGGTTGTTGTCCTGTCGCTAGCTCGAATGGGCTCTTACCCGTCGCCTCTGACCGCTGCAAGTTATAGGAAAACTGGGCTATGTTCAGGAGCTTCGCGCAGTCCTTTTGGTTGGCACTCACATAGTGCCTCAAGTACAACTCCAACAAGGCATTCACCCGTTTCGTCTGGCCATCTGTCTGCGGGTGAAAACTTGTGGAGAAGTCCAGCTCCGTGCCAAGTAGTTTGAAGAGCTCCGTCCAAAACTTCCAGGTGAAGCGCACGTCCCGGTCGCTTACTATGCTCCTTGGAACTCCCCAATACTTAACCACATTCCGGAAGAAGAGTGTGGCCACCTCGGCTGCCGTGCACCCTGGTGTGGCTGGAGCAAAAGTCTCATACATGGTGAATCGGTCCACTACCACCATGATCGTGCCATACCCTTCCAACTTAGGTAGACACGTGATAAATTCCATGGAGTCACTTTCCCAAGGCCTCTCCGGTATTGGACACGGCTCCAAAAATCCTCCCGGCTTTCTTTGCTCAATCTTGTCTTGCTGGCACACAAGACAAGTCTTCACATACCTCTTGCGGAGTTGGGGCCAGTAGTACTTCTCCTCCACCAATGCCAGTGTACGGTGCATCCCTGGATGTCCGGCGCACCGAGAATCGTGTCACTCCTTCAAGAGGTCCCCCGTAGGCCGTCTCACTTCGGCTCGTAGATCTTTCCTCCCTTAGCATAGAAAAGGTCGTCGTCCACCCAAAACAATTTAGTCTTTTCCTTCTTAGCCATCTCCACGAGGCTCCGTGCTGCTGGATCTGGGACCATTCCCTCCTTAACTCGATCGATCACCGTGATGGTGGATTGTGTGATGCTAGCAAACTCTGCCTTCCGACTCAATGCATCGGCAACCACGTTTCCCTTTCCCGGCTCGTACTCTAGGCTGAAGTCGAACTCCTTTAAGAATTCCTGCCATCGTGCTTTTTTTAGGCTTTGCTTTGGCTGCCTCTGGAAATAGCTGGTGGGCACATTATCTGTCTTCACCACGAACCTAGAGCCAAGTAATTAGTTCTTCCAAGTCTGCAAGCAATGGACCACGACCGTCACCTCCTTCTCTTGGACTATGTACCTCCTCTCTGTGTCATTCAGCTTGCGGCTCTCGAATGCTATGGGGTGTCCATCCTACCTCAGCACCCCTCCAATGGAAAAGTCTGACGTGTCCGTGTGCACCTCGAACGGTAGACTCAAGTCTGGCAACTTGAGGACCGGCTCCTCCGTTATCGCCTTCTTCAACCCCATAAAGGCCTCCTCGCATTGTGTAGACCACTCCCAGGCCTTTCCCTTCTTGAAGAGATCCGTCAATGGTGCCGCCTTCGTCGAGTAACCTTTGATGAAACGGCGATAATAGTTGACCAACCCCAAGAAAGATCTCAACTCCGTCACCTTGGTAGGGGCTTCCTATTCGATATAGCTCGCACCTTGGCCTCATCCATCATCAAGCTCCCCTTAGAGATCAGGTGGCCTACGAACTCGACCTTCTCCAACGGGGACGAGCACTTCTCCTTCTTGACTTAGAGCTCGTTCTCCTTGAGCACCCGGAATACCGTCCTCAAGTGCTCCACATGGTCCTCGATGGTCAAGATATATACCACGATGTCATCCAAGTACACCACCGAACTTGTCTATGTTCGGGTGGAATACCCTATTCATCAAAGTGCAAAACCTAGAGGGAGCATTTGTTAGACCAAAAGGCATAACTAAAAACTCGTAAGCCCCATACCTCGTGACACACGTTGTCATTGGCTCGTCCCCCTCCGCTTTGCGAACTTGATAGTAGCCCGAACGAAGGTCTAGCTTCGAGAAGTATTGTGCACCACAAAATTGATCGAACAAGTCGGCTATGAGTGGGATTGGATACTTGTTCTTCACCGTCACCTTGTTGAGAGCCCGATAGTCGATGCATAGACGAAGTGAGCCATCCTTATTCTTTTTAAATAGCACCGGTGTCCCATACGGTGCGTTCGATTGTTGGATGTAGCTCGGATCCAACAACTCCTTAAATTGCTTCTTAAGATCCTCGTGCTCCGGTGGGACATCCGATATGGCGCCTTAGCCGGCGGCTTGCTTCCTTGCTCCAAATCGATGGCATGATCTACCTCCCTCCTTGGTGTTATACACTTCGGCAACTCCTTCGGCATCAAATCGGCAAACTCCACTAGAACTTTCTCTACACACGCCAACACCTCCTCCTTGGGGACATCTTTAGCATCCTCCTTCATCGTGGCAAAGAAGGTAGCCTCCCCCTTCTTGAACCCCTTGGAGAGTTGTAGCGCCGACAATGCTCCACCCTTCTTCGTGCTTTCCCTAGTCACCGGCACCAAACAAGACGATCCATCTCTAATGATACACATAGTATTGAATGGTGGCATCGGGATAGCACGTACCTTATCCATGAATTCTACGCCTAGCACCATGGCGTAATCATCCATAGGGATCACCGAGAAATCCATGGCTCCCTTCCATGACTCGAGTTGCACCGGCACGCCTCGAGTCACTCCATCCATCAGTTTAGCCTCCGAGTTCACTGCCTTGACGCTTCCACCTGTCTTGGCCATGGACAAGCCCAACCGTTTAGCTTCCTCCTTGGACACTAAGTTGTTGGTAGCCCCCGTGTCTGACAGCTTAAATCTATCTGCTTTTTCGCAAGTGTATGATCAAGTAATATAGAGTACGTATTTGTGACTCAGGTTATCGAACCCACGAGAACAGGATGAGTTTTAATCTTAGAAATTAGAAATATATGCAAAGTTATGAAAAAGAGGAATGTTTGTGTGCGGTTTATTTAGACTAAATTGCAGTAAATAAAACTAAAAATTAGAGAATCTATTTTATGATGTAAATTTTATGGGAATTTTTCTGAGCATGAAATTTGATGAATTAAAAATCCAGGTTCCAGGATTCCCTAGGGTTATTATTCAGCTTATATGGCTCAACTTGACTCGAGAAACACACAGTGGTACTGTTTATGCCAGCATACCATTGATACAATCTCCTCTCGGTCTCATGCATCTATCACTCTCCTGCAGATTTTCGGGTTCCCAAAGTTCCCCTTAATCTGCAGGTTTGTACTCAGTCTGCTAGGGTTACAGGTTCTCCTCTCGGTCTCCCCCTAAAATTCTAGCAGTTGGTCTAATGCTTCTGGGCTAGTCCCCTGATACTCTTCACCTCTCAGTCCATCAAGGCTGGGTACTAAATCTTGTCTTCTTTTCCTAACTCTCACTGGCCACTCTCGCACACCAGACCCTGTCTGTAGCACTCCTGGTTGATCAGGCCATTCATGCATAAATATAAAATCAAAGACAAAATAATAAACGATCCAACACTGTATTATGACTTCAAACTAGTCATGCATCTGAGAATCAAAACAAACCATGTTGTTGAATTCATAAACCCTAGGTTAAACGAGAACCTAGGTAAATAGTTTAGCTAGCGTACATTATTAACAAAACATTGTTTCATAAAAGAAAGATGAAAGATCAAACGAGTTTATGGCTGAATACTGAAAACTGCTCCAATTCTGCTCTGCTCCAACTCTGACGGCTCTGGTAATGGTTGTTGTGATGATTATTGTGTAACCTAATTCTATGCTGGGACACCTCCTTTTATACAGCCACAGTCCTGGAAGCTTCAAGAAATATGTCGTGCATCCGAACGCAGGATTCCTGCGTCTAAACGCAGACCACCTGCGTCTAAACGCACCACTTGTGTTCATTTTTAGGTTTTCTTCACTGGCTTCTTGGATTGTGCGTTTGAACGCACAAGGTGCGTCTGAATGCACCACTTGGTCTTGTGGTTGATTCTCGCCCAATTCTGACCTTCCTGCAAGTTGAAGTCTTGCGTTCAAACGCAAGTTGTGCGTCTGAACGCACGGAGTTGGTCATTTTCCTGCCTGCTTCCTCCTTCCTCTTTCTGCAGCCAAGTATTGTGCGTCTGAACGCAGACTCCCTGCGTCTGAACGCACCACTTAGCTTTTTCTGCGTCTTTTCTACTTTGAATCCTTGATAAGCTGCCTCCATTCCAAGCCTGTTACATGCATTTCTTGGAACCTGTTTCCTGCACATAAAACATGTACCCGCGATCATATCCAATAAAAAAAATTATGCATGAAATTACTCAAATCTACCAATTATGCTCTTAGCGTCTTTGTCTCGTATCAAGTGGAAAACTGACTGAAAATAGGCCAAATCAACCTCAACAGGGTTAGAACCAATGGTAAAATGATGTCCCAAACTAATTCCATTTTCAAGCTATCAAAATCCCCCCACATTAAACTCTGCTCGTCCCGAGTAGACCCTTGCATACTGCATTGCAGACCCTGTTTTTTGCATACTTCAATTGCATACTTTCCCATCCCACAGATTCATGCTATAGACCAGAAGACTCAACTATTCAACTGACTCAGATAAGAAATATACAAAAACTGGCTCATGACAAAAGAAAGATTTTTGGTTGAGATCGGGCAATCTCTAGAATTAAAAATGATGCGTCCTTCAATGTTCATTCTACCTCCAGGAAATACCGGTAGACAAGCGATTGGTGAGCCTGTTTATTTCTCAGGGTGGAAAATAAGCACGGGCTCCCCTCATTGTTACTTTCGTCTGTGCCCTGAGCAAATCCCTAGTTATCCTACCTTCCGAGCTATTTTCCATCAGGGGATCCTAAGTCTAAGCATGTAGGGTTTTTGCATGTATCGGCTAAGGCCAATTCTACTTCTTATGACATCTCACTGTTCCCAACTCACACCCCTCACACAGTCCCCAAAAACTGTCCAGAACAACTAAGTCCCTATATCTCAATTTCTTGAAATCTATGTGCTGATTCGTCGTTCTCGCGGCCACAATTGTGAAGTAGTATGTAGTCCAACAGTGTTCCCTACTCAGCTTTATTTCATTAACTGAAAATAACTCGAAACATTGAATGTTAGTACTTTTTTTAATAATAAGTACGAAAATACAACAGATGCAAAACTAACTAAGTTGGGTAGTGCAATAATTCAATCTGTGGGGTATGAAGAGTATCCACTTGCCAGAAATACCCCCACATTAGTCGTTAAGCGCTCGATCCTTGTAGTCCTGAAAATAACCTGCTGTCCTACCTAACCTCCTCATCACCAAAGATGTAGAAATATGCAGGACCTCCAATTAAAACCTGACAACCCCGAACCCCTGATCTGTGCGACATAGATATCACGCACGCGACTACTCCTCCTATGATCACTGTGCAATGTAGTGATTCAGCTCCTGCAAATTAATGTTGTCGCCTCTAACTCACCCTGTCACACCCTCATGCTGTCCAAAATTGATCTGTGTGAAAGCTCTCGTCCATCTAAAACCCTCCCAGACTCACTCCCTCTGTCATAACGCGTAGTACTGGCCAACTAAACAAGTGATGCAAGTCACTAGGAAGGATTCCTAGGCTACAGTGGCTGTGAATAAAGGGGTAAACGGCTGCAAATGGGCTAACTATTTGGACATAAGGCTGAGAAACATGACGTGAGGTCCATTATAAGCCAGACACTCCACTGAAAGATGCAGTGACCGTGCTGGCGCCCGTGGGCTGGTTGTCGACTACCTATGTGACGGTGGTGTGGCAACTAGTCGCACTAGATCTATCCAACCGCAGAAAAATAAAACTCCTACACCTCGATGTCAATTTTCTTTTCTGTTGGAGTTCTACTTACTGAATTCTTTCCAGTTTATAGTCCCATTGATTGCCCTTTCTCAAAATATTTTAATATTTTCTGAATTTTTTTTATGCAAGGTCAGAAAAGTAGGAGGGTAGACTCAAAAAGAAAAAAAAAATGTGCTGACTCAAAAATAAAAATGAAATTAAAAATAAACTGAACAAAAATATGCTGACATGGCTATGCAGGAGGACACGATTCCCCACCCCAACACTAGAATCTTTGTCCTCCCAGCCTGTCTTGCTGCTGCTGCGGTACCAGTGTGGCTGGCACCGGGATGTGCACTGCTGGCCCTTGGGTCTGCGTGCTGTCTGGGTGGGTACTGGGTACCGGGTCTGCCGGGGTCACCGACACTATCTGCATGTTCCGGACTCGGGGTGGGGTCATGGCCAGAGAAGCTGTCATAGGGCCTACTATCCTCCATTGTCCAACAGGGACAATTATCACTGGAATAGTGGTCCGGGAAATTAAATTTCTTACCACGCATGTTGCTCTGAATCTCATTGAGGGCAGCCTCATGAGCTCACAGTGCAGCGGTGTTGGCATGGTAAATGTTCTTCTAGGTCTTTAACAGCTTTCCAAGACCCCTGGCCATTTTCTTGACCGTCCGTACCAGGTAGTGCTGCATTTTTTCTTGGGCCTTAATTTTCTTCCTGACCCACTCTTCATGCTCAGTTCTCTCCAGGCGCCCAATAGAACTGCGCCTAGCCCCTCTGCTAGACTGCCCGTGGTCGGGCTCGGTCTGCCTACGTTCATTGGAACTGGCAGACTGGGGCAATCGAAGGGGACCTGGTAAGGCTGGCAAACCACCATCACCCGATGGAGGCGGTGGTGGCATACCATCACCCCACCTTGAGGTGGTGCACCATCATCATCATCATCATCATCAACATCCACTTGGTCATAATCTGGAGGCCCGTGCAGAGCCTCCTCCAAAGCACATCTCATCTTTCAGTACTTTCGTACCTGGACCGGTCGTATATCTCTCAGCTCGCCAGGAATTGGCACCGAATAGTCCTTTGCCATTTTGGTCAACATCCCCGAAAAACCCAAACCCTTCTTGTTGTGGGACTCTCTCCTTTCCCTAAAAACTCACAGATAATTTTGGGGAGGCTCACTGGATCACGGGTCATCAAACAGTACACTAAAAGTGCTACATTATAGTCCATCTGGGTCATGTGCTTAAAGCCCACGATGCGGTTGTTGACCCACTTAGTCCACTACCTCGCCTCTCGAATCAAATATGTAGCAGGGAGTTTCCGATAGGAAGGACTCCGCTCGGGGTAATACCACGCCGCGCCTGGTACACCCGCACACAGGGTTTGAAAGATCTGGTCACTAATCTGTTCAGAGGGATGACGCTGGAGTTCCTGAAACTTACAATCGTCCAACACAACTCCAGACCTAAACTCTCTTGGATACATTCTGGGGTGATCCTAATCCAAGTCTTTCTGCAGTAAATTCAGTATATGGACTGGGCCTCACTGTTCATGCACTGTTGGAGATTACTGAAGATCTCTTTAGCCAGCACAGAACTGACCTGTAGATTGGTAAAACCGGTAAACAAGTCCCCAAAATGATCCTTCCCAGTAAAGTTGAACAGGTGTTCCCCCATACACACAATATGACGAGGAAAAGTTCTCTCAGCGGGTATGTCATACCTAATCTTTTATTCCTGCAGAAAGAAACGGTGGGCTTCCATATTGACAAACCTATGGTCACAGAATTGGTCGACCCTCAGAAGTCGGCAGTCTATGATGTTTAAGGGTGCAATGGCCCTATCTGGCCTCATGTAAGGTCTGTCCTCATCCATCGCAAAAACCAAAAAGAAAGAAAAGAAGAAATATGCAAAGAGAGAGAAAAAACAGAACCTGGCTGCCCGGAGTAAATCTTACGGGTATAGATCCGAAAACTGATCTCTGAAGAAGATCTGGAAATGTTTGATCTTTCGAGTGTGATAACCCCCACACTGTTTGTGGCAGTCTGGTGGCCCTGCTGTGGTGGTCGGAGTTGACTGGCGGCTGACTAGTGCAGGCGGCTAGCTAGGGCAGAGAGAATTTTCTAGAGAGAGAGTTAAAAACTGTTTGACTGAAGTAAAAATGGGTCACTGTTAACGACATAAAATCGCATGTTTTAGTAGGTTAGTGAACTCCTCTTAACTTACTTTTATGTGTTATTTGCGTGTTATATCCCTAATTCTAGACTTATGCTTGTTTTCGTAGCTTTGGTTGTTTTTATCTTGTTTTGTAGGTGAAGCTAGCTAGGGGAGAGCTTGAATGATGAATTGAGACGCTTTGGAGGGGCCAAGAGACATCAAGAAGGGGGGCTTTGAGGACTTAATTGGAAGAATATTCGAAGATAGAGGCCAAAAAGTGAAGTTTAAGAAGTTAAGGGACCGATTTGCAAAGCCAAAGTTACATGAGAGGGTTTGGTTGAAGACAATTTAACGGAAGTGGGGCTTAAGTGCAAGGTTCTAAACCTTTTAATGGCTATTTTGAAGATCTATTAACGAAGTTGGGGTGTTATTGAAATTTTTTAAAACCTTTTAAACAGCAAGGGGGGCCTTTTAAAGACACCAACGAATAAGAGGGGGCTTTTATGCATTTTCTTCAAGTTAACAGCTGCAACGCAGCTTCTTCTTCTTCCTCGCGACGCCAAGACAGAGAGCTCCTCCATGAGAGCTCGAAGAAGCTTCTTCCACCCTCTCACCCGACCCCGTTTCTGCACCAAATCGCACGAACCCGGTACCAAAACACTCCCCAGCCCAATCTCTACCTCCCTCTTCACTCAATTCGGCCCAAGAACAACTCAAACAAAAAGCCCCAAATTAGCTAGGGTTCTTGAAGGTTCTGAAAATCAACGATTCGTGGGAATTGGACGAATTCAACGGTGGAGATAAAGCCTTGGAGGCTACGAAATCAAACCCTAGCATCTATATAACTCGAAGTTGAAGAAATTGGAGGCTCTTCTGGAGACCCGTCGGTCGGCTCAGTGCTCTGTCTTGGGTTCATCGTTCTCCTCTCTCTCTCTCCGATTTCTCTGGGTTTCTGGGTTGTTCTTGAGCTATAACAGAGAAAGAGGAAGAGAGGGAGAGAGGAGGTTGGATTTGAGTGGGTTTCTGGACGAGTTTTGGGTCTGTTGTGTGGCTGTTGCAGTGCTCTGTTCTTGGTGCTGCTGCTGCTGTGTTCTTCACTATAGCATAGCAGCAGCAGCTTGATTTGGGTAGTAGCTTCACTATTAGAAGCTTAGTTTGGTAGTGATGATAGCATAGCTTTGTGTTTTTGGCTATTTTGCTCTTAGTTTTGTGTAGTTGTTGAGGTTGAATTGGCAAAACAAGTGTATGACATCAATTGTGATTCAAGTTTTGATTATTGAAAGTAAATTTCTCTCAATCTCTCTTGAATTTCTTAAAATGTTTAGCTAATTCATTTGCTTGGGTGATTTGGGACTATCTAGTGTCTAAATCTCTCTATTGATTCAAGTTGAACTTCAAGGATGAATGGGTTGAATTGGGTTCACTTGAATGCTTAGTGCAACATTTAGATTTCTCTTGTTGAAGTATTTGATGCATTGAATAGGTAGATGTGCTAATACTTTTGACGTGTTTGATTTGAAGTTGCATTTGAGTGAGAGGAACTCATCAATCCTAACTTTGAGAAATCGAGTTCTAGTTAGGTGATTTGAGTGAGAATTTACAAATCTCATTTGTTGCTTGATCTTTCATGTGGAAACACCTATGTGTGTTTACATATGGTTGATGCTTGAAACACTTGAAATTTGGAGAATCTCATTTGAATAGCCTCTTTAGTGCTTGATTAGCGTGTTGGATTTACACACTTCTCTTGTCGCGAGTTGGATTGTATGAGCAATCACTTCTTGAGATACTTGTCTTGTGGATTGACACATGCGAATTGAGAATCGGGCTTGAATATAATAGGAGGATTGGTCACTAGAGAAACCGATGATCCCTAGCCCCTCTCTACTTGTCGTTTCACTTAGTTTCTTGAATCGTAGCTCTAGTAGTCGTTTACTTTGTTCTTAAACTCAAACCTCAAACTTGCTCCATCAATTGATTTTGGTGGATTTGAATAGCTTGGCAAGCTTTAAAGCCATTGAGAGTTTGTGTTTCTTGCTTTACTTTGTCGTTTTCTAGTTTTGCAAGTCACTCTCTAATCCTCCTCTCCTTGTGGATTCGACCCCGTTCTTACTCGGGTACTACTTAGAACGATATTCCTATACTTGGGAATTATCGTCAACAGTCACTTTCAAAATGGCCCCTGAAATTCAAAAATTTTCAAAAATTTTAAAAATTTTCTGATCCCGCTCGATGTGCATTTGAACGCACCACCTGCGTTTGAACGCAGTGCTTAATTTCTGGAAAACTTTTGAATCTTCAAGAACTGCGTTTGAACGCTCCCCCTGCGTTTGAACGCAGTGCTTTTAACTTCTAGAATTTCTGGGCTGGTGATGATCTGCGTTTGAAAGCACATGGCATGCGTTTGAACGCATCACTTCAGCTCTTTGATGTTCTGCAAAGTTCTGGTGAGTTGCGTTTGAACGCAGATGTTGCGTTCGAACGCATGCCTTCTCTCTAGAAAGTTTATGGGATTGTCTGCTGCGTTTGAACGCACATGTTGCGTTTGAACGCAGGTTCTACCTCCTCAAAATTTTGCAGTCTAAGTTTTCTGCGTTTGAACGCACGCCGTGCATTTGGACGCAGATGTGTTAGCGTGAAATCCGCTGATTTTGGTGTGCGTTTGGACGCACCGTACCTGCGTTTGAATGCAAATGTGTTTGCCATATCTTCCGGAGTTCCTGCGTTTGAACGCTATCCTTCTGCGTTTGAACGCAGGTCTTCTGCGTTTTTACGCAGGACTCTAACTGCTGACTGTTCCCTTTTTGCCCCAATTCTTGCTGTCTTAACCTTGTGCGTTTGGAAACAAATCTGCGTTTGAACGCAAATCTTCTGCGTTTGAAAGCACTAATTCAATTCTTCAAGAATTGCTCCTGTTCTCCTGAAACACTAAATTCAGCATTAAACCCCTCTTTCTCTCTTTTCTCTCATATTATGAACATTTTATTTAAATAATAAATGACTAAATATAAAAACAACTATTCTTCGTTGGGTTGCCTCCCAACCAGCGCTTGTGTTTACAGTCGACAGCCCGACTTTGTTATCTCGGTTTTGGTCAGGGTAGATCGAGGTAGATCACCTCTACCTCTATTATCTCCCAAGGATCTCTGTATGGCTTGATTATGTTCCCATTCACCTTAAAAACTGTATTGTCCCTCGGGTTTTCCAGCTCCACTACTCCCCATGATGTAATGTCTTTCACAATAAATGGTCCAGACCATCTTGAGCGCAGCTTCCCTGGATAGGATTTCATCCTCGAGTCGTAAAGGAGAACCTTCTGCCCAATTTCTATCTTCTTTGGTAAAATGCGATTGTCATGCCATTTTTTCGTTTGCTCTTTATAGATTTTGGCACTCTCATAAGCTGTTTTACGAAATTCCTCCAATTCGAGAAGTGCCATCTTCCTCTTTTCTCCAGATAAACTGTGGTCCATATTGAGCTGCTTGATTGCCCAGTATGCTCTATGCTCCAATTCTACTGGTAAGTGACAAGCTTTACCAAAAACCAGCTGATATGGGGACATTCCAAGCGGGGTTTCGTAAGCAGTTATGTACGCCCAGAGTGCATCATCAAGCTTTAAGGACCAGTCTTTCCGTACAGGATTCACAGTCTTTTCCAATATGCTTTTTATTTCCCTGTTCGACACCTCTTCCTGCCCATTTTCCTGAGGGTGGTAAGGCAGTGATACCTTATGGATAGACACCCCATACTGCTTTAAAACTTTGGCAAAGACATTGTTAATAAAATGAGAGCCTTCATCACTTACCATGGCTCTTGGTGTTTCGAATCTGGTAAAAATATTGCGTTTGAGAAATCGTTCCACGACTTCTGCATCATTCTTCTGACAGGCCATAGCTTCCACCCATTTTGACACATAATCTACTGCCAGTAAGATATAGAGATTTCCCAAATAAGAAGGAAACGGACCCATGAAGTCAATACCCCAAACATCGAAAGGCTCGACCTCTTGCCAAAGTGTCATGGGCATCTCGTTTCGCTGGGAAATATTTCCTGTGCCGTGGTAGCGATCACAACTTTTTGCATAATCATGGCAATCCTTGAAAACAGTTGTCAAGAAAAATCCTGATTGCAGTACTTTGTGAGCTGTTCTCGGGCCGCTGAAGTGTCCACCACAGTGTGCTGAGTGACAGTGTTGAATTTCTTCCAAAATCTCGTGAAATGGGATACAGCGTCGAAGAATTTTATCTGCCCCTTTTTTAAACAGGCACGGATCGTCGCAGAAATAGTGCCTTCATTCTGAAATAAACTTCTTTTTATGCCAAGGGGTGATGTCTTCAGGAAGTGCTCCATTGACCAAATAATTGTCTATGGCGTAATACCAGGGTTGTCTGTTGGTCTTGACCTTCATGATATGCTCATCCGGGAAGTTTTTTTGAATCGGCACAGATTCCTCTGTTGGATTTTCCAGGCGAGAAAGGTGATCAGCTACCACATTTTTCCAGTCCCTTTTTTTCCCTGATTTCAACATCGAATTCCTGCATCAGCAGAATCCAACGAAGCAACCGCGGCTTTGCATCCTTTTTCTCCAGTAAGTATTTCAGTGCACTGTGATCAGTGAAGATAATGACTTTTGATCCTACCAGGTAGGATCAGAATTTGTCCAGAGAAAAAACTACTGCGAGCAGCTCCTTTTCTATAGTCCCATAATTAATTTGCGGTTCATTCAGGACCCTGCTGGCATAATAAATTACACTGCACACTTTATCCTTTCGCTGCCCCAAAACTGCGCCCACCGCGTAGTAACTACCGTCAAACATAAGCTCGAATGGGAGAGACCAATCTGGAGTTGTGATAATGGGTGCAGTCGTCAGCCTATCTTTGAGTATGTTAAAAGCTTCTTTGCAAGCTTCGTCGAATATGAATGGCACATCTTTTCCCAGCAAATTACATAATGGCTTTGTAATTTTGGAAAAATCTTTGATAAGTCTTCTGTAAAACCATGCATGGCCCAAAAAACTCTTGATCGCCTTAACTGTGGTCGGATATGGTAGCTGCTTAATCACCTCTATTTTCGCTCTGTCTACTTCTAGACACTTGCTAGAAATCCTGTGTCCCAACACTATTCCTTCAGTAATCATGAAGTGGCATTTCTCCCAGTTGAGTACCAGGTTAGTTTTTCTGCATCGAATCAGGACTCTGGCTAGATGGTATAAACAGTCATAGAAACTGTCCCCAAATAATGAAAAATCATTCCATGAAGACTTCCACATTTTTCTCAATCATATCAGAAAATATGGCCATCATACATCTTTGGAATGTCGTTGGAGCGTTACATAGTCCGAATGGCATACGTCTAAAGGCAAACGTACCATATGGACAAGTGAACGTCGTCTTTTCTTGATCTTCCAGATTAATGTAGATCTGGTTTTATCTGGAGTACCCGTCAAGAAAACAGTAATAAGCTTGGTGAGCTAATATGTCCAACATCTGGTCCATGAATGGCAGTGGAAAGTGGTCTTTCAGTGTTGCGTCGTTCAGCTTCTGATAATCCATACAGATTCGCCAGCCTGTGACAGTGCGCTGGGCGATCTCTTCCTGATCAGCATTCTGTACTACTGTGATACCCCCCTTCTTTGGTACACACTGGACAGGACTAACCCAGGTGCTGCCTGATATAGGGTATATGATCCCTGCTTTCAGCCACTTCATGACCTCCTTACGTACCACATCTTTCATGATTGGATTCAATCTCCGTTGGGTTTCAATGATTTGCTTCTTTCCCTCTTCGATCCTTATCTTGTGCATGCAATAGTCGGGACTGATTCCCTTAAGATCAGCAATTGTCCATCCAATAGCTTCTTTATGCTCTCTCAGCACTTCTAGCAGCTTTTGTTCCTGTTCCTGAGATAGAAGAGACGAAAAAATTACTGGCAGAGTATTATATTCACCAATATATGCGTACCTGAGTTGGTCTGGTAGCTGCTTCAACTCAAGGACTGGAGGTTCCTGGAGTGATGGCACCAAGGCCATTTTCTGTTCGCCTTCTTCATCTTTATATAAGGTGATCCAGCTTTCCGTTCTCATGATCTGCTCAGCTTGGTGCTCCTCTGTTTCCTCTGGGTAAATGTCCTCAAGTTCCTCCCATAAGTCATCCATCTCTTCACTTTCTAGATTGTCAATTACCTCCACAGCAAAACAGTTTTCATGACCGTAGTAATCCGGGAGCTGGAGAGATTTAAAAACGTTGAACTTTACTTTTTCTTCGTTGATTTGCATGGACAGCTCTCCACTTTTGCAGTTAATAATGGCTTCACCAGTTGCTAGGAATAGTCTGCCCAGAATAAGTGGGACCTCCCCTGCCTCCATATCCAATATCACAAAATCTGCTGGAAAAATCAGCTCCCCAACTTTCACCAGGATATCTTCGATGACTCCATAAGCGGGTTTTACGGATCTGTCAGCCATTTGAAGCATAATTCTGGTTTTCTGGGTTCTCCAACCCCCTGACTTTTGAAGATGGTCAGTGGCATCAGGTTAACGCTGGCTCCTAAGTCACACAAGGCCTTTCCTGTGTAAGCACTGCCTAGAGTTACTGGGATAACAAAAATGCCAGGGTCCTTCTTCTTCAGTGGTAGTCCGTTTGTCACACAACTACTCACTTCTGCCGTCAGATTTACTATTTCGAAGTCATTCATTCGCCTCCTTCCATACAGTATGTCCTTGAGAAATTTAGAATAAGTAGGCATTTTAGCTAGTGCCTCGGCGAATGGTATATTAATCTGTAATTGCTTGAATACCTCGAGAAATTTGGCGTAGTCTTTGCTGTCGTCTCTCTTACGTGTATTCAGAGGGTAAGGCACATCCTTAGAGATTGGTACTGTTTCTGGGTCACCCTCATCAGTCTGCCCTGCTTCCTGTCCGACCAGACCCTTTTGCTGAGGGCTAGCGGTTGAACTGCTTTCCTTGTCAAACATTTCGTGTTCAATATTCTTTGACTTTTCTCCACGTGCATGACTGGGATACTGATGCGCAAACTAACGTGCTATCGCAAGTGTACGAATCTTGTAGTACCGGGTGCAATTAGACTCGGATTATCGTTCCCACGAGGACTATTATGGGTTTACTCACGTTGTCAGTTTTGGTTTTCCAAGAGAAGTAACCAGGAGGAATAGATTGTGATTATAATGACTAATCTAAAAACAGAATTTAAAAACTTAAACGTAAATATTTTTGTGACGTTTTCTGAAATAAGCTGATTTTGTTGTAACGATACTAGATGAAAACTAGGCTCTAGGATCCCCTAGGGTTTCTACAGATTTCAGTTTTACGTTCGTTTATGAAAACACTCAGCAGTTTCGGTATCTGTGCAACGTACCAGTTGTGCAGTGACTTTTCAGCTTCCACACGTAATCCCGATCCTGCAGACTTTCGGATTCTTGTTAAGCTGCCTAAGTCTGCAGTCTCGGTCCAATCCTGTTAGGGTTTCTAACCTGTCCGAATGGCCCGGGTCAAATTCTCTAACAGTTGGTCTCACGTTTTTCTGTGCTAGCCCTATCTCCCTTTCTCTTGTCGGTCTATCAGGGTAAGGTACTAAATTCCGGTTTTTCTTCCTAACCCTAACTTGACGTTTTCACCTACAAGCTCAGGTCTATAGCAATCATGGGTGATCAATCCTATCATGCATATACGATAATAATCAAAACCAGAATAACAGATACAACTTGCTGAATTAAGACAATCATCACGAATCCATAAACGTAGTAATCATAAAATCTGAGTACGAACCCTAGGTTCACCGAGAACCTAGGTGAAAAGTTTAGCTACGACTAGACATAGTACAAAACGCAGTTTCTGAATATAAAGAGAGAGAACGAAATCAAACTAAGTCTTCGAATCTCGAATCGCGCTTTCGTGCTCTCCGTGAATGCTCCGACTTGTCCTTCGGTTGTGCTGTGAATTGTGCTGTGTCTTCGTGTGTCTTCAAAACGAGTCTGGACGAGTCTTTAAATAGTGCTGTTTCCTGAAAACGCTTGTGCTCGAAATTACGGAATATGCCATCGGTCCACCGTCTTTGACCAAAAGTCAAAACTGGCTGCGTATATACGCAGGGGTTGCGTATATACGCAACCAGGGCCCAACCAAGATCCCCCCACCTCCCCACTGCCTGCGTATATACGCAGGTGCTGCGTATATACGCAGGGCCTGCGTATATACGCAGGCCGTGGGGTAGGTGGGGCCCACTTGGTCCTCTGGTGGGCCAGGACTGGTCCCCTGGGTCCCACTCTTCTTCCTGAAGCTCCCGGCTTGCCTCTTTGGTGTACTTCTGCTTTTCCGTGCCTCCGTCGTGTCCCGGTCTTGTGCACGTTTCCCGAGACGGTCCCGGCTTGGTCCCGGCACGCTTCCCGATGCACCTCCCGAACCTGTTCCTGAAAAGGCAACACGAACGAACACCCGCGATCATATCCAAATATAGCAAGAAATAAGCAGAAATAAGCAGAAATCCAGCAAGTACAAATAAACGTCTCGTTCTAAATTCCCGGGGCATTCTAAGGCATTTTCTGGCAAAAACCGCTAATTCCAGCACAAATACTCGTGAAATCAGGCTAAAAGATAACCCCTAATTGGGCGTTATCAAATACCCCCGCACTAAACATTGCTCGTCCCGAGCAATCCTGCCAACTCTAGCCTACATTTCTGTCCTCGTGACTGACTCTGCACATACCCTACCGTTGCATACTCTTTCGACCCGAACCTTCCAACTGGACGACTCGATAGAAAAACTGACGCAGATAGAATATACACAGACTCAAACGACTAGTGACAAAAATATTTTTGGCGAGATCGGGCAACCTCAAAAACATAAACAGTGTGTCCTCGTGATCTCATCCTTTTCAGAATTTACTTCCCTACAAGCGATCGGTAAGTCTGAACAGATTTATATGGTGGATTTAAGCACTGGACCGAAGTACTATTACTTTGGTTATCAAACTGAGCAAATCCCTAGCTAACTTACCATCCGAGCTGTTTCCGAAAGGATCTATGTCTAATCAGGTAGGATAGATATATGTATCACGGTACGGCATAATCCTACATGTTATGACATTCTCACAACTTACCAAACTCACACCCCTCACCGAGATCCCGAAAAACTGCCCGAAACACCTAAGTTCCTGCTTTCCCAATTCTCCTGTCCCCCGGTGTCTTCGCCGTGCTCGCGGCCACAAATGTGAAGCGGTGCAAAACGTCTCGAAAATTGTGCCACTCACTCAGCTTTTTATTTAAACAACAGAAACACAAAACAAACTAAAAACTAGATCATAATAACTTTTCTTTCTCTTTTTCTTTTTCTTTCTTTTTTTTTTTTTCTTTTTTTTCTATTTTTTTTATATATATTTTTTTAACACAACTATATACATACGTACACGAATATCGACAATACTAAACTGACTAAAGCTGAGTGAGTGAAAATAAATCTCTGTCGTGGGGTACGTAAAATGTCCTCATGTGAAGTACCCCCACACTAATCCTAAAGCGCTGATCCTGCAGTCGAAATAATACTGTGCAGTCCCACCGAACCTCCTCATCACCAAAGATGTAGAAAAACGGCACAACCACCAATTGACCCTACAACCCCCCGGAACCCCGGTTTGTGCGAAAAGATGCTCGCACGCGACTAACTCCTCCTGTGGTCACTATGTAGTGAAGTGATCCTCCTCCGCAAATTAATGCACTGTCGCCTCTCGCTCACCCTGTCCTTCCCTCGAAAAACGTGTCAAAACCGAAACTGTGCAAAACTGATATCTCATGAAGCTCCCCTATCTAAAACCTGTCCCCTACTTACTCCCTCCGTCATAACACGTAGAATAGCCAACTATCGACTGATGAGGTCTCAAAGAAGGCTGCCTAGGCTAAAGTGGCTACGAAGAAAGAGGGTAAATGGCTTCAAACGGGTTGTCTAATTGGACCTAGGGGTAAGAAACAGGACGTGAGGTCCCTTGATAGCCAGTCACTCCACCGAAAAATGCGATGACCGTGACGGCGCCCGTGGGCGGGTTGTCGACTACCTATGTGACGGTGGTGTAGCAACTAGTCGGATTTTTCGCTCAGTCGATAACTACTTGCGGATTCCAAAGGTCACTGGCTCTCACCTATCTACTATACCTCGGTGCAAGTTTTCTTTTCTTTCAAAGGACTCAAACTCAATTTCTTCACTGTTTTCGTTATCTCGATTGCCCTTTCTCAAAATTTTCTGATTTTAAACCTTCTTTTTTTTTTTTTTTTTTTGAAAAATAATTTATACTTGCTGTTTGCGTATATACGCAGGTCCTGCGTATATACCCAACCAGCAGCATAAAAAATTTTTAATTTTTCAATTTTTCAATTTTTTTTTTTTTTAATTTATATACAATGCATGGCTAGAATGATTATGGTGGGTTGACTCAAATAAAGAAAATATGCTGACTCGAAAATAAAAATAAAAATAAAAATAAATACGAAAAAATGTGCAGACCGGGTTAATGCAGACACGACTACCACCCCCCCACTAAGAGGTGGCATGCCCTCATGGCACTCACTCGTCCGGAAAAAATGTCGGGTCTGACCCGGTCTCGGACGTACCGGATATGCTACCTGGTGAGCTGCTCTCTTAATCAGTCCTAAATACCGGCTGGCGTGCCCGTGTACGGGGCCGGTAATCCGAGGACTGCGACTCGGACCCAGTCCAACTGCTCGGTGGCTGGGACCGCAAAGTCGTCCTGCCACTGGACTGCTGGTGAGAACGGGCCCCAGTCTGCTGGGTACGGGTCCCAGTCTGTCGGGTACGGGTCCCAGCGTGACGACCCGTAGGCTGCCGGGATCGTGTCCCAGGCTGCCGTCTCTCCTGTCTGGCAGGTGGCGGTGATGGCTGAGTCGGTGGTGGTGGCTGGGTCGGGGGTGGTGGAGCAGACGTGTACTCGCTAGAGTCCCCGTCATCCGACCATCCCTCGGTAAAGCTACTGGAGTAGGTGGGTGGAAAATATAGCGGGAGTGGCGGGTCTCGGCCTGCGTGCCGAGCCGCATCCCGCTGCTCCTCTCGAATACTCGCAAGGGCAGCCTGGGTGTCCTTGGTGACCTTCCGCTGAGTCCGGCGGACATGCGTCACCGCTCTCCAGATCTTGCCCACTCCCTCTAACACCTTCTCTCCAATGGACTTGCGTCCACCCCGACAGCCCTCAAATCTCTCATCCACTCTGGACAGTCTACGGGGCGGAGCCGGTCTAGCTCGTGGGGCCGGGTTGGCCCGTGGGGCCGGGCTCTCTCTCTGATGGGCAGGCTGAGGCTGGGCATTCCTCTCAGTCCCCTGCCTACTCGACTCGGGACGCTCACTCTCTCGAGAAGTACGGCATCGCCGCAGTCCGGCCGGTGCCTGGCGACTGACTGGTCGCTCCTGAGTCGAACGTCTCCTAGGGGCATGGGCAGGGGCAGGTGCAGGAGCCGGGTCCTCCTCCATAAAATCGTCATCCTCATCGAGGTCAACGACCGGCGGAGGCGGGCCCGGGTGACGAGTAATAAGCTTCCTATAAGGCCGTAGCAAAGGAGGCTCTAGGTCACCCTGTAAATCATCCATCGGAACCTCGTAATCCCGAGCAAGTTTGGCAATGAGGTTGGCGTACCCCAATCCCTTCTTGCTACCGGTGCAGTTCCGCTCCATCATATACACCCAAATCCGACGAGGAATGTCCACATCTCGTCCCAGCACAAGGCAGTAGACTAAGAGTACGTACTCGAAGTCAAGGTAGGTGAAGTGTTTAATTCCTACAACCCTGTTCACTACCCACTCGGTCCACCACCGTGGCGGGCCGGCCACAAAACGAGAATGCAATTTCTTGCCTATCTCGCCTGGCCCCTCTCTCTCGAAATGGGCACCCGGGTGCCCCCCAGTAACAACCCGCAAAAGCTCAGCATCGCTTGGCGGGTAATCAGCACACTCGGCATATGCGCACGAGATGTGACGCATCGGAATCTGATATGCTTGGCGGATGGTATCCGCCGTGAGCAATATAAACGTACGCCTCAGATAGACCCAACGGACATCCCCATTGGCTTCCCCCTCCCCCCTGTGCATGAGATTCGCGTAGAACTCACGCACCAAGTCAGTATCGGACAAGTCCGGGAACCCCGCTAGGGACGTCCCGAAAATGTCCGGTCGACTCGCATAGGCGGCCATCTCTGGCGGCATGTAAGTATGGTCGACCGCAAACTGGTAATCTACGGGAATGCTATGACTCATTTTGGTCGCCGTCATAAAGTAATATTGGGCGTGATAGCTAACGAACCTAAAACTGTCAAATAGCAAAGGGGTAAGCTCTTCCGGCTCATAATCCGTAGGGATGTCATCTCGGTTATGGTCTAAGATGGGCACATGAAACTCCATAACAGCCTAAAATATCGAAAAACGTGCCAACTCGGGAAATAGAGCAAAAACGTGAAACGTGCACAAGAATAGTGTGTCGCAATAGGTAATCCACCTAAGATCTACCAGAGGTCCACACGGCAAGTGCCGCTCCAAATGCAAAAATTACCGAAAAATAACGGGCCCGGCTACGGGCCGTGCCAAAACGGAAAATAAAGCGAGGGATGAGATTTTCGACCTTCCCTAAACAGGGGTGAAGACCGGAGATTCTGCCCGGAAAGTCGCCGGAAAACCGCCGGTGGTCGCCGGAAAAGTCGCCGGAAAAGTCAACTGCCCGGAATTGAATTCCGAGCCCACCAAATCGAAGCCCTCGATCTCCTCGTTCACGTTCCCCTCTACGGATTTTGCTAGTTCTTGCTCTAACACCTCCGAATCTGCACTTTTCTTCAAGAACACCTCACTTTTTGATGGAACTTCCTCTCTCGATTTTCACTTGTTTCTGGATTTTGATGGATGAATCTTGCTCCTTGCGACGAGGGGATTCCAGAAATGTGCCTGGAATTTGATTTGGAGGTCCGAGTCAAAAATTTTTTTTTTCAAGTGAGAGCAAATGGAGGTAGAGAGAGAAAGGGAGGTGCCAACAATGGCAACCCGTCCCCCCCCTTGTGCTATAACCTAATTTGGTCAAAATGACCAAAATACCCCCGGGGTTTTGAAAAATTTTCAAAAAAAAATTTTTTTTTTTTCTTTTCTTTCCTGTTTACGTATATACCCAACCAGAAAAGAACCAAAAAAAACAAAAAAATTTCACTTTTGCCCCACGGGTTGCGTATATACGCAGAGGCTGCGTATATACGCAGCCCGAGGGCAAAAGTGGAATTTTTCAATTTTTTTTTTTTTTTTTTTTTTTTTTTCAAAGTTCTCTCTCCCCCTGCTTTCCTGATCTTGGCTGTTTTGGATGATTCTGTTTCTGCACACTTTCAAATTCAACGTTAAAAACCCGCTCATCTCGCCTCTCTCGAAAATTCAGAACTGACATACTAACGTAATAACTAATAAGACTAACTAAATAAACGATAAATTTTGGGTTGCCTCCCAAACAGCGCCTTGTGATTTACGGTCGACGGCCCAACCTTGTTACCTCTTACGGGTCATCAAAATAGACCGGGTCTATTTTGACGACTTCGGCGGTCTCGAGATACGGCTTGATCCGGTTCCCGTTCACCCTGAAACTGGAGTTGTCTTTTGGATTTTCCAGCTCGAATGCTCCCCAGGCAAAAATCTGCTTGATGATGAACGGTCCCGACCAACGAGACCTCAGCTTCCCCGGAAAGAACCGCATCCGGAATTGTAGAGAAGCACTTTGTCGCCTTCGTTAAACTGCTTTGGCGTGATACAGTGATCATGCCACTTCTTTGTCTTCTCTTTGTAAATTTTGGCGCTCTCGAAAGCCGTTCTGCGGAATTCTTCTAATTCCAGCAGTGCCATCTTCCTCTTATCCCCTGCTAGGTTCTGGTCCAAGTTCAGCAGTTTGATGGCCCAATACGCCTTGTGCTCCAGTTCCACCGGTAAGTGGCACGCTTTCCCAAAAACGAGCTGGTACGGTGACATTCCCAGCGGTGTTTTGAAAGCTGTCCTGTAGGCCCAAAGCGCATCGTCTAGTCTGACTGACCAATCCTTTCGGCCGAGATTCACTGTTTTCTCGAGTATGCTCTTGATCTCTCGATTCGACACCTCGGCTTGCCCGTTCGTCTGCGGATGGTAGGGTAACGAGACTTTATGAACTGACACGCCGTATTGTTTCAGAACTTTCGCGAAAACTCGATTGATGAAGTGAGAACCCTCGTCGCTGATCATTGCCCTGGGAGTCCCGAAACGAGTGAAAACGTTGCGTTTCAGAAAACGCTCAACGGTAGCTGCATCGTTTTTCTGACACGCGATCGCTTCGATCCACTTTGTCACATGATCCACTGCCAGCAGAATGTAAAGATTCCCCATCGAAGACGGGAACGGACCCATGAAGTCAATCCCCCAGACATCGAATGGCTCTACCTCCTGCCACACGGTCATCGGCATCTCGTCCCGGTGTGACGTGTTTCCTGTCCTCTGGCACCTATCGCATCCCTGCACATAGTCGTGACAGTCCTTGAAGATTGTCGGCCAGAAAAAACCGGACTGCAGTATCTTATGCGCTGTTCGCGTTCCCCCAAAATGACCCCCACACTGTGATGAGTGGCAGTGTCGGATCACGTTCCAGGCCTCGTGGGTCGGGATACACCTTCTCAGGATGTTGTCGGCCCCCTGTTTGAACAGGTACGGGTCGTCCCAGAAATACTGTCGACTCTCGGCAATGAACTTTTTCCGCTGCGACGGGGTGAGATCCTCGGGAAGCGTGCCAGTTACCAAATAGTTGGCGATGGCATAGTACCATGGTCTCCCGATCTTGACTGCCATGATGTGCTCGTCCGGGAAGTTTTCCTTGATCGGCACCGGGTCCACCTTCACATTCTCAAGTCTGGATAGGTGATCCGCTACCACGTTCTCAACTCCCTTCTTGTCCCGAATTTCCACATCGAATTCCTGCATCAGTAGTACCCATCTCAACAGTCTCGGTTTTGCGTCCTTCTTGTCCAGTAGGTATTTCAGAGCACTATGGTCGGTAAAAACGATAACTTTTGACCCGACCAAATAGGGCCTGAATTTGTCCAGGGCGTACACCACAGCCAGCAGTTCCTTTTCTGTCGTGCCATAGTTGAGCTGGGCATCGTTGAGTACCCGGCTCGCATAATAAATGACGTGGCATACCTTATCCTTTCGCTGTCCCAAAACTGCCCCGACTGCATAGTCGCTGGCGTCACACATCAGCTCAAACGGGAGTGACCAATCTGGTGTGGTTATAACCGGGGCTGTGGTCAGCTTCTCTTTCAAGTGGTCAAAAGCTTGCCGACATGCTGCATCGAAATCAAAGGGTACGTCTTTTCCGAGTAACGCGCAAAGTGGCTTTGTGATCTTGGAAAAGTCCTTGATGAATCTTCGGTAAAATCCTGCATGTCCCAGAAAACTTTTGATCGCCTTTACGTTCGTCGGGTATGGAAGCTGCTTTATCACCTCGATCTTAGCCCTGTCCACCTCGAGTCCTTTGCTGGAAATTCTGTGACCCAGCACGATCCCCTCGGTGACCATAAAGTGACACTTTTCCCAATTGAGCACCAAATTTGCCTTCTTGCATCGGATCAGAACCTGGCCCAAATGGAACAGGCAGTCATCGAAACTGTCCCCGAAGAGTGAAAAGTCGTCCATGAAGACCTCCAGATTTTTCTCGATCATGTCGGAAAAAATTGCCATCATACATCTCTGAAACGTGGCTGGGGCGTTACACAGCCCGAACAGCATGCGCCGAAACGCGAACGTACCGTACGGGCAGGTAAACGTCGTCTTTTCCTGATCTTCCGGGGCTATGCAAATCTGGTTGTACCCGGAATACCCGTCCAGAAAACAGTAGTAGGCATGATGAGCGAGCCGGTCCAGCATCTGGTCCATGAATGGCAGCGGGAAGTGGTCCTTTAATGTTGCATCGTTTAGACTCCGATAGTCCATGCAGATCCGCCAGCCCGTAACGGTGCGCTGCGCAATCTGCTCCTGCTCATTATTCTGCACCACCGTAATACCCCCCTTCTTGGGCACGCACTGGACCGGGCTGATCCAAGTGCTGTCCGATATGGGGTAGATGATTCCCGCTTCCAGCCACTTCATGACCTCTTTTCGCACAACGTCCTTCATGTTCGGGTTCAGTCTCCGCTGGGGCTGAATCACCGGTTTCTTGCCTTCTTCAATTCGGATCTTGTGCATGCAGTAGGAGGGGCTGATCCCCTTGATGTCTGCAATCGTCCAGGCGATTGCTTCCTTATGCTCTCGCAATACTTCCAGCAGTTTCTGCTCCTGTTCCTGAGATAAACGAGACGAAACAATTACGGGCAGAGTACTATTTTCACCAATATACGCATACCTGAGATGGCTCGGCAGCGGTTTCAGCTCCAGTGCGGGTGGCTCTTTGAGTGACGGGACTAGAATCATCTTTTGCCCGCCGTCTTCGTCCCGGTGCAAAGTGGTCCAGTCCTCGGCTCTCATGGCGTGCTCGCACCGAGTCTTCTCCTTCTCTTCCCCGTACATGCTGTCAATCTCTTCCCACAATTGGTCTATCTCCTCGTTTTCCCAGCCTTCGTCCACCACATCGATAGCAAAGATGTCCTCGTGGTCGTAGTAATTCGGCAGTTGCAGATTTTTGAAAACGTTGAATTTTACTTTTTCCTTGTTAATCTGCATGGTCAGCTCCCCGCTCTTACAGTTTATCATAGCTTCGCCTGTGGCCAAAAACGGCCTGCCAAGTATGAGCGGTACCTCCCCTGCCTCCATGTCCAGGATGACGAAATCTGCCGGAAAAATAAGCTCGCCGACCTTGACCAGAATGTCCTCGATAACCCCGTAGGCCTGTTTTACGGACCTGTCTGCCATCTGCAGCATGATTCTGGTGGGTCGGGGTTCACCGACTTTCAAACTTTTGAAAATCGTTAATGGCATCAGGTTGATGCTGGCCCCTAGGTCACACAGAGCCTTTCCTGTATAAGCGTTACCTAGGGTGACCGGTATGACGAAACTGCCAGGATCCTTTCTCTTCCTCGGTAGCCCATTCTTCACACAATTGCTCACTTCTGCCGTCAGGTTTATGGTCTCGAAATCGCTCATTCGCCTCCTCCCATACAAGATGTCCTTGAGGAATTTGGCGTAAGTGGGAATCTTAGCCAAAGCCTCAGCAAAAGGTATGTTAATCTGCAGCTGCTTGAACATCTCGAGAAACCTGGCGTAGTCCTTGCTGTCATCCCTCTTTCGTGTTCGCAAGGGGTACGGGACCTCCTTGGAGACGGGTACAGTTTCTGCACTTGTCTCGTTCTGCACTGCATCCTGCTCAACCGAGCCCTTTGGCTGGGGGCGATCGACTGTGCTGTTATCCTGGCCCGACAAGTTGCGTTCTACTTCTTTCGAATTTTCTGCACGTGCGTGGCTGGGATACGGTGGATCCTGCATTGCCAATCCACTCCGAGTGGAGATAGCATTGATCTGAGCCCGTGGATTATTTACTGTGTTCGAGGGTAGGTTTCCTGGCTGTCTTTCTGTTAGCTGCTGTGCTAACTGCCCTACCTGTACTTCCAAAGCGCGCAGCGACGTTTTGGTTGTCTGCATATCTGCCGTCAAAGTATCCATGTGCTTGAACCGGGACTCCATAGTCTGGAACATGGACTTGATTTCTTTCATCTGAGCGTCGTACTGCTGTGCTGACGGGACTGACTGAGCCTGCTGGGCCGGAGCAGCCTGCTGGGCTGGTGGCCTGTGCTGGAATCCCGGTGCATAAACTGCTGCGTTCGGGTTTCCGTACCGAAACCCGGGATGGTCTCTCGTGCCCGGTCGGTACCGGATCGGGTCCCACTGCTGCTGTACGTAGTTGGTATCTTCAGTCCTTATCTCCTCAATGGCTGTGTCCAAATCCGGTTCCTCGACTGTTGCAACAGTCTTCTTATCCGAGTAGACTTTCTTGACCAAGTCGTGAACGATCTTGGCCAGATTGTCTATCCGGTCATCTTCTGCAGGTTCGGCTCTGGCCGCCATCCTGCGATCGTCAAACAGTCGGGTGTCCTGCTTGGCCAACTGCTTCATCAGGTCATACGCACCTTCTTTGTCCACGTGATACAAGAAGTTTCCCCCGGCCTCTCTGTCAATCCTGTCGGCGTTCTCCCTGTCTAGGGCATGATAGAAAACCTGCAGGATTTTTGCGTCTCCAAAACCGTGGTTCGGGCACCGTTTGACCAATCTCATTAGCCTGTCCCATGCGTCAACCACCGTCTCCCCCATCTTCTGTCTGAATGACAGGATCTCGCTCTGTAGCTGTATGACTCGGGAGGCGGGATAGAACTTTGCCAGAAAATCCGTAACACACTCCTCCCATGTGGTGATGGATCGGGGTGGTCGGGATTCAAGCCAGTCCTTGGCTACCTCATAAAGACAGTACGGAAATAAGATCAACATGAGCGCCTCTGCTTCTACCCCCTTGTATCTGACCTTGTTGCAGTAATCTTCGAATTTCCCGATGAAATCGTTCGGGTCTTCGTCGGCCCTGCCATGAAACGGGCAGAGAGTTTGTACCGTCTGGATGGTGGATGGTTTGATGTCAAAGTGCTCTGCGGTGATCTCGGGCACCACAATGGCTCGCTCATGCCCCCCGGTGGGGACCTCGAAATTTTCCACCAACGCCTTCCCAGATCGGTTATATGTTCTCTGGTTGCTTCGGGCAGCAAGTCCCGCTGTGACAAGCTCCTCAATGTACCTAGCCATCTGGGCTGGGGTACGTGTCTCTCGTTCCTAACCACCGGCTGCGGTGTTCTCGGGTGGATCTCTCTCGTTGGTTGCCATCCTGCTTTCTCGGTTTCTGCGGTTCTGTTCGGTATACAGCTTTTCCGGGTTGTCGAGTGGTGTCACCAAATCGCGAGGCAATCTGGGCATCAACTAAACAGTCCTGAAAACGCAGATTCGATAACGCAGTGAGATAAAAAGAAAAATAACGAAACTGAAAATAAATAAAAACTCAGAAAACTAATTCTGACTACTAAATAGACCCTAAAAGTCCCCGGCAACGGCGCCAAAAACTTGATGCGCAAACTAACGTGCTATCGCAAGTGTACGAATCTTGTAGTACCGGGTGCAATTAGACTCGGATTATCGTTCCCACGAGGACTATTATGGGTTTACTCACGTTGTCAGTTTTGGTTTTCCAAGAGAAGTAACCAGGAGGAATAGATTGTGATTATAATGACTAATCTAAAAACAGAATTTAAAAACTTAAACGTAAATATTTTTGTGACGTTTTCTGAAATAAGCTGATTTTGTTGTAACGATACTAGATGAAAACTAGGCTCCAGGATCCCCTAGGGTTTCTACAGATTTCAGTTTTACGTTCGTTTATGAAAACACTCAGCAGTTTCGGTATCTGTGCAACGTACCAGTTGTGCAGTGACTTTTCAGCTTCCACACGTAATCCCGATCCTGCAGACTTTCGGATTCTTGTTAAGCTGCCTAAGTCTGCAGTCTCGGTCCAATCCTGTTAGGGTTTCTAACCTGTCCGAATGGCCCGGGTCAAATTCTCTAACAGTTGGTCTCACGTTTTTCTGTGCTAGCCCTATCTCCCTTTCTCTGGTCGGTCTATCAGGGTAAGGTACTAAATTCCGGTTTTTCTTCCTAACCCTAACTTGACGTTTTCACCTACAAGCTCAGGTCTATAGCAATCCTGGGTGATCAATCCTATCATGCATATACGATAATAATCAAAACCAGAATAACAGATACAACTTGCTGAATTAAGACAATCATCACGAATCCATAAACGTAGTAATCATAAAATCTGAGTACGAACCCTAGGTTCACCGAGAACCTAGGTGAAAAGTTTAGCTACGACTAGACATAGTACAAAACGCAGTTTCTGAATATAAAGAGAGAGAACGAAATCAAACTAAGTCTTCGAATCTCGAATCGCGCTTTCGTGCTCTCCGTGAATGCTCCGACTTGTCCTTCGGTTGTGCTTTGAATTGTGCTGTGTCTTCGTGTGTCTTCAAAACGAGTCTGGACGAGTCTTTAAATAGTGCTGTTTCCTGAAAACGCTTGTGCTCGAAATTACGGAATATGCCATCGGTCCACCGTCTTTGACCAAAAGTCAAAACTGGCTGCGTATATACGCAGGGGTTGCGTATATACGCAACCAGGGCCCAACCAAGATCCCCCCACCTCCCCACTGCCTGCGTATATACGCAGGTGCTGCGTATATACGCAGGCCGTGGGGTAGGTGGGGCCCACTTGGTCCTCTGGTGGGCCAGGACTGGTCCCCTGGGTCCCACTCTTCTTCCTGAAGCTCCCGGCTTGCCTCTTTGGTGTACTTCTACTTTTCCGTGCCTCCGTCGTGTCCCGGTCTTGTGCACGTTTCCCGAGACGGTCCCTGCTTGGTCCCGGCACGCTTCCCGATGCACCTCCCGAACCTGTTCCTGAAAAGGCAACACGAACGAACACCCGCGATCATATCCAAATATAGCAAGAAATAAGCAGAAATAAGCAGAAATCCAGCAAGTACAAATAAACGTCTCGTTCTAAATTCCCGGGGCATTCTAAGGCATTTTGCGGCAAAAACCGCTAATTCCAGCACAAATACTCGTGAAATCAGGCTAAAAGATAACCCCTAATTGGGCGTTATCAGATACGGCGGATCTTGCAGAGCAATTCCACTCCGAGTTGTGACGGCATTGATCTGAGCGCGTGGATTGTTCACTTTGTTAGATGGTAAAATCCCTGGAGCTCTTTCTGCCTGATTCTGTGCAAGCTGACCATTCTGTACTTCCAGGTTGCGGATTGCAATTTTCATTTGGCTTACGTCGGCATTAAGTGAATCCATCTGCGAGAATTTAGCCTCCCACTGCTTATTAAATTTTTCCATGTAGGTCTCCAAATGCTGTATTGATAGATTTATTTGTGGTTGTGCTGCTGATGCTTGTTATGCCGGTGCTGCCTGCTGTGTCTGTGGCCTATGCTGAAACCCTGGTGCATAGACTGCTGCATTGGAGTTTCCGTAACAGAACCCTGGATGGTCACGTGTGCCTGGTCTGTAGCGGCTTGGGTCCCACTGCTGTTGAACATAGTTGGCATCCTCATTTTGAAGCTCCTGGATTGCTGCATCAAAGTCTGGTTCGTCTACTGCTGCTACGGATTTCTTTTCTGTATAGACCTTTTTGACTAAGTCTTGCACAACTTTTGTCAAATTATCAATCCTATCATCAGCCACTGGTTCTGCTAGTGCTGTGAGCCTTCGGTCATCAAACACACGAGTATCCTCTTTGGCTAGGTGTTTCATCAGTTCATAGGCTCCATATTTGTCTACATGGTAAAGAAAATTACCCCCAACTTCCCTGTCAATTCTGTCAGCATTCCCCCTGTCAAGAGCATGGTAAAATACTTGCAGAATCTTCGCGTCCCCGAAGCCGTGATTGGGGCATCTTTTAACAAGTCTCATCAGTCTGTCCTATGCGTCTACCACCGTCTCGCCCATCGTCTGTTTGAAGGATAAGATCTCACTTTTAAGCTTGATAACACGAGAAGCGGGGTAGAATTTCGCCAAAAAATCAACAACACACCCTTCCCAGGTTGTGATGGATCTTGGTGGTCTAGCTTCTAGCCAATCTTTCGCTGTTCTAAACAAACAGTATGGAAACAAGATCAATTTTAGCGTATCTGCTTCAACTCCTCTGTATTTGATCTTGTTGCAGTAATCTTCGAACTTCCCGAGGAAGTCGTTTGGGTCTTCATATGCTTTCCCATTAAATGGACAATGTGTCTGGGCTGTTTATATAGTGGATGATTTCAGATCGAAGTGCTCTGCTGTTATGGGTGGCACTACAATGGCTAGTTGATGTCCTCCGGTAGGAACTTCGAAGTTTTCCACTATCGCCCTCCCCGATCTGTTGTAAGTCCTTTGATTGTTCCGGGCAGCAAAGCCTGCTGCTATTAGCTCCTCAATGTAAAGAGCCATATGTGCTGGAGTGCGTTACTCCTGCCTTGTTGATGTTCCTGTTTCTGTTGGCGTATTTTCTTCGTGCTCAGACATCTTGGCTCGGTGTATGCGGTTTTACTCTCTGAAAAGTTTTTGTGGATCTTCGAGTGGTTACACCAGCTCACGAGGCAATCTGGGCATACACCAGAATGATCTAAAAATCAGAGTTCACGAGTAATGAGATAAGAGAAACAAAAAGTAAAAGTAAAAGTAAAAGAAAAAACTTTGAAACTTATTTTGATTCCTAAGAGAAACTGTCACCGTTCCCCGGCAACGGCGCCAAAAACTTGACAGCGTAAATCTATTCTCAAGTGTACAATCAAGTAATATAGAGTACGTATTTGTGAGTCTGGTTATCGAACCCACGAGAACACGATGAGTTTTATTCTTAGAAATCAGAAATAGATGAAAAGTTATGAAAAAGAGGAATGCTTGTGTGCGGTTTATTTAGACTAAATTGTAGTAAATAAAACAGTAATTAGAGAATCTATTTTTTGATGTAAATTTTCTGGGAATTTTTCTAAGTATGAAATTTGATGAATTAAAAATCCAGGTTCCAGGATTCCCTAGGGTTATTATTCAGCTTATATGGCTCAACTTGACTCCAGAAACACACAGTGGTACTGTTTATGCCAGAATACCATTGATACAATTTCCTCTCAGTCTCATGCATCTATCACTCTCCTGCAGATTTTCGGGTTCCCAAAGTTCCCCTTAATCTGCAGGTTTGTTCTAAGTCTGCTAGGGTTACTGGTTCTCCTCTCGGTCTCCCCCTAAACTTCTAGCAGTTGGTCTAATGGTTATGGGCTAGTCCCCTGATTCTCTTCACCTCTAAGTCTATCAAGGCAGGGTACTAAATCTTGTCTTCTCTTCCTAACTCTCACTGGCCACTCTCGCGCACCAGATCCTGTATGTAGCACTCCTGGGTGATCAGGCCATTCATGCATAAATATAAAATCAAAGACAAAATAATAAACAATCCAACACTGTATTAAGACTTCAAACTAGTCATGCATCTAAGAATCAAAACAAACCATGCTGCTGAATTCACAAACCCTAGGTTTACCGAGAACCTAGGTAAAAAGTTTAGCTAGCGTACATTATTAAAAAAACTGTTTCATAAAAGAAAGAAGAAAGATCAAACGAGTTTATGGCTGAATACTGAGAACTGCTCCAATTATGCTCTGCTCCAACTCTGACGGCTCTGGTACTGGTTGCTGTGATGATTATTGTGTAACCTAATGTTGTGATGGGACACCTCCTTTTATACTGCCACAGTCTCTTGACTGATGCCTGAAATTCCTGTTCTACCCCTGTCTAAAACCCGTCCTCGAAGCTTCTGGAAATCTGTCGTGCGTCCGAACACAGGATTCCTACGTCTAAACGCAGACATGCGTCTGAAGGCAGACCACCTGCGTCTAAACGCACCACTTGTGTTCATTTTTTAGCTTTTCTTCACTGGCTTCTTGGATTGTGCGTTTGAACGCACAAGGTGCGTCTGAACGCACCACTTGGTCTTGTGGTTGATTCTCGCCCGATTCTGACCTTCCTGCAAGTTGAAGTCCTGCGTTCAAACGCAAGTTGTGCGTCTGAACGCACGGAGTTGGTCATTTTCCTGCCTGTTTCCTCCTTCCTCTTTTCTGCAGCCAAGTATTGTGCGTCTGAACGCAGACTCCATGCGTCTGAACGCACCACTTAGCTTTTACTGCGTCTTTTCTGCTTTGAATCCTTGATACGCTGCCTCCATTCCAAGCCTCTTACCTGCATTTCTTGGTACCTGTTGCCTGCACATACAATATGTACCCGCGATCATATCCAATCAAAAAAATTATGCATGAAATTACTCAAATCTACCAATTATGCTCTTAGCGTCTTTGTCTCGTATCAAGTGGAAAACTGACTGAAAATAGGCAAAATCAACCTCAACAAGGTTAGAACCAATGGTAAAAAGATGTCCCAAACTAATTCCATTTTCAAGCTATCAGTGTCCACCGCACCTTTGAGGTCTTGCCATTCACCTCGACTTCCACGAACATCAACCCCTTGTCCTTGGTCTTGGCCTCCACCTTGGTATGCACGGCGTTGATAAGTTGCAACGAGCCAACCTTGCCGTCCTCCTCTGTCTCCCGTGCCTCGTGACCTCGTGTCTCCACCTCTGAGTAAAGGGAGTTAATCTTGGAAAGGTTAGGGCAATCCATTATGCGGTGCGGTCCCTTGCACCAATAGCATCCACTAGGACCACTCGGCTTATTCCCTTGGTCCTTCTTGACCGGCGGCTTAGATCCTTGCACCTCCTTGCCTTTGTCCTTCACTTTTTCTCCCCCACCTTTGGCGTGGTCCAACTTCGAAGGCTTTGGACGTGCCTCCAAACCACCCTTCCGGAACTCAATTTATTTTTCGGCCTCGACAATATCTTGAGTCAGGGTTGTCACTCCCCGACGATCCAACTCGTGCTTGGCCCACTGTTGTAGCCCACTCATGAAGTTGAAGAACTTGTCATCATCACTTATATCCGGTATCTCAAACAATAGGTTAGTGTAAGCCGTAACATAATCTTTAATAGAACCGGTATGTTTGAGATAACGAAGTTTTTGCCGAGCTTCATACTTAGTATTTTCGGGATAGAAGTGACGTTTAAAATCAACTTTAAAATCATCCCAAGTAGCAAGAACGACCGTACCTTGTTTGATCTCGTCACTCCTTAATCTCCCCCATGCCTAAGCATTCTTCATGAAGAACATCGTAGCCGCATCGATCTTAGCTTGCTCGTCCTCGATCCATAGGTGTTCAAGATACCGCTCCACGCTTCACAAGAACGAGTCTATCTCCTGTGCATCCCTCTTACCTCCATAGGGCTTTGGATTAGGGACGTCAATCTTCGGGACCGCCACCGTGCCAAGAGAATGGTTCACGACTGCCTCCTTGCATAAAGTCCAATCCCCCTTTATGGACTTCATCTCCTCCTTGAGAGCCGCCATCTCGTCCATCACGCTACCGAGTTGAGCCTCCAAGTTTTCCTTCAAAGTAGCCAACGAGGCATTGATAAGTCCTTGCATTTCTCCCCATAGCTCCTCCACGGTCTCGTTGGTTGAAAAGTCTTCCTACACCCTCTCGAGGAACGACACCCAATTCTTCTCCACACGAACCATCCGAGCCTCCAAGCCGGCTATTTGATCCAACTTGCCACGAGTGATCTTGGCTCCCATGTTGGATACGTTGCTACCGTCTCCCTCCATCGACCTTGCTCTGATACCAACTGTCACTGGCTGCTTTTCACGACCTTCCAGTGCGGCACTTAGTGTCTTCAATTCCTTCTGCAAACACGAAGTCAGCCTCTCACTCGAACGCTATGTAGAAGATTAAGAACAGCGAAAGAGAGATATGAAGGAAAGAGCTTTGTATTGCTTAGAGAAGTAGAGAGCTTACAACTCTTGGATGATTTGGAGCAAATGAGCTCCTCCCTATTTATACAAGTCCTTCCCCCTTGGAAGGATCTAGAGATCTAATGATCTAACGGCTATGATCAATTGACCTAGAACCTTAATACATGTTCTAACCTAAGATATTTACAATGGATGATTCTAGAGCTCCCTACACAAGGTTACATCCATACAACTTGGGAAGCTTCTAGAATATTGGCTATCTAATGGGCTAAAGTGAGCAGGGACATCCCCTAGTCCCAAACTAGGCTAACTCCAAGTGGGCTAAAGATGTCATGGACAAGCCCAAGTCCAAAAATTATCAAGTAAATAATGCGGCCCATGACATAATTCACGATTAGATTTCAACTGAGTTACTCCACCACTTCACGGGTCTGTAAACTAGTATTCAGTTTGTTAGGATAGATATGCTTATTGTCAAATCACATTGGTCAGGTCAGCTGCATCTAGGTCAGCTCCATCTAACTGATCACTCATTGAGGCGACCCATCACCTTCAACTAGTGTAACTGTCACATTATTTTTTTTCTTGAAAGCACAAAATAAAATGAAGCATGTAAGACATCCTATTTTATCAACAGAGCTATCTTATTCTGATCTTGTTCCAATCATCTAAAAATGTGATTTTCTCAATTCTTGGATGGTGCATTGACAGTCAAACACTTTGTTTGAAGTCTTTTTCTCCACCCGTTTGATTAATCTTCTCCAGTTCAATTATCGTAGATAATCAGTACTTCAGTAGTGTTACAGTTTTACGAGTTTAAACATGAAGGGTCTTACAATTTTATACCAGCTGTGATTTTCTTTAAGTATGGCTATATACAACGTTTCTCTCATTCCAAATTCGACAGGATGCTTGTGAACAATGGAATTCACTTGGACATAGCAGCTGGACTGGTAGGATTCGCTTTCAGAACATTGCAGAAGTAGTTTCTACTCTCTTTCATAACATGGTCACGAGTAGTCCGTAACGCGTATGTAGGAAAATAAAATTAAAATAAACAGACAATGCCAAAAAAAATCAAGAATATTTAATTAATTTGGTTGTACATGGAGTCCAGAAATTTCATCATATTCAAAGCAGATGTAAGAACATCAAAGGAGCTTTTCATTTTTCTTCCCTACGGAAATCCACGACCATAGGTGTCCTATTGTTTTAGCTTTAATAGCCAATAGCGAAGACACCTGCTTGTATAAGCTAGGATCTGGATTGTTTGTGACTGAAGGAGAAGCACCTGCAACAAATATAATTTTTCTGAGTTACTTTAATTATACAAGTTCACTGCTACCAGATATTCGAATAACATTATATTGTTTTGTTAAAGTAGGTCGAAACAAAATTTGTACAGCAATGATTCACTTGATTATTTTATTTTCATATAGGGATGAAGTCACCACCTTCAACTTGTAATCATAATTCAAGTCCAGGACTTTTTATGTATGGTCTAATGTTGACTGTCCAAAACTAATTGTCCAATTCTATTCAATTGCACAATTTTGCCGCTTTATGGATAACCGATTACACACACACACAGAGCTGAAAACGTACCTTCATCTGGGCTCGAAGAATCGCGCTGAACATCTTCAACAAGATACCAACTACCCAAACTATCTTCATCATTGCATGGCTTTGATGCTAACGGTGCATCATCATATCTCAAAATGTGATTCAAGATATAATAGCCACCCGGTTGTGGAGCCAGAAAAAATGTTTCTACAAAGCTTTTCATAATGTCCTGACTCCTCCAGGTGCCTGTTACCAAAACAATAATTCCTCCGTTTAGAGAAGCTTGACCATCTAAACTTTGTACCTCAACCTGACCACCTTTGCAATATTCAGACAATATCTGATCATTGATCCCCTGAATTAAAAAACAATGATTCGCTATCAAGATTAATTAGAAGATGGCATTTCATAGTACAATGCAAAATATTCTAAAGACATTGGGGCCAGGGAATGCTGTTGCTGCCAGCATAGCTGCTTTTCGACAGCAGAAGCAGATTTAGTGCGTTTGGTATTTTTTTTTTTTTTCAGACAATTTCTGCTGTCCCACAACAGTTTTCATGAAGCAAGGGATGAGATGCTTTTCTGGAACCCTTTTTATTCATCTATCTTCAATCGAGTTTAACCTTCAAATTTTGAAAATTCTCAATATTTATCTTTACCAAACCTATGCATGCAATATAGTTTTGTTGTTCTACAGTTCTACTCTCTCACAACAAGTTCACAGTTCAACCGATTTTGACCTTAAAATTTTGAAAATCCTCAATATTTATGCGACCGCAATTTATGTTTATCTTGTAAATTTCAGGTACGACTAGGAGGGTTGTTTGAGTGTTCAAAATCATTCCTTATTTTTTTGGAATATCTTTTATTGTTTTCTTTTATGATGGCTAAAAAACAAATGAAGTAAAGGAAAAATAAATATTCTAAAAAAAAATACCATTGTTCTTTAAAACCAACCTCCATTGAGGTAACTGTAACTAACATTCCATCCTTATCTGGCCAGCTAAGTTGGCTTTCAACTTGATAAAATTTGTGGGCAAGACATGGTTTTGTGACGACAGTGGCATAATATTGGTGTGCGAAACTTCTTGCAACATGAAGCGGATCAATTAAAAGAGCTCCATAATTCTCATTCGCCATCCCTGCTTCCAGAATAATCAGAAACGTATAACAAGAATGAAACAATGCCGCAACATACATCTCAATTTTCATAATATACAAATTAATGGAGTTACAAATGTTATCAATGAGGAATATAAATCGACAAAAACAATAAAAGAGAGCACATCCGGATATATATATATATATATATATATACACACACACACACACACAAACACAAACTAAAGGCTTCGCAGGAAATATAAAAGTATTATTGCAGCGATCATAAATAGAAAATAAAATAACACACCATATGACAAGAGCAACTTTACTATGATAAAAATACTCGTGGAGCAACGTACAAGTTATGCTACAACCGGTGTAACATGACGCTGGTAACCGACAAAGAACATATAAATTGGTGGTGATCGAGGGTGATAAATATATAACTTAGGGTATTACAATAATAAATAGCGAATAAAACAAAATATAACATACGACAATAACAATTGTACTTCTCCCATCAACAATAGCATGAAAATAGCTACTGGTGATGTCACGAAGAAGTTATGCTACAACCATTGTAAGATGACGCACGTAAACCGACAAAGAACTTGTATCGGATGCAATAAATTACCATGAGCGAATACTTTTCGGCGATAATAAATTGCAAGTAAACAAAACTTCAATATATGATTTGTGAGGAATTGTAGGGGTGTACAGAAAACCGCTTGACCCATCCAACCCGACTAATTAACCCCAATCCAAACTAATTTTATTGGATTGAAATGACTTGGGCTGAACACGGATTATATTTTACCCCGAACCAGTATTTTGCTCCGGGTTGTAGATTTAATTATAAAATCCAGAAACAAACCCAACCCAACCCAATATAAGTAATCTATATATATATACACATATTACAAATTCATAATATCTATAAAATCTCTATCATATCTATTAAAAAATTTATTAGTTAATGTACAGGTCAAAGTCTCAAAGACTCCCTTTCATTTTCTACATAGCAACGTCGGGTCTTCATCAAAGGAAGATAAATCCCTAATTTTCTCCAAATTTTCTTCATTATTCTAATTTCGGAATTTTGTAGCAATCAAATTAGTCTCTGGATGGACATGGTCTATTAAGTATTTCAATTCATTTTCTTTGTTCACTCTAAGCTTTAAAATTTGAAATTATATTTTCTATTCTACGCCAGATTGTTGATTTCTGCATCAACAGTCTAACACATTGATGTTTAGAAACTGAAAATAACAATTTGTTTCGAATGACGGCAACCCGGCCAACCCACCCAAACCAACCCTATCCATGTTGTTGGTTCGGTCTGATTTTTCTTGTAGCCAAATTGGTTTTGACTTGAATTTATCTAACCCAATGATTATTGGATCGGGTTCCTTTTCCCCTCATAAACCGCCCAAACCGACCCATGTACACCCCTAAGGAATTGCAGATATCACTTACTAATACCGCTTACTTTACGGCGATAATAAAATGCAAATAAAATAAAACTCGAGATACAGTTTTTGCGGAATTGCAGATATCAAATCTCTAGGTAGAACCCGGTTAACCACTTCATTATAAAACCTACTGTAGAAAGTTTTAATGTACTCGTGTTCATTTCCATTTGCAATAAACATAGCAAAACAGATAACGAAATAGCTAATTTACCAGATTGTTAATCTTGATTTTAATTGATGCTCTAAGGTCTTAGTGCCTTTGGCTTGAAGACATGAAGAGATTTACACTAGTTAACACGGAACATTTGAAATTATTAGTTCATAAGTTTGTAAGCACAACTAAACAAGTCTCAAAAAGAAAAAGAAAAATAAATCCAAAGGCACTAGTTCATAAGTTTGAAACAGTAGTCCTGTTTTGTCAGGAAATGGTCTTCCAACTCCATGGGGAAAAATAAAAACAAAACACGTCCCTTTGCCAATTATTGTAAAGGCATAAACCCACATCCGGAGGTAATATACAAATAGTGAGGAGTTAGAACAGTTATACAATGAAGAATCAACAAAGACATTAGAAATGGAAAAAATCCGGAAGTAATATACTAATTAGGCAGGACATAAATAAGAGTGTTCTTTGAGGCAATAATAAACAGGGAATAAAACAAAACACAACATACGAGAAAAGTGATTTTGGTTCTGTCATCAACATACAGCGAGTGCTAATTTTTTAAATTGTGTTATATGCCAGCGGATAAAACCGCCGGTATTTGCTGTAACTACCAGCGGGTAGAACGATCCGCTGCTATAAGAAGCCTATACCAGCTGGTAACTGACAAACCGCTGCTATAAGGGCTCTACACCAGCGGCTGAATGACCAACCACTGCAATAGAGAAAACTTATGGCTGTGGGTCCGATACCCGCTGCTAAAGAACTCATTTTGCCAGCGCCTGTGTAATACCCGCTGGCATAGACATTCTATAGCAGCAGCTTTAGAAGCCGCCGGTAAAATAATCGCCGCTATAGCCTTAATTTCCTGTGGTGATAGGTGCTGGTGAAGCAACATACAAGATGTAAAATTGGTGGCCATCTAAGAGTGGTAAATAACATAACTTAGATTATTATTTACCACATTAATAAATGGGGAATCAAACAAAGGCTTAATTACTTAATGCATACCCCAGTATGTCAAAACTAACACATTGCAATCCACACAATTGTAATAGTCTAATTGCATCCCCTATTTGCGTTTGGCCAAAAAAAAAAATCACCTATTTGCAACAAATCCTACTTATTGAAAGTAGTAAAAATAAACAGTTAGAAACTTGACCGTGAATGCAATTAATTGAAGTTTATGTCCCATTTTGTGAGGGCCTTTTTGTCCATTCCCTTTTCCATATGAACATGATGAACACCAACATATCACCACTGCCACCGCCACTATTACCGCCAACAATCCAGGAAATTATTACACTGCCGCCACCACCACCACCATCTCCTAGCATTATTTCCGCTACAGCTCCACCTTCACCACTACAAATATCCACATTCCGGTAACTATGACATTGCAAACAACAAACCTAATCGGAAAATGAAAGAACACATAGGAAACCTCTTTCCTCACAAACATCTGTTTCAGTTTGTGTTATGCATCAAAAGCTAAATGAACACGGTGAAAACCCGATGCGATAATGAACTCTAGGGATGTATGGGCAAGTACTCGGGTCTTCGAGGCTTCCCCAAATCATGCCTTCTTCCCATGATGATATGACGAAGTCAATCTATTCATCGATCCATCGAGCATTGAGTTCCGAAATTGGGAAAATATTGTATGAACCCTAGAATTGTTTCTTGTCAACTATTCCTTTCCTGTTGGAATTCAGCACAATTAATCACCCTTATCGTGTTGGAGAGAACCTGAGACGAGTCTTGAAAGCCCGAGCACAGTCCCCAATTAGTCATAAATTCGAAGGTTCATCGGAAACTGGGTTGGTGGCCGCCAAATCTTTCTCCTATCGCCAATGAATTCACCTCCAACGATGTCACCATCTACGACGGCTGCCGCCCGTCGAAGGAGAATCGGATGGAGAGAGAGATATTAATCGAAGAAGCAATAGCAGGCGGGCGGCTCCTCCTTCCCTGTCCATCTTCCCCTCCATCCCGTTCTTCTGTATCGTTTTCTCTCATTTCTTTTTTCTTTTCTTTGTTTTATTGGATTCTACACCTTAATGTTTGAATATTTTCATTTGAACCCCATATCAACTTTACTTAATAAAAAAGAACCATGGTTTTTTTTTTTTGTTTTTTTTTTAATTAGATGTGTTTGTAGGTCAAGGAATAGATCAAACTACCCTCTTTTCCCGTAGTGAGTGGACGGAAAATTTTAAGTATGATTTATTGCAAATAGGAAATTGCAATAAGTCTATTACAAAAGTGGGATTGCAATCGGTTAGTTTTGGTATACTGGGGTTATGCATTAAGCCTAAGTTAAAACAAGCAAAAACAATTTTACTTCCGTCAACAATTGCATGAAAAGAGCTACGGGTGAAGCAACTTACATGTTATGCTCTACAACCGCAATATGATGAAGCAGGTCAACCAGATAGCTAATTAACCAAACAGCTAAATAGAGTTTTAAATGATGCACTAAGGTCTTAGTGGGGTTTGGTTTGAAGACATGAAGAGATCTATAATAGTTGAAACATAAAATTTGAAATTATTAGTTTAGAAGTTTGTAAGCATGCTAAACATGTCCCGAAAAACAAAAAAGTGAAGTGGTCCTGATTTGTCAAGAAAGGGTCTTCCAACTCATGGGGATGAAATGAAAACAAAAAACGTCCCTTTCACAAATATTGAAAAAATCATAAACCCTAAGAAAACGTCAAGAGGCTTTAAAAATGTAGCTGAATTACATAACCACAAAATAGATCAAACAGTATGACCACATTCTGTTCAGCTCCCATATGAACTACTTACATACAACTTATATACATATTAAATGTGTATATGTATATACATAATATATATATACATATATATATACATATATATATATATGTATAAATATACATATATATATGTATATATATATATGTATATGTATATATATATATATATGTATATATATATGTATATATATGGTCACAACATATCCAAATCAGTCCATCTTAGTCCAGAAAACCCTTCTTTAATCCAAATCAATCCTCAACATGCATCTACTCTAGATCAATTTACTACATCAAACAGATCAGAAAATCAAACTCAAACCCTTCAACATGCATGTATTTTAAACTGATCAATTCCATTTATTAGTTCATAAGCATAGAGAAACATATAACAGATCAATGAATAACTCAAACACTGATATAGAGAGCTGAGAGAGATCATGTACCTCTGTGGATTGAGAGACACAGACGAGGTATATTGAAGGAAAAACACGTTCAGATTGACTGAAGGAATGAGTGATTATGGATCGAGAGAGAGAGAGAGAGAGAGCGGAAAAAAGTTTATTCACCTTCATATTCAAGCTCAGGGTGTGTTATGGCCGCCAGCTCATCCACATACCTAAATATGTGATTCAACACGTAGTACCCTTTCTCGTGAGGAGCTAAGAAAAATGTTTCTGAAAAGGCTCGTGATGTTTCTCTTCCTCTCCATGTTCCGGTTACAACAACTATAAGCCCTCCCATTTGAGAAGACTGACAATCTATGTTTGCTATTTGGGTTTGACAGCCACTGTAGTCCTTAGCCATTATCAGATCATTGATTTTCTGTAGAAACAGACATTAGGCGTATAAAATGACAATTAACATTACCGCATTAGCATTGCCACAATTTGTGTTTCTCATTTATGGTTAGTAGGTTGTTTTAGTGATCAAATGGTTCTCTAATTTTTCTTGAAAAAATCTTTAATAAGTTAATTAATCAATGTTTATGTATGTTAGATACACACAGGACACTAATTAATCAATGTTTATGTATGTTAGATACACACAGTACACTAATTAATCAATGCTTATGTATATTAGATACACACACATGTATACAGTCATACCTATATTTGTTTTTATATGAAAGTTAAAGTAAAGAAAAATTACAGGTTCTAGCAAGAACAGTAGAGAAGCCATGATTCTTTAAAACACACCTGCACTGAGGTAACTATGACTAACTTTCCATCATGATCTGGCCAACTAAGTTGACTTTCCTCCTGATAGAATCTGTGGGCAAGAGAAGGCGTTTTCAAGAGAATGTCATAATATAGGTGTGCGAAACAGTTTGCAACATCATGCGGACCAATTGTAGGAGCTTCAGAATTCTCATTCGCCATCCCTGCTTTCAAATTAATCAGAATATTGTTAGCACGTATAATGAAACAGAAATAGCGGAGCAACAGCAACATACATCTAGTTATTGAGAATATACAAAACAATGAAGATGCTACAACCATTATACGACGAGGGATGTGATGGGAAGTTAGTCGACAAAGAACATTAGAAGTGGAGCAAATCCAAAGGAATAGACTAAAGTCTGGGCAGGAAATAACTACACCCAGCATACTTTGCGGCGTTAATAAATAGTGAATAAACCTAAAAACAACATCCGACAAGAACAATTATAATTACAACATACGTACAGGTTACACTACCATCTTTGTAAGGTGACGAATGTAAACCGACAAGACAGTGCACAATTGCAGGTGAGCGAGGGTGATATACTATCTGTGGATACACACTAAATTATTACATGGGATACTTTGCGGCGTTAATAAATAGTGAACAAAACTAAAAACAACATCCGACAAGAACAATTATAATTACGTTATACGTACAGGTTACACTACCACCTTTGTAAGATGATGAATGTAAACAGTGCACAACTGCAGGTGAGTGAGGGTGATATACTCTCTGGTGGATATACACTAAATTATTACATGGAATTCATTACAGCGATTAAAAATAGCAAATAAAACAAAACTCATGATCCGAATCTGTGCAGAATCGCAAATATCGCTTACGAAGAGGGGAAAATCTGTGGCGTCATTTACCCACATAAGTTTATTAAATGGCAAATAAAATAAAACTCGAGATGCGATTTCGGGGAATTGCAGATATTATTAATGTGTGCACATGGTTTCCCGGCCAGGGTCATTTACCCATATAAGTTTATGTTGGAATTACTGCAAAGCTATAAATCTAGGTTGAACCCTGTTCACAACAGCATATAAACCCTATTGTCTGGACGTGTTCACTCCTAGTGCAGTAAACATGACGAAAAAATATATCCACATAGCTAATTAGGGTTTTAAGGACATTGAAAACTTGAAATTTGAAGTTGTTAAAACATAAAGTTGAAATAATTAGTTGATAAGTTTGTAAACACAAGCTAAACATCTCCCAAAAAACAAAGAGAAAGAAATACAAAGTGTCGTGTTTGGTGGAAAAAGGGTCTTTCAACTCTATGGGATAGAAACAAAGAAAAACAATACAAGAGTCAATATTGGCACCCCCATTTGACCAATATTAAAAAAAGTCGAGGAACCCTATTCAGAAAATATTATCAAAGAGTGAACACATGCAATACCCAATGAACTTGCATACATGTCGATCACCCTTAAACTGTAAATCTAGACACTTGCATGGTTATAATAGATCAAAATCGGTCCATCTTAGTGCAAAAAAATGTTTTTTTTAATCCAAATCAAACCTCAGCCTGCCTCTACGCTAAATCAATCAACTACATGCATGTATTCTAAACCGATCAATAACATTTATTAGTTCATAAGCATAGAGACACACATAATAGATCAAGGAACGACTCAAACACAAATAGGGAGAGCTGAGAGAGATCACGTACCTCCGTCAATTGAGAGACACGGACGAGGTTTTTTGAAGAATAAAAACGTTCAGAGAGAGAGAGGGGGGCTGAAGGAGAGTGATTATGGATCAAGAGACAGAGGGGTGAACAAATGATGGAGAAGATAGGAGATTTTGGTCAGCATATATAGACGAAGCTGAGACGTTGGGCGGTAGTAGGTGGTAGAGATGAGAGAAACCCTACTGAATCAATGGGATTGTTTCCTATCGCATCCTCTTTTCGAACCCTAGAGGGAACTCATCGGAGCCAATATTAAAAACCCTTCAATTAACACATTGATTTATTGGACGACTGTGATTTGATGAGCAGGCAAGTTACTGTGTAACCACGCTACACTGGTCACTCATTCACTCTCATGCGTTATTTTTATTTTATATCTGTTTGGGTGGTGATTCATACACTAGCAAAAAAGCTCCTTCCACTATATTTTTGCACCTGAGGACAATTATACCCTTTCATATGTCTTCTTCTTGGTAACTAGCCAACGGTAATTAATTAAACATCTTCCTTTCTCTCTCCTAACCTCATCAATACGTCATTCTTCTTCTCCTTCGTTGTTTACCATTCAAACCTAACCATTCAATCTTTCTTTCTAGGGTAAAAGACATTTTCCACCCTTTAATTATGGATAAAAGACATTTTACCCCCCCTTTTATGGAAAAATACATTTTACACCCTTATTAACGGATGGAGGGTGGACAGATACCACCCTTCTGTTACAATCCGTTAGTGGAGGGTGCAAACTGGCTTTCTTTTTACCATTTTAGCCTTACAAATTTTAAACAAATAACACCCTTTTTTGGATCATCACATTCTTAATGTTCTTGAGCACCACCTCCACTACCACAAAATCTCTACAACCAACACCAATACCAACACCAACACCAACACCACCACCACCACCAAAATCCAATTTTGTCTACCAAGATAGGAACCAGAATACAATACTTATACCTCGTCATCAACATTGCACACATTCTCCTTGTATTTTGATTCTAAAGGTAATCTGAGACCACTATCTAAAGGATATACATCGGCTAAATTACTTGAAAAGGAGTGAATTTAGCAGTGTACAAACTGCAATCAACAAAACAGAGAGAATCACTCTGTCGAAGCTACTGCTACTTCCACCGCGGCAAAGAGATGAGTGATTTGGGAAGAGATGAAACAACCTGCTGCAACCCCCAAATCCTAACCAAGCCAAGCAATTCACCATAGCCATCACCATTACTCACCTCATAGAACCTCCTACTAAGTCCTAACCTCCACCTGAAACTCCCAAATAAGTTGCAGCAATCACAAACCCACCGGCCTTCTCACCAATTGCACCTGTAAAAATCATAACAGCCACCACCAATCAACACCGATTAAACCACCAGAACCTCTAAATTCCACGGCTAAAACCAGAACCACCGTGAGACATTCACCACCAGCACTTCGAAGCCAACAACGAGCCTTGTACCGTCCAAGAATTTTAAATCTCTGTCAAATTCCACTGGTATACACCCATCACTGTCTCCATCTCCCTTAACCCTTTCACCTACAAAGAAATCACATAGTCGAGAAGCTCAATCGATCTGAAGATCAGGAAAGAAGAAGAAGAGTAATCAGCACAAGCTCTCCGACCAGATCCGCACAAGCTCTTCGACGGCTGAAGGGGTCCCGAGTTTGCCATCGAGAGGATTCCGGAACCTGTGTGCTTCTTCGCGAAGTTCTCGTCAGAGCTTCTCATCGTAGACCGACTCGCCGCCGGTGCCGTTGCCTCTGGTGAAATCGCCTCCCCGGGCACGATGGTGATTTCCAGAGGGTTCGTGGTGTTTATGAGAAGAGTGGAGAGAGAGAGAGAGAGATAGATTTGGTCGAGAAGAGAAGAGGGAGAGCAGATCGATCGGTAGAGGGGAGAGGAAGAGAGAGAAGATAAGGTGGGTTAGGGCTGCGAAATGAGGAGGAAAGGATTTTATAGTGGGGTAATATCCGAATTTTTAGGGGTATTTTTGTCTTTTCAATCCGCTGTTAGTCTTCTGTTACTTTTTCAATTCTGACAGGGGTGCAAAATGTATTTTTCCATAAATCAGGGGGTAAAATGTCTTTTGCCCATAATTGGAGGGTGGAACATGTCTTTTACCCTTCTTTCTATCACTCTTAGCAAGATGAATCACATGCAGTTATTAAACAAAATTAGATCCCACCATAAGTTTGGTCATATATGGACACTACAGGAAATTCCGCCAAAAAGGGCACCCCAAAAGCGCCCTAAAAAGCCTCAAAACCGCCCTTTATCATACTTACGGCGGTTGAAACGGCGGTTTTACCTCCGCCGTTGAACTAAGTGTCGTATTTGGCCAAACGACGCTTCGTGCCGCCGTTAATATTAACGGCGCTTGTTAAAACCGCCAATACCAAAAACGTCGCTTTCTTTAAAACCGCCATATCCCCCCTTTTTTACTATATCCAACATTATTTTACTACTATTTTCAGTATTATGTTAATTATTTTTATATTTATTTTGTGTATATATACATATATATTCTGTTTTGAATATATAATTTAATTAATTAAAAAAAAGTTGTGTAAATACTTTTTAAGGATGTTCAAACCCAGATCGATTGCCTCAAAAAAAAAAAACCAGATTGATGATGCCCAGATTGATGATGGAGTCTTTAACAAGGATCTGGGTATACCCAGATCTTCAACATTCAAAACTAAGAAACCCAGATCTTTAACATTAAAAACTAAGAGAGATATGGGAAGGTAAGCGAGAAGGGGGTTCAGATCGAGATAGATCGCAGAATAGAGAGGGGGTCGGGACACATCGCAGAAGAGAGAAATGATTAGAGAAAGAGATAAGAGACAAAGGGGAAAGGCTCTGGGTTGCCGGTGATAAGTGTGGCGTTCTGGATCGCGGTGAACGACGCCGCAATTATGCTACTGCTGCTGCATCTTGATCCGTCGAGCAGAGAGGAGACGAGGGAGGTTGATGGCGTGGTGAAGTCTGAAGCATCCGAGAGGGAGAAGGAGAGAGATGAGTGGGAGGGAGGGAGAGAGGTGTCGCCTGTGTGACTGAAGAGGGAGGCGGTCGATTTGAGGGGATGAACAGATAGGAAGGAAGAGTTTTATAAATGTAGGGTTTCATATGGACGGTGGAGATTAAATCTAATAAAAAATTAAGAGAAACGGTGCTTTTCAAGCTTGCGCCGTTAAGTTGAACGGCGTTTTCTAGGCCGTGCCGTTAATATTAACGGCTATTAATGGAGAAGCCGCCTTATTGGTTATTACAAACGGCGCCTTCCTTTTGGCCGCCTCATTTTAGATGTTGTTTACGGCGGTTTTCTTGTAACCGCCGTTATATACGGCAGTTTTTAAAAAACCGCCCTAAGTAGATTCTAAAAACGGCGGGGGCTATATAAAAGCGCCGGGAAAGCCATTTTTTCTAGTAGTGGGAGGATAAAAATCATGAGGAATTTTCCAAAATACCCCTCTTTAGTGCTAAAATCCCAAAATGCCACCCTTTTAACACAAAATTCCAAAATACCACTCTTTTTAAAATATTGGGGATTTCTCTCGATTATGGGCAGCCCGGGCAGGTCCGGAAATATATTTAAATATTATTAAAAGATATTATCATTCAATTTAATTATCTTTAAATATTATTGAAAAATATTGTCATCCAGGTGGTTCAAACTCTTACCACCTCGCACAATGATATGGATAGTTACCACTAGACCAAAGAATGATGTTTATTAATTGTTGGACTTCAAATAATATATAATGAAATTATTACCACTTAACAATTTATACATATCTTTTTTTTTTAGTCTCTTTGAGATAGTCAATGCATCTTTTCGTATCAATTTTTGCATACACTAGGAACCTAAACAAGTTCATATTCTTCTCAAAATAAAAAATTAATGTATACAAAATTAAATATACAAACAGATCATGGAATAAAATAGTGTGTATTCAAAACCTTTAGCACTAAAAATCTCATAAAATCATTATGAATATCTTTATCGCAAGATAAGAAAGCAAAAAAATACATTGTGACTACAGCATAAATTTCATCATAGTCTCGTCTGAAAACTGAACTATCTGAAAAATCAAATAAGATCGAATATAACATAACTAGTGTACCAAAACATCCATCATCTCAAATTCAGTATTATTAACAAGTCTAAATAACCTTATAAATGTATACCTACTAAAACAAAAAAAAGTGAAATAGAAACACAACGGAAGCATAATTGCGCATATCAATTCCCGAAAATTTAACACTTCGTTCCTCTTTAGAGACGACAACCAATGTGTTTGTATGTGAATGCGTTTTCCTCCTGAAATACAATATCAACAAAATTATGGACATATACATAAAAAGTTCAAATTTATATGTTAATAAAGTTATTGTCACTTTCAATACTTACATTGACATCGGATGCGTTGAGAGATGAAAATTATGTAGATTGAGAACTTGAGACTCTAACTCTGCTCCTGATACTTCCAGCTGAGTGAATAATTGAATAGAGACTATTAGATTATAATACCAAACAGAGAATGCTAAACAAGTAAACTAACAGACTTTCATTGTTGATGTTTTCGGGATTTAAAATTCATGTCACAAGAAATCCTCTTAGTTTGTGGACGACCTTTGCCTCGCTGTAGAGCACAGTTGGGCTTACAGATTTCGCCATTGTATTGTGGCCAATAGTCTTTGTGTTCAATGGGCATTATGGTGTGTTCATAAATCTTCTTCCAAGTTCTAGCATATAACTCATCCCCAACATACTGCTTCCAATTGTATCCTAGTTTTTGACACACCGAAATTACATGAGAACATGGCATCTGATAGATAGCCCACTTTCCACATGAACAATAATGCTTGGACAACTTCACAGTTTGGAGGTTGCCACCACCCCTTGGTCTCCGTTATGTTACGACAGTGTAGACCCCTTGATTCATATGGTGTGGCTTTAGAGTATGACTACCGGCCTTCTTCTGCCAGCCACTAATTTGTTTGTGAACCCGAGAAGTGACTGCCATTTCTGACTCCTCCGATGCAGCACTAGCCTGTGCATTAATAATTTAAATACTATAATCAGATAAGATACATCAATAATGACTAATTCAAAATAAGTCATTTCAGAACGTTAAAATAACTTACCTGCTTATTTCTATGCGCAAAGAATTCAGAAAGCTTGTAAAAAATTGATTCGACCATGGCCGTTATAGGTAACGCTCGTGCACCCTTCAGTATTGAGTTAAATGATTCAACTAGGTTTCTTGTGAGGTGGCCATATCGTCTCCCCTTGTCATGAGACAACGTCCACTTTTCCACAGGGCAATTAGTCCGCAACCATTGCTCAGCTTCTTCATTAGTGGACTTGATGGTTTCCATCACTCTCTCAAATTTCCTAACCTGGTGCGTTCGCGCTCCTTGCTCCATCAAATCACCAAGCATTGCACATTTAAAAAGTTTTTCAAAATTTCCTCTGTAGTGTCTAATGCAATGACAATGAAATACTTGAAAAGGCTGGTCGGCCCAACCATTTCGACGTCTACCTACAACAAATTTGATTGTATTACTTCTGTCTGAAATCAAGCATATGCCCACACGCGTTTTTGCAACATGTGTCCTCAAAAACCTAAGGAAGAACTCCAACATCCTCTGATTCTGTGTCAACAACCGCGAAAGCAAGAGGAAATATCTGACCATTCGCTTCTAGGCTATTAGCAATAAGTAAAACACCCTTGTATTTTCCAGTAAGAAAAGTACCATCAATAGCAACCAATGGTCTACAGTGATTAAAGCCATCAATGGAACCCTTCAAAGCCCAAAATACATAGCGAAACATGCGATCACCGGGTCTTACTGGTGCACTTTCGAAGACAACAGATGTTCCAGAGTTATAATTTTGCATTGTAAGATTGAATCTTGGCAATTCCTGATAAGAATCCTCCAAATTTCCAAACACTTGCTGCATGGCTGTATTTCTGGCAATGCAAGCTTTCTTTTTTGAGATAGAAATGTGTTTCTCTTGTATGAATTGGACTATTTGAGAAACTATCATATTAGGATTAACTCGAACTCGTGGATCAATTAATTGAGAGACAAATTTAGATGTCATTTGAGTGTGGTCGGAGCCCTCTATCATATACAAGCATGTATGTGGCCCTTTGTATCTTGTAATTTGCCATTTCCCTCCAAAACGTTTCTTGCTCCTTGCCCAAACTTGTCAACTACATTTTGCTTCAGTACTCTTAAGGCATATCATATTCAATCTAGTCGCGTCTGATTTAGGAGAACAAAATGGTCGATTCCTGGAAAGAGAATACACCTTCATTGACTGTTGGAGGCTATGTGTATCAGGAAACATTAGTCCAACAACTGGTTCTTCTGTTTCTGGATTCCACTCGGATCCCAAATGGTATGGACTGCTTGCACCATCAGAACTGCAGTCTATCGCCTCCATATTAACCTGTGAAAATGTAGTGGACCTAGGCACATGCATATGGGTCGATACATCAAGAACACTTGTATCACCATCTCCCACTCCTAATCCGTCTTCCCCATCGTTCTAGTCATCATCAATTGCTTCTTCAAAGAACTCTTCACCATCCTCATGATCTAGTTCTTCAGTGGAGAGACCATCTCCTGTCAACATTCCACATGGAGCATAACGTTATCACGATCATCATCATCATAATCATCATCATGATTATGTGGTTCTTCAAAATTCAATTGTGACCCCATTGTAATGCTAGGAGATTTTTGACATAGATTTTGAGTTGGAGGAACGTAAGAAACTCTAGAGTCAGGAAATGATATACCACGCTCAAAGGTTGGCACTGGTGACGAAGGCTGCCGTAATGCATCTTCAGTTACCTGAGAGAGCAGCGAAACAAAAGTACCCAATGTTGGACCATCTCCATCACCCAGCCCATGCTCTGGCCCTCCTCCACAAAATTCCAAATAAAGATCAACATGCCTGAATACGCCATCTCCCACAATCTGTAGCATAGACTCAACAGTATCATCGTCGTCAACAACAAATGTACTATAGACCACACGATGTTGTGCACGTACCACCCCTGGCCATCGACACATGATCTTAGAAATTACGCCTTCTTGAGCCACATATTTATTTCCATTCAATTTGTTGAGCAACTCGTCATACTTGACAGTGTTGTCCACCACCATAACTCGTTTATGCTCCTTGTCATACGATATGCCTTCATCAGTATTGATTACAATACCACCCCAGTACAATAGCAACATAACACGTGACAACATTGAACCTGTCAAACAATCAATTAACATCAACAATCATTATTAGTGAAAACATAGCCCCACGTTTTTTACGATAAGTCGGACACGATACATTATTTTTCAAAACTGTTTTTGTGGGACGTTATATACCCTTAGATGATTGTTCATTCCAATTTTAATCGTATTTCGATGAACGTTTTGAGGAAAATCAAGGTTTGAATCTAAACTGTCAAATTTTAACTTTTTGAGCAATTTCAGCCCAACGTTTTTTACGATAAGTCGGACACCGTTCATTAATTTTTCATAAATGTTTTTGAGGGACGTTATATACCCTTAGATGATTTTTCATACCAATTTTCATCGTGTTTCGATGAACGTTTTGAGAGAAATCAAGGTTTGAATCTAAACTGTCAAATTTTAACGTTTCTGAGCAGTTTCAGCCCAACATTTTTGACGATAAGTCGGACACTGTTCGTTAGTTTTCAAAACTGTTTTTGAGGGATGTTATATACCCTTAAATTATTTTACATACCAATTTTCATCGTATTTCGAAGAACGGTTTGAGAGAAATCAAGGTTTGAATCTAAACTGTCAAATTTTAACGTTTCTGAGCAATTTCAGCCCAACGTTGTTTACGATAAGTCGGACATCATTCATTATTTTTCAAAACTGTTTTTGAGGGACGTTATGTACCCTTAGATGATTGTTTATACCAATTTTCATCATATTTTGATGAACGGTTTGCGAGAAATCAAGGTTTGAATCTAAACTATCAAATTTTAACGTTTCTCAGCAATTTCAGCCCAACGTTTTTTATGATAAGTCGGACACTGTTCATTATTTTTAAAAACTGTTTTTGTGGGACGTTATATACCCTTAGATGATTGTTCATTCCAATTTTCATCGAATTTTGACGAACGGTTGGAGACAAATTAAGCTTTGAATCTAAACTGTCAATTTTAATGTTTCTCAGCATTAGTAAAACTGTTCTGTTACCCTATTTTCATTGAACCTTAATATGCACATTGAACTCATGGATCAAACTTTATGAAATCATATAGTCCAACAATTTAACCAATCCTTCGTGGATTCATTAATAGTCTTCGATGAAATAGTAAGAAAATGATCAAACAACACTATTCGCGAGGTTTAACTTTCATAATCAAGTCAAACACCATTCTTAGGATTTCAAAGAAAACAAATCAACACTCAAACCTCAATTCCATTGAAAAAAACGAATGGGACAAATTGAACAATCGAAAAGACCTGCAATATGTAGAAAGAAAAATAATTGTTCCTCCACCCCCGCCGATCCACGAGAGTAGATAGAAGAGAACAACACAGACTTCTTAATATCAACAACGATACCACCACCGCTACCACCACTATAGAGGACGAGGGAGAAGGGTTTTCACAAAGACGAACGTGATTATTTTTCTAATCGTAACTTTTTTCTTTTTTTAGGTTGACTTTTTTCTTTTATTAAAATTGTTTTAAATAAACTGTTTTTTATTTTAATTTTCATAAATTGCAATATTTTCCCGGACTGCCCATAATCGAGAGAAACTCCAATATTTTTACAAAGAGTGGCATTTTGGAATTTTGTGTTAAAAGGGTGGTATTTTGGAACTTTTACTACTAAATAGGGGTATTTTGGGAAATTCCTCTAAATATCATAGTGGGTTTTACCAGTCACGATGGAGTTAAAGGGAAAAGTATGTACGAAATTATTGTCTCTCCCACAATCCAACTACAACAAATGAATCGACACGACTACACCCAGCAAATTCGTTCCCGAAAATGGGTTATTGGGTTCAAGTATTGTTCTCCATCTTCAACTGCCTTAGAATTCAGTGGCCGAGATTGGCGGTCGAGATTTTCTAGCAACTCGGACATTGACGGAAGGTCCGACTTCACCGGGAAGAATCGAACGTAGGAACAACCTTTCAAACTTCTCTAATTTTTGTTCATGAAACTTAAAAAAAAATGAAACAGTTTTTTAGAGCATTAGGGATTACTTAACAGCAACTGCATTGATTGAATTACAACCACCATAGCAGTGTTATGCCGAGTATCATGGATGGTGGAAGAAATCAAGACTTGAGGCACGATGAACGTTTTCTTTAAGGGATAAATCGCCCCCACTATGCTGCCGGGTTCTGGCGATTCCCCTCCAGGATACAAAAAGTCGCGTCGGTTCTACAACCAGCAATCTGCAGAAGTTCTCTAGAATTCTCTGTGAAACTATGATTGAAACTGATATGGAATCTGCTGGGTGTTTGGCTTATTTATAGTTCACGAAATATCATGAATGAAAGGGTGTGTTTGTTCATAACAGTTGTGACTGTTTATAACTATACATCCCTTCACCAACCGAAAAGTAACTGCCATAACCGCCAGCAAAATAAAAACAAAAAATAGTTATTAGTTAAACTAACTCACGCCACACGAGCACGTCGCCAAAGTGCCTAAGTGCGCCTATAGGCGCAATGACCACTCTATATATTAACTCACTTTAATAGCATTAATGTGTTCCGATATATAAAGTGAACAATAACTATAGTTTCCGAGATGTGGGACAAAACACTCTTAGCTTTTACAAGCTATTTACAACAATCCCCCACTTAGCTGGTAAATTCCAGTTCAATCGTGATAGATTTATGCTTACAATAAGGTGTCTCTCGACTTAAAACCCAATTAGTTTAAATACTTCAAATTTCTAATAAAGTATTTGGTTTCCGCAGATTAAACCAAAACCCTAGAATTAGAAGCGGAAGTATCACACACATAAATCTATCCAGTTTCGGTGAGTAATTCACATTATTTTAGCACCTTAAGACATGTGCTCGATCCTGGATTCATAAACATTTACAAAAGTAAACCTTTAAAACTTTTTTTAGAATCGGCTAAACTTCTTATGTTTATATAGGTGAAGTTTCATCTTCGTGGTATCTATGTTACCTCGAAGATATGAACTTCATCAAGAGTCTTAACTCACCCTCGTAAGTATTACACTGAAAATCTTAGAATGGGTACGTAAATTATCAGTGTTTTCCCGATCATTATGCAACTTGTTTTTACCCATTAAACCTCGTTTAGCAATTAAGCATAAGGTTGGGTTCCCGCTACATGTGATCGTAAGGTTTTAAACCCATTATATTAGATGTTTTCCTTACTAAGTCTCTGCAAAGACCCTTAGTAAACGGATCAGCCAAGTTTTCGCATGACCGAACATAAACTATGGTAACAATACTATCACAGATTAACTGTCTTACATATTCATGTCGGAAGCTAATATGTCTAGATTTTCCATTATTCACTTTATTATATGCTCTAGACATTGTAGCTTGACTATCGCAAGACAAAGAAATAGATGGCATCGGTTGTGGCCACAAATTTATATCCAATAGCAGATTTCTCAACTATTCTGCTTCTTTCCCTGCAGCCGCTAAGGCAATAAATTTTGAATCCATTGTTGAATGAGAAATACATGTCTGTTTCTGGGAACCCCAAGAGACTGCTCCTCCTCCAATCATAAAGATCCAGCCAGAAGTTGGCTTATTGTCACCCGCACCAGTTATCCAACTAGCGTTTGTGTAAACCTCAATTACCGTTGGGAACTTATTATAAAATAATCCCAAGTTGGAAGTCCGTTTGAGATAACCGATAATTCTACCAACTGCTTTCCAATGCATGGCACTAGGATTACTTGTGTATCTTGCGAGTTTACAAACTGTGAAGGAAATATCAGGTCGAGTGCAATGCATTGCATACATCAAACTCCCAATGACACTAGCATACTCTTATTAAGCAACCGCTCTGCCATCATTTTCAGTCAGTTTTACCGAAAAATCATAAGGTGAGTTAGCTTCTTTAAATCCTAAATGTTTGAATTTAAGAAGCAACTTTTCTATGTAATGAGATTGACATAAAGAGTAAACCCTACTATGTTTCTTCATCTTGACACCTAACATAGTATCAACCTCATTAAGATCTTTCATCTTAAATTGGGAGGTCAAATACTTCTTAGTTTATGAAATCCCTTCCATATTAGTCCAAAAAATAAGCATATCCTCCACAAATAGCCAAATAATAACAACATAACGATCCGTAAATTTCGAATATATGCATTGTCTGCATGGTTGTGCTTAAATCCATGGGATAAAATAACGACATCAAACTTTTCATGCCATTGTTTCGTTGTATGCTTTAATCCATACATGGACTTAACAAGTTTGCAAACTTTCTTTTCGTTATTTGGCATCACGAATCCTTCCGGTTGTTCCATATAGACTTCTTCATCTAATTCACTATTTAGGAAGGCGCTTTTAACATCCATTTCGTGTATATGCAAATTAAAAATGGAGGCAAGTGCCATCAGCACTCTAATGGATGTTATTCTAGCCACGGGTGCATAGGTAATCCACACCCCTTTTCTGCTTGAAAACTTTTGCAACCAATCTAGCCTTAAAGGTTTGTAGTGACCCATCAGAATTATATTTTCTCCTAAACACCCATTTGCACCCAATAGGCTTTGAACCCCGAGGCAAATCGACTAATGTCCAAGTATCATTTGATAATATCGAGTCCATTTTTTCGTTTGTAGCCTCTTTCCAAAAACCTGAATCTCTAGAAGCCATAGCTTCAGAGAATGTTTTTGGTTCATCTTCCGTATCGAGTGCAATAGGAATTTTCTTTAGGACAGTTTCTCTATCTCCTTCCATAAGAAAGACAAGAGAATGTGGTGAGGCAAAATCAGGGCCCAATCATTTTTCCTTCCGTGCCCTTTGACTTCTCCGAGGAATTTCAATATCATCGGAAGCCATTCTCTTATTTCCAAGAGATAGGTCAGGACTCATTGTTGGAGTAGGTTTTGACAAGTTGGAATCATCGATAAATTTATTTTCAATAAATTCTAGGTCCCTTGATTCCACTATTACATTGGATTCTAAATCCAATAACCTGTATGCCTTTGAGTTTTCGGCATATCCAACAAACACGCTCTTGAGAGCTCTTGGACCTAATTTTGTTCTATTAGGGTCTGTAACATGATAAAAGGCCATGCATCCCCATACCTTAAGGTACTTCAAGTTTGGCTTCAGCCTTTCCATACTTCGTAAGGTGAAACTTTTAATTTCCGTGAAGGAATTCTATTATGCAAATAAAAGGCGGTAAGTAACGCTTCACCCCACAAAGAGGATTTTTAATTTCGCGTTCAAGAGCATAGAATTGGTCATATCTACTAGCGTCCTATTCTTCCTCTCAGCTGAACCATTTTGTCGTGGCGTGTATTCTGCACTAGTTTGATGTACAATACCATGCTCTTCACAATACGCTGAAAATTCATGAGGAAAATATTCACCACCTCTATCGCTAGGAAGAGTTTTAATTTTCCTTTCCATGAGATTCTCAACTTCAGCCTTATAACACTTAAATCTGTCAAAGGGCTCATCCTTAGTTTTCATCAAATAAACATAGGTATGTCTAGAACAATCATCAATAAATGTTATGAAATACCTATTACCACCTCTAGGAACTATGCCATTTAATTCACAAATATCATAATGCACAAGTTCTAGAAGTTAAAATTTTCATTCCACACTTGGGAAAAATTTCTTAGTCATTTTCGCTTGTATGCAAATTTCATATTTTGAGTCGTGATTACTAGTGCAAGATATCAAACCATCTTTTCACATGAATTTCAACGATCTAAAATTTAAATGCGCCAAACGAGAATGCCAAAAAGAAATAGAGTCAATCATGTAGATAGAACTAGCATTTATTTCATTAATAGATAACTTTAAAATCCCATTACAAGCATAGCCCTTTCCAACAAACATGCCAGCCTTAGATAAAATTACATTGTCAGCCTCAATCATAGCCTTAAAGCCGTTCTTAGAAAGAAGATTAGCCGACACCAAATTCGTCTTGATTTCAGGAACATAGAGAACATTCTGCAGGGTCAACTTCTTCCCGGAGGTGAATTGGATTTGAATATTTCCCTTTCCGAGAACCTTGGCTGCATTGTGATTTCCCATAAGAACTTCACGTTCGTAGTGAGTCTCTTCATAATGCACAAAAAGCGACGTGTTGTTAAAAACATGGACAATAGCCCCAGAATCATACCACAAATCATCAAGAAACCATCTTCAGATGCCATGTTCAACTCCATTATCATGCCAATATACATGTCGGAAACCATTGAGACTACTTCAGAAACTGAACTCTCAATGACATTAGCCTGTTTGGAATTTCCGTAAGACGTTCGAGAACATAATCATCCACAGCTTCTTTCCAATGAGGGATTTGTTGAAACTTTTTACGTTTATAAAACCTAACCCCTTTAAATGTAGGTTTCTTCAACTTCTTCCACGAAATCAAGTTTCCTCCCTTTTGACCCTCTTGCTTTTATCACCAGAACATGCTTGTAATAGCTTCTAGTTTGGCACACATCTGTTTTGGGATACTGAAGCAATTCATAGTGTAAACAAGTATAGCCTAGATAACCGCTTTGATCAATATTTTTTTGCTGTTGTAGAGAGACCCCCTTGCTTCATGTTCTTAAATTTGTTTGCAACTTTTTCCGGAAAACTCGCAAAAATGGTGTTCTTGCTCTTCCCAATTGATGTGGGTAAGCATAGGTACTTCTCATGAGCCAAGGCTTGCTTTATTCCCAAAAATTTACTCAAACTCCACTTGTCTTGAGTGGAAACATTTCCAGAAAACACGACCGAAGACTTCTCAAAGTTAACTTTTTGACCAGAAGCCGACTCGTATTTTTGTAAAATTTCCTGCAAAACAGTAATATCAGTAGTTTATGCTTTAAAAAAATATTACTATCACGAGCAAAAAATAAATGAGAGATAGTATGACCTCCATTCGAGGCTGAGAGCCCTGAAAGTTTCTTCTGATTCACAAGTTCTGTAAGACTTCTAGAGAGAGTTTCGCTACATCAGAGAAATATGTGTGGAGAAAACGGACATCCCTTACTACGACCCCTTTGAGCAATAATATTTCCTCTAACATTTCCCCACATAGAGAGGGAAAAAGTAGCGGTTCTAATGCTCTTTGCGACCAAGCCGATCCATATCTCACTCAAACCCAGTTTTGCCATTGTAGCTTCTAGGATACTCCACTCAACCTTGTCGTAGGCCTTAGCCCTATCTAGCTTTAACGCCATGTAAACCGTTTTTCCTTTCTTTCGAACTCTCATAGAGTGAAGTATTTCATGAGAAATCAAAATATTATTGGTAATCAAGCGTCCGGGGAAAAAAGCGCTCTGATATTTCGATATTAAGTCGCTGAGAAATCCTTTAAGTCGACTCGCCATAGTTTTTTTCACGAATTTATAAATAGTCGAACAAAGACTAATCGGGCGCAAATCACTCGGCTTCCTCAGTTGCTTCATCGTTGGTATAAGAGCAATAGTTGTTGGATTGAAATCAGACAAACTGCGTTCTCCATTTAAAATTTCAAGACACGTTTCACTAACCTCATCACCAATCAAGGGCCAGTGTTTTCTATAAAACCCTGCTGAGAAGTTGTCCTGGCCAGAGGCCTTCCATGGAGCCAATTTGCTCAGATCTTCCTCGATATCACCACGAGAAAACAACCTGTCTAGCTCGGCCGTTTGCTGCGCTGAGATGCTTGGCGGCGTTGCAGCTAGCAGTTGGTGAATCTCTTCGGTACTCGAATGATTAGACTCGAACAACTTCCGAAAATAATTCTCAAGAATAATAACCATATCATCATCGTTATTGTTCCACGTGCCCTACTCATCTTCAAGACCGCGGAGGTTGTTCATTGATCTATAAATTGTGGCTTTTGTGTGAAAAACCCGTGTGTTGCGATCCCCTTTCTTCAACCATTGTGTTCTTGAACTCTGAGCCCACATATCTTCTTCTCGGGAAAGAAGAGTATTGACCTCATCTTTTAGCTTACAAACTTCTTACCAATCGGTTTCCCCCATACTACGATGTTCAATCAACTCAATACTTTTCTGAGCTTTTTTCAGTCTAGCCCTTACCTTACCGAAGATAACTTGTTCCCAAACTTTGATCCTCTTGCTTCTCATCCAGATTTAATCCGCTGATTTCAGCGCATGTCGAGACCATAATTTGGTCAAAATCCTCATTTGTTAGCCACATGGATTCGAACAAAAACCGAGGCTTCTTCATCTTCGTTGTGGCACAAATTAATTCACTCGTAATGTGATCGGAATTCGTGCTCGTAAGGTGATTGACCTGGGCATTACCGAACTTATGAAGCCATGCCAAGTTAACCACGACGCGATCTAACCTTTCCCGAATTCGAACCCCGTTTCTTGGATTGCTCATGCAAGTAAATTTGTTGCCATTAAAGCCCAAATAAAACAAGTTATTGTTTGAAAGAGCTTGTCTAAAGTCTTCAATAAGTTGAGGATATGCGGTCGAACCCCCCTCCTTCTCCTCACTGTTCTCCATGGCGTTAAAGTCCCCAATAACACACCACTGCGTTTCATCATCACTCTTGAGGTGAGAGAAAAGCCTCCAAGAGTAATACCGTTCTTCACTTACCGAATTGTCATAGAATACGTGAGATGCCACCACGGACAGTCCTCAACTGTTCTTACCATAACCAATACAAAAATGTAAACGAATTAAAAGTGTTACCTCCATATCCTCCTTCCAAAGAAAAGCTAAGCCACCCCCTCTACCAACAAAGTCCACATAGATACCGTCCGAATAGCCCAACTTGATCCTCACCCCTTCCATGTCACTTGCTTTAAACCTAGTTTCCATAAAAAATAATTAAATTGGGTTGCTTAGCTCGCGAGAGTCTTTGCAAGCTAAGAACACTACGGAGGTTCCCAATCCCTCAGGTGTTCCAGCTCAAAACATTCATTGCGCTTGGCGACTATGCTTAGCATGCGCCGCTAATGTTGCATTTGGGTTCTTTAAGGCTCCCCCATCCTCTGTGTCTCTAATTGCCACACCCAGACCCTGAATTCTCAAATTACCAACTTTTGCTGTGATCATTCTCCTGTTCTGTTGTTTCTCGTTTGCGTTCGGGGTCAAACTTGCATCCATCTGTTTTCGCTTAGGCGAGGCATCTTTCAGTTTGTGAACAGCCGTTTTATTATTGTTGGTTGCAATTCCTTTACCTTTATCTCTTGGAGCATATTTTTCATGACTGTTATTTTTCCTACAGGGTTTTTTAAAACCTGTGTTGGCTTCTGTGGCGTTCTGACCGCCTCACGTCCTCTTCCATATGAGATTTTGAATTCAAAGACACTTTCTCTACTTCGGTAGTTTGCTCTTGGCTCTGTTACTGTACTTTAGAAGCCTCTTCGTCCTTCTCTCCATTGGTTTTGGCTTTACCGCCCTGCTCCTTCTTCCCGCTTCCACTATTTTTCTTTCTCGGGGGCGGTTTGTGGAGTAAGAACGAGCCATACCCATGTAGATGTGATTCCTTCCTTTCTTCACTTGTGGAGCACACATCGCTAAGGTGTGATACAACCACACTACCCGCACATGTGCGGGCTGTGTTCATATTTGTAATCAATCAACTTTCTCTCTCCGAAAGCTTTTATAAATCTACTACTACATAGGGGTTTTGTAACGTTGATCTTCCTTCTAATGTGGACATAATCTCCATCTGGAACTGATAAGATGCTACTATCCTCGCCAACAATTTCTTCGAGGCTGCTAACATGATGTTTCGCGGCCTCTGGTTTGAGAAAACATGTTTGGAGATTGAGCACTTAGACCCATATACCAGTTTTATGAAACATTGCTGGATCCACTTTCATTATCTTGTTCCACGACACTAGAATCAACAGGCTGTCATCAAAGGTCCATGGCCCACCGGACAAAACCTTCTCCTTTGTTTCACTGTCGGGGAAACTGAAAAAAATTACATTGGGACTGGTTTCGAAGATGCCAATCTTCTCTCCGTTGATCCATATCTTCTTGAAGACGATTTTCATCGCCCATGTTGCACTACCCCTGGTATGACGAAGGAATCCACAAGACAGTGCTTGAACTCTCTAATGGCTTCCGTACAAAAGATGTCCTCAAAAATCGAATGTGTCTTCCTCCTCCCCTGTATACGGTCTCGCCTTCTCAGAGTCCACAGTTTCTAACGCCGGAGTGCTGTTAATACTGCTCGCCATCCCTGCGGCGGTACTAGGGTTTTCACTATGTTGTAGAGCACTAGGTCAAACTCATAACAAAATTTTGACTCAAGTATAGTTTTTAGCTAATATGGACACACTGTTTGAGTAGAGACAAAGATATAGAATAAAATTTTAACAAAAGGTATTAACCGAAAGTTACCAAATTAGGAGCAAGCTGCGAACAAAAAAGTTATCAACGGTTCTCTATTATTAGTATTTTTTCTCTTTACTAACGGACCATAATTGACACAAAGACTATAAAGACTATCGTTGTCCCCTTACAACCAGGAAAGACTATTGTTGTTCTTAACTAAGAATAACATAGTGTGGTGGACATCACAATACTGAACAAAAAAGTTGTATTGTGATTGTTATTTAGTGATGACCCAATTTGTTTTGTTAGAAGAAAACAGTAAATAATCTGAAGAACGAACTTACGGATCAATAATCTGTTGAATGCAGATACAAGATGTTGAATAACATCCTCGTACATAGACGATCTCCGTAAGACAATATTCTTTCCCCACTGTATGTGCCTTCAGGTTCCTGCAGTGGCGACCTGTCCCCCAGTATAGAAGTTCTTCCCGAGTGGCAGGGTAGCACGGGACTCCAACACACGAGGCAAGAGACTTGCTTACGAGAAGGGATAACCTGTGAAGGGAGAGGTTGAATGCTGAGGAATTCGGAATGACAAAATGGGAAGGAGAGGGTGCCTTTTGTAGGCACTAAACAGGGACAAAGAAGGGACATAACCGTTCAAAATGACTGTCACTGTCATAAAACAGTTACAGTTATTTAACATAGTTAAAAATCGGGTTAGGTTATTTTATGTTAAATTTTGTGGGTTAAAAATGGTTACTGGCCAAAGAATAAATAGTCTAGAGAAAGGCCCAAGAAACCCAAGCCCACGCCCCGGCCCGTGCCCGAACCCGAGACCGAGCCGACCGGCGACGGCGCGTGGTGGTTGGGACCATGGCTAGTTCCTCCCTCCTGCACAAAATGTGCTTCGCCCAAAAGGCGTTCCCTTATAGTATATGGTTGAAGTATATGAACACTTCACTGATTCAATCATTATCTTCCTCGTGATGTGGGATGATTTCTTTTGCGAACATAAACTGTAACACCCCTAATTTCCGAGGGTGTTCAAGTCTTTGGGGGTGAATTTGTAAATAGTCTGTCATGACTTTATAGTTGGCATTTTGGAGTATTGGCAATATTTGGAAGTTGTTATAATGATTTTGGAAGCACTAGAAATATTTGGGGTGGTTGTGCAATTCTCTGAAAATTAGCAGTTGGGTAATTCTAGTTAGCACCCCAAAGTTTAAAAAAGTACACTTTTACCCCTTTGCATGTTGGAAACTTGTCCAATCCAACTTGACACTTCAGTAGATGAGGAGTCAACACCTCCAACTCCCCACTTCACCATCAGAATCTGAAAAAAAAGTCTTTCTCTCTCTCTCTCTCATCCATCATCTTCATCCTCATCTTCTTCCTCTTTCTTCACTATGAAGATTCACCACCACCACCAAATAACTCTACCATAAGTCCACCTCTCCCAGACCTGCTACTACCGGAGGTAGCCACCAACCCCAGGAGTAAAACGCACAAATCGATTCTGGAAAACGAGGAGTAACGAGAGAGAAAACCCGATTCAAAGGTGAGGAACCCTATGTTTTCCTTGTCGAAATTCTTCGTTCTTGATGTTATTCGAGCTAATTGAACCTTGTTTTCATGTTCTAGGAGTGATTCCGCACCTGGAGAGTCCAAGATTGCGCTCTGAATCGACCATTTGTGCCCCGCCGGAGTTTGGGTTCGGAACCCGATGGGGACCGCCGACGAACGTCGAACTTCGGCGTTTGCTTCGTTCTGGGCCGTTCTTCCCCTCCATGCGACTTCCCCTGTGATCTCTAGACATCTGAGAACTCTTCAATCAGCCCAAAAATGGCTGGGAGTTTGTCGGAGCACCAAATCCAAGCGGGTTAGTCGCTGGTTTCCTCCATGGCCACTGGAAAAGCGCGGAGCTCGGTACGACCTTCACCCTTGCTTTTTATGATCTCTTTTAAGCATCATTATGCTCCTAGCTATGTCGTGAACCTGCTTGAATGATCCAAATCTGCCCAGAATGTGGTTAGGATCAAGTTTGATTCCTTGTTTCATGAATTTTTGTTCTTTTTTTTTCCAGAACATAAACTGCTCATGTTCAAGTGTTCGTATCTCCCTCGTAATTTAATCCCTTTTGAGTGATCTTTAGCTTTCTGGAATACTCGGATGATTGTCTACAACTTTCTTGTTTTATGTTTTGTCAAATTTGGCCTCTAAACCGCCTGAATCTGTTCTGAAAGTAGGTTGCTTGTCTTTGTTCGTTGCTGTCAAAACACTGAAAATATTCTAAGCGTGGCAATGTGAGATGAACGTCTATTATCAAACGATCATAAGTCTCTCCATTGTTCATGAAATATTGTGTTTATTTCTTCTATGTGTAGCTGGTACATAATACTTCATTTTTTCATCTCCGGGCCATCTTAAATTTTGTAACGGATTTCTCACAAATCAAGACTAAAGTTGTTGCTTTGAACTCGTGTAAACCTCTCGAATCTTCCTAAGTGTTGAATCGTAATTTTCTTCGAACTTTGACTAGCGATTTATCTTTGAATACTTGGAGTTTTTAGAAGTTCAAATATGTTCTGGAATCCTTGAAATATCATCTTCAAAACCCTATTCCAAGTTTCTCAAAAATCCTTCCCAACAGATCGTAAATCAGTCGCGAAATTGACTACTTGAAACGAATTTTCGCTATCGTTGACCTTCGGTTTTGACAATTTGAATGAAATTTTTGGCCTTAGCGTTTTTCATGAAACTTGTTCGTATTCATATCTTGAGTCATAATATAGAGTTTCACCAAGTTTGAATTTTCCAAAACCCTATTTTGACTGATCTAGATAAGTGGGGAAAAATAGATATTTCACTTAAGCTTTGAACTGAGATCAAGTTAGTAACTTGGAGTTTGTCAGCATGTCTTGTATGGATATTTGGAGTACTCGCATTTCATTCTCGGCTAGGGTTGACCTAGTTAACAGTTGGGGCCTTATTGCAGTTTTACAAAACTTTAGGGGCCTAAGTGTAACTTATTGAAAGTTGTAGAATTCGATGCTAAGTTCATATGTGAGAGTTTAGAGTCATTCTTACATATTTTTGGACCAATATGAGTATAACTTGGGGTCCGGGCACAGTCAGGGACTGTATTAGAGAGTTTAGGAGTATCAGGGGCGTTTTGGTCAGTTAGCTTGCATGACATGCTTTTTATTCCATTCTTGCACACAACCTCATATAGAGAGTATATGCTAATAGGTTCTATACTTTACTTGTGTATCCAGCCGTTGTTAAAGATCGTTCGAAGTAGACGTATGTATTCGTGCTGCCGCATTGACTGTGAGACCCAGCTTCGTATGAGACCAGTGTCCTCCCTGGAGTGCTAGCTTTGCTTTTCGCTTTCCGTGGATCAGTGGTAAGTACATACGTGCGACCCTTAATTATCAAAATGTGCGTATGTGTATGAAGTTTTGAATGAACGCTCCGTTATATGAATAATTATGAGAATGCATGTTTTCCACTCGAAAGTTGTTAAACTATTTTATTCATCTCATTTGAGAACTCTCAGAAATTACTTGTGAAATGTTGATATTCTGATTTTGGTTATGTGAAAGAGAATAAATAAAATACCTCTAATAGACTTAGGATGATGTATAGAGTTCAGTTTATTTATGGCACCGTCAGGAGGGGCGAAGCGATCCTCCGGTTACTTATGGCTATGACCATCGAAGCAATGCTGCATATTATTGGATAGAACTTAATTGAGGCCAAGGGGTTTTTAGAGCTATAGAGTGCTACTTATAATTGTAAGGATCACTACGGTATAGGGGTGTCGACACTTAAGGCCTGTGAGCGGAGATTGATGTATGGGCTCCCTTAAAGCTCGGGTGAAATAGGGTTTGATAGACCCTATATGGAACCCTTTGTGATTATTTCGTGATCCCTCTGTTTACATCGATCCTGCTGGTGGCTTTAGACATGCCTCAGCTAAACTTAATAGATAAATTGGACTTGAAAGAAAGTTTGACTACTCTATTGATGTTGTTTGTGGCTCTGGATATGCCATAATCGATTGATATGATTTGAAAAGCTTTGGCTACTCATAAACTAATATCGTTATCAACCTAAATGGACTTGTTTACTCTGGATATATTACCCAATACTCGTGGTTTCTTAATGTTCATAAATTGAGAGATTTTTGTTACTCGGTTACTTTTAGTCGTTCCGAGTTCCCCAAGCTGTTAGTTTTACTGTTTTAAATCTTCGGATTTGTTTCATCTCATGATTTTGTGCCACTCGTTGCTTTACATGTCGTAGTGTGTATCTACTCATTTTTTACTGATCATTTTCTTCAAAACTGCGTCGGCTTTTTCCATTTTAAAACCGTAGGTCATCAAACAAGGTGTGGGTGGGAACGTGGATCGAGACGATGATGCGAGCTTAAGTAGATCACTTAGTAGATCATAAACATTTTTTTTTTCAAATTGTACTTATTTTTTGTGAAATATTTGTTGTATACATTAAATGACATGTAATCTTAATAGTGAATATTCTACTTTTGGTCATCGATTGTCTCTTTAACCCTGAACCGAGATCCTGGGTCGTTTCAAAAATCCGAACATAAACCCCCCAAATTCAACGTCTTATGGAGCATTCTTCTCTTAATGGTTTTTTACGAATGAGTTATCGAAACGATCACTAAGTTACCCACTACATGATTGTGCAATTGGTGTTGTTAAATCTCAAATGAGCCGGGTTAAAACGAGCTCAAAGTCATGTAAAAATCGAAATATCGAAGACCATCTTTCCAACACTTAGCAATTTGTGTTAATTCGTATAATTAGTTTATGTCGTTTTATATTCATTAATTATTATTTTTGGGAGTGTAGCGTATTAAGTTAGTCCAGGGGTATTATGTTAGCAAGTAGTGTCAATTCGTTTAACTAGTTTATGTCATTTTATATTCATTCCGATTACTGTGGGGGCGGGTAGCGTATTAAGTTAGTCTTGGGGCAGGTGTCTTTTAGTTAAAGTTGTTTCTACGAAAATAATGTTTCATTCGTGATTTGGAGACCATCGATCAGAAACTCAGTTTTTGGGTTAAAACCCTAGTGTTTGTGTGTGTAGTGTTTTTGTGATTGCATCTTGCTGTCAAGTAGAGCTTCTTATTCGATTAACCAATGCCGGAACCGAACCGTTTTTACCGGTTCTTTCGGTTCCGGTTCAGTTATATCCGGTAAGGTAGTATCGTCTTTTTGGTTAAACCGAAACCAAACTTTTTCAAAAACTTGAAACCAAACTGGGACCGGTTAACCGGAACCGGTACTTCGGTTCATTTCGGTTAACCGGTTCCGGTCCATTACATTTTTTTTGGTTTTTTTATGGTGTAAAAAATAATTAGAAAACATAAAAATAGCCAAATAATTATAACAAAGAAAAACAAACTTATACTATTAATCAAATTATAAAATGTTAGAAACAATTGCATCACTATAGTGTAAGTACATCCCAACTAGGTTGACACACACTCAAGTATCTATCATTTGCATTTTTTTTGCTAACTTACATTGTATATTAATTTATTGAAAAGAACAACAAAATCCGTCTTGAGTTTTTGTCTCGTCTTCTAGGCTCCTTCATCTTCCGGTTCGTCCTTGCTTAATCCTAATTTTCGAAATAACTAGACTACCGCGACGTCCAAAGGGCGAACATATTGTATGTTTTTTTTGGCATAGCTCGAATCATTTGAGCATATGAAAACCTCCAACATCTCAGATGTGAGACACATTCTTTTCTCCGAAAACACTCTTTTACCTGTACTAAAGGTCGTTTCGAAAGGCGTTGTTGAAACTGGCGGGGTTAGTACATCACGTGCCATAATCGAAACAATAGGATATGTTGATTCTATTTGCCTCCCCCAAGCGAGTAGGTCTAGGTTTTCTAGTTCTTCCTCGGATATTTGTGTCAAAAAATTAGTGTTAAGGTACAACATTAATTAGTGGTTTGTCTACTCTTATATAGGAAACCAAGTTTTGACTTACCCTTACCCCTTGAATAACTTGAAGAACATGAATGGGAGACTTGCTTACCCTTACCATACCTAGCGACATATTTTTCAAACATAAAATAAAGACTTGTTTTAACACTATCAATATCCGGTGTAATAGTAATACACTCAATCATGTTTTCGTTTATTCGATCTAGCATAAACTTCAATGTCAAATCCTTAGACATTGGGTCCCAAATACTACCGAAATAAAATTCCATAGGTACGTCTTCAAAATATTTGAGAAATTTTTCTTCCATAGGCGCAATTGCTCTTTCTAAAACAATGTTATTCGTAGAATTTTTAAAAACGTCAGTTATAAAAACAAGTTGTGGAATAGCAACGTTAGTGGTTGGATAATAAACACCCGATGCAAATTTGATGGCGGTATAAAATGGTTCAAAAAAATTCTCATTTTCTCCCCAACCTTCCAATCCCTATTAATTACGGAAATTGTCGGCAAGTTATATTCATTCACAAACCGTGAGATAAGTTGCTCGTACCCAATAACACTATGTAACATCAAGTAAGTGGAATTCCATCTTGTATTACAATAAATTGCAAAATTCCTTCTTCTCATCTTGTTTTCGGTACAAAAATCCAAAAAACATTTTGTTCGCTAGGTTCAAGATGTAATAAAATGAAGAGCTTCGCGAATAGGGATAACATGTTCTCTTAGTGCTTTTAAACCATCTTTTACAATTAAATTAATAATGTGCATACACATCTGATGTGTCCTTGAGTCTCGCCAAAGGGTGTTTCAACCATTGATTGAAGATGATAAATCGCACTATCATTTGCAGTAGCATTATCTAAAGTCATTGCGGTAATTCAGTCATAATACCCCACTCGTTTAAAATATCCACAACAGTATCTCCCATGTTTATTCCATTGTGAGGATATGGAACTTTTCGAAAACCAATTACACGTTTTTATATAATCCAATCTCGGTTAATGTAGTGTGCGGTGACACAAATATATCCTTTATCGTCTCTAGCAGTTTACATATCGGATGTGCAAGCAATCGTAAAACTAGAGATTCCAAAACTTTGAACAATTTCCGTTTTTCTATCATGTATAAAGCAATTTTATAATCCTTAGTAGTGTTTTTACCAATTCGCTTATGAGCGGGACAAGCGGTATTAATCGTTTTAACAAAATCGGGGTCGTCGGCCATACTGATACGTTTTCGGCATCGGCAACATAAGTGGCTATCGCTTTTTGTGCTATTGCTTGATCATACATAAAAGTAACTAAATTACCTTTCTCGTCATATTGTAGTTGGGTTTGGACAAAATCGTTACTTTGGGGTGGTGTATCTAACAAAAGTTGGTGTGCGTCTTGTAAACGCTTCTTAATTGATCCTAATCCACAGGTTCTATAAAGTGAAAAATATTTTTTTACAAAGATTTCAAATGGCTTTAAATTTGGGTTTTACCATCGTCATCTATGCCATCGTGTATTTTTTTTATAAAATTTCAAACCGTACTTTTTTGAGTGCCTTTACGAGTTCTTTTATTTGTTCCTAGGGTCGGGTCACTTTCTTCTCACTCAAAATTTATACCGGCGCCTACACCAATTACTTCGTCGACGTTAGTAAGATTAATTTCTATATTTCAAGAAGAAGCCACTTTTTCGTGTAAATACTGGAGTAAAAATACAAAACTAAGTGTAGCAAAAAATCTAACAAATAAGAAAAATTATACAATTAAAATGCTCAACAAAAATTAAAAATTACAAACTCCATGAAAAATTCTTGGAGGATGGATGAGTAGGGTGTATTGCTTGATCGTTGCTTCACAATTGCAAAGGTTGTGAGAAATTCGCTGAAATACCCGATTTTATCTAATGGGGGTGAATGTGCATTTTCTTTACAATGTTTATTATAAATTCGGGGGCTAAACCATGCATTTTAGAAACTAAGGGGGGAGTATTTGTCTTTTACATAAACAAATATAAATAATAGTATATTTATACTGTATAATAATACCGTATTCTTATACCCGTATAATACGAGACTTATATACGTATAAATACTATAATAAAATAATAGTAAAATAATATTAATAAAAAAATAAATATGTATATATATAATAATAATACAAATAATACCAATAGTAAAATGATACCCTACAACACACTATCTCTCTCCTTTCCCCTCCTGATCAATTTGTTTTTCTTTTTCCCCCTACATCACCATCCACTTCCCATCTTTTTCTCCTCTCACACAAAGAACCTCATCATCTATTTCTCTCCTTTCTCTCTCGGGTAACACACTCACACACACACACACACACACACACACACACACACACACACACACACACACACACACACACACACACACACACACACACCTGTTTTTTCATTTTCTCCACCATCACACAACACCCCCTTCCTCCCTCTTTCTCTCTCCCCGTCACAACACCTCTCTCTCTGTCTCTCTCTCTCTCACTCTTGTTTTCTCCTCCCCCTCACAGCAACACACAAAAACCCTCCCCATCTCTCTCTCTCATCCCCCACAGCACACACACACACAAACTCACAAACACTTTCCCAACTCACCCTTCAACCCTCATTCCTCTCTATATAAAACCCCCTACATTACAACATCACTGTTACTTGCTATAAGTTTCCTCCACTGTTACTTCCAGACCTCAAGGAAGTAACAGTGGAGGAAACTTCAACAACCGCGGAGGAGCAAATGGTGCATTTCGCCAAGGTGGAAACTATGGGTACAACCAGGGAGGCAACAACCAGTTTGGAGGGAACCAGCGGAACTATCAACAGGGTGAGGATACAACAACGTCGGCTACAACACTGGGAGAAACAACAACAACGGAGGAGGCTTCAACCGAGGAAACAACTGGCAAGGTGGGAACAATCGTCCACGAGAAAACAATGCAGCGGCTCCACCAGCAGCCATCGCCCGTGCTGCAACGGGGACCATTAATGTCATGAACCAGACACAAGCAGAACAGGCCAACGTGGTGACTGGTACATTCCTCATCCATTCTGTCCCTGCATTTGTCCTATTTGATTCAGGAGCCACATTTTCCTTCATATCATCCACATTTGTTAAGAAACTAGACTTACCTGCTCCAACACCCATAGCTATTGCCATCTCTACCCCGAACGGAGAGGTCGTAACTTGTAAAGCCATGTACCCTGAAGTCAAACTACAAGTCCTTGGTACTGAACTACCCTCAGACCTGATCCTTTACAGCCTCGGTAACCTAGATGTCATCTTAGGTATGGATTGGCTTAGCAAGTACAAAGCAACCATAGAGTGTGCCACACAAAAAGTTAGGTTCCATGGACCCAATGGTGAGCGTCTATCCTATAGAGGTGTAACTAGTGGACCCCGAATCGAAATTGTGTCAGCCTTAACCATCCTCTCAGAAGTGAAAAAAGGGCATAAGGCATATCTCTGTACGATCCATGACCATGAAAAAGAAGAGGAGAAGTTGAAGAACATCCCAGTAGTAAACGAGTTCCCAGACGTGTTTCCAGAAGAGCTTCCAGGAATGCCACCAAAGAGGGCAGTGGACTTTACGATCGACCTAGTACCAGGGACTGGGCCGATCTCCAAGGCACCATACAGGATGGCACAAGCATAGTTGAAGGAGTTATAGCAGCAGCTCAAAGAGTTGCTAGACAAGGGCTTCATCCGGCCTAGTGTTTCACCGTGGGGAGAACCAGTCTTGTTTGTGAAGAAGAAGGACGGAAGTCTCAGGCTTTTCATAGACTATCGGGAGCTGAACAAGGTAACCATAAAGAACAAGTATCCGCGTCCCAGGATCGACGACTTGTTTGATCAATTACAAGGAGCCGATACGTTCTCGAAGGTTGACTTAAGGTCAGGGTACCACCAGCTCAGGATAGTAGAGAAGGATATTCCGAAGACAGCATTCCGAACCCGGTACGGTCATTACGAGTACACAATGATGCCGTTCGGCTTGACGAATGCACCATCAGCATTCATGGAACTGATGAACCGCGTTTTACAGAAGTACCTGGACAGATTTGTTGTGGTGTTCCTTGACGATATCCTGATCTACTCCAAGGGAAGGGAAGAGCACGAACAACACTTGAGAGAGGTGTTGGAAACTCTCAGGGAAGAAAAGTTGTATGGGAAGTTGTCGAAGTGCGAGTTTTGGCTTCGATCAAGTGCCTTTCCTGGGCCATATCATATCCAAGGAAGGTATGTCGGTGGACCCAGGGAAAGTGGAAGCAGTAAGAGATTGGCCCACACCGAAGAACGTAACCTGAGATACGAAGCTTCTTGGAACTGGCAGGATACTACCGAAGATTCCTGAAGGATTTCTCAAAGATCGCAAAACCCCTGACCAACTTGATAAAGAAAACGACGAAGTATGTGTGGGACAGCAAGTGCGAGGAGGCATTCCAGACCCTGAAGGACAGGTTGACCTCAGCACCAGTGTTGACCTTACCCACAGAAGGGGGAGAGTTTGAAGTTTAAAGTGACGCATCGAAGCATGGTCTGGGATGTGTCCTGATGCAAAATGGGAAGGTGATTGCTTATGCTTCCAGGCAGCTAAGGCCTTACGAAGAGAACTACCCCACTCATTACTTGGAGTTGGCTGCTATAGTGTTTGCACTGAAGATATGGAGGCATTATCTGTACGGTACAACTTGCAAAATCTTCACTGATCACAAAATTATGAAGTACATATTCACGCAGAAGAAGCTAAACATGCGGCAAAGGAGGTGGTTAAACATGTGGCAAAGGAGGTGAAAGATTATGATCTCCAGATCCTGTACCATGAAGGGAAGGCCAATGTGGTGGCAGATGCATTGATTCGGAAGACGGATCATACGGTGAATACTATGTGGGTCTTGCCAAGAAAGCTCTGCGAGGATTTTCAAAAGTTGGAAATTGAAGTGTGTACGAAGGGGACCGCCAGTAATATGTTGTGCAATTTGACGATTGTGCCAAGCATCTTTGAGGAGATTAAGGAAGGCCATAAGGGAGACGCTTTTATGCAGCAGATTAAGGACAAGATCAGTAAGGGTGAAGCTCATGATTTCAAGATCGACGAAGACGGTAGCATAAAGTTCAAGGGAAGATGGTGCATACCATTGAAATGTGCGGAAGTAAAGGAGAAGATTATGAAGGAAGCGCATCACACGCCGTATTCAGTACACCCAGGGGGAGACAAGCTGTATAAAGACTTGAAGAAGAACTTCTGGTTGAAGGGCATGAAGAAGGAAGTAGCAAACTATGTGTCTCGGTGCCTTACATGCCAAAAGGTCAAGTTTGAGCACAAGAGACCAGGAGGGATGTTACAACCGTTAGACGTACCAGTGTGGAAATGGGATTCCATCGGGATGGACTTCGTCACAGCATTGCCAACTTCGACTAACGGCTTAAACCATATTTGGGTCGTGGTTGATCGGCTGACGAAGACGGCCAGATTCATTCCTATGAAAGACACGTAGGATATGGAGAAAAGGGCAGATGCCTACATCAAGAATGTGGTGAGATTGCATGGAGTACCTAGCTCCATTGTTTCTGACAGGGATCCGAACTTCCTATCACACTTCTAGAGGGAACTACAGAAGGCCATGGGTACCGAACTCAAGTTCAGCACAGCTATTCACCCCGCTACAGATGGACAGACGGAGAGGACCATTCAGACACTAGAGGACATGTTGAGAGCCTGTATCTTAGACTTTGGGGGATCGTGGGTGGACAAGCTACCATTGATAGAGTTCTCCTACAACAACAGCTATCATGCCAGCATAGGAATGGCACCTTATGAGGCGTTGTATGGAAGGAAATGCAGAACACCACTTTGTTGGAGTGACATCAGTGAGACTATCATTCTCGGACATCAAATGATTGAAGAGTCGACAAATCAGATTCGTATGATTCAGAAAAGGATGAAGGCAGCCCAGGATCGACAGAAGTCTCACGCTGATTCGAAGAGAAGACCGTTGCAATTCAAAGTTGGTGACAAAGTATTTTTGAAGGTTTCTCCAACCAAAGGTGTCATGAGATTCAACCAGAAGGGGAAGCTCAGTCCCAAGTTCATTGGACCTTACGAGGTGATGGATCGTATAGGAGAAGTTGCTTATCGCCTGAATCTTCCAAACAACCTAGGCCGAGTTCATAATGTCTTTCATGTCTCGCAACTCAAACCTTACATTCACGACCCAAGCCATGTCCTTGACCCTGAACCAGTTGACCTAGATCCGTCTCTTTCCTACGAAGAGCAACCCATCAAAATCCTCGATAGGAAAACCAGGAACACTCGTACCAAGTCAACTACGCTGGTAAATGTTCTCTGGTCCAACCAATTACAAGAAGGAGCCACATGGGAGGCGGAAGCTGACATGATGAAACGATACCCTCACCTGTTTGATCAGGTAAACTAGATCGCGAGAGTATAACCCTACGATTAGCAAAATAGTTAGCATACACGTACTAGGCATGGCATTATCATATCATATAGCATGACCAGTTATAACATCACCTGTGCATATTATGGTATACTTGAGCATTTATGACATATCTAGAGCATTAGGTTTGGATAAGAGTCGCTTAATTAACATACCGTAGTGATAGCTTCGGGGACGAACCTCTTTTCTAAGGGTGGTAAGATGAAATACCCGATTTTATCTAATGGGGTTGAATGTGCATTTTCTTTAAAATGTTTATTATAAATTCGGGGGCTAAACCATGTATTTTAGAAACTAAGGGGGGAGTATTTGTCTTTTACATAAACAAATATAAATAATAGTATATTTATACTGTATAATACTACTGTATTCTTATACCCGTATAATACGAAACTTATATACGTATAAATACTATAATAAAATAATAGTAAAATAATATTAATAAAATAATAAATATGTATATATATATAATAATAATACAAATAATACCAATAGTAAACTAATACCCTACAACACACACTCTCTCTCCTTTCCCCTCCTGATCAATTTATTTTTCTCTTTCCCCCGACATCACCATCCACTTCCCATCTTTTTCTCCTCTCACACAAAAAACCTCATCATCTATTTCTCTCCTTTCTCTCTCGGCTAACACACTCACACACACACACACACACACCTTTTTTTTCATTTTCTCCACCATCACACAACACCCCCTTCCTCCCTCTTTCTCTCTCCCCGTCACAACACCTCTCTCTCTCTCTCTCTCTCTCTTTAACTCTTGTTTTTTCCTCCCCCTCACAGCAACACACAAAAACAACACACACAAAACCCTCCCCATCTCTCTCTCTCTCATCCCCCACGGCACACACACACACACAAACTCACAAACACTCTCCCAACTCACCCTTCAACCCTCATTCCTCTCTACATTACAACATCACACAACATCAACAACACCATCACCCTTCTTTTCTTCTTTGCCTTCGGCAAACAACCAAAACCACCAACATCACCATAATCTTCTTCTTCCATCCATCACAAACAACACAACCACCGACGCCACCATCAACAACACCACTGCCACCTCTCCTCTCCCTCCACATTCATCACCATCCCCTCATCTCCCCCTTCTCTGCCACAACAAATCAGAGGCAGCTACAACCACCCTGGACCACCACCACTGCGGACACCAACACCACCACCACCTCTCCCATTACAACCACCATCATCACGACCGAGTCCTGTCCTCCCTCTCAATCACACCCACCTCTGTTCTCTCTGTTTTTCTGAGAAAACAACAACAACAACAACAACAACAACAACAACAACAACAACAACAGAAACAACAACACCATCTTCATCATCTCCTCTTTTCTTCTCGGAAAACAACCCTAGACTACCACCACCACCATTATCTTCTCTTTCCACCAAGAACAACCACAACAGCCCCTCCTCTTCTCTCTCCCTCTGTTCTCAGTCCCTCTCTCTCTCTCTCTCGAGTTCACCTCTGCCCAAACTCAGATCGCCGGAGAAACAAACTGAGAACGAACCACTACAACCGAACAAATCTCGCCATCTTCCCCTAAGTCTCTCAAAATCCTCTGCAACCCACCTCTCTGTCAGAAACAAAGACAAAGCAGCAGAAATAACCACGTCGGAACCACGCCCGACGCCACCGCCGCCATGATCGCCGGCGTGAAGCTCGGCCCAACCACCACCGACACACCCATCGCCTGAGACTCGCATCCCTCACCTCCAGGAGGTCCGACGAGGCCAGATAAGGCCTTAAACGAGCCTAGAAACGCCGGACCCATCACCGGCAAACTCCACCTTCGAACCCGCCGATCGGAGACTCGACCTGCTCCATTCGGCGACCGTTTTTCACGAATTTTCGTGTTGTTATGCTCTAAATCCTCTCTTAGTTCATTCCTGATAATTTAAATCAAGTCTTGTTGGCTAAAAATCATTTTGGGTTGATTAAGTTGATGAAGATGACGTGAAAACAAAAAATGGGGGTGAAAGTGTCTTTTTCTAATATTATTGGGGAGGCTCTGACTTTGTGTGTAAACTGAAGTGTTAGGGATAGGGGGTGAAAAGTGTCTTTTTACTAAACTTAATTTGGGGCACCAGCTGTAGTTTTAAATACCCTAAATTAACTAAGGTAAATAAATCTAATAAAATAGTTTTATGAAAATAATAATAATAAGTATATATAAAATAATAATTATTATAATAATAATAATAATAAATAAACTCATTTAATAACTCATTTTATCAATACTTGAAATGAAAGTTTAGATATCTTTCTCAAGTAAAGTAACTTAATCCATGGTTATATCTCTCATTTAAAAATAGTAGGCATAATATTATCTCACTATACAAATGAATACCGATTTGTCTATAATAATAATAATAAAGCCTAAATGAGTATTAGTTATCTACCTAAAACGTGTGTGTGTGTGTATATATATATATATATACATAAAAATAAATACATGCAAAACTAATTGAATGGTGTTGTGCATAGTTGGAATGAGATAATAATAATAATAATAATAATAATAATAATAATAATAATAATAATAATAATAATAATAATAATAATAATAATAATATTAATAATAATAATAATAATAATAATAATAATAATAATAATAATAGTGATAAATAATAGTAATAATAAGATGTTCACAAGAGTTAAAATAATAACAATGGATAGTGTATATTGTTGCAATAAATAATCAGAATTTATAAACCATTTTGAATGACATGATTACTAAAATCGTATTATGCCATTAAAAACTATTTTGTTCGTTATTTTCCCAAAATTGAGAAACTCGGGAATAGTAACAATGATAATAATAATAAATAATAAACTTTTATAAATACAAGGGGGTTGGGAAATAAATCAAGGACACGCATTGCATATAGGTCATGACTAGAGTCGTTTTGTAATTAAGCTATGTGTTGATAAGAACTTATTGGGTATTTGTAGACACTCAGTTCGTAAACGACGAGTTTGTCGAGAACGAGTACGAGTACTATGACTTCTCTTGTCGTGCTGCTTGCTACCGGTAAGTTTATATGTGCAATACCTGAACTATCAAAATGTGATTTTGTGTGCTTTACAAATTGTCTTAACTTGCGATACTTGAGATTTATCAAACGTTGTGATCTATATTTTGAGAAATTCCCTTTAAAGCGTTTCGATTGAAAATATTGAATTTATGTCCAAATATTATGGTTGTGGAATGACAACTGGAAATCAAGTGATGACGGGACAATGTTGTTGCGAAATGAAAATGAACAAATGCACTATAATATAATTGGGGCAATGCACAGAGGATGCGGAAATTACGGCTCCGGCCAGGGGCGCCAGTTTGCGATCCCCTTTTTGTTACGGCTCCGGCCAGGGGCGCCAGTTTTCGATCCCCTTTTTATATTTACGACTCCGGACGGGAGCGCCAGTTTTGCGATCTCCCTTGTGTTGTGAAACTATGGAGTACTACTTATACCTGTGCGGGTTACAATGGTATAGGGGTGTCGACACTTAAGGTCTCATAGTCGTGTTTATGAGCGGGGATTTGACGTATGGGCATCCCACAACGCTCGGATGAATTGGGATCTTAGATATCCCAAGAGGCACCTTCGGTATAATTAGTGGCATCGTAACCTCTCTGGGGCATTTGACACCCGCTGGGCAACACTGCGCCAGCTAAACTAAGAGAAAACAAGGAAATCAGTTAGTATTTGACAGCTCAGATGGATTCCCGTTAAATGTCATGTAATTCATATACATGTTTTGTGCCAAAACTCATTTTACATATTGTAGTATGAATTTACTCATTTTTTACTAATTAAAATTTTTCTTGCGGTGGGCTTATGCTATTTCAAAACCCGCAGGTTTCGAGTAAGGAGGGAGGCGTTCACAACGCGGATGGCTAGAGTATCAGGTTGTTTAGTACATCACCTAGTAATTTTCATTTCGAATGTAATGCACTTATGTTTTTCAGACAATGTCACCGCTTTATTTATGAATGTATAATAACTTATATTTGTATTATCGATGGTTGTATTAACTATGAACCGGCGATCCTGCTCCGTATCCAGTGGGGTTTATCTCATCCGACGGAGGCATCTTTCCAAATATACGGTTCGGCCGGCCGTATGATTTGGGGGGTGTTGCATTCGCCGTTGAGAACCGAGGAAGTATGAGGAATTAAGGAAATTTCGGAGTGTTTGATGGTTTTTAGTGAGAAAGTATGAGAGAACTTGGAAAGTAAATTAGATAAGTGTGTTGGGTATTTATAAAGGTGTGTGGGGGGGGGGGGGGGGGGTGAGTGTGAATACTGAAGAGTTAAAAAAAAAGAATCCCAACGGGCGGGGAAGAACGGTCACTAATCGTGTGATGTGACCCAGCAGGAACGGTAATTTCGTTCAAAAATCATGTCCTGGTTCCGGGTCCGGATCTGGTTAACCAAACCCAAGACCGAACCGAGACCGCTATAACACGGGTCCGGTTTTGCTTCGGCTACAGCTTAACGGTTTCGGTTCTCCATTCTCTATCATTCGGTTCCTCGTTTCGGTTTTAACCGAAAACCAGCGATTTAACCGAACCGAGTGCAACTTTACTGTCAAGTGGTGCTTTCATATAATTGGGGCAATGCACAGAGGATGCGGAAATTACGGCTCCGGCCAGGGGCGCCAGTTTGCGATCCCCTTTTTGTTACGGCTCCGGCCAGGGGCGCCAGTTTTCGATCCCCTTTTTATATTTACGACTCCGGACGGGAGCGCCAGTTTTGCGATCTCCCTTGTGTTGTGAAACTATGGAGTACTACTTATACCTGTGCGGGTTACAATGGTATAGGGGTGTCGACACTTAAGGTCTCATAGTCGTGTTTATGAGCGGGGATTTGACGTATGGGCATCCCACAACGCTCGGATGAATTGGGATCTTAGATATCCCAAGAGGCACCTTCGGTATAATTAGTGGCATCGTAACCTCTCTGGGGCATTTGACACCCGCTGGGCAACACTGCGCCAGCTAAACTAAGAGAAAACAAGGAAATCAGTTAGTATTTGACAGCTTTGATGGATTCCCGTTAAATGTCATGTAATTCATATACATGTTTTGTGCCAAAACTCATTTTACATATTGTAGTATGAATTTACTCATTTTTTACTAATTAAAATTTTTCTTGCGGTGGGCTTATGCTATTTCAAAACCCGCAGGTTTCGAGTAAGGAGGGAGGCGTTCACAACGCGGATGGCTAGAGTATCAGGTTGTTTAGTACATCACCTAGTAATTTTCATTTCGAATGTAATGCACTTATGTTTTTCAGACAATGTCACCGCTTTATTTATGAATGTATAATAACTTATATTTGTATTATCGATGGTTGTATTAACTATGAACCGGCGATCCTGCTCCGTATCCAGTGGGGTTTATCTCATCGGACGGAGGCATCTTTCCAAATATACGGTTCGGCCGGCCGTATGATTTGGGGGGTGTTGCATTCGCCGTTGAGAACCGAGGAAGTATGAGGAATTAAGGAAATTTCAGAGTGTTTGATGGTTTTTAGTGAGAAAGTATGAGAGAACTTGGAAAGTAAATTAGATAAGTGTGTTGGGTATTTATAAAGGTGTGTGGGGGGGGGGGGTGAGTGTGAATACTGAAGAGTTAAAAAAAAAGAATCCCAACGGGCGGGGAAGAACGGTCACTAATCGTGTGATGTGACCCAGCACGAACGGTAATTTCGTTTAAAAATCATGTCCTGGTTCCGGGTCCGGATCTGGTTAACCAAACCCAAGACCGAACCGAGACCGCTATAACACGGGTCCGGTTTTGCTTCGGCTACAGCTTAACGGTTTCGGTTCTCCATTCTCTATCATTCGGTTCCTCGTTTCGGTTTTAACCGAAAACCAGCGATTTAACCGAACCGAGTGCAACTTTACTGTCAAGTGGTGCTTTCATTCGTTTTCACAACTCAATTAGTGAATTCATCATGTCTAATTTTGGTGAGAGTGAAACCTGTTGGAATTTGACATAGGTAACGCAGCAGAATAACAAAAATTTAATCCAACTCAAAGCCCACCAAGGATCACAGGAAGAGACATCATAACATGATAAGGGACATAGTAATTGTGTACCTTTTGGTTTGGGAGATCACAAGAAGAATAGTGTCCTCGTCTCTACTATTGATCCACGTCTAGAAGTGAGATCTAGATTCTTCCTTCCCAAGTGCTAGCTAGGACCAGAGGAAGTGGGAAGAAGGAATCAAGAAACCAAAGGAGGAAGAGAGGGGTTTCGGCCTTCTCTTCTGCCGACGGGAAGGGGGCGGACTGCTAGGGGCTTTAGTCTCTAGCTTGTTCTTGCTCTCTCTTTTTACTCTCTCCCACTCTCTTGTGTTATGTCTAATAAAATTAATGGGAAGGAAGCTAGAGTCTTCTCTATATAGTCCAACAAATCCTTGTTAACTACATAAAGGTCCTTCATAGTTATACATGAAATTGGATTAGTCCCTTCCTTGCACATTAGTCCTACTAAGTTTGCAAGGTGTTGCAAAGTGATCCTTCTTATTAATTAATCATATTAATTAATCCCAAATCTAGTTCCACTCTATTTGACGTGTGACCCCATAGGTTTCTACTTAGTTGTTAAGAAACTAGAATTACATGCTCCAACACCCATAGCTATTGCCATCTCTACCCCGAACGGAGAGGTCGTAACTTGTAAAGCCATGTACCCTGAAGTCAAACTAGAAGTCCTTGGTACTGAACTGCCCTCAGACCTGATCCTTTACAGCCTCGGTAACCTAGATGTCATCTTAGGTATGGATTGTCTTAGCAAGTACAAAGCAACCATAGAGTGTGCCACACAAAAAGTTAGGTTCCATGGACCCAATGGTGAGCGTCTATCCTATAGAGGTGTAACCAGTGGACCCCGAATCGAAATTGTGTCAGCCTTAACCATCCTCTCAGAAGTGAAGAAAGGGTATAAGGCATATCTCTGTACGATCCATGACCAGGAAAAAGAAGAGGAGAAGTTGGAGAACATCCCAGTGGTAAACGAGTTCCCAGACGTGTTTCGAGAAGAGCTTCCAGGAATGCCACCAAAGAGGGCAGTGGACTTTACGATCGACCTAGTACCAGGGACTGGGCCGATCTCCAAGGCACCATACAGTATGGCACAAGCAGAGTTGAAGGAGTTATAGCAGCAGCTCAAAGAGTTGCTAGACAAGGGCTTCATCCGGCCTAGTGTTTCACCATGGGGAGAACCAGTCTTGTTTGTGAAGAAGAAGGACGGAAGTCTCAGGCTTTTCATAGACTACCGGGAGCTAAACAACGTAACCATAAAGAACAAGTATCCGCGTCCCAGGATCGACGACTTGTTTGATCAATTACAAGGAGCCGATACGTTCTCGAAGGTTGAATTAAGGTCAGGGTAGCACCAGCTCAGGATAGCAGAGAAGGATATTCCGAGAACAGCATTCCGAACCCGGTACGGTCATTACGAGTACACAGTGATGCCGTTCGGCTTGACGAAGGCACCATCAGCATTCATGGAATTGATGAACCGCGTTTTACAGAAGTACCTGGACAGATTTGTTGTGGTGTTCATTGACGATATCCAGATCTACTCCAAGGGAAGGGAAGAGCACGGACAACACTTGAGAGAGGTGTTGGAAACTCTCAGGGAAGAAAAGTTGTATGGGAAGTTGTCGAAGTGCGAGTTTTGGCTTCGATCAAGTGCCTTTCCTGGGCCATATCATATCCAAGGAAGGTATGTCGGTGGACCCAGGATGAGTGGCAGCAGTAAGAGATTGGCCCACACCGAAGAACGTAACCTGAGATACGAAGCTTCTTGGGACTGGCAGGATACTACCGAAGATTTGTGAAGGATTTCTCAAAGATCGCAAAACCCCTGACCAACTTGATAAAGAAGACGACGAAGTATGTGTGGGACAGCAAGTGCGAGGAGGCATTCCAGACCCTGAAGGACACGTTGACCTCAGCACCAGTGTTGACCTTACCCACAGAAGGGGGAGAGTTTGAAGTTAATAGTGACGCGTCGAAGCATGGTCTGGGATGTGTCCTGATGCAAAATGGGAAGGTGATTGCTTATGCTTCCAGGCAGCGAAGGCCTTACGAAGAGAACTACCCCACTCATGACTTGGAGTTGGCTGCTATAGTGTTTGCACTGAAGATATGGAGGCATTATCTGTACGGTACAACTTGCAAAATCTTCACTGATCACAAAATTATGAAGTACATATTCACGCAGAAGAAGCTAAACATGCGGCTGATGCGCTTTCTAGCGTGCTATTCGCAAGTATACGAATCAAGTAGTATAGAGTGTATTACGACTCAGATTATCGATCCCTCAGGGACTTTGCAGGTTTTTCTAGTAATCAGTTTTAACAAACAGAGTGTAAAAAGGAGGAGTATTTTAGAATTGTGATTAACTATAAACTAAAAATAAACAAATAAAACGTAAATATTTTTATGAGAATTTTCTGAATAATCTTGAAAGTTGTGAATCTAGGGTTTGGAATACTAGGTCCCGGGATCCCCTAGGGTTCTTCAGAGTTTCGTTCTAGTTTGATATGAAAACACACAGCAGTCTCGTTATCCGTGCCACGTACCAATTGTGCAGTATCTTTTCTTTTCCTGCACGCTATCACGATCCTGCAGACTTTCGGATTCCTGTTAAGCTGCCAAAATCTGCAGTCTCGTTCTCAGGCTGCTAGGGTTTCTAACCTGTCCTGATGGCCCGGGTCAGATTCTCTAACAGTTGGTCTAACGATTTCAGGCTAGTCCTAACTCCCCTTCGCTAGTCGGCCCATCGGGGTAAGGTGCTAAATTCTGTCTTCTCTTCCTAACACTAACCAGACGTTTTCACCTACCGGCTCGGGTCTGTAGCAATTCTGGTTAGCTACTCCGATCATGCATAAACAGATATAATCAAAGACAGAATAACGAATAAAGCTGCTGAATTAAGATAGTACGATCATGAATTCATAGTCAAAACGTAGAACTGATCTCTGAAAACGAAACCCTAGGTTCACCGAGAACCTAGGTAAAAAGTTTAGCTACTAATATTCATAACGTAAATAACACAGTTTTTGAATGAGAGAGAGAATAAGATCAAACTAGGTCTTCGAATCTGGAATCACGTTTCCGTGCTCTCCGGGGATGCTCCGACTTCTCCGTGGATGTGTTATTGTGTGTTCATGTCCTCAAAACGAGTCTGGACGAGTCTTTATATAGTGCTGAAGACGTTTCTCGAACTTGCCTTTATTTACGAAACTGCCACTGACCGAAACAGCCTCAAAATTTGTGCTGTCTGCGTAAAATACGCAGGGCTCTGCGTATAATACGCAGACAGCAGCCTGACATGTGCTGATTTCTGCGTATTTTCCTCCCTGGCTGCGTATTTCACCTCCCTGGCTGCGTATTTTACATCCTGGCTGCGTATTTTCCATTTTCCTGCGTATTTTCTTCCCCTGGCTGCGTATAATACGCAGGATGCTGCGTATAATACGCAGACAGGGTCAGAAACTGGCCAAAAATCCTCCCTCTGGCTTGCTGTCTGCGTATAATACACAGAATTCTGCGTATAATACGCAGACAGCAAGAAAAACTGCTCTTTTCTGCATCGGCCTGCGTTTTGACCCGAAACTTGTCAAAATTACCAAAATACCCCTGGGTCAAATCTGCTCCAAATTATGCCCAATCCTGACTCTGGCCATAGGAACACTGCTGCCAGAAAATGGGAGACAAAATCTGAACTTGACTCCGGAAACCCGGGCCCGGTGCCAAAATGACCAAAATACCCCTAGGCCAAAACTGTCCCGGAAATCGTCCCGAACATGAAATAGTTGCTTACGACTCCGGACACCGGGAAACGAGACTCCTTACTCGGGCGTGGCCTGTCTGGGACCCACACTTGACGGGAGTCGGTTTTTCGGCCGGACTCCGTTTCAGCATTATAACCTGTTTTCGGAAAGCCCTTGACGTCTCCGTTCTTTTGCCCCTGGTTTCACTTCAAAATTCCAAGTCTAGCTCAAGATATTGTCAACCGAACGCATCCCGGTCATTCTCGGTTTTGGCGTTTTCAGCTTCCTCGGGCGGTTTTCACTGCTCGTTTTTCCTCCAGTCTTTCCGTTTTCCATTTCGCTCTCCCTTGTACCAGTCTCGGTCAAATCCTGCTCTGAGCATTTTTTGCACGTTTCCCGAGGCGATCCCGGTTCAGTCTCGGCACGCATCCCAATGCACTTCCCGAACCTGTTCCTGTAAAGAGAACATGAACAAACCCGCGATCATATCCAGTGAAAGTGCGAAACATGCAGAAATTTACGAAGAGCAAATAAACGTCTCGTTCCTAAAACCGAGACTTTCCGAGGCTGAATTCTGGCTAAAACGCGGTTTTCCAGCACACATACACATCTTTCCAGGCTATAAGATAACCCCTATTTGGGCGTTATCAAATACCCCCACACTAAACTTTGCTCGTCCCGAGCAAACTCTAGCAATATACTACCAATGCATACTATCCCGAATCAATCCACAGCGGTGTAACTGCACTTATTTAAAAACAGTATTAATATTATAAAAATAGTTTATATATATATTTTTTTGTGAGACTGGGCAATCTCTTCAACTCAATCTGAACATCATCAAGTTCTCATATTTACCTTATATTTCAGAAACTGCGGTGATCAGAAGAACTCGCGGCCAGCCTAGGTTAGCAACAAGCACGAACACCACTTACTTCCGCTTTTGCACGCAAACCGAACGTATCCCTAACGCACACCTTCCGTGCTTTTACTCCGGGTGTAATGTAAATCTGCCGGCTTTGGGACGGTAGGATAAGTCATTCAGAAGCGATGTCCTAAACGTCACAGCACACTCACACATACCTCAATCTCACACTCCCTCACCAAGATGACGGAAACTGACCCAAATCACCTAAGATTCTAGACACTCAATTTCCCCAGTCCCGGTGTAACTGCCGTTCTCGCGGCCACAACTGTGAACGAATGTGAAACTGTGATAAAAATTGTCGGCCAGGCGTTTTGAAATAAAACCAATCAAGCACCCTGAATTTTCTGCCTTTGATACTCTATTTTTTTTCGTTTTTTTTTCGTCATTTTTTTATTTTTATTTTTTTTTTTTTGCGGGTCAACACAATAAACAACAATAATATATACCAGGCCAACTCTATGATAAACCAAAAAACGTGGGGTGGCATAAAAAATACTGAAATAAAATCTGAAACGACCACCCCCACACTAATTTCGAACCATGTAGTCAATCTGTAAAATATTCGCGTTTTTCCAACCGATCCTCCTCACTCCAAATATGTCTAAATCACACAGCGCGTCCTGCAATAAACCCTGTCAACCCGAGTTCCCCATGTCGTGCGGAAAATTTACGCACTACGGCTCTCCTCATGTGCTCACGGTGTAATGTCGTGAGTCACCGCCACACCGAAGTGTGCTGCCGTCACTATCTCACCCTTACACACCCTCAATACAAAAATATGACACTCATCCACTATCAAATATGACAATTATGCTCTACCCCAGAAAATCCCCCTCAACTCAACTCCCTCGTGCCATGACGCATAGGAAAGGTATAATACTAACAATGATGCGAGTATCAAAAAACGGCTTCCTAGGCCAAACGGTTACCAAGAAAAGGATTAATGGATCAACGGGGCTCACTAGTGGACCTAAGGCGCGAGACAGGACGTGAGGTCCCCTATGGCCTATCACTCCACCAAATGATGTGGTGACCGTGATGGCGGGTTGACGACTACCTGGTGACGGTGGTCTGGCAACTAGTCGGATACATTGCTCGGGAGACAGCTACTTGCGTTTTCTGAAGTGCATTGGCTCTATTAACTAGACAGATTCTCGCAGCTCTTTCTCACCTAAGTTCGTCCACTTCGGGAAATTTTCTATCATTAAGCTCTCTCCAGTTTTAAGCTAAATCCTTCGCCCAGTATCAAAAGTTTCATTTTTTTATTTATTTTTTTTTTAAATTTTTAAATTTTTTCACAAATATTTTTTTTTAATAAAAAGTAATGCAGTTACAACGCCACCACCCCCACACTGGATGGTGCCATGCCCTCATGGTACTAATCTTCAGGCATATAATCTGGATTGGATGTGCTGGCTTGCCTCATCGAATGGAACAACTGGTGGCATACGGTAGCATATGCAGAAAAATAAAGCGAGAGAAAGAAATTGAACCTGTGCACCCGGAGTCAGTTCTTACAGGTGCTGAACTTTTCGCAGATTCCGGTGGAGCAGGACTGTTGACCGGTCGCTAGAAAATTTCTCGACGGAAGTTGTCAATCTTCTGGGCTATATATGGGCTCTGCAAATGTGCAATCCCCGAGCAGCATTGTGTTTGAAAATGTGCTCCCATATAGTCGAGTATACTTTCGTACACCGGGGTCGATTGCTCGGTTCTGCAGAAAAACTGTTCCTGAAAAATCCCCAACTCGTACGAGTCCCTGTGAGGGTCGAGTGTGCCAGAACACACCGGGGTCGATTCTTCAAGTTTTCGGAAATCAGCCCTTTCTTCTACGAAATTTTCCAAATTCGCTTCAAACTCCACGAACCTGTGTATGGAGGTAGAGAGAGAAAAGAGGCCAAAAATGGCTCCAACCCGTCGGCCTTAAAAACCCTACGTTTGCCAAAATTACGAAAATGCCCTTCATGTAGAATTTGAAAAAAACTGAAATTTTGTGCGGATAATACACATACTGTGCGTATTTTACGCACACAGTTGATAAAAAAATTGCAATTTTACCTGCTGACTGCGTATAATACGCAGGACCTGCGTAAAATACGCAGACAGCAGGTATAATTGATGATTTTTTTTTCAGAAAAATCCAGTTTACACTGCTGGCTGCGTATAATACGCAGAAAGCTGCGTAAAATACGCAGACAGCAGCTAAAATAATTTTTCAAAAATATTTTTTTTTTCAAAAATCAAGTTTTTCTTGCTGGCTGCGTATAATACGCAGAAAGCTGCGTAAAATACGCAGACAGAAGCAAAAAAATAATTTTTTTTTTTTGGATTTTTGCTGCTGGCTGCGTATAATACGCAGAACCTGCGTAAAATACGCAGACAGAAGCAAAAATAAAATTTTCAATTTTCTTTTTTTTCAAAAGTTTGGCAAACTGGGCTGCGGTGTGCGTAAAATATACACAGTGTGCGTAAAATACGCACACAGCAGCCTAGACATAGATTTTTTTTTCTCTCTACCGTATTCATGCTCCGTTTTCTTCTCGTTTTCTGCTCTGCTGTATCTGCACATACTCAATTCAAAGTTAATACCCACTCATCTTACCTCTCTCAAAATTCAAAACTGAAAATAAAACTGAAATAACTTAAAGTAACTTACTACGTTGGGTTGCCTCCCAACCAGCGCTTGTAATTTACGGTCGACGGCCCGACCCAGTTACCTCATGTTTGCTCAAGGGACGTCAAAACCGCCTTCCTTGAAGTCCTCTTCCGGGCCCAGATATGGCTTGACCCGGTTTCGGCTCATCCTGAAAGTTGTATTGTCATGCGAATTATCCAATTCAACCGCATCCCATGAAAGTACCTCTTTGAGGATAAACGGTCCTGACCCCCGGGATCTCATTTTTCCCGTGAAAAGCTGCTTCCGAGAATCGCTGATAAGTGTTTTCTGCCCTTCTTGAAACTGCTTTGGCTGTGCTGTACTTTGATGGCTCGGGAGCGGTTTAACCTCTCGGGTCGGTGGCTCTTTGAGTGACGGGACCATGGCAAATTTCTGCCCACCTTTTTCGTCCAGCTGTAAACTGGTCCGGTTTTCAGCTTGTATGGCCTGCTCCTCCTGGAATCTCTCCTCGTTCTCTCTGTCCACTCTGTCAATCTCTGCCCAAAGCTCATCCATCTCCTCGTTTTCCCAGCCTTCTTCGACTACCTCTACTGCGAAGATGTCTTCATGCTCGTAATAATTCGGTAGTTGCAGATTTTTGAAAACGTTGAACGTCACCTTGTCTTCATTAATCTGCATTGTTAGTTCTCCGCTCCTGCAGTTTATCATGGCTTCTCCGGTGGCCAGAAACGGTCTGCCCAGAATGAGTGGTACGTCTCCTGCCTCCATGTCCAGAATTACGAAATCTGCCGGAAAAATCAATTCTCCGACTTTCACCAGAATATCTTCAATAACTCCGTAAGCCTGCTTCACGGATCTGTCCGCCATTTGCAGCTTGATTCTGGTGGGCCTGAGTTCACCGATTTTCAAAGTTTTGAAAATCGACAAAGGCATCAGATTGATACTGGCCCCTAGGTCACACAGAGCCTTTCCTGTGTAAGCATTACCTAGGGTCACCGGGATGACAAAACTGCCAGGGTCCTTCCTCTTCCTCGGTAGCCCATTCTTCACACAGTTGCTCACTTCTGCCGTCAGATTTATTGTCTCGAAATCGCTCATACGTTTCCGTCCATACAAAATATCTTTGAGGAACTTGGCATAAGTGGGCATCTTTGCCAACGCCTCCGTAAAGTGTATGTTGATCTTCAGCTGTTTGAAAATCTCGAGAAATCTGGCGTAGTCCTTGCTATCATCCCTCTTTCGTGTCTTCAAAGGATACGGCACCTCCTTGGGGACAGTTATCGTTTCTGCTTCCTTCTCTTTCTGCACTACATCCTGCTCAACCGAGCCCTTCGGCTGGGGGCGGTCGGCTGAGCTGTTATCCTGGCCAAATACTTTGCGCTCGATTTCCTTTGATTTTTCTGCACGTGCATGGCTAGGATACGGTGGATCCTGTAGTGCCAATCCACTCCGAGTGGTGATGGCATTGACCTGAGCACGTGGATTATTTACTGTGGTCGAGGGTAAGTTCCCTTATGCTCTCTCAAATAGCTGTTGTGCTAACTGCCCTACTTGTACCTCCAAAGCGCGCAGTGACGTTCTGGTCGTCTGCACGTCGGCAGTCAGGGCGTCCATGTGCTTGAACCGTGACTCCATGGTTTGGAATATGGACTTGATCTCCTTCATCTGAGCGTCGTACTGCTGTGCAGATGGGCCCGACTGAGCCTGCGGTACCGGTGCGGTCTGCTGAGCCGGTGGCTTATGCTGGAATCCCGGTACATAAATTGCGGAATTCAGGTTTCCGTACCAGAACCCGGGATGATCTCTCGTACCCGGTCGGTACCGGCTCGGGTCCCACTGCTGCTGTACGTAATTGGCATCTTCGTTTCTGAGCCCCTCAATGGCTGTGTCCAAATCTGGCCCGTCCACCACTGCATCAGTTGAGTAAACTTTCTTGACCAAATCTTGAACGATCTTGGCTAGATTGTCTATCCGGTCGTCTTCCACTGGCTCGGCTCGGGCCGTGATCCTGCGATCGTCAAATAGTCGAGTGTCCTGCTTGGCTAACTGCTTCATTAGCTCATAGGCCCCGTCTTTGTCCACATGGTACAGGAAGTTTCCCCCGGCTTCTCTATCAATCCTGTCAGCACTCTCCCTGTCTAAGGCATGGTAGAATACCTGCAGGATTTTTGGGTCTCCAAAACCGTGGTTCGGGCACTTTTTCACCAATCTCATCAATCTGTCCATGCGTCCACCACCGTCTCTCCCGTCTTCTGCCTAAATGACAGAATCTCGCTTTGTAATTGAATGACCCGGGAGGCGGGGTAAAATTTGGCAAGAAAATCTGTGACGCATCCTTCCCATGTAGTGATCGATCTGGGTGGCCGGGATTCGAGCCAGTCGTTGGCCACTCCGTACAGGCAGTATGGAAAGAGTATTAGCATAAGTGCCTCTGCGTCAACTCCCTTATACCGGACCTTTTTACAGTAGTCCTCGAACTTCTCGATAAAGTCGTTCGGGTCTTCGTCGGCTTTGCCATGAAACGGGCAGAGGGTCTGCACCGTCTGGATGGTGGAGGGTTTGATGTCAAAGTGTTCTGCGCTGATCTCGGGCACCACAATAGCTCGCTCATGCCCCCCCGTGGGGACTTCGAAATTATCCACCAACGCCTTCCCAGACCGGTTGTATGTCCTCTGGTTGCTCCGGGCAGCGAATCCTGCTGCGATCAGATCTTCGATGTACCGAGCCATCTCGGCTGGAGTACGTGTCTCGGGCAGTTCTGGCGTTCTCTCGGTATTGTCGCCCATCCTGAAAAAATAGAGATCTCAAGAGCAGTGAGATAACTGATAAAATAAAAAATAAAATAAAAATAAAAACTCTGAAAATTAATTCTGACTACTAAATAAACCCTAAAAAGTCTCCGGCAACGGCGCCAAAAACTTGATGCGCTTTCTAGCGTGCTATTCGCAAGTATACGAATCAAGTAGTATAGAGTGTGTTACGACTCAGATTATCGATCCCTCAGGGACTTTGCAGGTTTTTCTAGTAATCAGTTTTAACAAACAGAGTGTAAAAAGGAAGAGTATTTTAGAATTGTGATTAACTATAAACTAAAAATAAACAAATAAAACGTAAATATTTTTATGAGAATTTTCTGAATAATCTTGAAAGTTGTGAATCTAGGGTTTGGAATACTAGGTCCCGGGATCCCCTAGGGTTCTTCAGAGTTTCGTTCTAGTTTGATATGAAAACACACAGCAGTCTCGTTATCCGTGCCACGTACCAATTGTGCAGTATCTTTTCTTTTCCTGCACGCTATCACGATCCTGCAGACTTTCGGATTCCTGTTAAGCTGCCTAAATCTGCAGTCTCGTTCTCAGGCTGCTAGGGTTTCTAACCTGTCCTGATGGCCCGGGTCAGATTCTCTAACAGTTGGTCTAACGATTTCAGGCTAGTCCTAACTCCCCTTCGCTAGTCGGCCCATCGGGGTAAGGTGCTAAATTCTGTCTTCTCTTCCTAACACTAACCAGACGTTTTCACCTACCGGCTCGGGTCTGTAGCAATTCTGGTTAGCTACTCCGATCATGCATAAATAGATATAATCAAAGACAGAATAACGAATAAAGCTGCTGAATTAAGATAGTACGATCATGAATTCATAGTCAAAACGTAGAACTGATCTCTGAAAACGAAACCCTAGGTTCACCGAGAACCTAGGTAAAAAGTTTAGCTACTAATATTCATAACGTAAATAACACAGTTTTTGAATGAGAGAGAGAATAAGATCAAACTAGGTCTTCGAATCTGGAATCACGTTTCCGTGCTCTCCGGGGATGCTCCGACTTCTCCGTGGATGTGTTATTGTGTGTTCATGTCCTCAAAACGAGTCTGGACGAGTCTTTATATAGTGCTGAAGACGTTTCTCGAACTTGCCTTTATTTACGAAACTGCCACTGACCGAAACCGCCTCAAAATTTGTGCTGTCTGCGTAAAATACGCAGGCTCTGCGTATAATACGCAGACAGCAGCCTGACATGTGCTGATTTCTGCGTATTTTCCTCCCTGGCTGCGTATTTCACCTCCCTGGCTGCGTATTTTACATCCTGGCTGCGTATTTTCCATTTTCCTGCGTATTTTCTTCCCCTGGCTGCGTATAATACGCAGACAGGGTCAGAAACTGGCCAAAAATCCTCCCTCAGGCTTGCTGTCTGCGTATAATACGCAGAATTCTGCGTATAATACGTTGACAGCAAGAAAAACTGCTCTTTTCTGCATCGGCCTGCGTTTTGACCCGAAACTTGTCAAAATTACCAAAATACCCCTGGGTCAAATCTGCTCCAAATTATGCCCAATCCTGACTCTAGCCATAGGAACACTGCTGCCAGAAAATGGGAGACAAAATCTGAACTTGACTCCGGAAACCCGGGCCCGGTGCCAAAATGACCAAAATACCCCTAGGCCAAAACTGTCCCGGAAATCGTCCCGAACATGAAATAGTTGCTTACGACTCCGGACACCGGGAAACGAGACTCCTTACTCGGGTGTGGCCTGTCTGGGACCCACACTTGACGGGAGTCGGTTTTTCGGCCGGACTCCGTTTCAGCATTATAACCTGTTTTCGGAAAGCCCTTGACGTCTCTGTTCTTTTGCCCCTGGTTTCACTTCAAAATTCCAAGTCTAGCTCAAGATATTGTCAACCGAACGCATCCCGATCATTCTCGGTTTTGGCGTTTTCAGCTTCCTCGGGCGGTTTTCACTGCTCGTTTTTCCTCCAGTCTTTCCGTTTTCCATTTCGCTCTCCCTTGTACCAGTCTCGGTCAAATCCTGCTCTGAGCATTTTCTGCACGTTTCCCGAGGCGATCCCGGTTCAGTCTCGGCACGCATCCCAATGCACTTCCCGAACCTGTTCCTGTAAAGAGAACATGAACAAACCCGCGATCATATCCAGTGAAAGTGCGAAACATGCAGAAATTTACGAAGAGCAAATAAACGTCTCGTTCCTAAAACCGAGACTTTCCGAGGCTGAATTCTGGCTAAAACGCGGTTTTCCAGCACACATACACATCTTTCCAGGCTATAAGATAACCCCTATTTGGGCGTTATCAGCGGAAAAGGAGGTGGTTAGAGTTGGTGAAAGATTATGATCTCCAGATCCTGTACCATGAAGGGAAGGCCAATGTGGTGGCAGATGCATTGAGTCGGAAGACGGATCATACGGTGAATACTATGTGGGTCTTGCCAAGAAAGCTCTGCGAGGATTTTCAAAAGTTGGAAATTGAAGTGTGTACGAAGGGGACCGCCAGTAATATGTTGTGCAATTTGACGATTGTGCCAAGCATCTTTGAGGAGATTAAGGAAGGCCATAAGGGAGACGCTTTTCTGCAGCAGATTAAGGACAAGATCAGTAAGGGTGAAGCTCATGATTTCAAGATCGACGAAGACGGCAGCATAAAGTTCAAGGGAAGATGGTGCATACCATTGAAATGTGCGGAAGTAAAGGAGAAGATTATGAAGGAAGCGCATCACACGCCGTATTCAGTACACCCAAGGGGGAGACAAGCTGTATAAAGACTTGAAGAAGAACTTCTGGTGGAAGGGCATGAAGAAGGAAGTAGCAAACTATGTGTCCCGGTGCCTTACATGCCAAAAGGTCAAGTTTAAGCACAAGAGACCAGGAGGGATGTTACAACCGTTAGACGTACCAGTGTGGAAATGGGATTCCATCGGGATGGACTTCGTCACAGCATTGCCAACTTCGACTAACGGCTTAAACCAGATTTGGGTCGTGGTAGATCGGCTGACGAAGACGGCCAGATTCATTCCTATGAAAGACACGTGGGATATGGAGAAAATGGCAGATGCCTACATCAAGAATGTGGTGAGATTGCATGGAGTACCTAGCTCCATTGTTTCTGACAGGGATCCGAACTTCCTATCACACTTCTAGAGGGAACTACAGAAGGCCATGGGTACTGAACTCAAGTTCAGCACAGCTTTTCACCCCGCTACAGATGGACAGACGGAGAGGACCATTCAGACACTAGAGGACATGTTGAGAGCCTGTATCTTAGACTTTGGGGGATCGTGGGTGGACAAGCTACCATTGATAGAGTTCTCCTACAACAACAGCTATCATGCCAGCATAGGAATGGCACCTTATGAGGCGTTGTATGGAAGGAAATGCAGAACACCACTTTGTTGGAGTGACATCAGTGAGACTATCATTCTTGGACCTCAAATGATTGAAGAGTCGACAAATCAGATTCGTATGATTCAGAAAAGGATGAAGGCAGCCCAGGATCGACAGAAGTCTTACGCTGATTCGAAGAGAAGACCGTTGGAATTCAAAGTTGGTGACAAAGTATTTTTGAAGGTTTCTCCAACCAAAGGTGTCATGAGATTCAACCAGAAGGGGAAGCTCAGTCCCAAGTTCATTGGACCTTACGAGGTGATGGATCGTATAGGAGAAGTTGCTTATCGCCTGAATCTTCCAAACAACCTAGGCCGAGTTCATAATGTCTTTAATGTCTCGCAACTCAAACCTTACATTCACGACCCAAGCCATGTCCTTGACCCTGAACCAGTTGACCTAGATCCGTCTCTTTCCTACGAAGAGCAACCCATCAAAATCCTCGATAGGAAAACCAGGAACACCCGTACCAAGTCAACTACGCTGGTAAAGGTTCTCTGGTCCAACCAATTACAAGAAGGAGCCACATGGGAGGCGGAAGCTGACATGATGAAACGATACCCTCACCTGTTTGATCAGGTAAACTAGATCGCGAGAGTATAACCCTACGATTAGCAAAATAGTTAGCATACACGTACTAGGCATGGCATTATCATATCATATAGCATGACCAGTTATAACATCACCTGTGCATATTATGGTATACTTGGGCATTTATGACATATCTAGAGCATTAGCTTCGGATAAGAGTCGCTTAATTAACATACCGTAGTGATAGCTTCGGGGACGAACCTCTTTTCTAAGGGTGGTAAGATGAAATACCCGATTTTATCTAATGGGGTTGAATGTGCATTTTCTTTAAAATGTTTATTATAAATTCGGGGGCTAAACCATGTATTTTAGAAACTAAGGGGGGAGTATTTGTCTTTTACATAAACAAATATAAATAATAGTATATTTATACTGTATAATACTACTGTATTTTTATACCCGTATAATACGAAACTTATATACGTATAAATACTATAATAAAATAATAGTAAAATAATATTAATAAAATAATAAATATGTATATATATATAATAATAATACAGATAATACCAATAGTAAACTAATACCCTACAACACACACTCTCTCTCCTTTCCCCTCCTGATCAATTTGTTTCTCTCTTTCCCCCGACATCACCATCCACTTCCCATCGTTTTCTCCTCTCACACAAAAAACCTCATCATCCATTTCTCTCCTTTCTCTCTCGACGAACACATTCACACACACACACACACACACCTTTTTTTCATTTTCTCCACCATCACACAACACCCCCTTCCTCCCTCTTTCTCTCTCCCAGTCACAACACCTCTCTCTCTCTCTCTCTCTCTCTCTCTCTCTCTCTCTTTCACTCTTGTTTTCTCCTCCCCCTCACAGCAACACACAAAAACAACACACACAAAACCCTCCCCATCTCTCTCTCTCATCCCCCACGGCACACACACACACAAACTCACAAACACTCTCCCAACTCACCCTTCAATCCTCATTCCTCTCTATATAAACCCCCCTACATTACAACATCACACAACATCAACAACACCATCACCCTTCTTTTCTTCTTTGCCTTCGGCAAACAACCAAAACCACCAACATCACCATAATCTTCTTCTTCCCTTTATCACAAACAACACAACCACCGACGCCACCATCAACAACACCACTGCCACCTCTCCTCTCCCTCCACATTCATCAACATCCCCTCATCTCCCCCTTCTGTGCCACAACAAATCAGAGGCAGCTGCAACCACCCAGGACTACCACCACTGCGGACACCAACACCACCACCACCTCTCCCATTACAACCACCATCATCACGACCGAGTCCTGTCCTCCCTCTCAATCACACCCACCTCTGTTCTCTCTGTTTTTCTGAGAAAACAACAACAACAACAACAACAACAACAACAACAAAAACCACAACACCATCTTCATCATCTCCTCTTTTCTTCTCGGCAAACAACCCGAGACTACCACCACCACCATTATCTTCTCTTTCCACCAAGAACAACCACAACAGCCCCTCCTCTTCTCTCTCTCTGTTCTTAGTCCCTCTCTCTCTCTCTCTCGAGTTCACCTCTGCCCAAACTCAGATCGCTGGAAAACTCGCCGGAGAAACAAACTGAGAACGAACCACCACCACCACCGAACAAATCTCACCATCTTCCCCTAAGTCTCTCAAAAGCCTCTGCAACCCACCTCTCTGTCAGAAACAAAGACAAAGCAGCAGAAATAACCACGTCGGAACCACGCCCGACGCCGCCGCCGCCATGATCGCCGGCGTGAAGCTCGGCCCAACCACCACCGACACACCCATCGTCTGAGACTCGCCTCCCTCACCTCCAGGAGGTCCGACGAGGCCAGAGAAGGCCTCAAACGAGCCTAGAAACGCTGGACCCATCACCGGCAAACTCCACCTCCTAACCCGCCGATTGGAGACTCGATTTGCTCCATTCGGCGATCGTTTTTCACGAATTTTCGTGTTGTTATGCTCTAAATCCTCTCTTAAATCATTCGTGATAATTTAAATCAAGTCTTGTTGGCTAAAAATCATTTTGGGTTGATTAAGTTGATGAAGATGACGTGAAAACAAAAAATGGGGGTGAAAGGTTCTTTTTCTAAAATTATTGGGGAGGCTCTGACTTTGTGTGTAAACTGAAGTGTTAGGGATAGAGGGTGAAAAGTGTCTGTTTACTAAACTTAATTTGGGGCACCAGTTGTAGTTTTAAATACCCTAAATTAACTAAGATAAATAAATCTAATAAAATAGTTTTATGAAAATAATAATAATAAGTATATATATAATAATAATTATTATAATACTTGAAATGAAAGTTTAGATATCTTTCTCAAATAAAGTAACTTAATCCATGGTTTTATCTTTCATTTAAAAATAGTAGGCATAATATTATCTCACTATACAAATGAATACCGATTTGTCTATAATAATAATAATAATATAGCCGAAATGAGTATTAGTCTATCTACCTAAAACGTGTGTATATATATATATATATATATATATATACATAAAAATAATACATGCAAAACTAATTGAATGGTGTTGTGCATAGTTGGAATGAAATAATAATAATAATAATAATAATAATAATAATAATAATAATAATAATAATAATAATAATAATAATAATAGTAATAATAAGATGTTCAGAAGAGTTAAAATAATAACAATGGATAGTGTATATTGTTGCAATAAATAATCAGAATTTATAAACCATTTTGAATGACATGATTACTAAAATCGTATTATGCCATTAAAAACTATTTTGTTCGTTATTTTCCCAAAATTGAGAAACTCGGGAATAGTAACAATGATAATAATAAAAAATAATAAACTTTTATAAATACAAGGGGGTTGGGAAATAAATCAAGGACACGCATTGCATATAGGTCATGACTAGAGTCGTTGTGTAATTAAGCTATGTGTTGATAAGAACTTATTGGGTATTTGTAGAAACTCAGTTCGTAGACGACGAGTTTGTCGAGAACGAGTACGAGTACTATGACTTCTGTTGTCGTGCTGCTTGCTACCGGTAAGTTTATATGTGCAATACCTGAACTATCAAAATGTGATTTTGTTTGCTTTACAAATTGTCTTAACTTGCGATACTTGAGATTTATCAAACGTTGTGATCTATATTTTGAGAAATTCCCTTTAAAGCGTTTCGATTGAAAATCATGAATTTATGTCCAAATATTATGGTTGTGGAATGACAACTGGAAATCAAGTGATGACGGGACAATGTTGTTGCGAAATGAAAATGAACAAATGCACTATAATATAATTGGGGCAATGCACAGAGGATGCGGAAATTACGGCTCCGGCCAGGGGCGCCAAATTGCGATCCCCTTTTTGTTACGGCTCCGGCCAGGGGCGCCAGTTTGCGATCCCCTTTTTATATTTACGGCTCCGGACGGGAGCGCCAGCTTTGCGATCTCCCTTGTATTGTGAAACTATGGAGTACTACTTATACCTGTGCGCGTTACAACGGTATAGGGGTGTCGACACTTAAGGTCTCATAGTCGTGTTTATGAGCGGGGATTTGACGTATGGGCATCCCACAACGCTCGGATGAATTGGGATCTTAGATATCCCAAGAGGCACCTTCGGTATAATTAGTGGCATCGTAACCTCTCTGGGGCATTTGACACCCGCTGGGCAACACTACGCCAGCTAAACTAAGAGATAACAAGGAAATCAGTTAGTATTTGACAGCTCAGATGGATTCCCGTTAAATGTCATGTAATTCATATACATGTTTTGTGCCAAAACTCGTTTTACATATTGTAGTATGAATTTACTCATTTTTTACTGATTAAAATTTTTCTTGCGGTCGGCTTATGCTATTTCAAAACTAGCAGGTTTCGAGTAAGGTGGGAGACGTTCACAACGCGGAAGGCTAGAGTATCAGGCTGTTTAGTACATCACCTAGTAATTTTCATTTCGAATGTAATGCACTTATGTTTTTCAGACAATGTCACCGCTTTATTTATGAATGTATAATAACTTATATTTGTATTATCGATGGTTGTATTAACTATGAACCGGCGATTCTGCTCCGTATCCAGTGGGGTTTATCTCCTCGGACGGAGGCATCTTTCCAAATATACGATTTGGCCGGCCGTATGATTTGGGGGGTGTTGCATTCGCCGTTGAGAACCGAGGAAGTATGAGGAATTGAGGAAATTTCAGAGTGTTTGATGGTTTTTAGTGAGAAAGTATGAGAGAACTTGGAAAGTAAATTAGATAAGTGTGTTGGGTATTTATAAAGGTGTGTGGGGGGGGGGGTGAGTGTGAATAATCAAGAGTTAAAAAAAAAGAATCCCAACGGCGGGGAAGAACGGTCACTAATCGTGTGATGTGACCCAGCACGAACGGTAATTTCATTTAAAAATCATGTCCTGGTTCCGGGTCCGGCTCCGGTTAACCAAACCCAAGACCGAACCGAGACCGCTATAACACGGGTCCGGCTTTGCTTCGGCTACAGCTTAACGGTTTCGGTTCTCGATTCTCTATCATTCGGTTCCTCGTTTCGGTTTTAACCGAAAACCAGCGATTTAACCGAACCGAGTGCAACTTTACTGTCAAGTGGTTCTTTCATTCGTTTTCACAACTCAATTAGTGAATTCATCATGTCTAATTTTGGTGAGAGTGAAACCTGTTGGGTTTTGACATAGGTAACGCAGCGGAATAACAAAAATTTAATCCAACTCAAAGCCCACCAAGGATCACAGGAAGAGACATCATAACATGATAAGGGACATAGTAATTGTGTACCTTTTGGTTTGGGAGATCACAAGAAGAATAGTGTCCTCGTCTCTACTATTGATCCACGTCTAGAGGTGAGATCTTGATTCTTCCTTCCCAAGTGCTAGCTTGGACCAGAGGAAGTGGGAAGAAGGAATCAAGAAACCAAAGGAGGAAGAGAGGGGTTTCGGCCCTCTCTTGTGCCGACGGGAAGGGGGCGGACTGCTAGGGGCTTTAGTCTCTAGCTTGTTCTTGTTCTCTCTTTTTACTCTCTCCCACTCTCTTGTGTTATGTCTAATAATATTAGTGGGAAGGAAGCTAGAGTCTTCTCTATATAGTCCAACAAATCCTTGTTAACTACATAAAGGTCCTTCATAATTATACATGAAATTGGATTAGTCCCTTCCTTGCACATTAGTCCTACTAAGTTTGCAAGGTGTTGCAAAGTGATCCTTCTTATTAATTAATCCCAAATCTAGTTCCACTCTATTTGACGTGTGACCCCATAGGTTTCTACTTAGTTGGTAGTAACTTATTACTAACATGGAGCGTTGTCTAGAAACACATCCATGCCACCCAACTAATAGAAATAGTCAGTGATCCCGACAAACCTCTTATGCCCAATATCTCATATTGCACTATCCCTTTGTCTCCATATCCGGATTGGACACGAGACATAAATAGTCACACTCGTATATCCAATCCATAGTTCCTCGATCCAGGGAATATGCTTATGCAAGCAGATAACATAAATATCTCGATATTGATTTATCTGAGTCTGGCCAGACATTCAATAAGCCTCATCCCTCAGGTGGTCGTTGATATCTACTCCCATTATGTGGTAGGGACAAATCCTCTCTTCATCACTACAATCTCTAAGCTTGCTTACTATCATGCCTGATAGCTATCTTTATGATTACCCAGTTACGGTGTAACGTTTGATAACATCAAAGCACAATATCTCACAACTAGAGTTTCTTCTGACTTCAAGTCTAAGGATTGCAATTATATTAGCACTACGAGAAGGGATTGTGACTTTAACATAATCTAATGTATCCTTTTCGTTGTGGGTCAATCCAGTATGCCATTACTCTTAATGCATACCCAGGTGTTAGACTTGATATCCCCATATCAATCTACACACATACTAGTCTAGATTTGATCGCCCTATTAATCAATATAGTGGACTAGGGATTTTAAGATAAACAACACATTGTATCTAAGGACTTCATTATATTAAATATCACAATATACAATAAATGAATTTTCTAGACAATAACAATGTTCTTACTAAATATTAGATTGCCTCTAGGGCACCTATTCCAACAAAACCTTCAAAACATTTGACTGAAATATCATGGACCAATTGGAGAGCATCACCAGCCACCTTATAGCATTGGAGGCGCGGCCATGAGCGGCTCCGGGAACCCCAAAATAGACATACGACCCCGTCCAATGCTTGCACACAATCACCACATTGCCGCCTACCACGGTATCGCCCCCAAATCTGCAAGGACATTCCACTGTGGGAAAGGCCGGTTCCATCCATCTCCTTGCATTGTGATTCAAAGGAGGCCATAGCTCCAGCAAAGAACAAGACGTACAATGGAAAGAAGAGACATATTCGCTTGAAGCACAACATTGTACGCCAATTAATGGGCAATGGCGTGATTGCCGTAAACTTCGTGAGGTCATAGAAAAACATGGCAGATCCTCTAACAAAGGGGCTAGCAAGGAAGATAATTGCTAATGCATCTAGGGGGGTGGGAGTCAAGCCCATAGAGGGAGATTCCCATGATGGCAAACCAACCTGCATGAATGGAGATCCAATGAAACAGGTTCAATGGGTAACAAGAAGCCATGGAGAAACTCTAAATAAAACACTGTATTAAGTATGTCCCTCCCAATGGTGTAAATAAGTGTTTGTTGCAAAATAAGTAAGGATGAGCACAACGCTCTTAATGAACTCATAGCCCTTATGGGTGGTGTGTTGCAGCCACACTTGATGGGTTTACTTATGTGAGTGTGGGAGTGGTGCCGCCCCCTATGAGATTTGGGGCTAACTCTCTAGAGCGCTCATGAATATCCAGGTAGGGCGCATGGCCTAATGGCGCCAAATGAAGAACTTGTCATAGCACATCATGAGATGTGTGAGCAGGACCACTGATCTACTCAGGGGAGAAGGTTAAAGACTATGTTCACCTTCACCACAAGTGGAACATGCCCTGTTATCACTAATTGTCGATGCAAGTCAACAAGACATCGACATCACTCCATCTCCGAAATTGACTCAAGAGCATTCTTTCTTCTTTTATTTTTTTTGAATCATGTGGGGGGGTTGTTAGATGTGCTTCAAAAACTCAATGTTTATTTGTCCCACATAGCCACTTCAATCTTTCTTTCCACTCTTTATATTTACAAATGTTGTTATGGGTATTTGAGAGCCTAATAAGAAGAAGAGACTATGCAAGCTTGAGCCCACTAGTCAAAGCCCATATAATAACCGCGTGCGGCGTGGACTTGGACTTGGGACGCGGGTGCGGTGTCGTGTCGTAGTCCGCGGGAATTATTTCATCCCAATCCTTTTTGAATTATTTCAATCTTTCCAAAAAAAGAAATTTTTTGTTAAACCCATATCAATGGGATTTGACTGAAATTCATTCTCCGACCTTATGGAAATTTGATCACTTTTATTTCTCCATTAATTTTTTATTTTTTTTTTGAAAAGAAAACTTTCCCTAGTCCCGTATTAAACCCTTCGTACAAACAGTATGATACAACTTTAACCATCATCTCTCTCCTTCATCCTCCTTGCTCTTGAGTCAGCCATGAACGAGTTCATGTTTCGGTTTTGGTGAGTGCACACCAACCGGGACATGTCGTTGTATCCTGGAGGACAACCCCATCAACATATGCACGATGGAGGGAGTCCTAGTGGGGGCAAAATTCTTTAGTAGGAAAGCGGATTCGATTCCGTTCCTCGACACTTCAAATCGATAAGTTTTTCCCTTTTTTGTTTTTGTTTTTATAATCAAACATTCTATCTAAATATTTTTTCCAACACCATCTTCAACCTTGTAATCATAATTCAAGCCAAAGAATTTTTATGTATGGTCTAATGTCGACTGTCCAAAACTAATTGTCCAAATCTATTCAATTGCACAATTTTGCCACCTTATGGAGATTCGATTACACACACACTCACTGATGAAAACGTACCTTCATCTGGGGTCGAAGAATTGCACTGATCATCTTCAACAAGATACGAACTTTCGAAATTATCTTCATCCTCTCATGGCTCTAACGGTGCATCATCATATCTCAAAATGTGATTCAAGATATAGTAGCCCCCAGGTTGTGGAGCCAGAAAAAATGTTTCAACAAAGCTTTTGATAATGTCGTGACTCCTCAAGGTGCCAGTTACCAAAACGATAATCCCTCCATTATGAGAAGCTTGACCATCCATACTTTTTAACTCAATCCATTACGCCAATTTGGAATGCTTCTGCTGCCACTAATTATTGACAGCTATTTTCTTCCTGCACAGCTACTTTCCGACAGTAGAAGCAGTTTTTGTTAAGTCATATATGGGTTGTGAGTGTATCTAGAAATCTAGTTGCTATGCCTATGTTTAAATATTAAAAGTTGTGGGTAGTGTTTGTAATTGCATGAACTTACTACCAACCTACTTAAGAGGTTGTTAGTCACAGAATAATCAATACAGCTGTTTCATTTTTTCCTCTTCATCTTCTCTATCTTCTGTACATTTCTCTGTTGATATTTGATGATCAGGTTCATGGATTATGATCTTGAACATGGTATGAAAGCGTGCAATGGCTCGCTGCCGACGATTATCGCTCTCTGCTGTGCATTTATGAGTTTAATTTGTGTTCGCATCTGTCGATTTGTGGTTCATCCCCAATTTCTAGGGTTTCTTCACTCCTCTTCTTCGATTCTGCTTGAAGCTTCGTGTTCTTCATCATATGGAGATGGCTTTCGATTATTTTCCTGCCGAATTGAAGTTTATTCTCTCTAATTTGGTGTCTCTTCTTCCAATTCGTCTGGATAGCTCCAACTATAATGTCGGGAGTGTGCAATTACGCACTGTTCTTTCTGCAAATCAGCTTCAGGATTATGTCACCGGTGATACTGTAGCTCCGCCTGAGTTCATCTCCTCCGATTCAGGTTCACCTACACAAAATCTTGCTTATAAATCCTGGTTAGCAATTGATAAACACCTCAAAACTTGTCTCATGGCTTCTTTTTTCGCTTCGGTGTTTCCCTTGGTTATGAATTTTCCTCATGCTGTTGATATATGGAATAGTTTGGCTTAGCGCTTTGCTTCTATGTCTCGTTCTCATGTTCATCAACTCAAAATAATCCTCTGTCAGTTAGAAAAGAAGTCTATGTCCATGGAAGCCTATTTGAATCAGTTTAAACTCATTGTTGATAATATAGCACAAGTTAATGATGTCATTCATGAAGAAGATGTCATTCTTTACATTCTTAAAGGACTTCCCTCTGAGTATGATCATGTAAAAGGCAATGTTAGACTCGGGGCTCAACATATCTATGTGGCTCAACTTTCTGCATTTCTGCTCTCTGAGGAATTGCATCATCTCATGCATAAAACACACATTGCCTCACCAGCTACATCCTCATTGGATTCCTCCTCGTCCTTCACAAAATAATACTGAGTTACCTACCCTAGCCTACTATGCTAACAGAGGGTCTTATAATCCAAGATGTGCTTCTTTTAGAGGCGGCAGGACTGGTCCCAGGGGAGGTCTCAGTGGAAGGTTTAGTGATTCTGGTCTACATTTACCCATGTATCAATCTCAGCAGCTCTCTACTGATGAAGGCATTATCTTTCAAATTTGTGGAAAAGGCAAACATACAACTCTCAATTGTTGGCAGAGGCTTAATATTTAGAAGTTTGCTCCTACTAAGCCTAATCCTTATTCTCAAGAGTTTGGACCCCAGACTCACATGGCTTATAGGGCTGCTGTTAATAACTCTAATTGTTGTGGATATGCATCCTCCTCCTCTTATGGCTCTGCTAGTGATCATTACTTCAACAACTATGGGCCACCTTACAATCAATATTTAGTCTACACTCCTGGATATTACTATGCAGGGCAAGGAATTCTTGGTGCAACTACACCCACACTGTCACCACCACCTTGGCTATTGGATAGTGGTGCAAACAGCCATGTCACCAATGACACTACAAATCTGCAGAACCCTCAACCATATACTGGTCAAAAGTCAATCTCAGTGGGTAATTGTTATAAAATCCCTATATCTTTTGTTGGTTCTTGTGTACTACCTACACCTAATTCTAAGTCCTTATCCATTACCAATGTGATGCATTCACCTCTTATTACTTCTAACTTGTTATCTGTCTATCAATTCACTAAAGATAACAAGTGTTCTATTACTTTTAATGACACTGGTTACCTGATTCAAGACGATTTGACAAGTCAAATTTTGTTGAAGGGCCCATGTAAAGGTGGCTTGTATGAGTTTTCTACTGCTGCACCACCACTCCCTGTGTCTCCAACTCTCTCTCCAGCTATTCTTACATCTGTTCTAACACCTTCTTCGTGGCACCTCAAGCTGGGTAATCCTTCTAAGAAGATATTTGACAATTTGGCACACTCTTTGAAGTTGCTTTCTTCTTCATGTAAGTCTTTTTGTCAACATTGTTGTTTAGCTAAAGCATACAAGCTTCCTTTTGTTAGATCTCATTTTCATTCCAAAGTACCGTTTGAGCTTGTGCATTATGATGTGTGGGTCCCTTCACCACAACCTTCTTTTAGAGGTTACAAGTACTATATAATTTTCAATAATGATTGCACCAAATCTCTTGGTTTTATCCTCTTAAGTGCAAATTTGAAGCTTATCCTTCTTATATACATTTACAAATATTATTGCCACTCAATTCAAAGCTGTTGTTAAAACTTTCAGAACTGATAATGGAGGGGAATACATCAATTATCAGTTTGGGCTTTATCTGCAAAGTCAAGGAACCTTGCATCAAACTACTTGTCCTCATACTCCCCAACAAAATGGGAGGGTTGAGAGAAAGCATAGGCATCTTGTTGATACAGCCCTTGCTCTTCTTGTTCATGCTCACTTACCTTATTCTTTTTGGTGAGAAGCTCTCATTACTTCTAACTATCTCATTAATAGGTTACCTAAACAAAATTTTGGGTTTAAATCACCTTTTTCTTGCTTGTTTCATATCAATCTAGATTACAATTTGTTTAAACCTTTTGGGTGTCTTTTCTTTCCTTGGATTAAACCCTACACATCTCATAAATTACAACCCAAAGCAGCGAAATGTGTTTTTCTTGGCTATTGCCATGCTACCAACAGCTATAGCTTCTTAGAGCTTTCTTTTCATAAAGTCTTCACTTCTAGACATGTCCAGTTTCATGAAAATGTTTTTCCTTACTCTACTGAAGTTGTGCCTTCTCATCACATATGCCTGTTTCTCTCCAGTCCTTGTTTCCATCCATTTTCTTGTCTAATCCTTTTTCTTCTCTGCTTAAGCCTCCCCACTCGTCCATGTTAATTAACTTTTAAATAATAACAACTAGTACCCAAACTTATACTAATTTCATATTAACACCCAATATTATTATAAAATACCCGTTTTAACATATTAACACTTGATATTTGTTAAAAATACCCGTTTCTAGATAACGGGGTATTTCAGGGGGGGGGTGTTGATTAGAGTATGTAAACTTTTGCTAAAACTTAGTATTTTGAAAAAATTAAGATAGCCACTTGTTGAATCTCAAGGCATTGGAGAAGTTTTAATAAAATATAGAAGCTTTCTAAGAACTAGTGAAAGCTTTAAGGCCTTGAGCTGTAAAATACTTCAATCCTTTGAACAACCTTTTTCGAGCTGGATAGTTTGCAGTGATAAAGAACAATATTGTATAGTAAAGAACACAAGGATTTTTCCTCCTTCACCAACTTCAACAGAGTCTGAAGCCCTGCCTTCTCCTCTATCTGTGGCTTCCAACAGTCCATCTATGTATGCTAGCCCTACTCTAGTTACTAACCCTCCTCTAGCCTCTCATCCTATGAAAACTAGATCTAAGACTGGGATTACTAAACCCAATCTCAAATATGTAGTTCACACCATTGCTTCTTGTCCTGTTTCTTCTTTTCTTACTTCAGAACCTACTACATATAAAGAAGCAGCCTCTTGTGATCACTGGGTTCAGGCTATGAATGAGGAATATTAGGCACTGTTAAGCCAACACACATGGTCCTTGGTTCCACTTCTTGCTGGTAGGTTCCCAATGGAAGCAAAATGGGTGTATACAATCAAAAGAAATCCAGATGGTACTATTGCTAGATACAAAGCAAGACTAGCTGCCAAAGGGTTGTTACAAGAATATGGAGTTGATTACTCAGAAACCTTCAACCCAGTTGTGAAAAAGCAAACAATTAGGGTGGTTATTACTTTGGCTCTGAAATACAAATGGGATATTTTGCAACTAGATGTTTCTAATGCCTTTCTTCATGGTAAAATTAATGAAGACGTGTACATGGTGCAGCCGCAGGGGTTTATCAATCAAGCATTACGTAATCATGTGTGCAGATTACACAAATCTCTTTATGGTCTCAAGCAGGCTCCTAGAGCCTGGTATAACAAACTTGCTCACTTTCTAAGATCTCAGCACTTCACTGTGAGTTTTGCTGATACTTCTCTTTTTATTTTTTAGACTTCTACCTTCATCACAATTGTGCTGGTATCTGTGGATGACATTTTGGTTACTGGTAGCAATCCTGTGCATGTTAAGTCTCTTATTGCTGCTATGCACACTCATTTCTCTCTTAAAGAATTGGGTACTCTTTCTTACTTTCTGGGTCTAGAAGTGACAAAGACAGGAGAGATTACAGTTCTTCATCAGACTAAGTATGCCTCAGACTTATTGGTCAAGTCTGCAATGCTTGATTGTAAACCTATCTCTACACCTACTGCAGTGAAGTCGTCCAATTTGATGGTTGATTCTACTCCTCTAAGTTCGTCACAGATCACCACCTTTAGGAGTTTGATTGGTGCTCTTAAGTACCTAACTATAACGAGGCCTGATATCCAGTTCTCTGTTAATATTTTATGCTAGCACATGCATGCTCCTACAACTGCTCATCTTCAGGCTCTCAAAAGAACACTCAGATATGTGGTAACCCTAATATTTATGTTATGAAATTATTTATTAATTGCTATTAATCGTTTCAGTTAAATAGTATTACTATAATTATGTGGCCAATTAGAGTAAATAACTATTTTTGATAAATGTTCATTGTGGGTACTAAATTGTTAATTGTTAAGTTTCTTTGGTGTTATGCATAACCAAGAAACAAGTTAGAGGAGTGTTAAGGGAATAATTAAAATTTGTTTAGTAAGTATTATAGTATGTTGAAATTGTACAAGTACTACGTAGTAGTTCTGCCACACGCGTAACCACATGTTTGTACGTGTCAAATTTAGAAACTCATAGAGTGGTAGAATGGGTACAATTGTTGCACCAAATCATGTCCCCCCATGTGCATGAACAAACTCTCCCACTTGTAACTCCCCCGTCATCACTTGTCACTCCCCCACAACAACACATGTCTCTCCCTCCCAATTCTTCCTCCACTTTCTCCTCCTCCACCAAACCATCCGTCCCTCCTCTTTCCTCCTCTCATTGTTACTAGCAAGTCCCTCATCTTCTCAAATTCTCAAAACAATGGAAGTGTAACTCTTAATCTCTTCTCAAATTTCATCAAATCATTCTAAGAGCTCTACCTTAGGAGGCTAGGAAGCACAATCACAGCCTCACCACCATCATTTGAGGTACAGAATTCATCTCTTGGGTCTAGTTTTAACTTTCATTCATATAGATTTGCCATGCATGTCAACAAAAATCAAGTCTAATGGGTATTCACACTTAGGATCATGGAAGAATGTGTTATGACTAGTTTTAAGTAGGTGATTTAGAGCTTTTTGGTGTAATTTTATGTCTTGGTAGAGTAATTTCTTCATGCATCAAGTTTTGGAGTATGAAAAATCACAAAACTCAAGTTTTGGGTCCATTTTCACAAAATTAGGAAAAATATTTAGAATTTTCAGAAAATTATGAAACATTTAAAGTTTGTGTATTTTCATGTGATATTTGTACAGTAAAAATTTTAGAACAAATAGAGCTAAATTGTATTTTTAATCCACCAAAAACCGGGTCTTTTTTTGATACTCTATTCAACTCTTAACCTGTCCGGTAAATCATCAACTTCATGTACTTAACCTATTTAAATTCTTACCAAATTTAGATATGTCTTTCTCAGACATGCTAGATACCCAGTGTAATTTTATAATTTTTGGAATTTATATGAATATTTTATGAATTTATTTCCAAGGCTGCTACCAGCCCATGTTTTTGTACTAAAACTGATCCGAAATATTATGTTTAAAAATATTTAGTAAATTTTATCAATCTTAATATTTCAGTATGTTATAAGTGACCTCTTTATGTACGTAACGTAAAAATTCCGAGTCCCGGATAATTATTTTGAATTAGATATGAACTTGTGAACTATCGATTGTTACACTTTGCCTACAAGTAAAGTGTAGAAACTTTTTCATATAAGTTTTACAAACTTTAAGTTTCGGTCCAAATCATATTTTATTATGCTTATAAGAATTTTTACCATGTTAGGTAGTAAATTCTATGGCATGTTATGAATCCCCTAGGTTGCAATGCATGTAGTTCTAGAAAGTGAATGTGATTCGCGACACTTATGTTATTCTTCTATATTCTTGTGTTATGTGTATCTAGATCAAGTTAGGACCTAGCTAAGCTCCGCGGTAAGATTCTTAGAGTTGCGACTAATTCGGGCATAGCAAGGTGAGTTACTTTACCTCCAAAGTTTGTACTTAGCCTCACTTATTGTTTCGATACGTATACGTTTTAAATGGATCGCATGATGCGATTTACATGCTTCAATATTTATGACGAAATGTTCCAAGTTATAAATGTTCATTTTTTATTTGCAACACGATTTGTATTCACAAATGATTTTGATGACCCCATGGACACCACAAACGATTTAAGATAATTCTTTATGACTCAAGACACGTTTTAGAAAGGCCACGATACCGGAGTGAAACCCCCTGTCGGGTATAATCAGGCTATGGCCCTTTTGCTTGGGCAATATAAGCAGGCACGCGTCGCCTCACGAGCCGTCCTGTTGGACATGTCCCTATGCTATGTTATGTCATGATGGTTATCACGGGCCTAAGAAAAACTAGTATCATTCATGCAAGTATGTTCTCAGTTACACATGTTACGCTTTTGATTTCTATGAAATAATATTATTCTCAAGTTTATGAAATGATTTAATTCATGTCCATGGAATAAGTTTAGCCTTTTTTTTTCCAAACCTACGGAGGGACGTGACTGTAACTCACTGAGCTAGTTGAGCTTACCCTTTTGGGACTTTATTTTTTTCAGGTAATAAAGAGACCGAGAATGCCCAAGAGTGATTATCTTGCATGATGCGTGGATGCGTTGTTTTGGAGACCTAAGTTATGTCGTCTAGAATATGTATGAACTTGTTTGAATGTGTAAGCTTAGTTAGCATGTTTTATTTTGGACTAAGAAGACTTATTACCAATTTTGGCTATGTATAAAGTGGGACTATGTATGTATGACTCATGGACTTGGTTTGTTTTTATCCCTCGCTACCCCCGAATTATGCTCTGTCATGTCACAAGTTGAGCGGGCTAAATAACCTTTTATTTACAAGTACAAGTTTTGGAACTTTTCATCCGAAAAAAATAGTTATTTTATCTCACATATCAATTTTCTCATTTTTATCCTTGACGACCCCTAAACGTTTTTTTGGATACGCTTCCGCTAACGAAAAAAATATATCATTATTTAAGATACTTTTCATAACTTACTTGTTTTGCCCCTTGATGAGTTAAGGCCTTACCGACGCCTGCAGCACTTCCATCCCGCTAATCGGGGTCGACGGGAGAGGGGTGTGAAAGTTTGTGGTATCAGAGCTCTAGGTTATAGAGACCGTATTTATTAATACTAGGAAACCCTTTTATGTGTTTATTAGATAAGTATGATAGTAAAGTTCTTGGTACCATCAGTATGCGTAGGTAAATTTATGCGTATGTATGCATGTATTATCTTAGCTCGTTGCTTTGGGTATGATTGTATGTTATAAGGAAATTTAATAACTTCCACCTAGGACGATGAACAACCTAAGCAGGATTGATTTGGGAGATGGGAACGGTAACAACGCTATGGATGACGGAACCACTGGCCACATGCAACATCAGACAAACACCGGAAACGAGGGCGGAGGATCATCGGCTCGAGGAAACTCTCATGGATTGGAGCGAGCCGTTGAAGGACTTATGCAAATGCTCTGGGGTAGTTTAAGGGTGACGATTGACAAGTTCAAGGCAGTGGGACCCCCATCGTTTAATGGAGCAGCTGATCCGGCAGCCGCTGAATCATGGCTTCTAGAGAAGGAGAAGAACTTTGATGTCCTATAGTGCGATGATCAGAAGAAGATCAACTTTGCGACATACACCCTTAAGGATGAAGCATATAGGTGGTGGTTGATGTTAAAGCTCAATCGTCCAAACCTCACCAGGAACCAATTTGTGGAGGCCTTCAATGATAAGTACTTCCCACCCGCGTTACAGAATATGAACGTAAACAAGTTCTTGACTCTCACCCAGTGGAACCTCACAGTCGCTCAGTATGAGGCTCAGTTCACAACGCTGTCTAGATAACGCTCCGTATGTGGTTGATACCGAGGGGAAGAAAGCACGCAAGTTTGAAAGCGGTCTTCGCATGGGCATCAGGAACAGGGTTGAACTACGGAAGCTTCCAACCTACAATGATGTCGTGGAACGGGCAATGATGGCTGAAAGGGGAACTGAGGATTTCAACAGACAGAGGGAGCAGAAAAAGAGGAATGACAAGAGCAAGAATACTCAAAGGATTGGGCCGAATCAAAGCACATCTTTCAAGAAGCAGTGCAGCAGTTCCAACTTCAGTAAGAGCACTTCATCCAACACAAGTTGTAGCTACCCACGATGCTCTAAGTGCAACAAGCTTCATAGGGGTGCATGCTACTTTGGTTCGAACGTGTGTTATCGATGTGGGAAGCCAGGTCACGTTTTGAAAGAATGCCCAACTAGGGCTGTAAACGAACCGAGCCGTTCGTGAACAACTCGTGTTCGATTCGGTAAAAGTTCGTTCGTGTTTGGTTCGACTAATTAATCAAACAATCTTAAACATGAAAATGTGTTCATGTGCTAAACGAGCCGAACACGAGCCGAACAAGGAGCACGTTTGTTGGTGTTCGCGAACAAGTTATAATAGTATATATGTATATATATAGTTAGAAACCATTTCATTATTTTCTCTTCTTTACGAGTAATTTCTTAAATTCATTCCTAATCAGTGTAGAGTTTCTATTTTAATAGAAGTTTGACTTCTTAATTAGGATTTCAATAGGTAATTCTTTAACTTGTAGTACCATAAATATTTACTATATAAGAATAAAATCGGATGATTTGATCTTTTCATTAGAACAAATAAATTATATATCTATAGTAACACATTTTATGTTATATGTTTCCTTAATATTATAATTTTATCTTAAGTAATACCACCATGATATTTTAATTCAACTATTATATATATATATATTTATCCAATAAAATACTAGTTCGTCGAGCCGAACTCGAGCCCGGAAACGAGCTAGCTAAACGAGCCACGAGCTGAACAACGAACAAATCGAGTCCCAAACGAGTCAAAATCAAACAAAGAAGTTTTGTTCGACTCGAGTTCGTGTTCGACTCGTTTAGCAGCCAAGTTAAATGAGCCAAACTCAAACAAGGGATATTCGGTTCGGTTCGGCTCGTTTACAGCCCTATGCCAACTGCTAATACAACTCCCTCCAGCGCACCAAGTGTTTCAGTTCACCAGCCTCAACCTACAGGAGCCCCACCGAATCGACAGGGTAGAGCTTTTGCCCTAGTTCCTGGAGATGTTCAGGCAGCTGCATCCGTCGTGGCAGGTACTTTACCTATTGACGAAACTTCCGCTCACGTGTTAATTGATTCTGGTTCTAGCCATTCTTTTGTTACTTCTCATTTTTTTGGTAATATCCATAAGTATCTGGAACCATTAGGCTTTACGCTTAGTGTGTCTACACCTGCCGGCATAACCTTGGGTAGTTCCTCTGTATATCGTAAATAAGGAATCGTGGTAGATGGGATCCCTTTAGTTGTCGACCTCATACCCTTAATAATTAATGACTTTGATGTTATTTTGGGAATGGATTGGCTTACCTTAAATCATGCCACCATAGTTTGTTTGAACAAGAAGGTCGTACTTTGCATTCCAGGGATGTCAGAGTTTACCTTTTCAGGAGATGGAGTAGTATCCCCACCTTACGTCTTTTCCGCTATGAAAGCAAATAAGCTACTCAGGAAAGGGTGTCAGGGTTACCTTTGCTTGGATTTTGGACAAATCATCCAAACAGCTCGGTCCTAAGGTTATTCCTCTAGTAAATGAATACCAAGATGTTTTCCCTGATGACTTAACCGATTTACCTCCAGAGAGAGAAATCGATTTTAGCATTGAAGCAATTCCTGGGAAATTACCTATCTAGAAAGCACCATATAGAATGGCCCCTGCGGGAGAGAATTAAAGGTACAGATTCAGGAACTGCTTGACAAGGGGTTTATAAGGCCTAGTAGCTCGCCTTGGGGAGCACCTTTTTTATTTGTGAAGAAGAAGGATGGTACAATGAGGTTATGCATTGATTATAGGGAATTGAACAAGGTCAACATAAAGAATAAGTACCTGTTGCCAAAAATTGATGACTTGTTTGACCATTTACAGGGAGCTAAGGTATTTTCTAAGATTGACTTGAGGACAGGATACCACCAGTTACGCATCAATGCAGATGATGTACCCAAGAGTTCATTCCGCCCTAGGTATGGCCACTATGAGTTTCTTGTGATGCCATTCGGCTTGAACAATGCCCCTATACAGTTTATGGATTAAATGAATAGGGTATTCCAGCCGTATATAGATGAATTCATTATAGTCTTTATTGATGACATCTTAGTTTACTCTAAGAGCGAGGAGGATCATGACGGACATTTGCGAGTTGTCCTGCAGACCCTACGGGAAATGAAGTTGTATGAAAATTTTAGTAAGTGAGAGTTTTGGTTGCAACATATATCATTTTTAGGACATTTCGTGTCAAAGGATGGGATATCGGTAGACCCGCAAAAGGTTGAAGCAGTAGTGAACTGGCCTACACGGACCAATGTTCGAGAAATTCGTAGTTTCCTTGGACTAGCGGGCTATTACCGAATATTTGTAAAGGATTTATATTTTTTGGCGTCCCCATTAACCAGCCTAACATGGAAGGAAGTGCCATTTCACCGGACTGATGTGTGTGAAAATAGTTTTCAGGAATTTAAGAATAGACTGGTGTCTGCTCCCATCTTGGCATTGCCTAGCGTATTAGGAGGATTTGTTATATATAGTGATGCCCCAAAGAAAGGTTAAGGGTGTGTTCTAATGCAGAATGGAAAGGTGATTGCTTATGCTTGAAGGCAACTAAAACCCTATGAAGTGAATTACCCAACGCATGACCTAGAACTCACGGCGGTGATCTTTGCACTTAAGATCTGGCGGCACTATATGTACGGGGAGTCTTGCGAGATTTACACGAATCATAAGAGCCTTAATTATTTATTCACTCAGAAGGAGTTGAAAATGAGCAACGGAGGTGGCTGGAGTTAATGAAGGACTACGATCTCACCATTCACTATCACCCAGGGAAGGCTAATATTGTGGCAGACGCCTTGAGTAGAAAATCTTCCAGGAACATCGCTTACCTCCTCACTACACAAGAAAGGCTGAAAGAGGAAATCGAGAAGCTACAACAGGAAGTAATACCTCATGGAACATCTAGTTGCGTATATGCACTCACGGTCCAACCCGCATTGATAGACGAGATTCGGGAAGCACAGCAGAATGATCCTACTCTTGAAAAGATTCGAGATGAACTGACTGAAGGAAGGAATACTGATTTCTCTATCCATGATGGAATCCTGGAGTACCATGGTCGTGTATGTGTCTCAAATGATCCAGAGATCAAGCATAGAGTACTCCAACAAGCTCACCACTCTAGCTTCGCAGTACACCCCGGATCTACCAAGACGTACCAAGACCTTCGCAAGCTTTTCTGGTGGACGAGAATGAAGAGCGAGATTATAGACTTCGTGGCTCGATGTCTTCATTGCCAGCAAGTCAAGGCGGAACACCAACCACCAGGAGGACTTCTGCAACCCCTTCCTATTCCTGAGTGGAAGTGGGAGCACATAACGATGGATTTCGTCACTGGACTTTCGATATTGTCATGTGGAAACAATGCTATTTGGGTATAGTCGATCGACTGACTAAAACAGCTCATTTCTTGTCCGTGAAGACGACTCATTCACTAAAAACTGGCTCAATTGTATATCCAAGAAATTATTCGTCTGCATGGGATGCCGGTTTCTATTGTGTCAGACAGCGATTCGAGGTTTGTACGAAGTTGAACTTTAGTAAAGCTTTTCATCCTAAGACATATGGTCAGTCAGAAAGGGTTATTCAGACGCTTGAAGATTTGTTTCGCTTTTGTGTTTTGGATTTCAAGAGAGGATGGGAGGAACACCTTCCCTTGATCGAATTTGCTTACAATAATAGCTTTCAAGCAAGTATCGGGATGGCTCCCTTCGAGGCGCTCTATGGAAGGAAGTGCAGATCTCCTATTTTTTGGGCAGAGGTGGGTGAAAGAAAATTGTATGGTCTAGAGTTGGTGCAGATGATTCCCGAAAAGATTTGAATTATCCAGGAACGTCTTAAAACAACTCAAAGCCGCCACAAATTTTATAGTGACAACCGAAAAAGGGAACTAGAGTTTGGTGTGGGAGACCACGTGTTTCTGAAAGTTTCTCCAACCAAGGGTGTGATGCGTTTTAGTAAGAAAGGAAAATTAACCCTCGCTATAATGAACCGTTTGAGATTCTAGAAAGGGTAGGACCAGTTGCTTATCGCTTGGTGTTACCCCCTGAAATGGAGAAAGTACACAATGTATTTCACGTGTCCATGCTTAAAAAGTATGTTTACGATCCGAGCCGTGTGATAGAGTATGAGTCACTGAACGTGCAAGAGGATCTTACCTACTAGGAGGTGCCCGTGGAGATCTTAGCGCGAAGGGATCAAGTTTGAGGAGTAATTTCACACCGTTAAAGAAGGTTCTTTGGAGAAAGCATGCGGTTGAAGAACCAACGTGGGAGCGTGAGGATGAGATAAGGTCAAAGTATCCGCACCTTTTCAACTGAGGAAGCTCAAGTTTGGGGACAAACTCTCTCTAAGGTGGGTAGGATGTGGTAACCCTAATATTTAAGTTATGAAATTATTTATTAATTGCACAATTAGATTAAATAGTATTACTATTATTATGTGCACAATTAGATTAAATAACTATTTTTGATAAATGTTCATTGTGGGTGCTAAATTGTGAATTGTTAAGTTTCTTTGGTGTTATGCATAACCAAGAAATAAGTTAGAGGAGTGTTAAGGGAATAATTAAACTTTGTTTAGTATGTATTATAGTATGTTGAAATTGTACAAGTACTACGCAGTAGTTCTGCCACGAGCGTAACCACAGGTCTATACGTGTCGAATTTAGAAACTCATAGAGTGGTAGAATGGGTACAATTGTTGCACCAAATCATGTCCCCCATGTGCATGAACAAACTCTCCCACTTGTCACTCCCCCACAACACCACATGTCCCTCCCTCCCAATTCTTCCTCCACTTTCTCCTCCTCCACCATACCATCCATCCCTCCTCTTTCCTCCTCTCATTGTTACTAGCAAGTCCCTCATCTTCTCAAATTCTCAAAACAATGGAAGTGTAACTCTCAATCTCTTCTCAAATTTCATCAAATCCTTCTCAAAGCTCTACCTTAGGATGCTAGGAAGCACAATGACAACCTCACCACCATCATTTGAGGTACAAAATTCATCTCTTGGGTCTAGTTTTAACTTTCATTCATAGATTAGCCATGCATGTCAATAAAAATCAAGTCTAGTGGGTATTCACACTTAGGATCATGGAAGAATGTGTTATGACTAGTTTTAAGTAGGTGATTTAGAGCTTTTTTGTGTAATTTGATGTTTTGGTAGAGTAATTTCTTCATGCAACAAGTTTTGGAGTATGAAAAATCACAAAACTCATGTTTTGAGTCCATTTTCACAAAATTAGGAAAAAAAAATTAGAATTTTCAGAAAATTATGAAAAAATTACTGTATGTGTATTTTCATGTGATATTTATACAGTAAAAATTTCAGAAGAAATTGAGCTAAATTAAATTTTTAATCCACCAAAAACCGGGTCTGTTTTGATACTCTATTCAACTCTGAACCAGTCCGGTAAATCATCAATTTCATGTACTTAAACTATTTCAATTCTTACCAAATTGGATATTTTTTTCCCAAACATGTTTGATATCAGCTATAAAAAATTTATAATTTTTTGGATTTCTATGAATATTTTATGAATTTATTTACAAGACTGCTACCAGCCCATGTTTTTGTACTAAAACAGATCCGAAATATTATGTTTAAGAATATTTAGTAAATTTATAATTCTTGATATTTCAGTATGTTATAAGTGAACTCTTTATCTACATAACGTAAAAATTCTGAGTCCCGGATAATTATTTTGAATTAGATATGAATTTGTGAACTATCGATGGTTACACTTTGCCTACAAGTAAAATGTAGAAAATTTTTCATATAAGTTTTACAAACTTTAAGTTTCGGTCAAAATTATATTTTATTATGCTTATAAGAATTTTTACCATGTTAGTTAGTAAATTCTATGGTTTTTTCGCGACACTTATATTATTCTTCTATGTTCTTGTGTTTTGTGCATCTAGATAAAGTTAGGACCTAGCTAAGCTCCGCGGTAAGATTCTTAGAGTTGAGCCTAATTCAGGCATAGCGAGGTGAGTTACTTTACCTCCCGAAGTTTTGACCCAGCCTCACTTATAGTTTCAATACGTATATGTTTTAAATGGATCCCATGATGCGATTTACATGCTTCAATATTTATGATGAAATGTTCCAGTTATAAATGTTCAATTGTTATTTGCAACACGATTTGTATTCACAAATGATTGTTATGACCCCATGGACACCACAAACGATTTAAGATAATTCTATATGACTCAAGACACGTTTTAGAAAGGCCACGATACCGGAGTGAAACCCCCTGTCGGGTATAGGCAGGCTATGGCTGTAACACCCCACGTTTCCCAAGCTTTCCGTTCCGGACCGGAGAAACTAGGAGGCTGCTACTCAAAATGAAGTGGCGGAAATAAAGAACAACATATCCGATAATTATATATATTACAAACTTAGAATTTATCTCCAACGTGATATCTTACATACTATTACACAATGTGAGATTAGACTAAGAGTTTGACTTATTAATAATACTACCATACACTACATGAGTCCGCGAATCCCCTTATGCCGAGCTCCGTTCACCTAGACCTGCGGGGGAATGAAACAAGACCGCAGTTTTTCCAAAAGTCAGCAAGAAATGCTGAGTAAGCAACACCCAAACGTGTAAACAGATGAAGAAGCATCTTTTCTTTCACAATAATCAGGAGTAAACTGGAATAAGTAAGAATCATCAACAAAGTGCTATTTTCAGAGAATCAAGTACGAGATACTTGTGGCAAGTAAAAATCCTTTAAATTCATGCCTTGTGTATCAAAATTCTTCTTATAACTCAAAGGGGAGCATTACTCCCAAACTATTCCTTCTTGTCAAAAATATGTTTCCTCAGAGAACTTCCTTACTATCTTGTTGATACGGGGATGATCTATTCTACTGTAGCACCCAAGACCATAAGTGTCGACACCCCCTAAGGCTCACGCGGCCAGAGAGGTAAGTACAAGAAGCACCCGGCAGGTTGCGAGCGGGTTACAAAATATATAAGTAACCAAAACTATTCACCGGCACAACTCTTTTCACTTTACGTTACTACGTATTATTTACTTTTCATGTAAGAGTTTCAAAAATCATTTATCAACAAGCAAAGCAAGCTTTCAAATAAGACGCATAAAGCAAATATTCATTTTGAGACGAGATGTAATAAAATCAGAGTTTCGACACGAAATAAGATAAGGCTCTAGGCTTGGCATGTTTACTCACCTCTAGTAGCAACAGCAAATATCAAGAAATAGCTCCTACATGTAGACATAGCCTTCGTCTAAGAACTCGTTGCCTACGAATAATAATTCCTAATCAATCACCAATTTCTACTCGCATGTACGATGCAGGTATGCAATGAATGTCCTATTTATTGTATGAAACATCTTTTTTTATTTTCAAGACAACCCTAAAATCCTTACTATATGTACTAAATTAAATTTCAAGAAAATTATAAGAGATGTGCTTTTATTTCCCTATGAATAAAGTGACAATTTATAATATGGTTGTTAAATATTTTTATATAGAAAAACTCTTACTCAATTTAGGCACACCATTAACCATAAACCCCTATAATTATGAGTATTGGGACTAAACAATAACATTTCACAAAATGATATAATTTATTCTGATAAATAGCATAATTATTTCTTATTTAGAAAATTTCTAAAACAATACTTATTCATAAACTTTCCCTTAAAAATGACTTAAGCTATTTAGTTTTGACCTATTTTCAAGTTATAAAAAAATCATCCAAATACTTGTAAATATTTCATTCACCAAATACTTGTAAAGTTATATTACTAGAGTTGTTGTACATATTTATTTAAACCAACCATGTATTACTTGGTAACTAAATATTTCATTCACCAAATACTTGTAAAGTTGTAAATAAAAAGATCATATTTATATAATATTCTCACCTCAAATGATTCTGAAAGTGTGTAATGTAGACTAAATACACGACCTAAATACTCTAGAAGGGGGGGGGGGGTTAATAGAGTATGAATTTTTTTTTGCAAAACTTAAAGTTTAATAGAAAGACTCTGTGTGAAACTCAAATCTCAAGGCCTTGAGATTTTAGTAAACTGTCTGAAACTTACAAAGACAAAACAGTAAGTTCAAGGCCTTGAACTGTGAACAATTCTAAACAGCTTTTCAACCCTAGTTTGATTTGAGTTGTGTGCAGCAGATAATAATCAAAATGTAAAGTAAAGAACACAAAGAAATTTACAGAGTTCAGTCCCAAAGGACCTAATCTCTGCCTGAGGTATCTAATCCCACCAGGATTGGGCAAACACTTCTTATTACTCACACAGAAACAGCCCTAGATCTTCAAGCCTAAGTGATTTCCCTTACACCTATACAGCTTGTGGTTCCAAACATATCTAGTTCCAGCTACTAACTGTTGAGCTAACAAAAACCTCTTGTTGTTCACTTTAACAACCAACCACTAGGTTAAGTGAGGTTAAATATAATCTAGAGATACACAGATAGAAGTAGAAGTACAAGTGAAGAACACTGTATGAAGATAAGATGTTGAAGCCAGGAAGTGTTCTTCTGGAAAACTGGATTGATTTGATCTTCAGGAATCTGAAATGAAGCTTGAATGATTGTGTGTTTGAATGAAAGATCTCACACGATTTTGTCACACCTCTCTGAGTATACCGCTAGCCTCTCTCCTCTTCAAAATTCAAACCAGTCTCTTTTATCCACAGCTGCAACTGATTGAGAGATTTTAGGATCTCAGTTCCTACAAATCCTCCTTCTATTTTCAACTGAAATTCAAACAGCTTCAAGTGGATATCCGTTGGAGTTTGTTGAGATTGCTCTTGCACGTTTAACAACCCTGCAACCACATTGAAACACAGCAACAACAAAATCCTGAAAGATAACAGTACTATGACTGTTTGGTTATACAGTTTTTGACAAAACTGTTTAACAGACTTAGAACAATAACCTGTATATCTTCTAAAACATATGAATCATGAAAAACAAGTTTAAGAAACTTAGAAGTGAGTAATAATCACAATACTAAGAATCACAACCTGCAAGAAATAATCAACTAAGTTCTGTAAAAACTGTCAGCAGCTCAAGGCACATCTCAAGGCCTTGGAGCTCTAAACCTGCTTCACAGAATTTCAAAGTTAAACCCAGATAAATTTGATTCTTCCTGTTCTGATTATCTTAAATTGTGTTAGATATATAAATAGTGTAATCCAAAAGTATATGAAGTAAACCACTGATTTTTATAATCAGATATCCAATCTGCAGCACATAATTTTTAGAACATATAGCAAAATAGAATAACTCAAGGCTTTGAAGTTCAGTCAATATCTCAAGGCCTTGAGATAACTGGAATGCTTTGCTGCTTATGTCTTAGTCTTTTGTCTTTCATCACTCAAAACAATTTTCAACCAAAACACATTCAGGGATCTTGACTCAACAATCTCTTCCTGGATGAAAGACAAAACCTACAGTCTTGTATAGATTTTCCTGCCACTCATATTACAAAAATTAGATAACCACAATTTGCAGATACAATATACAATAATGCCAAACAGATAACCAGTAAGAATAAAAAAATTACAAACCACAGAAAGATAAATACACAACTGATTAAACCACAAAACAACTAGGCAATATTATTATTATTCCAAACACTACAAACACAGAAGAACCACATAAATTCTCCCCCTTTTTGACTTTCATCAAATAAGGTTGAGAAATGTTGGATCATTACTCAGAGTCAGAAAATAAACTTAAATCAAAAATTTAGCTAAAAATTCAAGGCCTTGAGAACAGAAAAGATAGAAGAGAAAGAGATAGAGGGTCAAGGCTTTGGCAATCTTTGATCTTCAATTCTTCTTTGATGGCTGGACTTTCTCTAAGCCTTTCTCCCATTTCTTCTTCACTTGCAGCATCTTTAGCAGACTGATTACCTTCTTGTTCAGCTTCCACTTCAGCAACCACTTCTTGGATTATCTCATCCACTTTCTTCTTAGCCTGTACTGAATTTACCTCTGTAGCTGCATCAACACCTGTGTCTTTTCCAGCATCTTCTACATCAGTTTGTTCATACAAATATTTTGAATTTAACACCATTGGAATTGGCTTCTTCTTCTTCTTCAGAAAATCTCCCAGCTTCTCTTCTGAATCCACACTGGTGTCATGACTAGTAGCAGAAGGTATCTTCTCCAGATTCAAGCCCTTGATGACAACATTTAGCTTCCCATTCATAACATTCATTAAGCCCTTGAACTGGTTGAATTCAGTTGACAGGTCAAATAACCTTGTCTGAGATCTTCAATCTCAACCTGCTGATTTTCTAACTTCTCAACCAGCAGTGAATAATCCTCATTGGCTTTTCCTTTCCCAGATGTAGTCCCCTTAGGCTTCATAAACTCCTTCTCAGCAAGTTCTTCCTTTGACAAATCAGAATAAAATTTCCAATGCCCTTTCCCAGTCTGAACTACTCCAATCCTCTGAAGTGCAGTCTCATATATCAACCCAAAACCTCCAGTAATATTTTCTTCTCCCTTCACAGGTACATCAAAATATTCAAAGAAAAGAGGTAACATGTTGGTATATGCAAGAGGATGGTTTATCGTCCTGGTTGCACAATAAATCAATGCTCCATAACAACTGTTGGAAAATCTATCTCAAACCCTTGAGATATTAGATACATCAAAATCAGAACCTTATCAGTTACCAACTCCCTTGAGTTCTCCCTAGGAACTACACTCCTCATCAGAATTGTAAACAAGATTTTGGCTTCACAGTTGAGCACAGAGTGTGTCAAATGCTTTGGACCAGAGGGAACACCTTCAATAAAGAACATCTCCTTTGCCTTATCCAGACACTCCTTCCTATCAGGATAATCTCCAACATTGTATTTTCTAGGAATGCCCAAGACTTAGGCAAAAGTCTTATGATCTAACCTCAAATCCACACCAGCCACTTTTGAAGTTAATACTATTCTATCATCACCTTCAGAAACCAAGTTTAGATAAAATAACCTAGTTCACCTAGGATAAGCCTTTGAACTAGGATTCAACACCTTCCAAACAGCAGTTTCTCTTAACTTTCTCATACAGTCTATGTCCAGTTTATCCAATAATTCATCAGAAATCATGCTACAGAAAGCTACCTTAGATGAAGCATACCCTTGAATCCAAACAGTTCTAACCTCAGAAGTAACAAACCACTCTGTAGGAAGTACATTCTTACCTTGATATCCTTTCTTAGTTGCAACAACAACTTGCTTAACCCTAGTCTTCTTCTCAGAGGGTTTGGTCTTTTCTTGTCCTCCTTCAGTTGGTTTCTTCTGGCTTTCCTGAGTTGATTTCCCTTTTTCCTCTTCACCAGTCTTTTTATTTTCTCCCCCTTTCTTCTTCTCTGACCTAGGTTGATCACCACCCTGAGTCTCTTGTTGTGGATCAACACTTGAGCCTTCATGTCCCTTCTCTGTTCAGGACTTCTTTGCAGGAGGTTATCCTCATGCAAACTTGGAGTGTTTTCTGAATCTAAATCAGAAATCACTATCTTCTCCTTCTTGTTTGCTCTCTTCTTGGATCTGCCAGAGGTCTTTCCCTCTTGCTGAATTCTGGCTGATTTGCGCTCCATTTTAGGGTTTAGGGTTTTGAGAAGAGAATGTGATTGAGAGGAATTGAGAGAGAGAGAGAGTAGAGTCGCAGAAAATTGAAAGAGAATGAAAAGAAAAAGTCCTGTCTTTCAGCTTAAGTAGGTTGAAAAGGATGAGTCATAAAAGGACTTTGCAATATCAACATGCAAAAATAGGATCTTGAAAAATATTTTCGGAAAGTTTTAGAAAATTCTCTGAGTAATTCAAATATTATACAGTTATCTAAAAAGATAAGATATAATATTTGATGATCCATTTTAAAAAAAAAAATAATATAGATACTATCAAGACCTGGAGAACAATCTCAAGGCCTTGAGATTTTCTGCAGTTTGAGAAACTTTAAAGCTTTGAGCTATACTTTCAAGTCTTCAGAAAGTATAATCTCAAGGCTTTGAGATCCAGCACATAAACACATATAAGTACTAATACTCCCCCTAAACCAATGCATCCTTGTTTAACGTCCCCAATTCAAGCCTTAGAGATGAAAACCTATCATTTGGCAAAGGTTTAGTGAAAATATCAGCAATATGCATTGATGTAGAAATAAAATTTAAAACAACATCACCTTCTTCTGCATGATCTCTAAGGAAATGATGTCTCACATCTATGTGCTTTGTCCTTTAGTGCTGAACTCGATTCTTAGAGATTGAAATAGCACTTGTATTGTCACAATGAATAGGCACATTTCTGAAGTTGTAGACAAGATATCTAAGTTGCTGAGCAATCCATAACACTTGTGAACATCAAGCACCACCTGCAATATATTCATCTTCTACAGTTGATAATGCTACAGAATTTTGCTTTTTGGAATGCCAACTGATCAATGAAGATCCAAGAAATTGACAGCATCCAGAAGTCCTTTTCTTGTCTACTTTATATCCTGCAAAATCTGCATCTGAATAGCCACTCAACATGAAATTAGATCTTCTTGGATACCAAAGCCCTAAGTCTCTGGTTCCATTCAAATATCTAAAAATTCTTTTAACTGCAGTTAAATGACTTTCCTTAGGATCTGCTTGAAATCTAGCACACATACAGACACTGAACATAATATCAGGTCTGCTAGAAGTTAAATACAATAGTGATCCAATCATACCTCTGTATTCCTTCTGATTCACACTCTTACCAGTTGAATCTTTGTGTAAAGAGAGTAATGAACTCATAGGGGTCCTAAGCACTTTGGACTGTGAGTACATATTTAATAAGTCCTTGGTATATTTTCCTTGATGCACGAAAATTCCTTTCTTCATTGTAATATATGAAGTCCAAGAAAGAAATTCAGTTCACCCATTAGGCTCATATCAAACTCCCTGCACATCAGACTAGAATACTCTTTTGAAAGAGAATCATTAGTAGCACCAAATAATATATCATCTACATAAATCTGAACTACTAACAGATCACTTTGATGGTGTTTAATAAAAGAGTTTTGTCAACTAAGCCTCTTTAAAAATTGTTTTCAAGTAGAAATTTTGAAAGTCTGTCATACCAAGCCCTTGGAGCTTGTTTTAAACCATAAAGAGCTTTATCCAGTTTATAAACATGATCAGGAAAAATTTCGTCTTCAAAACCAGGAGGTTGTGCTACAAAAACATCTTCTTGTAAATATCCATTCAGAAAAGCACATTTAACATCCATTTGATAAAGCTTTATGTGATTGTGAGATGCAAATGCAATAAGTATTATAATAGCTTCTAACCTGGCAACAGGAGCAAAAGTCTCCTCATAATCTATACCTTCTTCCATATTATATCCTTGAGCTACCAGTCTGACTTTATTTCTTACCACTTTGCCAATCTCATCAAGCTTGTTTCTAAATACCCATCTGGTTCCAATAACCGATTTCTCTTTAGGTCTGGGGACCAGATTCCAAACATTGTTCCTTTCAAACTCATTCAGCTCACTCTGCATTGCAATGATCCATTCTGCATCTTCTAGAGCTTCCTTGGTATTCTTAGGCTCAATCAAAGATACAAATGCACTAAAAGCACACAAGTTCTTTAACTGTCCTCTTGTCTGAGTTCCAGTTGATGGATCTGATATAATGTTGTCAGCTCAATGGTCTCCAAGGTACTTAAACTTCTTTCTTGGTACCCAGGAGTATTCTCCTTCAAGGCTTTGAGTCCTTGAAACAGTAGAAGGAGCATCATAGAAAGTTTCAGCTTTTGTCTCAAAGCTTTGAGATTTTGGTTCAGCAGGAGGTTCAAGGCCTTGAGATTCTGTTGATTGATTCTGTACAATAGTTTTGCCTTTGTCTTCTTTCACATCATCATCATCTGATTCATGCTAGTTCAAATCTGGATCTGCAAAACTTTCACTCAGAGAATCCTTAGTACTTTCATCAAAAATTAAAATGAATGCTCTCTTCCACAATCTTGGTTTTTCTATTATAAACTCTATAAGATTTGCTAGTTTGAGAATATCCAAGAAATACACCTTCATCACTTCTAGCATCAAACTTACCAAGATTGTCTCTACCATTATTATGCACAAAACAGATACAACCAAAGGGTTTAAAATAAGAAACCGTAGGCTTTCTCCCTTTAAACAGTTCATAGGGGGTCTTTTTCAAAATAGGTCTAATCAAGCATCTATTCAGCACATAATTGGCAGTGTTAACAGCTTCTGCCCATAAAAACTTTGGCAGATTACTTTCAAGAAGCATGGTTCTGGACTTATCCTCAAGTGTCCTATTTTTCCTTTCAACTACTCCATTTTGCTGTGGAGTTCTAGGTGCAGAAAAGTTGTGTGAAATGCCATCCTTTGCACAAAACAAATCAAAGTCAAGTTGATCAAACTCCCTACCAGGATCACTTCTTATGGATGCAACAGGTAAATTTTTCAAAGTTTGAAGGTCTTTGCATAGTCTAGAAAATTCAGATAAAGCTTTAGTTTTGTCTCTAATAAACATCACCCAAGTAAATCTAGAATAATCATCAATTATAACAAGCATATACCTCTTACCTTTTGGAGTCTGAACTCTCATAGGACCACACAAGTCTATATGAAGTAATTCTAAGGGTCTAGAAGTACTTACAAAGTTCTTTGGCTTGAATGAGCTTCTGTTCTGTTTACCTTCTACACATGCCTTGCAAACTTCATCATCAAAAAATTTATGTGATGGTAAACCTCTTACCAAGTCTTTTGAGATGAGTTTATTCAAAGTATGCATACTAATATGCCCAAGCTTTCTATGCCAAATGTTTGAATCTTCCTTACAGGCCTTGAGGCATTGTAGCTTGTCACCTGCAACACTGTTAGTATTCATAGCATATAGATTATATGATCTTCGAGCAGTGAGTATGCAATCACCAAATTTCTCATCTTGCACCACACATTTCTCCTTGTCAAATATAGCTTTATAACAATTATCGCATAACTGAGAGATAATAAGCAAATTATACTTAAGTCCATCTACCAGATAAACATCAGATATAGAATTTGTAGAATCATTACCAATACTACATATACCAATGATATTGCTTATTGCTTTTGTCACCAAGTGTGATTGTTCCTCAAGATTTTTCTGTAAGTTCAGTAAAGAGAGACTTCTTTCCACTCATATGTCTGGAACATCGACTGTCTAAAATCCATTTCTGATCTTTCAAGGCCTTAGTGACATCCTGCAAAAACAAATCATTGCCTTAACAGTCTATTAGACCAAGTGCAGAACTTTGAGTCATACTCTGAATAAGCCATATTTGGTGGCCTAATTCCTTTTGGAACCCAAATCTGCTTAACCTGTCCCTTAAGCTGATAAGGATCAGTATTCCTCGTAATGTGAGGTTTTGATCTTCTGAAGGGACAAGTTAATCTGAAATGACCAATTTTTCCACAGTAATGACATTCTGGAGAATGTGTGCTACCAGATTTGACAAAAGTAGTTTGGCCTTTCTTTGGAAAATTTGGATTATAGCCAATCCCACTTTTATGCATTGATTTCAGACTTCCTCCAAGAATGAGATTCAGATTATGTTCTGAGCCTGTAAACCTATCTAGGACTTTATTGGACTCTTGAAGTTTCTCAGTCAAAGAGCAGATCTGTTGTTCTAAATTTCAGAATGAGACTTTAGATCAGCATATCTTTCAGTTAAAAGAGTGTTTTGATCAACAACCTCTTTTATCTGTGCCTTCAAGACTTTGAACCTGCTGTCCAAGGCATTGAAGTCTTTTTCGAACTTTGTCTTAGAAACATCAACAGTTTTGTTTGAAAACACTAGGTCCAGGTTTTCTTTTACCTGCCATGAATCTTAATCTTTAAAGCAGAAATCTCATTTTTATAACTTTCCTCATTTAAAAACATACTTTTGAGAATTTCTGGAAGTACATCAGAAGGACCAGCTAGTAAATTTTTTACCATATCTTCAATGTGTCTTTCTGATGTATTTTCCTCATCATGCTTTGCGATGTAGCACAGGTTTGCTTGCGCTTCTTCTGTGTCTAAGTCACATGATGAATCAGAGTCACTCCAAGAAGTCATCATGGCTTTCTTCCTTCTGTTGTCACTATCTTTCTTCTGAAAGTTCCTGTTCTTCTTCTTTTGTGGACAGTCCCTTCAAATATCTTAACATTCCCTCACGTCTCTTAAACCCAAAGTTTCTAATGGTCGAAATTAGATTCTCTACCTTAGAGTTTTTATAAGAGTCTCGTACCCTAGCAACATTACCATTGAACGAATGATCAATCCATGTGGCTATTTTTCTAAGCCGTTTGGTCTTGTCCAATCTTCCTAGCATATTATTGTAGTGGACTATCAGTCATATTCCTATGCCATCCCTTATTGTACTATTGTTTCGCCCTATCACGATTTCAGGGATTCGAGTAGATTATCTCATAGAATGAACAATTATTAGTCTATATGTCATGAGTATTCCATATAAAGTATAATCTATTACACAAGGATCGGAACCTGTAACATTTCATTATTCTCAGTGATACACATGTAGCTCCTCTTTTAAAATTAATCAGCATATTACCTGTAATCCTGAAATCTAATCTCCACACTTCATAATTTGTATTCTCCATATTGGGAGTAACACTTGTCATTGATACTCATATAATTCGTCCTCTCATATAGAACATGATTCATAATCAAGAATCTAATTCGGGTAATCCATACTTCTAATTGTCTATCATAGGGATAACATTCGGCAGTTAATCTATCAATAATGAATTCCTCAAATCAAACTGAATAATAACATCAAAGGATGATGGTGGGTGGGACAATAAGTCTGATACTTAGGCTACCCGTATCCCGATCGGCTTTTTCCAATTTTAGATTTTCTTACCCTAAATTCATTTTATATGACCCTACAGGTTTTAATTCTCGTTTGGATTGCCCGCTCTGATACCACCTGTAACACCCCATGTTTCCCAAGCTTTCCGTTCCGGACCGGAGAGACTAGGAGGGTGCTACTCAAAATGAAGCGGCGGAAATCAAGAACAACATATACGATAATTATCTATATATTACAAACTTAGAATTTGTATCCATAGTGAAATCTAACATACTATTACACAATTTGAGATTAGACTAAGAGTTTGACTTATTAATAATACTACCATACACTACATGAGTCCGCGAATCCCCTTATGCCGAGCTCCATTCACCTAGCCCTGTGGGGGAATGAAACGAGACCGTAGTTTTTCCAAAAGTCAGCAAGAAATGCTGAGTAAGCAACACCCAAACGTGTAAACAGATGAAGAAGCATATTTTCTTTCACAATAATCAGGAGTAAACAGGAATAAGTACGAATCATAAACAAAGTGATATTTTCATAGAATCAAGTACGAGCTATTTGTTGCAAGTAAAAATCCTTTAAATTTATGCCTTGTGTCTCAAACTTCTTCTTATAACTCAAAGGGGAGCATTACTCCCAAACTATTCCTTCTTGTAAAAAATATGTTTCCTCAGAGAACATCCTTACTATCTTGTTGATACGGGGATGATCTATTCTACTGTAGCATCCAAGAACATAATTGTCGACACCCCCCTAAGGCTCACCCAGCCAGAGAGGTAAGTACAAGGATGCCCGAAAGGTTGCGACCAGGTTACAAAATATATAAGTAACCAAAACTATCACCCGCACAACTCTTTTCACTTTACGTTACTACGTATTATTTACTTTTCATGTAAGAGTTTCAAAAATCATTTATCGACAAGAAAAGCAAGCTTTCAAATAAGACACACAAAGCAAATATTCATTTTGAGACGAGATGTAATAAAATCATATTTTTGACACGAAATAAGAGAAGGCTCTAGGCTTGGCATGTTTACTCACCTCTAGTAGCAACAGCAAATATCAAGAAATAGCTCCTATAGGTAGACGTAGCCTTCGTCTAAGAACTCGTTGCCTACAAATAAAAATTCCTAATCAATCACAAATTTCTACTAGCATGTACGATGCAGGTATACAATGAATGTCCTATTTATTGGGTGAAACATCTTATTCTATTTTCAAGAGAACCCAAAATCCTTACTATATGTATTAAATTAAATTTCAAGAAAATTATAAGAGATGTTCTTTTATTTCCCTATGAATAAAGTGACAATTTATAATATGATTGTTAAATATTTTTATATAGAAAAACTCTTAATCAGTTGGGCACACCATTAACCATAAACCCCTATAATTATGAGTATTGGGACTAAACAATAACATTTCACGAAATGATTTAATTTAATCTGATAAATAGCATTATTATTTCTTATTTAGAAAATTTCTAAAACAATACTGCTTCATAAACTTTCCCTTAAAAATGACTTAAGCTATTTAGTTATGACCAATTTTCAAGTTATAAAAACATCATCATGTAACTTATATTACTAGAGTAGTTGTACATATTTATTTAAACCAACCATGTATTACTTGGTAACTAAATATTTCATTCACCAAATACTTGTAAAGCTGTCAATAAAAAGATCATTCTTATATAATATTCTCACCTCAAATGATTCTACAAAAATATGCATTTATATATTTGCGTGTATATATACACATATTATACAAGAAATTATAAAGTGCCGATTTTTAATTAAATATTAATTTTATTTATAAAATCAGATTGTGTATACTACAACAAGATCCCAGAGCTTTTATGAATTGACACTTTTAGTTAACCTCAACAATTTGGTTTGGTTAAGAAATGACACTTTGTACCCTAAATAGTATGTAACTGTATATATGTATATGTACATATTCAAAAATAGAATATTTAGGCAACTTATATGAAAATAAGTGATTTACAATTAGTAATAAAACATTAGTTAACAATCCGGTGACAAAATCTGAAATTTCATATTTTTCAGTCGATATAACTGATATTAAAATACACTTACCTCCCCTATGTTTTTGGGAAAATACATTCAGCTCCCCCATAAGCTATTTAGTTAAATGAGGATGATGTACTTATGCCCTTAGATAAAATACACCTGGCTCCCCTTAAGTTGTTTTAACATTGTTTTAGCCCCCTTCCTACTAACTAACATCCCTTTAGGTGGAAGTGACATGCAACCCCCAGTTTTAATGAAATAACACTTTTTAACCCCCCATCTACAACATCATGTTCTTCATCTTCTTCATCAAATCAGAAACATTAATCTCCACAACAATGCATACCCATGTCATTTTGATGTCACATAATTCTAATTCAAGTCTAAATAAAGTGATTCAAGCCAAAAATTAAGAGATTTGGTTACCGGTTGACCGAGAGAACGTTCGCCGAAGTTTCCGGTCGAAACCAGCCGGAAGATATGGCGTCCGGCGGCTTGGGGTTGCTGCAATCAAGCTCTGGGGTCTGGTCGAACCTCAAGGAAGGTGGGGGAGTGCCAGAAGTTGAAGGAAGAGAGGCGGAGGAGGCGCGGTGGCCTAGCCTCGTCGGGTCGGGTCGGGCTCTCGGGTCTGATCGGCGGTGGCCTTTGGCCGCTGCTACTTCTTTTGTCTCTGGTTCGGAAGAACAGAGAGTGAGGGAGAGACAGAAAGAGGTAGGTGGGTGGTGCTGGGGTGGTGTTTTTCCGGTTGGGTTTGTCGGCAATGATGGAAGAGGTGGTGGGGGTGTTGGTGTCGGCAGTGGAGATGGTGGTGGTGCTGAAGGTGATCATGGTGTGGTGATGAAGATGATGGCGTTGTGGGTATTGTTTCCGTTGGGTTTGTGATAGTGGGAGAAGAGAGGTAGGGGAGAGATAGAGGCAAAGGATTAGGGAGGTAGATGTGGAGGCATGGTGGTGATGGTGGTATTGCCGAAGGTGGAGATGGAGGTGGTGTTGTGGTGGTGTTTGTTTGGTGATGAACGGGATGGTGATTATGGGTGTGTGGGTGTTCGGGTGAGACAAGAAGAGAGGAGGTGGAGGTGTTGTTGGTGAGGAAAGATGGAGGAGGAGGAGTATTAATTTATAGAAGATTTGGAGGAGGAAGGGGGATGAATTTGGTTTGTAGGTGTAGGGAGGGATGGCTGTGAGAGAGAAGGATGGTGATGGAGGAAGGAAGAGGAAGATGATTAATTTAATAGGAGAGTAGGAGGAGGGATTGATATGTGTGAGGGAGGAGGGAGTTGTCTTCCTGTGAAGAAAAAGAGAGAGAGAGAGAGAGAGAGAGAGAGAGGGAGAGACAGAGATAGAAAAATAAGAGAAGAGGGGCGAAAAATCAATAAACAAATAAAAATACGGGTGTAGATAGTGCTTTCTAGACAGACAGATCTTAGCCACGTGACGATCATCCAGCACACCTAGCTGTGCTCCATACAGACTGGATCACCACCCGAGCTGATCCACGTGGGGGCTGCGAGACAGGGCCCTCGCATACTACCACACGGGACTTGTAGGGACTTAGTGGTTTGGAGGCTAGAGTAAGTCCTGTCGCGCGCGAGCGGCAACCAAGCCTGCGCGCGACCCGTAGTAACTGCTTTGAGAGGTTTATGGCACGAGCTCCATAAACCTGGTAAACCTCATAACGGTTCCGGTATACGCGGACGATGTGTGTAACAGTTCCTATATACGCGGACGAACGTGCCGTTGTGGTTAAGCTAATTAAGCCGCCATTAATGGGTGCATTAACCCACTACAACGGTCACATTTTCCGTTATATATAGGATCGTTAACCCTTCCTTAAAAAAGACGAATCACCTGAACTACGCGGAAGCTCTGCCCAAATCTGGTCTCTCTCTCTCTCACACAGTTACCATTGTCTTACTCTCTCCCTACACACACCCTACTCTTTCCGTGTTCTTTCTATCCCCTGCTCTTGGTGTATATTGAATCCTCCTCAAAGGATTCTCTCGTACACATTTGGTGAACCCGACGTGAATCTTACCACTGCAAGAAATCATGTCTCACAAAGACGACGTCAGCAACAGATCTTCCTCCACGGAAAAAACCTCGGGAGAGGAGACCACTCACGCTTCTGCAGCCGCCAGCAGAACTCCGACTTTGGAGACTTTAAACTCCACTATCCAGAATCAGGGGAAGGCCCTCAAGGCTGAATCCGCACTGATGGATCGGATGATGGCCATCCTAGGAAACCTCGCCCCGAATCCGACATCGGGTGCTTCTATCTCTCAGGGAGGAGGAACCTTTACCACCCAGGGAACTGGAGTGGTACCTACAACGCCTAACCCTAATTCGCAAACTCCACCAGCAATGGTGCAATTACCCTCTGTCCAGGGGAAAACGGCCCAAATACCGTCCCTTACAACACATATTCTCCAACCACCAACCGTGCCACCCAACATCGCTTCACAGTACTCCTTGCCTCCTCCGCCGACACTACTAGGAAACACGACTTACACCCCTAGCTCGACCGCAGCATATGTGTCTCCGCCAGCTACAACCCGTCCTCCTACTGCTGGGGGGGAGTGCACCGGAATGTATGACATCGCTGCAACGGTGCATAGAGACCTTCCTGGAAAATCAACCTTTTGCAGATACCATTATTCCGAAGGTCGACGACGAACCGCCTATCCCACGCGAGATCTATCTGATTCCCAACCCCGCAGGGAATAAGGCTCCTAAGTGGGACAAGTTCGAATATGTCAACAGGAATACCCACGAGCATGTCATGTGTTTTATCGACGTAATGGGACCGTATGGGGCCGATCCCAAGTTGGTGATGCGCGGGTTCCTGAAATATTTGAGAAATGTGGCCTACAAATGGTAAAGAAAGCTGGAGGCTGGATCTGTCACAACTTGGGACGACATGGTTCAGAGGTTCTACACGAAATTCTTCCAGGTGGAGGAGAAGGTTACGATGATTCATCTCTCTCGTATGTATCAGAAGCGCGAGGAGGATGGAGTCACCTTCATCAAGAAATTCAGAGCCAAATCACTGGAGTGCAGAGACGAAGTGCTTGAGGGCAGGCTCGTGCGAGATGAGTACAAAGGTATGCTAATCAACCTGCAAACTCCTACTTTTTCAAAATTGATTGAATGTACAAAGAACATAGAGCCTATAGTGGAACGGCAAAAGAAGAAGCACGCCCCTGAACGACCCTCAGGGGGAAACACTTTCAAGATTGGAAGGTTTAGTTATAAGAGGGGGCGCGAAGCTGAGGTCAATACAGTTTCGCCACACAAGCAGCCCAGGGTGAGAAACTCAGATGCGCCGCCTCTACCATGCTCGATAGAGGAAGTGATTGACTTATGCAAACAATGGCGTAAGATGGAGTTCTGCCTCCGCTCGAAAAGATACCCTCTAAGGAGATGATGAGGGACCCGAAGTGGTGCGAAAGCCACGGGAAAATTATGCACCCCACAGCTGACTGCAAGAAACTTAGGCACATGGTGAGCCGAAAAATGAAGGAAGGCGAGTTGATTGTCAACGACCGGAGGCAGGATGCGCAAAACAATCCGCTGCAAGCTCATGCGGAGCAAGAGCCGAAAGGCAAAGAGGTAGCCATGATTGTGATTATGGATCTTGAAGAGATTTCCGAAGACGGCCTGCCTATCATTGTTGAAATTCACAATGATGAGGACTACAGCATAGACACGGAGGATGAGTTTGCTGATCGAATAAAGGGGTCGCACGGGTTCAGCATGTTCTTCGATGAAATGAACTTTTCGGAGAAATGCAGGAAAGAGATGACAAAGGCGATTCTAAGGGTAGCAGAAGACTTCGAGGAAGACATTGTGGTCTCCAACGGAAAAGTTGTAAGGGCGTCTCGCTCTACAGAAAAGGTTATGACTTTCTCCGCAAGTGACAAGAAGACGGACTAGAGCCACCAGAAGCCCTTATACGGGACGACGGTGATTAATGACGTCGAATTCAAAAGGGCATTTTTTGATGGAGGAGCAGCCGTCAACGTGGTCCCGCTCAACACCTTAAAGTTTGCAGGAATCCCGGAGAAGAAAATTGTCAGACGTCCGTCCCCGCTGATGGGATTGGGGAAGTGACTCCAGTTTGACGATAGGATGGATTCGTCTGGGCATCCTGATAGGGAAAATCAAGTGTTCAGCCAAATTCTAAATCATTGATGCGAATAATACGTATCACATGATCATAGGGCGAGCTTGGATCCATTTTTCAACGCGGTCCCCTCAACAGCTCACCAGGTGATGAAGACGATCTGGAATGACAGAGTAGTAGAGATACCGGCGACGGTAAACTCCTTCAATCTAAATGAGGCGCACCTCACTGAAGTGGTATGGTTTACTGAGATGGTGGACGAGCAAACGCCAGGGCCATTCAACCCGACTCCTTTGCCTCGATGGAAAGATATCAAGGATCAGTCGCCAGCAGGAGTAATGGTGACGAGGGAGGATGCCCAGGAAAAGTTTTCCGCACGCGAAGAGGCACCGCAGGCCGCCTACCAAAGGAAGAACGTGTACACCTTGAAAAGAGTGGTAAAACATGATCTTGCGGGCAAAGAGATAGAAAGCTTCTACTCGAACGCAAAGAAATGTTACCGCATATGAAGGTGCGCGGGGGTACCCCCATTCGAGCATGGGGATATCGCTAGACAAATCAGTCAAATCGAGCGTGACACGGAGGTAGACGAGCCAACATCAGAGGCTTTAGAGGACAAGCTGAAAGAAGCACCTGAATGCATGGAGGATAAACCAAAACCCCAGAAGCGGGAACTGAAAGAAGTGTTCCAGAGACCAAGCGAAGATAAGAAGAGGCCCGTTTTTCTGAGCGCAAACCTCACAATCGATGAGGAAGCAAGATTGCTGCAACTGCTGAATACAAGGATGTGTTTTCATGGGAATATGATGAGATGCCCGGGTTGGACACGAGCGTGACCATGCATAGACTAGATGTTATCCCGGGGTCTAAACTAGTAAAGCAAAGTGCGAGAAGCTTCATGCAAGATATAAATGTGAAAATTAAGCAAGAAATTGTCAAGCTATTGACTGCTAGGTTTATCGAGCCAAATCATCATCCCACCTTCTTGGCTTACATCGTGCCTGTGGTAAAGAAGAATGGGCAGCTTCAAATTTGCATCGACTTCAGAGACCTTAACCGCTTTTGCCCCAAGGATGACTTCCCGCTGCCCAACATCGATTTGCTCATCGATTCCACTGCGGGGCACCGGATGTTCAGCTTCATGGATGACTTCATTGGATATAACCAGATAAAAATGGACCCTGAAGATGCACGGAAAGCCGCGTTCATTACACCAGTGGGGGTCTTTAACTACACGGTTATGCCTTGTGGACTCAAGAACGCGGGCGCGACTTATCAGCGAGAAATGATGGCTCTATTTCACGACATGATGCACCAGGAAGTTGAGTTCTATGTTGACGATCTGGTTTTCAAGTCCAAAGAGGAGGCAGACCATTTAGGGGACCTGCGGAAGGTATTTGAAAGATGCAGGAGTTTCCAGCTGAAGATGAATCCCATGAAGTGTGCATTCGGAGTGAATTCGGGGAAGTTCTTAGGATGCATAATACATCACCAAGGCATCGAGCCTGATCCCGCGAAAGTATCGGCTATCACTAGCATGACGGCACCACAAAATCAAAGCGCCTTGAAGACATTCCTAGGAAAGTTATCTTACCTGCGGAGATTCATTCCAGCGATTGCAGAAATAACTTTTTGTTTCGGCAATCTCCTCAAAAATAATGATGTATATAATTGGACAGAGGAACATGAGGTCGCATTTGGGAAGTTGAAGGATCTATTGACAACGCCAAGGGTAATGATTGCACCACAGCTTGGATCGCCACTTTTGTTGTATCTGACGTCGACGAAGAAATCTATAGGGGCGCTTTTGGCTCAAGAATATGAAGGGCATGAAAGGCCGATTTATTACATCTCTCGCATAGTACAACCGGCTGAATCAAGGTACACGGACATCGATCGCCATTGTCTTGCTTTGTCTTTGTGATAGAAAAGTTAAAAAATTACTTCGCCTCGCAAAAAGTTGTGGTGATTACAAAGAGCGATCCCATTCGGTACCTTTTGACTCACACCTCTCCCTGCGAAAGGTTGGCAAAGTGGTACATGACCATTTCGCAATATGACATCACATGTGCTCGACCACGAGCAATCAAATCGCAAGCAGTGGCAGATATTCTGGAACAGTTCCCAGATAGCAACTATGAACCCATGATTGAAGAGGAGTTGGAAGGACCTGAGATATATGCAGTCCAGTTACCATATTGGACGCTACATTTTGATGGATCATCAACAAGGAAGGGTAAAGGAATTGGAATTGTTTTGACTAAACCAGATGGGGAAGTTATGCAAATGTCCACGAAACTTGATTTCCCGGTAACCAACAATGAAGCGGAGTATGAGGCTCTCATCGCAGGACTTCGTGCAGCCAGGGCACTGGAAGTAAGCAATCTGACGGTTATGGGGGATTCTAAGTTAATCGTCAAACAAGCCTCAGGCGAGTACGAATTGAAAGAGGTATATATGTTACCTTATTAGACTTTGGTGCAAAAGCTGGTACAGCAATTCTGCGATGTCAGGTATGAGCACACGCATAGAGCTGATAATCGGCATGATGATGCTTTAGCCACTCTGGGATCTAAAGTTAGTGCAGACAAATGCCCTGCGAGAATCTCAATTGAAGTCCGAACGTCACCGGAATTGATAGAGGACGCATGCGAGGATGAGTCCATGGATGACGAAGACTGGAGAAAACCAATACTACGTGCAATTGCCAAGGGAACAAGCAAAGCAAACTGGGCATCCACAAAGGGGTACTGCATACATGACAACGCCCATTACTAAAAAGGTCCGGGAGGAATACTCATGCGATGCGTCTCGCAGCAAGAGGGGCAAGCCTTATTGGAAAAGATTCACCAGCATACCTGCGGGGAAGGTGAGGTTTCGATTTATCGAAAGGCCCAACGATACGGGAATCATTGGCCGGACATGACCACGGCTGCTGCAATAAATCAAGGAAATTTTGAAAGTTGTGCATTGATCAAGGACTCTCTAACAATCACTTTAGATGATAACGACGCGGACTTGAGAAAACCACTCTTTGATTTTCTCACGGAAGGAATCGAGCCCGAGCAAAGAAAGGAAGCCGAGAAACTTAAAAGAAAGGCGGCTCGAAATGTGGTGCAGGAAAACATACTCTGGCGGAGGGGTCATGAAGGTAATCTACTCCGATGCCTAGATAGCCAAGAAGCGCAAGAGGTGATGGATTTATCTCACCAAGTAGAGCATCAAGGGGGTGCAAAAATATGCAGACAGCTTCTCACAGTTGGTTATTTTTGGCCGACAATGGAGGCAGATTGCCGCACCAAGGTAAAGAGATAACAGGAATGCCAATTTAAGGGCAACCACGTACATGCTCCCGCCGTAGATCTACACGCGTTGGGAACGCCATGGCCGTTCCACACTTGGGCTCTAGATTTTTTTGGCCCCATTCGACCGGCCTCGCATGGGAACCAGTTTATCTTAACCGCGAACGAGTTGTTTACTTAGTGGGTGGAGGCAGTACCGCTTAAGACAGCCAATGCGCTCGCAGTGGTCAACTTTGTTCAAGAAAAAATCATATACAGGTTTGTAATCCCAAACACAATCCTTTCGGATAATGGCACCCCCTTTGTAAATCACCAGGTGGCCGCGAAACTAGCGGAATAGAACATAAGGCAGGTCTATTCAACTCCTTACTATCCAAAATGGAATGGTCAAGCAGAAGCAACCAGTAAGACACAGTTAAGAATTTTGAGTAAGATGGTCGCAGATGATCACAAAAAGTGGGCCAATTCATTGAATATGCACTATGGGCATATCGAACTTCGCCGAGGACTCCCACGGGAGTCTCCCCGTTCCTTCTATGTTATGGGGCCGAAGCCGTTGTACCGGCGGAAGTAAAAGTTAAATCTGTGAGATTAGCCTTTCATGCATCGTATGACAATCAACTTGATCGTGACTTGATTCTGTTGGAAGAGAAGCGCGAACAAGTTAAGCGAGCCAACAAAAGGTACAAAGAGAGGATTGCTCGTGCTTACAATAAAACAGTTCAACACCGAGACTATGCGGTTGGGGACTTGGCCTTACGAGCTTCAGATCAGTGCATGCGGGAAGCAGCCCATCCAAAGTTCACAGCTAATTGGGATGGACCGTTTGAGGTTAAAGAAGTTGTTGACAATGGTTACTGTACCATACAGAGGCTTCATGGAACTGCCACAACCTGAAGCCCGATCAATATGCGTTGGATTAAAAAGTATTATCCCTAACCTCTCTCTTTATATTTGATTCATATGGCTGCTGGATTGTATGTTCAATACTTCAACAAATTTATGCGTTGTTTCCTCCCATATGAGGAACTTGTAGTCATACCTCTCCCATACGAGGGTACTTTTAATAAAATAATTCTCCCATAAGAGAAGAATCTTATTATCTCATCTGTCTTTTTTTTTATCATATTATCTGCTTCTTTGCTTGCTTACAACAAAAGCCTATCTGCCTAGATAGCAGCCATAATATACGATCCCATGCGATCCAAAGCCTATCTGCCGAGATAGAAGAAATGTTGAAATACGATTTTAAGTGATCTAAAAGCCTATTTGCCTAGATAGCAGCCATAATATACGATCCCATGCGATCGAAAGCCTATCTGCCGAGATAGCAGCAATGTTGAAATACGATCTTAAGTGATCTAAAAGCCTATCTGGCTAGATAGCAGCCATTATATGCGATCCCATGTGATCCAAAGCCTATCCACCGAGATAGCAGAAATATTAAATCATGATCTTAACTAATTTGTGAGCCTATCTTCTTAGATAGCAAGACATAGCGACAACGTCTCATGCGATGCAAGAATATCAGCTTGAAATAAGGAATCATTCAGGCAACATCCGAATGCAAAACGCGAAGGAAACAGAACTTGTTTCATCGTATAGCAAACACACATGCGATCTGAAAAATCGTTGTATCAAACATGAACAACAAATACTAAAGTGTGTTTCATTAACAGTCAAAATGACTTACAATTTATATGTCTAAATAGCAGCTTACAAGCGAAAGCTCATACTAAGGAAAATGCTTACTATAAAATGAAAGGCCTACAAATTCTAACAAAAGGTATGTGACGCTATCGTCGAGGTCCTAGATCTGAACAGGGTTCTTGATTGGTCTTCTGCCCAAGAGATGTGCCAGATGAACCTCATGTCCTGGCTGATGCGGACGTGAAGAACAAGTGGAGAACAGCTCCTGGGGCAAGAAGCTTATTGTGCAGAGGGACGAGCGCTATGGCTCGTCACGCCTCGTTCAAAAGAATGGTGGCAAATAGTTCTCCTCCAGGAAATCTAGAGGAGAAACACACCATTCATTACGATTCAGTAAAAAGTTCGGTATGGAACTGCGCCTCGCCGGAAGGCAGCCGAAGATACGACCTGCAAACATAATAGACGAAGAAGAATCTTCGTAGAAGCATGAGGTATTATTTACATCTTCTTCAAAGTGATCATGAAGATCAGTAATATTTATAAAAAAGATATTGGGAGCTATTTCTATGGAACAAGGCATAAACCCAGGTTTCACAAACTGAAATTGCCACGAATCAACAAAGGACAAGCATTGATGCCAGCAGTCGTAAGGACTCATGGTAAGCCACATTTTGGGATGAAGGACCCAAGCAGCAAGAGGCAGGGTTTATATAGACTCCATAAGGGACTCTTTAGTTCCCTGGCTGAGTCAGCAAAGCTTGGTAAACGGGTAAGAATCAATTACTTACGTTTCAAAAGAGGTAAAATTCAATTACCCTACTAAAGGCTATGGCGATTCGGTGGCACGCCCTAATTAATAACGGAAGGTCATAATAAGGATGGGTTTACCAAGGAAATCGTGCTTATCTAATAAATCATTAGCGCGAAAATCATGGCAGACACGTCACCATGTGACGTCATAATTGATACGCATCAAGATACGAGTGCAAAATCGTCAAAGTGGCAAAATGAGACATAAAGTTTCAAATAAAAAAAGGGGGAGAAGCACTAGCATTACAATGATATTTTGTTTCTAAAACAAATATTTTTGTTTCTAAAACAAATCCTTGATCAAAGGATCTTCTAGAGAGAACGAGAGTGATGCCTCTCTTGCTTGGTCCACTTCTTGTTTCAACTGTTCGTAATTGGCATTCATCGCATGAAAGAGGTTCACAGCTTCTTCAGCCTTCTTCCTTTGTTCCTCTAACTTCAGTCTTTCAGATGCAAGGTTGTGGTACCCGCGTTTCAAACTCACAGATGTGAGAATTTGGGTGATTCGGTTGAGAAGATACCAAAAGCCTAGCTTGCCTTGAACTTTAGCCTGAAGCCCCTTGCATGTGTTATAAAGCAGCCGTGCACTATTAGGAGAAATGGTCGCAGGGGTGGGCACAGACATTTGCTCCAGAATCCAGATGGCTTCGGTCAAGAAAAGTCTCTTGTCATAAGGCTCTATCTCCTGAGATTTTGCGAATGACCAGGGGTATGAGAGGCGCATCTGAATCCGCGTCAGGTTGCTTCATTCCTGACAAAATTGATTCAAGTTTAGAGCATAAAAGCTTTTAAACAAAGGCGTAGAATGCAAAAAATGGCAACATACAAGTCCCTTCAAGGATCTCACGCAAAGAGGGAATGCGCATTGCTGGAAAAGCCAAAGCATGCCCTTGCGGCATTGCTCGTTTGTCAGCCGCGAGTTCGAGCACATCATTGTTGGCAGGGGGAGTATAAGTTGCAGCAGGTGCGACGACTGCTCCAACTTGTGAACTCCAAAAACTCAATGCTAGGGAAACCTCTAAAAGCCCTACCTCTTTTGAAGGAATGGCAACAGTAGTAGGTGCTGCTCGACTAGGAACTTCTTCGGCAGCGAGAGGCTCTTGTGGCTCGGGAGCATTCATTTGAACATCAACATTTGCATGTCATGCTATGTCTGCCATGACCTGTTCATTTTCATGAACTTCAGCTCCAGCACCCTCTGCTTCCATTTCCTCAACTGCAGCATCAGCATCTTCTTCTCTTAGCACGGTGTCAGCTTCGACATCATCAGATACCTGGATGATGTCCTCTAGAGGCTCTCCTGCATACTCAGTAGCTGCGATAGGCTTCTCAACGTGACAGCTTGGCTATGGAGCATAAGATGTAAGGAGCTGACTCCTTTGTTCCGGCATTTCTTCATCAGCATCACCTGCAATACAAGACAGGAAAATATTGAGGTAACTTGCATTACACAGTGTTCTGTTATTTTGATAGATCAAAAGCGAGCACCTCCACACTTAGGTGGGATTGCAGCACCTTCTTCATACGTTAAAGATGCGAAACCATATCCTACTAAAGTATCCTCATTAAGCACATCTTTAAGGTGAGCATGACCAAGAGGTGCGAAGAAACTCGTTACAATAAGGAGTGGGTCACCAAGCTGGGTTCACAAACATTGTTTGGATGTTACCTGAGGGTTCGCCACATTTGCTTACTAACCAGCGGCGAATGTCACTTTTTGATAGGCCATGCTTTAACGCACCAATAATTACTTCTTGGTAAGTCACAGCAAGGTTAAAAATCTCACCTTCTTTGCAGCCTGCGATATCCTCAAAGTCCTCTTGAACTTGTTCCAAAGCAGTCGCATCTGCGTTATCAACATGCTTTTCTTCCAAACGTCTCCTTTTTATGAGCTAGATCTCATCTTCCTCGAGCTTCCTCCTTCTCTCTTCGGCTTCAGCGGCCATTCTTTTTTTTCTCCTTTTCCAGGACGCCGCTGATAGTTTCTGTGTCATCACCTGCGAAAGAACAAACTAATTAGCAAATATTGCAGGAGCTAAAGTATGAAGAAGATAAGTTTGTTTTAGATACCTTCCGAGTCTTCTTCTCGTATCTCACCATTTTATTCCTCTCTTTCGCTTTCTCCTCTTTCTTCTTCATCACATTTTTCTCTCACTTCTCTTCCCTCGTCCTCCTCTTCCTCTTCTTCCTGACCAAAAGGAATAAAAGTCTCAACCGCGAGCACTTTCTGCGCTTTTCTCGGCATGCGACCTTTGCCTTTGTCTTTAGAGGCAAGAGACTTCAAAGGAGAAGGAGTTGGAGCACTTTTTGGAGGGGAGGAGATCGTAATTCCCTTCTACTTTTGCCTCTTGGCCCTTGGGGAAACCTCTGCCTCCGCTACGGGAGTATTGTCTATCAACAAGCTAGCAAACGCATCCATTTCCTCGCGAATCAGAGCCTCTACTTGGGGAGCCATTTCCATTGTTAAAGGAATTTCCTTGCCCTCCCTTTTCGCGGCAACGATAGAGTTTATCAGCGATTTGGAGCGCTCTCCTGATGCAAACCTCCTCAGATAGCACTAAAACAAAAAATGGGGTGTAAGTTTCAATGCACCAAGAGAAAGGAGTTTAGGACGCATAAAGGAAATTGTTTACCTTGGCAAAATCTTCGATGTACTTGATAACATGCGAAGCTCCCTCCCAAAAAGCAATCATCTTCTCCCCAAGAATGGTGGATGGGCACAAGTGATTGTCAAGATCCAGCAACGAGTAAAAGCCATACTGGGAATCATCCAAGCTGCAATTAGGACGGAATGGAACGACATTCCTTTTGATCGCAGGAGGAGTCGAGTGTGTTTCGAACCTGGCTTGCTGAGTAGCCCAGTAAGAAATCCAATTTCAGGAGAGTTGTCCTTCAAGGCTAACTGAAGGTTGAAGGAAGGGCAAGTTGCTCAGAAAGATTGTTTGGCACTCACCGGTCAGCAGTCGCTTGTAGCAGCCTCTTGCGATCGACTTAGGCCAAATGGAAGGCGCCACTGCATCAAAACCAAACTGGGGAGAGACGCGAGTTGGGTCAACGTCGTCTGTGATCCTTTCATATCTGGGAGTAAGTTCAGGTACATACTTAGCAAGAGCAGGAAGGGAACCCCTTAGACACCAGCAGAAGAATTCGCGATAGCGCTCATGACCTTCGAGAAGGAGTGTTCTGAATAAGCACCTAATCTAGTGGGGTACAGCTTCGGAAACCATCGCACGTTTTCAATACGCATGGCATAAGGCCTAGCTGTAAACTCGCTCCGGTCATCGCATATCAGACTCCAGGTGCACTTGGGAAGATTGGTTGTAAACCATCGAGCAGCTCTCCCACTGGAAAGATCATTCTCCGCACCTGAGACACAACACTTGTTGGGCCTAGAAGGAACAGGAGCATAAGAGGGCCATCGCTCAAAAACCCACATGGTAAGGAATGCAATGTTGACATAATTCAACACATCAAGACGACCACGAGAGTTTTTGATTTCCACTACTAGCTGGTCCACTCGATGATATAAGGTGCCCAAGACCAGAGGTGCAAGTGCGACTCTCTCACCGAGGGCCAACTTAACAGCAAGGGGGAGGACATGATAAAAAACCCCATCATGAGGATGAACATCAATCAAATACCTCGACAACCAGGCACAGAGGAAGCCACACAAGGTTAGATGGAACCCTTTCCCCTCTATATAATTCTTCGCATTTGGATCCTTTTCCAGAAGTTCCTTGGTAATACTACCATTCGCATAGTCGCGAAAGAAGTATTGCACCCACTTGCCCCAGGTGTTCTTCGCAGAAGTTTCAACAAGCTGCCATTCAGGAAGAACTTTCGCAGATGTCCAAAAAGTAGAGATTTTCTTGACCTCGGATAAGCATTCTTCCATCTATGAAAATAGAGCAAGCTCTGGATCAGTCTTCAAAGGGATCAGGAGATCCACATCGCCTATAGGGGAGAGGTCATATAAAATTTGTACATCTTCCAAAGTAGGGGCAGCCTCGAATTCAGCAAAATGGAAGGTGTGGGTCGCAGTTGAATAGCGAGAAAGAAGGTTTAGAAGCATGGTTGGATCCAGCTTCACGGCAACACCCTTCATAGCACGAACTGCGAAATAAATCCCAGCATTGTCTAATGCGATAACATGGTGGGTCAATACATGGTCAATCCACTCATCCATCAAGTCCAACTTTTGAACAAAGGCCTGGGTAGAAATTGCAGTATGAGGGAAGAACCCATTTTCAATCCCTAGCCTAACCACATCTTTGGAGTCGACTAACTATAACATGGCTGCGTTGGTAGGCAGGGTTAGACTTCGCAATTCTCCGGAGGGGGCAGGAGCCGGTAGATTCTTCACCTTAACCCTAGCATGATAAAAATCCTTTCAACCCAAATAGGGGGCTTTTCTCCACAAGGTCTTTGGAAGATCAGGTATTTCTTCAGGCTCTTTAACGGGTTTAGATCCTTTCGTCTTGGCCATTCATGCAGAAAAGCAAGAAAAAAGGGGGGGGAGAAATATACACACTTTAAGTTTAAATTTTATTTCAGATGCAGGAAGCAATTGTGGTTTGTCAGAAGAAGATGAACAGTTCAGGATCAGTTCTGGGTTTAGAATCTCAGAATTTCATCATTCGAAATCATCTCAATCTGGTGATTTTGGGGTTTCAGAAGAGCCTCTTTTGCAGTTCTCAATAAATGGCGTATTCCAAATAACTTTGGGTTTACAGATCCAAGACAGTTCAAATGATATTTAAATACATTGATGGAATTGAGCAAAGCCAACCTTGTTGTGAAGCAAGTTGAAGGAGACGATTGACAAGGAAGAACTGGTGGTTGATTACTTGAATATGCTCTTCAAGGCTTCTAGATATCATTCACTTTAGAGAGAGATGTGATGCTTTGCAACAATGGAGGGCATAGAGTATTTATTGAAAAACAATATGGAGTCGCGTCCTTTCAGTAGTCGAATCGCAACTGTCACCGTCGAATCGCGCAATCACAGGACGAGATGACGTCACGCCTAAAACCCTAAGAGAACAGACGACAGGACTCTAGGGATTCTAGGTCATAATGGCACGCGCGGGGGCTTATTTTGCGTATATTTGAATTGGTGCGTGGCAACGACGGGTGCACTGGTTTCTGCGCATTGAAGTCTATCCGGCTACGTATCTTCACGCGCAAAAAGGGGGCTAATGTAGATAGTGCTTTCTAGACATACAGATCTTAGCCACGTGGCGACCATCCTGCACACCTAGCTGCGCTCCATAAACACTGGATCACCACCCGCGCTGATTTACGTGGGGGCTGCGAGATAGGACCCTCGCATACCACCACACGGGACTTGTAGGGACTTAGTGGTTTGGAGGCTAGAGTAAGTCCTGCCGCGCGCGAGCGACAACCAAGCCCGCGCGCGACCCTTAGTAACTGCTTTGAGAGGTTTATGGCACGAGCTCCATAAACCCGGTCAACCTCATAACGGTTACGGTATACGCGGACGAAGTGCGTAACGAATCCTATATACGCGGACGAACGTGCCGTTGTGGTTAAGCTAATTAAGCCTCCATAAATGGGTGCATTAACCCACTACAACGGTCACATTCTCCGTTATATATAGGATCGTTAACCCTTCCTTAAAAAAGACGAATCACCTGAACTACGCGGAAGCTCTGCCAAAATCCTGTCTCTCTCTCACACAATTACCATTGTCTCACTCACTCCCTACACACACCCTACTCTTTCCGTGTTCTTTCTATCCCCTGCTCTTGGTGTATATTGAATCCTCCTCAAAGGATTCTCTCGTACACAACGGGTTTTGGGTCGGGTTATAAATAAAATACGGGTACGTATAATTATACGGTAATATATTACCGGGTTATACTATTTTACGGGTCGGGTTGAATAAATACAAGTTGAAGATTACTATACTATACGTATATACACACAACTATTTATTTAAACTACAATTAGCTCCCCAAACTTTTAATTAAATTAATTATTAATTCCTCTAAACTACAGTCACCTCCCCTAAACTTCATTTCAACTAATTTATTACTTCTAAAAACTACAAATATAACCATTTTCTTTAATTTAGTTGATTTATAATTCTTAAATTACAATAAAGGACCCCACTTAGTTTGATTAATATATAAATTCTGTAAACTACAACTACCTCCCTATTCTTCCAGTTAACAACTTTATATCCTTAAAAACTACAATTATAACCATCAAAATTTTGTCCAACTACTTTATAACTTTCTCAAAACTACAATTACAACCCTATTCTTTGATTTAATTAATTCATAACTTCTATATATCACAATTGTACACCCAAACTTTATGTAAAAGTTATCAAATTACCTTCTTGTATAAAATCGGGGTATTACAATGGCCCTTTTTCTGGGGCAATATAAGCAGGCACGCGTCGCCTCGCGAGCCGTCGTATTGGCATGTCCCTACGTTATGTTATGTCATGATGGTTATCATGGGCCTAAGAAAAACTAGTATCATTCATGAAAGTATGTTCTCAGTTACACATGTTATGCTTTTAATTTCTATGAAATAATATTATTCTCAAGTTTATGAAATGATTTAAATCATGTCCATGGAATAATTGTAACCTTTCTGTTTTCCGAATCTACGGAGGGACGCAACTGTAACTCACTGAGCTAGTTGAGCTCACCCTTTTGGGACTTTATTTTTTTCAGGTAATAAAGATACCGAGAATGCCCAAGAGTGAATATCTTGCATGATGCGTGGCTGCCTTATTTTTGAGACCTAAGTTATGTCGTCTAGAATATGTATGAACTTGTTTGAATGTGTATGCTAAGTTAGCATTTTTTTTTTGGACTAAGAAGACTTATTACCAAGTTTGGCTATGTATAAAGTGGGACTATGTATGTATGACTCATGGACTTGGTTTACTGTTATCCCTCCCTACCCCCTGAATTATGCTCTGTCATGCGACAAGTCGAGCGGGCTAAATAATCTTTTATTTACAACTACAAGTTTTGGAACTATTCATCCAAAAAAAATAGTTATTTTATCTCACAGATCAATTTTCTCATTTTTATCCTTGACGACACCTAAACGTTTTGTTGGATATGCTTCCGCTAAGGAAAAAAATATATTATTATTTAAGCTACTTTTCATAACTTACTTGTTTAGCCCCTTGATGAGTTAAAGCCTCCCCGACGTCTGTCGCACTTCCATCCCGCTAATCAGGGTCGACCGGAGAGGGGTTTGACAAGATATGTCAAAGGGACTTTATCTATTGGCCTTCAGTTCACCTCTTCTTCTTCATCATCTCTGCAACTTCATGGACTTTGTGATACTGACTGAGCTGGCTCTCACCTTGATAGAAAGTCCACTACAGGGTTCTGTCTTTTCTTAGGCAATAATTTGATTTCTTGGTGCTCTAAGAAGCAGCACACTGTAGCTAGATCCAGCACAGAGGCTGAATACAGAGCTTTAGCTGTTACAGGTGCTGAAATCAGGTGGTTACAGTTTTTGCTTCATGATTTGGGTCTCTCAGGGGCAACTCCAGTTCTATGGTGTGATAACTTCTCAGCTATGGCTCTAGCAGCAAACCATGTGTTCCATGCTTGAACCAAACACATTGAAATTGACTTTCACTTTGTCAGAGAAATGGTGCTGAGATTTTTTTTTTGCATCTGGCCAAAGTACATACTTCTCAGTAGCTATCTGATGTGTTCACCAAAGCTTTGAGCTCTGCCCAGCATCATACTCTCTTCTACAAACTGGACTTGAGCTCTGTTTCTTCTTCGGCTCCTAGTTCAGTTTGAAGGGGGTGTAAAGTCATATATGGGGTTGTGAGTGTAGTTTCTAGAAATATAGTTGATATGCCTGTGTGTAAATATTAAAAGTTGTAGTGTACCTTTTGTACTTACATGAAAAGTTGTTTATCACAGAATAATCAATACAGCTGTTTCATTTTTCCCTCTTCATCTTCTCTCTCTATTCTCTCTCTTTTGTATATTTCTCTGTTGATCTTTGATGATGAGGTTCATGGATTATGATCTTCAACAATTTTAGTGTGTCTGGTAAAAATATTTCTTTCAACTTTTCAGACAATTTCTACTGTCCAACAGCAGTTTTCAGGAAGCAAGGGATGAGATGCTTTTCTGGAACCTGTTTTTGATTAATTTATCTTCAACCGATTATAACCTTAAAATTTTGAAAATTCTCAATAGTTATCTTTACCAAACCTATGCATGTATAGTTTTTTCGTTCTACTCTCTAACAGCAAGTTCACTGTTCAACTGATTTTAACCTCAAAATTTTTGAAAATTCTGAATATTTATGCTACCGCAATTTGTGTTTCTCTTTTAAATTTCAGGTACAACTAGGAGGGTTGTTTGAGTGATCAAAATCATTCCCTTTTTTGTGGAATCTATTTTATTGTTTTTTTTTTTATGATGGCGAATAAAGGCAAAATAAATATTTTAGAAAGAAAAAAAAAAGTAGACCTTTGTTCTTTAAAACCCACCTTCATTGATGTAACTGTAGCTAACTTTCCATCCTTATCTGGCCGGCTAAGTTGGCTTTCCTCTTGATAAAATTTGTGGGCAACACAAGGTTTTGTCAAGAGAATGGCATAATTGGTGTGTGAAACTTCTTCCAACATGAAGCGGATCAATTGAAGGAGCTCCATATTTCTTATTCGCCCATCAGATACGTATAAGAACAATTAAACAATGCAACAACGTACGTCTCATTTTTCAGAATATACAAAATATTGGAGTTACATCTGTTATACAATGAGGAATATTAATCGACAAAAGCATTTGAGAGCACATCCATATATATATACATATATATATGTATATATATATATATACATATATATACATATATATGTATATATACACACACACACATATATATATATATAAACTAGAGTCTAGGCAGGAAATAACTAAAAAGTATTATTTGCGGTGATAATAGCAAATAAAAAAACACAACATACGACAAGAGCAACTTTACTATGATAAAAATAATCGTGGAGCAACATACAAGTTATGCTACAACCGCTGTACCATGACGCTGGTAAACCGACAAAGAACATATAGAATTGGTGGTGATCGATGTTGGTAAATATATAACTACAAGTATTACAATAAAAAATTGCGAATAAAACAAAAAATAACATACGACTAGAATAATATTACATCCGCCATCAAAAATAGCATGAAAATTGCTACTGGTGAGGTAACGAACAAGTTATGCTACAACCTTTGTAAGATGACGCACTTAAGATTTATTGCAAATGGGGATGCAATAAGCCTATTACAAAAGTAGGGATTGCAATCTGTTAGTTTTTATATAATGGGGGTATGCATTAAGTCATTAAGCATAAAACAAAACAAGCAAGAAAATTTTACTTTTGTCATCTACAATTGCATGAAAACAGGTACTGGTGAAGCAACTTACATGTTATGCTATAAAACCGCTATATGATGAAGCAGGTAAACCAGCGAGCTAATTAACCAAACAGCTAAATAGGGTTTCAAATGATGTTCTAAGGTCATAGTGGGGCTTTGGTAAGAAGACATGAAAAGGTTTACAATAGTTAAAACATAAAATTTGAAATTATTAGTTTATAAGTTTGTAAGCATAAGCTAAATATGCCCAAAAAAAAAAAAATAGTGGTCCTGATTTGTCAAGAAAGGGTCTTCCAACTCATGGGCCCTCTGCTTGCTCCGGTAGGACGTCGCTTTCACTTTGCCGCGGAATGGACAAGACATTCAGATTGCAAGGAAGCTTTACAAGAGGTATGGCCTAACACTACTGTTATTCCTAGTTATTTACACACTTTCTCCAATAGAATTAATACTACAACTACGTTTTTACAAAAATGGGGAAAGAAAAAGCAAATTTCAAAAAATAAAGAAAAGAAGAGTTTGATGCATCAAATTTATGTTCTTAATTCACAACCTGTGAGCAATAGTATCCTGCAAAATTTATTATCTGAATAAGAACTTTCTTGGAAAAAAAATCTCGAAATTTATGGTTAAAAGAAGGTGATCAAAATACAATGTCTTTTTACAAATTTGCTACGGATCGTAAACGTAAAAATACTATTTTTGATATTTGTGACACAAATGGTAATATTTTTTACCAAATCCTGTTTTGATATCATCACATCAATGATATCAAATCCTATTTTGTTCACTACTATCTAGATCTTTTTACTTCCTGTTCTAATTTCTTTCCTCAGGGTACTGATAGTATAAATAAATGCATTAATCATGACATGTTTACTTCTTTAACCAATATTGCATTGCCCTTATACCTAAAATTAAACATTCTAAAAATGTGGTTGACTTTATGCCAATTAGTCTTTGTAATGTTTCTTATAAAATCATTTCCAAAACAATTGCTAATCGCCTTAAAATGTGTCTTCCCACAATCATTGACCCCGCACAATCTGCTTTTAAGAAGGGTCGTCACATATCTGACAATTCCATCATCGGTATCGAAACCTTGCATACAATTCAAAAATAAAAAAAGCAAAATCGGGTCCTTTTCCTTAAAATTAGATATGGCCAAGGCTTAGGATAGGATTGAATGGACCTACCTCAAAAATATCATTGACAAATTGGGCTTTCCTACAAATTTTAAGAATCGCATTATGGAGTGTGTTACTTCGGACTCCTTTACCATCCTAGTAAATGGTCAACAAACCGATTTTTCCCTCGCTCCTAGGGGTATTCGTCAAGGAGATCCAATTAGCCCGTACCTTTTTATTTTGTATACGGAAGGTATTTCTGGTTTAGTTAATCAAGCTGTCCAAAATAATGGTCTTAAAGGTGTTAAAGCTGGTATGGGCTCTCCCAATATAACCCACCTCCTTTTTGCGGACGACTGTCTTCATTCTTCAGAAGCCACAATAGAAAACGCTATATCTATTGATTCCATTCTTTAGCAATATTGTGCGGCTTCCGGTCAGTTAATAAACCACTCTAAATCTGCAATTGTGTTTGGCTCGAAAGTCCCCAATTCTACCGAGCAATTAATTAACCAAATTTTACAAATTCCGTGTTCCCTTTCTCATGATAAATATCTTGGTTTACCAAACTCTATTGTTAGAAATAAAAATCAAATCTTTCAACCTTTAAAATCTTAAATTTGGAATAAATTAACAAGTTGGTTAGAAATATTCTTATCTCCTCGTGGCAAAGAAGTCCTTATCAAATTTGCTATCCAATCTATTCCCACCTACTTTATGTCAGTATTTCTTTTACCAACTTCCTTATGTTCGGAAATTCAAAAGCTTATTTCTAAATTTTAGTGGGTTAATGAACTTGACAAAAATAAAATTCATTGGAAGGATTTCCTCTGTACTCCTAAAAACATAGGTGGTCTGGGTTTTCGTCATTTGGTATGCTTTCAACACTGCGCTCCTTGGTATACAAACTTGGAAAATTTATAATAACGCTGATTCACTTCTAGCAAAGGTTCTCCAAGGTAAATATTTTCGAAATTCAAATATTCTCAACGCGGATTACTCTTCAAGATCTTCCTATGTTTGGAAATGACTTGTTACGGCCAGAATATTATTTTTCGAGGTGTTCGTCATGGTATTGGTAACGGTCAAAACACCTTAGTCTATCATAATAGATGTATTCCGCTTGGATTGGTTAGAAAACCATATAGCTTCGCTACCCTTCCTACTAACGCCAAAGTTTCTGATCTTAAAAATCCAATTTTACTTGGAAAAAAGATTTAATCTTATCTAATTTTTCTGAAGATGAGGCGGATGCTGTTATCCAAATTTCTCTGGTCTCACAAATAATAAAACAGAGACTGCAACTACTAGCAATAACCATGATGTTTTTTGGAAAGCCCTTTGGGAAATCAATGTCCCAAGTAAAATCAAAATTTTCATTTAGCGTTTATATCATCAAAACAAAGCTACAAAATCATATCTGTTGAAAAAGGGGACATTTTACCTTTTGTGTGTTGTCTCTGTAACTCAGCCGAAGAGACCACTTCCATATGTTTCTTGATTGTCCTTGGGTGAGAAAAGTCTTCAATTTCCCTCTTACTTCTATTAACCCGCCGTGGTCACATCTTCCTTTTAACATTCTCCTTAAGCAGTTCATGGGTGCTTTAGAGACTTCAAATCAACAAATCCTCAGTCACCTTGTGAGGAATATTTTGTTAAAAAGGAATCGAAGGAATTTCAAATCTGAATCTAAAGACTTTGGTGACATTATTTCTTATGCTTTGGGAGAAAATAAAAATTATGTAAGTACTTATCTTGGTCAAAAAATGTCTCATGCAGGATCGAATATTAATGCTGCAACAGGTTGCTGGACTCCACCGCCGCCGGGTACCCTTAAAATGAACATAGACGCCTCCATCTACGCTAATGAACGCCGATCTGGTGGTGGGGCAATCATCCGAAACTCCGACGTGGACTTTGTGTTGGGAATGGCTTTCCGACACAATATAACAACAGACCATTAATTGCTGAAGCCTACGCTCTTGGATTAGCAATAAAGGAAGTAAAGAACTGAGGTTTCTACAATCTAATTGTGGAATCGGACAACATCAACCTAGTTCATCGTCTGAACCAGGAGGCTCCAGTTTTCCCTCTTTCTGAAATAGAAATTTTGATGAAATGTACTACCTCCGTTCTCTATATATCTTCAAAGTTTGATTTTTTCTTCAATAATCGGGTCACTTTGACTCGGTGATTTGGATAGCAAACCTATGATTTTTTTGATAATTTTTCCATGGTGTTGTAGTGTAAAGTTTACTCTACGACGTCATGCAAATATTGTCATATTCTTGTATCGTCTTATTAATCAAATTATCGAATCAAAGTGATTCAGTGAATAGTGGTAAAATGAAAACTGTGAAGCTACATAGAGAAGAGGAAGTATTAGAGAGCTGATGAAGGAGTATATAGCTATTAGGGTTCTGTGGTGTCGAAAGGTCCAAAATACCCTCGCCCAAATCTAGCTAGTTTGGCTTAGGTTGCAATGTAACTTCTTATTGGGCCATCAAACGCCCTGTTTGCTTATATGACGATTGGGCCAAGGATAAACCCAGCCCTAATTAAATGAAATACAAGCCTTTGTTCCGAAAAAAGAAAACTCATGGGGATGAAAGAAAAACAAAAACGTCCCTTCAACAAAGATTGAAAAAATCATAAACCCTCAGAAAACGTTAGGAGGCTTTAAAAATGTGGCTGAATTACATTACCACAAAATAGGTCAAACAGTAGTGACCACATTCTGTTCATCCTATATGAACAACTTACTTACATCTCACAACAACCGATCACCCTTATACCCTAAATCTAGACATATAAAGGGTTACAACATATCTATATCAGTCCATCTTACTCCAGAAAACCCTTCTTTAATCGAAATCAAACTTCAACATGCCTCTACTCTCAATCAATAAACTAAATCAAACATATCAGCAAATCGAACTCAAATCCTTCAACGTGCATGTATTATAAACCGATCAATTCCATTTATTAGTTCATGAGCATAGAGAGACACACATAAGAGATCACTGAATGACTCAAACACTGATATGGAGAGTTGAGAGAGATCACGTACCTCCGTCGATTGAGAGACATAGATGAGGTATATTGAAAGAAAAAATGTTCAGAGGGACTGAGTGATTATGTATCAAGAGAGAGAGCTAAACAAATGATGAAGAAGATAGGAAATTTTGGTCAGCCTATATAGAAGAAGCTGAGGCGTTGGGCGGTAGTAGGTGGTAGATATGAGAGTTGGAGAAACCCTATTGAATCAAGAGTGGGATTTGGATTCCTATTAGCATCCATTTTTCGAACATGGGAGGGAAATTGTCACAACCAATATTAAAAACCCTTTGATTAACGCATTGATTTATTGGACGACTGTAATTTGATGAGCAGGCATAGTTGTTGTGTAGCCGCGCTACATCGTTTACTAATTAATCTGATGCTAAGTTGGCTTTCCTCATGATAAAATCTGTGGGCCACACAAGGTTTTGTCAAGAGAATGGCATAATATTAGACAAGGTTTTGTCAAGAGAATGGCATAATATTACATAAGGATTTGTCACCCGAATGGCCACACAAGGTTATGCCATTCTCTTGACAAAACCTTGTGTGACCCACAGATTCTATCAGGAGGAAAGCCAACTTAGCATCAGAGTCAATGAGTAACCAATGTAGCGCGGTTACACTGTAACTCTGCCTGCTCATCAAATTACAGTCGTCCAATAAATCAATGCGTTAATCAAAGGGTTTTTAATATTGGCTGTGACAAGTTCCCTCCTGTGTTAGAAAAGAGGATGCGAATAGGAATCCAAATCCCACTCTTGATTCAATAGGTTTTCTCCAACTCTCATATCTACCACCTACTACCGCCCAACGCCTCAGCTTCTTCTATATATGCTGACCAAAATCTCCTATCTTCTTCATCATTTGTTCCGCTCTCTCTCTTGATACATAATCACTCAGTCTCTCTGAACGTGTTTTCCTTCAATATACCTCGTCCGTGTCTCTCAATCTACGGAGGTACTTGATCTCTCTCAGCTGTCTATGTCGGTGTTTGATTCATTCATTGATATGTTATGTGTGTCTCTATGCTTATGAACGAATAAATGGAATTGATCTGTTAATAATACATGCATGTTGAAGGATTGGTGTTCGATTTTCTGATTTGTTTGATGTAGTTGATTGATTTAGAGTAGATGCATGTTGAGCTTTGATTTCAAATAAAGAAGCGTTTTGTGTACTACGATGGGCCGATTTGGATCTGTTGTAACCATCTATGTGCCTAGATTTAGAATATAAGGGTGATTACTTGTGCTAAGACCTATGTAAGTTTTTCACATGGGATCTGCACAGAATGCGGTCACTGTTTGATCAATTTTGTGGTTATTTATTTATGTTTTTGGTGAGTGAGTTTTCATCGTATGCAAGATGCCAATGATAAATTTAGGGGTTTTTCTTCGATTAACACATTGATATATGGGTTTGATGCCATGATAAATTTAGGTGATCGATACAATACGAGATATATGAGAACCCTTTTGATGAAGCGGAGCCTAGCCAACCACCATTGCATGCGAACAATATAGATGCAATCCGTTTGAAAATTACAAGTTCTCTCAAATCGTAACAGAAATAGGGGTTAATGACTTCATATGTTTGATGTTTACCATTGATAGTCGAAGTGGTGGTTATTGTTCTTAATGTAATACACATTTTTTTAGCAAGTAATTCGACACTTTGATGTAATGACATGTGCAAATTCTATTTAAATATGTTAATTATGTACGTTTAGTTTTGTGCAATTCGTACAATTATTTATTTGTATTTAGTAAAATAATTTAGTGATGAGTTTATTTTGTAAGGTTATTAAGATAAATGAAAGACAATAAATAGATAAAAAAGACATAGAACTTTCACTAAACAACATAACTTTCACATCGCTGACTTTTTTACAACATCAACTTTTTTTTTACAAAACCTATAGATCTTTTGTCTTTAGTTTGTGTCATAGACTTTTCTCACACCATCTTTTTAGACAATTTAAAATTTAAAAAGTTGATACCAAACCCACCTATTAATAAGGAAGTAAAATATTAAATTATTGTTGTTGACTGAAGATATGCCAATGGAGGGATGACACCACATGGAAGATTTGATTTTTTACCAGACTAGTCGAACACTAAAAAAAATCAACAGTTAACAGTTGATTTTTTTGAGTGTGTGACTAGTCTGGTAAAAAATCAACTGTTCCAACAGTTGATTTTGTTTGAGTGTTTGACAAGTCTGGTAAAAAATAAACTCTTCCGTGTGGTGTCATCCCTTCATTGGGATATCTTAAGTCAACACAAAAAAAGTGTTCAAAATAAGATATAAGCTAGTTAAATGATTTATTTTAGGATGAGTGTTTAATGAAATCGGGGAGGGGAGGGGGGGGGCAGCTAGAGTAATAGCTTCAGTGGTAGAGCGTTCAAGCCTCTGGGTGAGGTTCGGGTTCAAATCCGGTTGACGACAAAAATAATTTCTCAAAAAAAAAATGAAGTTAGAATAAATAAGCAAATGGGTGCTAGCCGAGTGGTAGAGGGTTTGAAGCCCCTGCATGAGGTCTTGGGTTCAAATTCGGAAATATCATTTGCTTGTTACTCCCAATTTTATTTAATTGGGAGAAATAATACTCGCAGAATTCTCAATATGGTATGTTTATTTTCTTTTCTTTTATGGTCATCGCTCAATTCAGATGATGCATGAGAAAAGGACAATCAAAGTCGATGTTTATTTTTGTGCGCCCATAAGGTTCATCATTGGGGAGCAATCAAATGGCACTATGCCTATCACTAGAAATGCTAGGAGCAGATCGGGACATACTAATATTGGCCAACAACTAGCGAAACGAAAAAAACTCCTATGTAGCATCAGCTAAAGCATGATACCCGGACCCACTACTACATCGAGCAACTACAATTTCCTTCTTGCTACTTCATGAGATGAGAGAATCTTGCTGAAGGAAATAATAACAACTAGTTTCCAATATCAGTAGGATCACCGACCTAATTAGCATCGAGCAAATTATGATAAACCAGATTGAATTAAGCATAAAAGAAAAGATCATGAAATATGGTGCCATATGTGTATCGAATAATCTAAAGAATAACGTGACAGTAAGTGGAGCGTGAAGAAGAGATGAGGTAGCTTACCTTATGAATTCCATATGCACTGTTAGGGTGAGTAACTAAGAAGATGGCTCCATTAATGTACTGAATAATCTAAGAATGATTTGATAGTCGGTAGAGTGTTGACCAAACAGGACGATTACCTGATGAATGAGATATGCAATGTTAGGGTCAGTAACTAAGAAGTACACCGGATTGCTAAAAAATGTCTATAAGGAGTAGCATCAAGCAAAAGCTTTTCATGTATATGAGAAATTTCATATCACATCTAAATAGGTAAAGGCGGTCTTATGCTTTGGCAGATTGATACGCGTAGTGAAATATGAAGCATATGTGCTTAGGTCTGATCTTCATCTGTCCGGTGCTTATGCGGATTGGTTCGGACGAATGAGAGACATCTATCTAACAATATCGAATTAGAGTGAAGAAAATATCTAATCCACCCCAATGCACAACTTACTTCTCAAAATATCTAACATATTCAATGACCATTCAATGACTAATGTTCCCCTAATGAGAAATCTATCTCTTGACCATACCTGCGTGTGTTCTGCATCAAAGTTGCACTTTCTTATCCCAATACCTTTTAATTATTGATGAAGATGTCCATTTAACCACCGCGACAACTTCAGGTTGGTCGGCTTTTCCGTCTTTGAATACTGCGGGTAAAGTTAAACAACCCTTTTCTTGTCTTAACTGTGGCGGGTTGCTGGAGTGAGAGATTCGGGACCTAACTTTGTTTCTGGGCGTCGATGTGTTCCGTCGTAAGCTTTTCTGTTGAGCCGTTGGCAATGATTGCTGCAGATCAATAAAGAAAATGAGGGCGTTAGAGCTTCTATTGAGCTCGTTGAGCTAGGTGAACCTTAACCATTCTATGAGTTGAATGGAACCGTTTACTTTGGTTTCTGGGCCACCAAATTACATATATTCTTGTTGCAATTGATTGTGAGACAATGATCACCGATGATTGTGGTAGTTATGGCGGAGTAGCAGATGTGTTACCGGCTATTGCGACGATGAGTAGGGATGGAAACGGGTCGGATCCGTATCGGATCATGCCCTTCCCGATCCAGATCCGATAAGGAGAAATGGGATCCAGATGCGGTCTAGATTGGTTTGGATCATCACCTTATTTGGATAAATTCTGATCGGATTTCATGCAGCTGATCCAAATCCGACCCGTAGATCCATATAGTGGGTTAGCTGTTCGGATCCGGTTTGTGTTTGCAATAAAATAAAAAATAATATAAATAAACATTAGTTTGCAGCCCAAGGTATGCTTGTAAGTTATGAAGCATAAAACACAAAAGTAATAGCTTTGTAGCTTAGGGTTACTATTGTATTCTTCTTGGAAGTGTAAGTGGGGAGGTAATAGAGGTATATTTATAAAGCACACATATATTTCGGATCAGATCAGGTAATAACCCGGCGGATCTACACTCAGATCCAAATCCAGACCCAAATCCAATCGGATCTGTTTTTTGGATCCAGATCCGAACCATTTTCAATTGGATCAGATTCAGATCCGATCCATTTGGCTAGGATCGCTTGGATCTCAGATCGAATCGGACCATATAACTATCCCTAACGATGAGTATTGAACGATAAAACTAAAGAGAGTGAGAGTGATAAATAAACAAAGTAAAGATGAAATTCAAATTACTGTATGAGAGATTTATGCGCGTGGGGACATATTTTACCTTCTTTTCATTATTCAAGACTTGTGTTACAGGGCTCTTTTTCAACCGCCGATCCATACCACACAAACACTGGACGGATGAACATTCATCGTAAGTCGATCCCCTTTCGCCTGAGAATGAGATTATCCATCAAATCTGGAAATGAATTTAAGTCCTATAAAATTACTAAGACAAATAAATCTTTCATCTCCAAATGAGGAATCCTAAAGAAGCCTATTTAAGTTTTTGAAAGCTACTCAAGAATAACAAGAACAAACCCAAAAAGGTTGAAGAAAGGTGATGGTTTCATTAGAGAGCGAAAACGGCTGATGAAGAGTAAAATGAGGCGTCATAATGGGATTAGGGTTTCCGAAGGGTTAAATACATGAGAAGACCAGAGATCTTAATCATGATCGTTGGATTGCCTATGGAAAACAGGAAAGACCAATTTAACCCTGATAGTTTGGGGGATTACATACAAGTTCGTAGAAATTGTAGAATGGCCCATATATCAAAAGGGCATAGCAGTTGAGTCTTTCTTCTTCCGAAATTTTCTTTAGCTCCTTCAATTGAAATGAATACTTTAAAATGACTACTTTGACTTCTTTACTTTCAACAAAACTTCATCATTGATACTCTAACACCCTCCTACAAAGTCATGGTGGGTCTTGAAGCATGAGTTTGGTCTTGAATTTTACTTCCTTCGTAGCGCATCTTTCTCATCAGTGAGAATAGGCGCATGGATTAAGAAAATTATGCATTTTACTTTTTGTAAATCAGGTTGTGCAAGGCTTGGAATAGTTCAGCTATTTCAAGGCCTTGAACCTGATTTCAAAGCCTTGAATCAGTTCTCAGAGGCTTGAAAATAGTTTAGCTAATTCAAGGCCTTCAAACTGGATTCAAAGCCTTGAAACTGCTTAACCTGTGTGAACAGTCTCAGGGGGAGTTTTCTGCAAGCTCTCTGAGTTGATTCGCTCTCTATCTATCATATGTTTGATTCACTGTTATTAGATGATGAAAGACAAATTATTCTAAAACTTTTGAACATAGAATATCATCAGTTTGACTTTGACATTGTAGGAAATTTTATTTCCATGTTTTGCAGGATTGTTTCCTAAACTGAACTTTTGAAGATTTGGAAATAGTTGGACACTTTGATCTTGTGATCAATCAGACTTGGATGACAGCTTCTCAAGGTGTTTTAACGAAATATCACAACAAAATATCTGAAGATTGTGATCATCCAAACGTTGGAGAAGATATCAAAGAATTCAAACTCTGTTGCCTACAAAATAGGAAGTTTGTTGCTGAAAATCTGGGAAGATTTGCAGAGCTGTTTGAAGTTTAAATAGAGCTAAATTCTGAAGCAACAAGACACAACACTCAACGAGCAAAAAGAGAGAAAGATTTCGGGATTGGCAAGCATCAAAGAATTTCATCATTCTTCCAATCCATTCACAGACGATCACTGCAAACTTCACTGCATTTTCTACACTCTAAGTGTTCTTCTGTATTGTACTCCATTGGTAGATCATTTCTGTATTATCTCTATATTCATTCTCAAGGATTGTTCAAAGTGAACAATAGAGAATTCTTAGTTAATCAGTTAGCTAGAGCAGGTACGAGAGAGGTTAGGGAAAACCACAAGTTGTAACAGAGTAAGGGAACTCTCTGTGCTTGAGTTTAGGGCTTAGCTTATGATTAATAAGAATTGTGTTGAAAATCCTGCAGGGATCTAATCCCTGAGGTAGAGACGTGGTCCAAGTGGACTGAAGTCTATAAATAACTTGTCTCTTGCATTTACAGTTCATTCATTTTAATAGTATTTGCAGCACACACACCTGTCTATTTTTCAAGGGTTTGGACTTGATTTCATGGGCTTGAAAAAAGGCTTACTTGCTTTATACAAATTGCATCTCTTCCAAGGGCTTGAACTTGTTTTCAAGGCCTTGAACTTCACTGTTTTCACAAGTTCTCATCTCCCTAGCAAGTTTTGCAAAAAGTTAGCATACTCTATTCAACCCCCCCCCCTGCTAGAGTATCTTAGTTGCATTAACAACTGCACACTCACACTTTCAATTGGTATCAGAGCTTGTATCACTGTATAGATGTAACCATCAGGTGATTATGAGTACTGCAAGTGATTGTGGCTTCTCACAGGGAAAGCTGCTAACAGACTTCCTCTATTTTGTGGAGAAAATTTTTCTCACTGCAAAGCCTTGATGAAAATGTTCATCATTGATCAAGACAGGGAGCTTTGGACCATTATAAAAAATGGACCACACACTTTCTAGAAACATAAATATGGGATTAGAACTTCCAAATATGAAGGCTTACTCTCCTCTTCTGAATTAGAGCAATACTCTAAGAATTACAACGCTATTAACATCTTATATTGTGCTTTGAGTGCAGATGAATTCAACAGGATTTCAGGCTGCACTACTGCCAATGAAATCTGGGATAAACTTGTGGTTACATTTGAAGGAAACAGTCAAGTGAAGAAAACCAAGATCAACATCTATCTCTGGAAATATGAGCTGTTTAAGATGAATGCAGATGAGTCTATCTGAGACATGTTCAAGAGGTTCACAGACATTGTTAACAAGCTTGATTCACTCGAAAAAAAATTTCCAATGAAGAAAAGGTGAGGAAGATTTTAAGAAGCCTTCCAAAGGTAAAGTGGGAACCAAAGACGATAACAATTGAAGAGGCTCAGAGTCTCTCAACTCTACAACTTGAAGACCTACAAGGGAAGCATCTGACACATGAAATATCTATGAATGAAGTTGATGGAGAGCTACCAGAATGTGTCAAGAACTTAGCTCTCAAAGCCAAGAAAAATGAGAGAAACCAAAGTCTTGAAACTGAGGATGGCTATGTTGAAGATCCAATTCCCCTGATTTTCAAAGCATTGACACGAATTCTCAAAATGAAGAAAAACTTTAGAAACAGAGAATTCAACAGAGAAACGCATATACCATCACGTATCAAGGACTACAAAGGTAAATCATCTACACAAAATAAATCAAAAGTTATGATTTGCTTTGAATGTGGTGATGCAGGACATTTGATAAGAGATTTTCCACACAAGAAAAGCAGGAGCTTTCAAAAGAAAGACCATGACAGAAGAAAGAAAGCTATGATAGCTTTATGGAGTGATTCGGATAGCTCTAGGAATCTGAATCTGAAGAAAAACATGCCAACCTATGCTTCATGGCCAAGCATGATGAAAGTTCAGAGAAGAACATTGAGGTAATGGTAAGCTGTCTGATTTAAAAACCAAAAGAAGCTCTTTCAGAATATCTCAGAACAATGCTTTTAAATGAAAAAGATTATGTGAAAGAGATCAGACTTTTGAAGGAAAAAGTTCATGAGCAAGCAAAAGAGAACTTACAACTTGTTTGCCTAAATCAGAATCTTGAAATCTCTCTGAAGAAAACTGACATTAACTTCAATGCCTTGAAAACCATTTTCAAAGCCTTGAAAACACAAGTCAAGGATGTAGTCACTGAAAACTCTTTAATGAGTAACAGCCTTGTCAATCTAAGACATCAGATTGATGAATTAGATAGAAAAAAGAATACTCTTATTGAGAAACTTCAAGAATCTGAATTGGTCAAAGTAAATCTTGCTGGATCAGAACAAAAGTTTAACTCGATTGTTGGAGGAAGTTCATAGTCAGTTCACAAAGTTGGTACTGGATTCAATCTAAATTTCGCAAGGGAAAAAAATACCAAATTTGTGAAAGCTGGAAACAAAACTTATCCTAAATTTCATTACTGCTGTAAAACTGGTCATGTTAAGATGACTTGTTCTTTCAGAAGAAGAGACCGTCACATAATGAGGACACCTTTCCTTTTTAACTCAAAGGACAAGTTAAACAGATTTGGGTTCCTAAAGGGGTTAGACCACTGATAACTCCTTAATAAGAGTCATCCTCTATACACTTTATATTGTTATTTGTGTGCATTTCGGTGCAAAGTGACGAATTTCGGGCTTATTTGAGAAGAAAATGAGTTTTATGATGTTTTAGAGCTTAAACGTTCAATCCGGGCGTTTCTTGATTAGTTTTACTTCTGATTTGTATGATTTTTTCACATTTTATCTTTGCGGTAGTGTTCGTTTTGTGATTTGCAGGAACATTGCATGAGGTGAGCAATTGGAGAGAAGAAACGAGCTTCGGAAGTCAAAGAGTACTCAAGAGAAGCAAAGTTAGAGGAGCAAAAGTGACCATCCTTCACTATTTTGATGATATCTTGAGTTATACAAAACCTGCTATAGTGAGACCTGTGCCAAATGAAAGTATACTCAAAGATCTTTCCAACGGTAGGTCATTAGCTCAATCAAAGTTCGGACGAGAAAGATATGGTCCGGCGAAGTTGACACAAAAACAAAGAAAAGCTGGTAAAGTTTCCCTAGATCAGTGTGCACTCTTCTGGATGTATCTGGAGTTACGTATACAATTTTGGATCAAGGACTACTCCATTGGAAATTAGACATTCAGGAATTTGCAACTATATAATATGGGCCCAAACCGGAGTCCGGATGAGGTAGAAAATGCCCGCACAAAGTCAGCTTATGAATTATGGTCGAGAATTTCAAACTGGAGGGGCCAAATTACAAATTCAGCCAAAATACATTAAAAATCGTGCCCGGGCCTTGAAAAAGTTGTTCTTAGACCTAGAAGGCTGGTTAGAACAGAAGGAGACGTAGAGAAGAAGATTTGAGGAGAAACTAGGAGCTAGAGTTCGTCGTGGAAGTGAAAATTCATCTGTTTGATCCCTCTACTCTTAACTTTTCATTATTTTTGTGCATGATCACAAAAACTATTGTATTTGTGATCATGAATATGCGTAGCTAAACACTTTTCTCTGGGTATCTCGTAGGGAGCTAGGGTTTGATCACTTTGTTTGGTGATTTATGGATTTGATTTCATGCTTTGAGCTTAATTGATGACATGTAGGATGTGTTTAGATTGTATTGTGAGTTAGTGTTGTGGTTTCTGTTGAGTTTTAATTTATATTGTCGTATTGTGTAGTCTAGTTTATATTCTGTTTGCACTTCTGTATAATTGAGTCTACCCACCATAAAGAGTAGAGTTGTGTAGTGTCAATTTTCGATTTTAGTGTCTAAGCCTTGCATATAGAGTTAGGAATTATGAAAATACAAAAAAAAGAAAAATGAGAAAATAGAAAATCCATAAAAATTAGAAATTTAATTTTTTTCAGAAGAGGCAAATGAGGAACTTGAAACTGAAGAGAGCATAGTGAATGAATCCTTTTGAGTAGGAAGTGCCATAGTAGGGAAATTTTTATTCTTTAATATTTTGTGTAGAGGTTTCACTAAGGATATCCCGGGAATTTTCGGAAGTTGTGAAAGAATGACATGTAAAGTATACCTAAGTTTCCTATAGTGTGCTAATTAATTCGATGCAAAGCGAAGAACCTTACCAGGGAATCCTCTTAAAGAGAGGGGTGCCTTCGGGAACGCGGATGAGTTTTGCTTGTAGCTAAATATTCTGTTTTCAAAAGGAAACTTTTGGTCTCTTGTTGATCTGGGGTGGACCTTCGTGTAGAGTTGGTTTCATGTGGTACGGTTGCCTCAGCCTAAGTGAACTTGAGGGGCGTACACCACCATCCCATACGGTGGTCACAAGAGTTAACCGAAAAATCCCACACTCTTTATGCTCTACTGCACGGTTATAAGAAAACAGAGGAGGAAACAAAAGAAAATGAGAAAATCTGAAAAAAAAAAAGAAAAAAAAATTGTGCTTCAAGGAGAAACAACCTAATGTGCTTCCGTTCACACGGAAAATTTGGATTCCATCAAAGTAGAGCTTAAAGAGGAATACTAGAGTCAAGCCTTATTTCACAGGAGTTGTGACTCCCTTCACTGTGACAATTTGCATTCAAACGCAATAAAAGCTAAGAGGGTCTGAAAACCTCAGATGATTCGGCGAAGAAAGGCTACAGTGAAATTTGAGCTTGATTAGACCCAATGAAGCTTGGGACGTGCTTGTGTCTTGGTTTGAATTGGTGAGGAAAGTGGACGCCTTAGTGAGCTTTTGCATAGAATAAATTTTATTTCAATTTCTTGCTACGTGTATGTGAATTTAAGAACGGATTAGTGAAAACATGATGATCTTCAAATAATGACAGGGAGATTTCCTATTCTTGCAAAAAAAAAAAACAAAATTTATTTCGTGTTTAAATACTTGTATTAAGATCGAGTCTAGATTTGCATTGTATCATCTTGCTGCATGGTTGTATTGAGAGTCGTGTTTGAGTCGTTTGTGTCACATTGGCTAGTAAGCAGATAGATGCAGTAGATGAAACTTTGCTCGGGACGCGCAAATGGCAAGTGTGAGTGTATTTGATAAATCCTTAATAAGAGTCTTCCTATATACACTTTATATTGTTATTTTTGTGCGTTTCGGTGCAAAGTGACGAATTTCGGGCTTATTTGAGAAGAAAATGAGTTTTATGATGTTTTAGAGCTTAAACGTACAATTCGGGCGTTTCTTGATTAGTTTTCCTTCTGATTTGTATGCTTTTTTCACATTTTATCTTTGCGATAGTGTTCGTTTTGTGATTTACAGGAACATTGCATGAGGTGAGCAATTTGAGAGAAGAAACGAGCTTCGGAAGTCAAAGAGTACTCAAGAGAAGCAAAGTTAGAGGAGCAAAAGTGACCATCCTTCACTATTTTGATGATATCTTGAGTTATACAAAACCCGCTATAGTGAGACCTGTGCCAAATGAAAGTATACTCAAAGATCTTTCCAACGGTAGGTCATTAGCTCAATCAAAGTTCGGACGAGAAAGATATGGTCTGGCGAAGTTGACACAAAAACGAAGAAAAGCTGGTAAAGTTTCCCTGGACCAGTGTGCACTCTTCTGGCTGTATCCGGAGTTACGTATACAATTTTGGATCAAGTACTACTCCATTGGAAATTAGACATTCAGGAATTTGCAACTATATAAGATGGGCCCAAACCGGAGACCGGATGAGGTAGAAAATGCCCGCGCAAAGTCAGCTTATGAATTATGGTCGAGAATTTCAAACTGGAGGGGCCAAATTACAAATTCAGCCAAAATACATTAAAAATCGTGCCCAGGCCTTGAAAAAGTTGTTCTTAGACCTAGAAGGCAGGTTAGAACAGAAGGAGACGTAGAGAAGAAGATTTGAGGAGAAACTTGGAGCTAGAGTTCGTCGTGGAAGCGAAAATTCATCTGTTTGATCCCTCTACTCTTAACTTTTCATTATTTTTGTGCATGATCACAAAAACTATTGTATTTGTGATCATGAATATGCATAGCTAAACACTTTTCTCAGGGTATCTCGTAGGGAGCTAGGGTTTGATCACTTTGTTTGGTGATTTATTGATTTGATTTCATGCTTTGAGCTTAATTGATGACATGTAGGATGTGTTTAGATTGTATTGTGAGTTAGTGTTGTGGTTTCTTTTGAGTTTTAATTTATATTGTCGTATTGTGTAGTCTAGTTTATATTCTGTTTGCACTTTTGTATAATTGAGTCTACCCACCATAAAGAGTAGAATTGTGTGGTATCAATTTTCGATTTTCGTGTCTAAGCCTTGCATATAGAGTTAGGACTTATGAAAATACAAAAAAAAAAAAAAGAAAAATGAGAAAATAGAAAATCCATAAAAATTAGAAATTTAATTTATTTTTAAGAAGAGGCAAATGAGGAACTTGAAACTGAAGAGAGCATAGTTAATGAATCCTTTTGAGTAGGAAGTGCCATAGTAGGTAAATTTTTATTCTTTAATATTTTGTGTAGAGGTTTCGCTAAGGATATCTCGGGAATTTTTGGAAGTTGTGAAAGAATGACATGTAAAGTATACCTAAGTTTCCTATAGTGTGCTAATTAATTCGATGCAAAGCGAAGAACCTTACCAGGGCTTGACATGCCGCGAATCCTCTTGAAAGAGAGGGGTGCCTTCGGGAACGCGGATGAGTTTTGCTTGTAGCTAAATATTCTGTTTTCAAAAGGAAACTTTTGGTCTCTTGTTGATCTGGGGTGGAACTTCGTGTAGAGTTGGTTTCATGTGGTACGGTTGCCTCAGCCTAAGTGAAGTTGAGGGGCGTACACCACCATCCCATACGGTGGTCACAAGAGTTAACCGAAAAAGCCCACACTCTATATGCTCTACTGCACGGTTATAAGAAAACAGAGGAGGACACAAAAGAAAATGAGAAAATCTGAAAAAAAAAAAAAAGAAAAAAAAAATTGTGCTTCAAGGAGAAACAACCTAATGTGCTTCCGTTCACACGGAAAATTTGGATTCCATCAAAGTAGAGCTTAAAGAGGAAAACTAGAGTTAAGCCTTATTTCACAGGAGTTGTGACTCCCTTCACTGGGACAATTTGCATTCAAACGCAATAAAAGCTAAGAGGGTCTGAAAACCTCAGATGATTCGGCGAAGAAAGGCTAGTTGAAATTTGAGCTTGATAAGACCCAATGAAGCTTAGGACGTGCTTGTGTCTTGGTTTGAATTGGTGAGGAAAGTGGACGCCTTAGTGAGCTTTTGCATAGAATCAATTTTATTTCAAATTCTTGCTACGTGTATGTGAATTTCAGAACGGATTAGTGAAAACATGATGATCTTCAGTTAATGACAGGTAGATTTCCTATTCTTGCAAAAAAAAACAAAATTTATTTCGTGTTTAAATACTTGTATTAAGATCGAGTCTAGATTTGCATTGTATCATCTTGCTGCATGGTTGTATTGAGAGTCGTGTTTGAGTCGTTTGTGTCGCATTGGCTAGTAAGCAGATAGATGCAGTAGATAAAACTTTGCTCGGGACGCGCAAATGGCAAGTGTGAGTGTATTTGATAAATCCTTATTAAGAGTCATCCTATATACACTTTATATTGTTATTTGTGTACGTTTCGGTGCAAAGTGACGAATTTCGGGCTTATTTGAGAAGAAAATGAGTTTTATGATGTTTTAGAGCTTAAACGTACAATCCGGGCGTTTCTTGATTAGTTATACTTCTGATTTGTATGATTTTTTCACAATTTATCTTTGCGGTAGTGTTCGTTTTGTGATTTACAGGAACATTGCATGAGGTGAGCAATTGGAGAGAAGAAACGAGCTTCGGAAGTCAAAGAGTACTCAAGAGAAGCAAAGTTAGAGGAGCAAAAGTGACCATCCTTCACTATTTTGATGATATCTTGAGTTACACAAAACCTGCTATAGTGAGACCTGTGCCAAATGAAAGTATACTCAAAGATCTTTCCAACGGTAGGTCATTAGCTCAATCAAAGTTCGGACGAGAAAGATATGGTCCGGCGAAGTTGACACAAAAACGAAGAAAAGCTGGTAAAGTTTCCCTGGACCAGTGTGCACTCTTCTGGATGTATCCGGAGTTACGTATACAATTTTGGATCAAGGACTACTCCATTGGAAATTAGACATTCAGGAATTTGCAACTATATAAGATGGGCCCAAACCGGAGTCCGGATGAGGTAGAAAATGCCCGCGCAAAGTCATCTTATGAATTATGGTCGAAAATTGCAAACTGGAGGGGCCAAATGGCAAATTCAGCCAAAATACATTAAAAATCGTGCCCAGGCCTTGAAAAAGTTGTTCTTAGACCTAGAAGGCAGGTTAGAACAGAAGGAGACGTAGAGAAGAAGATTTGAGGAGAAACTTGGAGCTAGAGTTCGTCGTGGAAGCGAAAATTCATCTGTTTGATCCCTCTACTCTTAACTTTTCATTATTTTTGTGCATGATCACAAAAACTATTGTATTTGTGATCATGAATATGCGTAGCTAAACACTTTTCTCTGGGTATCTCGTAGGGAGCTAGGGTTTGATCACTTTGTTTGGTGATTTATTGATTTGATTTCATGCTTTGAGCTCAATTGATGACATGTAGGATGTGTTTAGATTGTATTGTGAGTTAGTGTTGTGGTTTCTGTTGAGTTTTAATTTATATTGTCGTATTGTGTAGTCTAGATTATATTCTGTTTGCACTTTTGTATAATTGAGTCTACCCACCATAAAGAGTAGAATTGTGTAGTGTCAATTTTCGATTTTAGTGTCTAAGCCTTGCATATAGAGTTAGGACTTATGAAAATACAAAAAAAAAAGAAAAATGAGAAAATAGAAAATCCCTAAAAATTAGAAATTTGATTTTTTTTCAGAAGAGGCAAATGAGGAACTTGAAACTAAAGAGAGCATAGTGAATGAATCCTTTTAAGTAGGAAGTGCCATAGTAGGTAAATTTTTATTCTTTAATATTTTGTGTAGAGGTTTCACTAAGGATATCCCGGGAATTTTTGGAGGTTGTGAAAGAATGACATGTAAAGTATACCTAAGTTTCCTATAGTGTGCTAATTAATTCGATGCAAAGCGAAGAACCTTACCAGGGCTTGACATGCCGCGAATCCTCTTGAAAGAGAGGGGTGCCTTCGGGAACGCGGATGAGTTTTGCTTGTAGCTGAATATTCTGTTTTCAAAAGGAAACTTTTGGTCTCTTGTTGATCTGGGGTGGACCTTCGTGTAGAGTTGGTTTCATGTGGTACGGTTGCCTCAGCCTAAGTAAAGTTGAGGGGCGTACACCACCATCCCATACGGTGGTCACAAGAGTTAACCGAAAAAGCCCACACTCTTTATGCTCTACTGCACGGTTATAAGAAAACAGAGGAGGAAACAAAAGAAAATGAGAAAATCTGAAAAAAAAAAGGAAAAAATAATTGTGCTTCAAGGAGAAACAACCTAATGTGCTTCCGTTCACACGGAAAATTTGGATTCCATCAAAGTAGAGCTTAAAGAGGAAAACTAGAGTCAAGCCTTATTTCACAAGAGTTGTGACTCCCTTCACTGGGACAATTTGCATTCAAACGCAATAAAAGCTAAGAGGGTCTGAAAACCTCAGATGATTCGGCGAAGAAAGGCTACAGTGAAATTTGAGCATGATAAGACCCAGTGAAGCTTAGGACGTGCTTGTGTCTTGGTTTGAATTGGTGAGGAAAGTGGACGCCTTAGTGAGCTTTTGCATAGAATCAATTTTATTTCAAATTCTTGCTACGTGTATGTGAATTTCAGAACAGATTAATGAAAACATGATGATCTTCAGTTAATGACAGGGAGATTTCCTATTCTTGCAAAAAAAAAAAAAAAAATTTATATCGTGTTTAAATACTTGTATTAAGATCGAGTCTAGATTTGCATTGTATCATCTTGCTGCATGGTTGTATTGAGAGTCGTGTTTGAGTCGTTTGTGTCACATTGGCTAGTAAGCAGATAGATGCAGTAGATGAAACTTTGCTCGGGACGCGCAAATGGCAAGTGTGAGTGTATTTGATAAATCCTTAATAAGATTCATCCTATATACACTTTATATTGTTATTTGTGTGCGTTTCGGTGCAAAGTGACGAATTTCGGGCTTATTTGAGAAGAAAATGAGTTTTGTGATGTTTTAGAGCTTAAACGTACAATCCGGGCGTTTCTTGATTAGTTTTACTTCTGATTTGTATGATTTTTTCACATTTTATCTTTGCGGTAGTGTTCGTTTTGTGATTTACAGGAACATTGCATGAGGTGAGCAATTGGAGAGAAGAAACGAGCTTCTGAAGTCAAAGAGTACTCAAGAGAAGCAAAGTTAGAGGAGCAAAAGTGACCATCCTTCACTATTTTGATGATATCTTGAGTTATACAAAACCTGCTATAGTGAGACCTGTGCCAAATGAAAGTATACTCAAAGATATTTGCAACGGTAGGTCATTAGCTCAATCAAAGTTTGGACGAGAAAGATATGGTCCGGCGAAGTTGACACAAAAACGAAGAAAAGCTGGTAAAGTTTCCCTGGACCAGTGTGCACTCTTCTGGATGTATCCGGAGTTACGTATACAATTTTGGATCAAGGACTACTCCATTGGAAATTAGACATTCAGGAATTTGCAACTATATAATATGGGCCCAAACCGGAGTCCGGATGAGGTAGAAAATGCCCGCGCAAAGTCAGCTTATGAATTATGGTCGAGAATTGCAAACTGGAGGGGCCAAATTGCAAATTCAGCCAAAATACATTAAAAATCGTGCCCAGGCCTTGAAAAAGTTGTTCTTAGACCTAGAAGGCAGGTTAGAACAGAAGGAGACGTAGAGAAGAAGATTTGAGGAGAAACTTGGAGCTAGAGTTCGTCGTGGAAGCGAAAATTCATCTGTTTGATCCCACTACTCTTAACTTTTCATTATTTTTGTGCATGATCACAAAAACTATTGTATTTGTGATCATGAATATGCGTAGCTAGACACTTTTCTCTGGGTATCTCGTAGGGAGCTAGGGTTTGATCACTTTGTTTGGTGATTTATTGATTTGATTTCATGCTTTGAGCTCAATTGATGACATGTAGGATGTGTTTAGATTGTATTGTGAGTTAGTGTTGTGGTTTCTGTTGAGTTTTAATTTATATTGTCGTATTGTGTAGTCTAGATTATATTCTGTTTGCACTTTTGTATAATTGAGTCTACCCACCATAAAGAGTAGAATTGTGTAGTGTCAATTTTCGATTTTAGTGTCTAAGCCTTGCATATAGAGTTAGGACTTATGAAAATACAAAAAAAAAAAAAGAAAAATGAGAAAATAGAAAATCCCTAAAAATTAGAAATTTAATTTTTTTTCAGAAGAGGCAAATGAGGAACTTGAAACTAAAGAGAGCATAGTGAATGAATCCTTTTAAGTAGGAAGTGCCATAGTAGGTAAATTTTTATTCTTTAATATTTTGTGTAGAGGTTTCACTAAGGATATCCCGGGAATTTTCGGAGGTTGTGAAAGAATGACATGTAAAGTATACCTAAGTTTCCTATAGTGTGCTAATTAATTCGATGCAAAGCGAAGAACCTTACCAGGGCTTGACATGCCGCGAATCCTCTTGAGAGAGAGGGGTGCCTTCGGGAACGCGGATGAGTTTTGCTTGTAGCTGAATATTCTGTTTTCAAAAGGAAACTTTTGGTCTCTTGTTGATCTGGGGTGGACCTTCGTGTAGAGTTGGTTTCATGTGGTACGGTTGCCTCAGCCTAAGTAAAGTTGAGGGGCGTACACCACCATCCCATACGGTGGTCACAAGAGTTAACCGAAAAAGCCCACACGCTTTATGCTCTACTGCACGGTTATAAGAAAACAGAGGAGGAAACAAAAGAAAATGAGAAAATCTGAAAAAAAAAAAGGAAAAAAAAAATTGTGCTTCAAGGAGAAACAACCTAATGTGCTTCCGTTCACACGGAAAATTTGGATTCCATCAAAGTAGAGCTTAAAGAGGAAAACTAGAGTCAAGCCTTATTTCACAAGAGTTGTGACTCCCTTCACTGGGACAATTTGCATTCAAACGCAATAAAAGCTTAGAGGGTCTGAAAACCTCAGATGATTCGGCGAAGAAAGGCTACAGTGAAATTTGAGCATGATAAGACCCAGTGAAGCTTAGGACGTGCTTGTGTCTTGGTTTGAATTGGTGAGGAAAGTGGACGCCTTAGTGAGCTTTTGCATAGAATCAATTTTATTTCAAATTCTTGCTACGTGTATGTGAATTTCAGAACAGATTAATAAAAACATGATGATCTTCAGTTAATGACAGGGAGATTTCCTATTCTTGCAAAAAAATAAAATAAAATTTATTTCCTGTTTAAATACTTGTATTAAGATCGAGTCTAGATTTGCATTGTATCATCTTGCTGCATGGTTGTATTGAGAGTCGTGTTTGAGTCGTTTGTGTCACATTGGCTAGTAAGCAGATAGATGCAGTAGATGAAACTTTGCTCGGGACGCGCAAATGGCAAGTGTGAGTGTATTTGATAAATCCTTAATAAGATTCATCCTATATACACTTTATATTGTTATTTGTGTGCGTTTCGGTGCAAAGTGAGGAATTTCGGTCTTATTTGAGAAGAAAATGAGTTTTATGATGTTTTAGAGCTTAAACGTACAATCCGGGCGTTTCTTGATTAGTTTTACTTCTGATTTGTATGATTTTTTCACATTTTATCTTTGCGGTAGTGTTCGTTTTGTGATTTAGAGGAACATTGCATGAGGTGAGCAATTGGAGAGAAGAAACGAGCTTCGGAAGTCAAAGAGTACTCAAGAGAAGCAAAGTTAGAGGAGCAAAAGTGACCATCCTTCACTATTTTGATGATATCTTGAGTTATACAAAACCTGCTATAGTGAGACCTGTGCCAAATGAAAGTATACTCAAAGATCTTTGCAACGGTAGGTCATTAGCTCAATCAAAGTTTGGACGAGAAAGATATGGTCCGGCGAAGTTGACACAAAAACGAAGAAAAGCTGGTAAAGTTTCCCTAGACCAGTGTGCACTCTTCTGGATGTATCCGGAGTTACGTATACAATTTTGGATCAAGGACTACTCCATTGGAAATTAGACATTCAGGAATTTGCAACTATATAAGATGGGCCCAAACCGGAGTCCGGATGAGGTAGAAAATGCCCGCGCAAAGTCAGGTTATGAATTATGGTCGAGAATTGCAAACTGGAGGGGCCAAATTGCAAATTCAGCCAAAATACATTAAAAATCGTGCCCAGGCCTTGAAAAAGTTGTTCTTAGACCTAGAAGGCAGGTTAGAACAGAAGGAGACGTAGAGAAGAAAATTTGAGGAGAAACTTGGAGCTAGAGTTCGTCGTGGAAGCGAAAATTCATCTGTTTGATCCCACTACTCTTAACTTTTCATTATTTTTGTGCATGATCACAAAAACTATTGTATTTGTGATCATGAATATGCGTAGCTAAACACTTTTCTCAGGGTATCTCGTAGGGAGCTAGGGTTTGATCACTTTGTTTGGTGATTTATTGATTTTATTTCATGCTTTGAGCTTAATTGATGACATGTCGGATGTGTTTAGATTGTATTGTGAGTTAGTGTTGTGGTTTCTGTTGAGTTTTAATTTATATTGTCGTATTGTGTAGTCTAGTTTATATTCTGTTTGCACTTTTGTATAATTGAGTCTACCCACCATAAAGAGTAGAATTGTGTAGTGTCAATTTTCGATTTTAGTGTCTAAGCCTTGCATATAGAGTTAGGACTTATGAAAATACAAAAAAAAAAGAAAAATGAGAAAATAGAAAATCCCTAAAAATTAGAAATTTAATTTATTTTTAAGAAGAGGCAAATGAGGAACTTGAAACTGAAGAGAGCATAGTGAATGAATCCTTTTGAGTAGGAAGTGCCATAGTAGGTAAATTTTTATTCTTTAATATTTTGTGTAGAGGTTTCACTAAGGATATCCCGGGAATTTCTGGAAGTTGTGAAAGAATGACATGTAAAGTATACCTAAGTTTCCTATAGTGTGCTAATTAATTCGATGCAAAGCGAAGAACCTTACCAGGGCTTGACATGCCGCGAATCCTCTTGAAAGAGAGGGGTGCCTTCGGGAACGCGGATGAGTTTTGCTTGTAGCTGAATATTCTGTTTTCAAAAGGAAACTTTTGGTCTCTTGTTGATCTGGGGTGGACCTTCGTGTAGAGTTGGTTTCATGTTGTACGGTTGCCTCAGCCTAAGTGAAGTTGAGGGGCGTACACCACCATCCCATACGGTGGTCACAAGAGTTAACCGAAAAAGCCCAGACTCTTTATGCTCTACTGCACGGTTATAAGAAAACAGAGGAGGAAACAAAAGAAAATGAGAAAATCTGAAAAAAAAAAGAAAAAAAAAATTGTGCTTCAAGGAGAAACAACCTAATGTGCTTCCGTTCACACGGAAAATTTGGATTCCATCAAAGTAGAGCTTAAAGAGGAAAACTAGAGTCAAGCCTTATTTCACAAGAGTTGTGACTCCCTTCACTGGGACAATTTGCATTCAAACGCAATAAAAGCTTAGAGGGTCTGAAAACCTCAGATGATTCGGCGAAGAAAGGCTACAGTGAAATTTGAGCATGATAAGACCCAGTGAAGCTTAGGACGTGCTTGTGTCTTGGTTTGAATTGGTGAGGAAAGTGGACGCCTTAGTGAGCTTTTGCATAGAATCAATTTTATTTCAAATTCTTGCTACGTGTATGTGAATTTCAGAACAGATTAATAAAAACATGATGATCTTCAGTTAATGACAGGGAGATTTCCTATTCTTGCAAAAAAATAAAATAAAATTTATTTCCTGTTTAAATACTTGTATTAAGATCGAGTCTAGATTTGCATTGTATCATCTTGCTGCATGGTTGTATTGAGAGTCGTGTTTGAGTCGTTTGTGTCACATTGGCTAGTAAGCAGATAGATGCAGTAGATGAAACTTTGCTCGGGACGCGCAAATGGCAAGTGTGAGTGTATTTGATAAATCCTTAATAAGATTCATCCTATATACACTTTATATTGTTATTTGTGTGCGTTTCGGTGCAAAGTGAGGAATTTCGGTCTTATTTGAGAAGAAAATGAGTTTTATGATGTTTTAGAGCTTAAACGTACAATCCGGGCGTTTCTTGATTAGTTTTACTTCTGATTTGTATGATTTTTTCACATTTTATCTTTGCGGTAGTGTTCGTTTTGTGATTTAGAGGAACATTGCATGAGGTGAGCAATTGGAGAGAAGAAACGAGCTTCGGAAGTCAAAGAGTACTCAAGAGAAGCAAAGTTAGAGGAGCAAAAGTGACCATCCTTCACTATTTTGATGATATCTTGAGTTATACAAAACCTGCTATAGTGAGACCTGTGCCAAATGAAAGTATACTCAAAGATCTTTGCAACGGTAGGTCATTAGCTCAATCAAAGTTTGGACGAGAAAGATATGGTCCGGCGAAGTTGACACAAAAACGAAGAAAAGCTGGTAAAGTTTCCCTGGACCAGTGTGCACTCTTCTGGATGTATCCGGAGTTACGTATACAATTTTGGATCAAGGACTACTCCATTGGAAATTAGACATTCAGGAATTTGCAACTATATAAGATGGGCCCAAACCGGAGTCCGGATGAGGTAGAAAATGCCCGCGCAAAGTCAGGTTATGAATTATGGTCGAGAATTGCAAACTGGAGGGGCCAAATTGCAAATTCAGCCAAAATACATTAAAAATCGTGCCCAGGCCTTGAAAAAGTTGTTCTTAGACCTAGAAGGCAGGTTAGAACAGAAGGAGACGTAGAGAAGAAAATTTGAGGAGAAACTTGGAGCTAGAGTTCGTCGTGGAAGCGAAAATTCATCTGTTTGATCCCACTACTCTTAACTTTTCATTATTTTTGTGCATGATCACAAAAACTATTGTATTTGTGATCATGAATATGCGTAGCTAAACACTTTTCTCAGGGTATCTCGTAGGGAGCTAGGGTTTGATCACTTTGTTTGGTGATTTATTGATTTTATTTCATGCTTTGAGCTTAATTGATGACATGTCGGATGTGTTTAGATTGTATTGTGAGTTAGTGTTGTGGTTTCTGTTGAGTTTTAATTTATATTGTCGTATTGTGTAGTCTAGTTTATATTCTGTTTGCACTTTTGTATAATTGAGTCTACCCACCATAAAGAGTAGAATTGTGTAGTGTCAATTTTCGATTTTAGTGTCTAAGCCTTGCATATAGAGTTAGGACTTATGAAAATACAAAAAAAAAAGAAAAATGAGAAAATAGAAAATCCCTAAAAATTAGAAATTTAATTTATTTTTAAGAAGAGGCAAATGAGGAACTTGAAACTGAAGAGAGCATAGTGAATGAATCCTTTTGAGTAGGAAGTGCCATAGTAGGTAAATTTTTATTCTTTAATATTTTGTGTAGAGGTTTCACTAAGGATATCCCGGGAATTTCTGGAAGTTGTGAAAGAATGACATGTAAAGTATACCTAAGTTTCCTATAGTGTGCTAATTAATTCGATGCAAAGCGAAGAACCTTACCAGGGCTTGACATGCCGCGAATCCTCTTGAAAGAGAGGGGTGCCTTCGGGAACGCGGATGAGTTTTGCTTGTAGCTGAATATTCTGTTTTCAAAAGGAAACTTTTGGTCTCTTGTTGATCTGGGGTGGACCTTCGTGTAGAGTTGGTTTCATGTTGTACGGTTGCCTCAGCCTAAGTGAAGTTGAGGGGCGTACACCACCATCCCATACGGTGGTCACAAGAGTTAACCGAAAAAGCCCAGACTCTTTATGCTCTACTGCACGGTTATAAGAAAACAGAGGAGGAAACAAAAGAAAATGAGAAAATCTGAAAAAAAAAAGAAAAAAAAAATTGTGCTTCAAGGAGAAACAACCTAATGATCTTCCGTTCACACGGAAAATTTGGATTCCATCAAAGTAGAGCTTAAAGAGGAAAACTAGAGTTTAGCCTTAATTCACAGGAGTTGTGACTCCCTTCACTGGGACAATATGAATTCAAACGCAATAAAAGCTAAGAGGGTCTGAAAACCTCAGAATATTCGGCGAAGAAAGGCTACAGTGAAATTTGAGCTTGATTAGACCCAATGAAGCTTAGGACGCGCTTGTGTCTTGGTTTGAATTGGTGAGGAAAGTGGACGCCTTAGTGAGCTTTTGCATAGAATCAATTTTATTTCAAATTCTTGCTACGTGTATGTGAATTTCAAAACGGATTAGTGAAAACATGATGATCTTCAGTTAATGACAGGGAGATTTCCTATTCTTGCAAAAAAAAAAAAAAAACAAAATTTATTTCGTGTTTAAATACTTGTATTAAGATCGAGTCTAGATTTGCATTGTATCATCTTGCTGCATGGTTGTATTGAGAGTCGTGTTTGAGTCGTTTGTGTCACATTGGCTAGTAAGCAGATAGATGCAGTAGATGAAACTTTGCTCGGGACGCGCAAATGGAAAGTGTGATTGTAGTTGATAAATCCTTAATAAAAGTCATCCTATATACACTTTATATTGTTATTTGTGTGCGTTTCGGTGCAAAGTGACGAATTTCGGGCTTATTTGAGAAGAAAATGAGTTTTATGATGTTTTAGAGCTTAAACGTACAATCCGGGTGTTTCTTGATTAGTTTTACTTCTGATTTGTATGATTTTTTCACATTTTATCTTTGCGGTAGTGTTCGTTTTGTGATTTACAGGAACAGTGCATGAGGTGAGCAATTTGAGAGAAGAAACGAGCTTGGCAAGTCAAAGAGTACTCAAGAGAAGCAAAGTTAGAGGAGCAAAAGTGACCATCCTTCACTATTTTGATGATATCTTGAGTTATACAAAACCTGCTATAGTGAGACCTGTGCCAAATGAAAGTATACTCAAAGATCTTTCCAACGGTAGGTCATTAGCTCAATCAAAGTTCGGACGAGAAAGATATGGTCCGGCGAAGTTGACACAAAAACGAAGAAAAGCTGGTAAAGTTTCCCTGGACCAGTGTGCACTCTTCTGGATGTATCCGGAGTTACGTATACAATTTTGGATCAAGGACTACTCCATTGGAAATTAGACATTCAGGAATTTGAAACTATATAAGATGGGCCCAAACCGGAGTCCGGATGAGGTAGAAAATGCCCGCGCAAAGTCAGCTTATGAATTATGGTCGAGAATTGCAAACTGGAGGGGCCAAATTGCAAATTCAGCCAAAATACATTAAAAATCGTGCCCAGGCCTTGAAAAAGTTGTTCTTAGACCTAGAAGGCAGGTTAGAACAGAAGGAAACGTAGAGAAGAAGATTTGAGGAGAAACTTGGAGCTAGAGTTCGTCGTGGAAGCGAAAATTCATCTGTTTGATCCCTCTACTCTTAACTTTTCATTATTTTTGTGCATGATCACAAAAAGCTATTGTATTTGTGATCATGAATATGCGTAGCTAAACACTTTTCTCAGGGTATCTCGTAGGGAGCTAGGGTTTGATCACTTTGTTTAATGATTTATTGATTTTATTTCATGCTTTGAGCTTAATTGATGACATGTAGGATGTGTTTAGATTGTATTGTGAGTTAGTGTTGTGGTTTCTGTTGAGTTTTAATTTATATTGTCGTATTGTGTAGTCTAGTTTATATTCTGTTTGCACTTTTGTATAATTGAGTCTACCCACCATAAAGAGTAGAATTGTGTAGTGTCAATTTTCGATTTTAGTGTATAAGCCTTGCATATAGAGTTAGGACTTATGAAAATACAAAAAAAAAAAAAAGAAAAATGAGAAAATAGAAAATCCCTAAAAATTAGAAATTTAATTTTTTTTCAGAAGAGGCAAATGAGGAACTTGAAACTGAAGAGAGCATAGTGAATGAATCCTTTTAAGTAGCAAGTGCCATAGTAGGGAAATTTTTATTCTTTAATATTTTGCGTAGAGGTTTCACTAAGGATATCCCGGGAATTTTTGGAAGTTGTGAAAGAATGACATGTAAAGTATACCTAAGTTTCCTATAGTGTGCTAATTAATTCGATTCAAAGCGAAGAACCTTACCAGGGCTTGACATGCCGCGAATCCTTTTGAAAGAGAGGGGTGCCTTCGGGAACGCGGATGAGTTTTGCTTGTAGCTGAATATTCTGTTTACAAAAGGAAACTTTTGGTCTCTTGTTGATCTGGGGTGGACCTTCGTGTAGAGTTGGTTTCATGTTGTACGGTTGCCTCAGCCTAAGTGAAGTTGAGGGGCGTACACCACCATCCCATACGGTGGTCACAAGAGTTAAACGACAAAGTCCACACTCTTTATGCTCTACTGCACGGTTATAAGAAAACAGAGGAGGAAACAAAAGAAAATGAGAAAATCTGAAAAAAAAAAAAAAAAGAAAAAAAAATTGTTCTTCAAGGAGAAACAACCTAATGTGCTTCCGTTCACACGGAGAATTTGGATTCCATCAAAGTAGAGCTTAAAGAGGAAAAATAGAGTCAAGCCTTATTTCACAGGAGTTGTGTCTCCCTTCACTGGGACAATTTGCATTCAAACGCAATAAAAGCTAAGAGGGTCTGAAAACCTCAGATGATTCGGCGAAGAAAGGCTACAGCGAAATTTGAGCTTGATTAGACCCAATGAAGCTTAGGACGTGCTTGTGTCTTGGTTTGAATTGGTGAGGAAAGTGGAGGCCTTAGTGAGCTTTTGCATAGAATCAATTTTATTTCAAATTCTTGCTACGTGTATGTGAATTTCAGAACCGATTAGTGAAAACATGATGATCTTCAGTTAATGACAGGGAGATTTCCTATTCTTGCAAAAAAAACAAAATTTATTTCGTGTTTAAATACTTGTATTAAGATCGAGTCTAGATTTGCATTGTATCATCTTGCTGCATGGTTGTATTGAGAGTCGTGTTTGAGTCGTTTGTGTCACATTGGCTAGTAAGCAGATAGATGCAGTAGATGAAACTTTGCTCGGGACGCGCAAATGGCAAGTGTGAGTGTAATTGATAAATCCTTAATAAGAGTCATCCTATATACACTTTATATTGTTATTTGTGTGCGTTTCGGTGCAAAGTGACGAATTTCGGGCTTATTTGAGAAGAAAATGAGTTTTATGATGTTTTAGAGCTTAAACGTAAAATCCGGGCGTTTCTTGATTAGTTTGACTTCTCATTTGTATGATTTTTTCACATCTTATCTTTGCGGTAGTGTTCGTTTTGTGATTTACAGGAACATTGCATGAGGTGAGCAATTTGAGAGAAGAAACGAGCTTGGGAAGTCAAAGAGTACTCAAGAGAAGCAATGTTAGAGGAGCAAAAGTGACCATCCTTCACTATTTTGATGATATCATGAGTTATAAAAAACCTACTATAGTGAGACCTGTTCCAAATGAAAGTATACTCAAAGATCTTTCCAACGGTAGGTCATTAGCTCAATCAAAGTTCAGACGAGAAAGATATGGTCCGGCGAAGTTGACACAAAAACGAAGAAAAGCTGGTAAAGTTTCCCTGGACCAGTGTGCATTCTTCTGGATGTATCCGGAGTTACGTATACAATTTTGGATCAAGGACTATTCCATTGGAAATTAGACATTCAGGAATTTGCAACTATATAAGATGGGCCCAAACCAGAGTCCGGATGAGGTAGAAAATTCACTCGCAAAGTCAGCTTATGGATTATGGTCGAGAATTGCAAACTGGAGGGGCCAAATTGCAAATTCAGCCAAAATACATTAAAAATCATGCCCAGGCCTTGAAAAAGTTGTTCTTAGACCTAGAAGGCAGGTTAGAACAGAAGGAGACGTAAAGAAGAAGATCTGAGGAGAAACTTGGAGCTACAGTTCGTCGTGGAAGCGAAAATTCATCTGTTTGATCCCTCTACTCTTAACTTTTCATTATTTTTGTACATGATCACAAAAACTATTGTATTTGTGATCATGAATATGCGTAGCTAAACACTTTTCTCAGGGTATCTCGTAGGGAGCTAGGGTTTGATCACTTTGTTTGGTGATTTATGGATTTGATTTCATGCTTTGAGCTTAATTGATGACATGTAGGATGTGTTTAGATTGTATTGTGAGTTAGTGTTGTGGTTTCTGTTGAGTTTTAATTTATATTGTCGTATTGTGTAGTCTAGTTTATATTCTGTTTGCACTTTTGTATAATTGAGTCTACCCACCATAAAGAGTAGAATTGTGTAGTGTCAATTTTCGATTTTCGTGTCTAAGCCTTGCATATAGAGTTAGGACTTATGAATATACAAAAAAAAAAAATAAAAATGAGAAAATAGAAAATCCATAAAAATTAGAAATTTAATTTTTTTCAGAAGAGGCAAATGAGGAACTTGAAACTGAAGAGAGCATAGTGAATGAATCCTTTTGAGTAGGAAGTGCCATTGTTTGGGAAATTTTTATTCTTTAATATTTTGTGTAGAGGTTTCACTAAGGATATCCCGGAATTTTTGGAAGTTGTGAAAGAATGACATGTAAAGTATACCTAAGTTTCCTATAGTGTGCTAATTAATTCGATGCAAAGCGAAGAACCTTACCAGGGCTTGACATGCCGCGAATCCTCTTGAAAGAGAGGGGTGCCTTCGTGAACGCGGATGAGTTTTGCTTGTAGCTGAATATTCTGTTTTCAAAAGGAAACTTTTGGTCTCTTGTTGATCTGGGGTGGACCTTCGTGTAGAGTTGGTTTCATGTGGTACGGTTGCCTCAGCCTAAGTGAAGTTGAGGGGCGTACACCACCATCCCATACGGTGGTCACAAGAGTTAACCGAAAAAGACCACACTCTTTATGCTCTACTGCACGGTTATAAGAAAACAGAGGTGGAAACAAAAGAAAATGAGAAAATCTGAAAAAAAAAAGAAAAAAAAATGGTGCTTCAAGGAGAAACAACCTAATGTGCTTCCGTTCACACGGAAAATTTGGATTCCATCAAAGTAGAGCTTAAAGAGGAAAACTAGAGTCAAGCCTTATTTCACAGGAGTTGTGACTCCCTTCACTGGGACAATTTGCATTCAAACGCAATAAAAGCTAAGAGGGTCTGAAAACCTCAGATGATTCGGCGAAGAAAGGCTACAGTGAAATTTGAGCTTGATTAGACCCAATGAAGCTTAGGACGTTCTTGTGTCTTGGTTTGAATTGGTGAGGAAAGTGGACGCCTTAGTGAGCTTTTGCATAGAATCAATTTTATTTCAAATTCTTGCTACGTGTATGTGAATTTCAGAACGGATTAGTGAAAACATGATGATCTTCAGTTAATGACAGGGAGATTTCCTATTCTTTAAAAAAAAACAAATTTTATTTCGTGTTTAAATACTTGTATTAAGATCGAGTCTAGATTTGCATTGTATCATCTTGCTGCATGGTTGTATTGAGAGTCGTGTTTGAGTCGTTTGTGTCACATTGGCTAGTAAGCAGATAGATGCAGTAGATGAGACTTTGCTCGGGACGCGCAAATGGCAAGTGTGAGTGTATTTGATAAATCCTTAATACGAGTCATCCTATATACACTTTATATTGTTATTGTGTGCGTTTTGGTGCAAAGTGACGAATTCGGGCTTATTTGAGAATAAAATGAGTTTTATGATGTTTTAGAGCTTAAACGTACAATCCGGGCGTTTCTTGAATAGTTTTACTTATGATTTGTATGATTTTGTCACATTTGATCTTCGCGGTAGTTTTCTTGTTGGGATTTACAGGAACATTGCATGAGGAGAGCAATTGGAGAGAAGAAACGAGCTTCGGAAGTCAAAGAGTACGCAAGAGAAGCAAAGTAGAGGAGCAAAAGTGACCATCCTTCACTATTTTGATGATATCTTGAGTTATACAAAACGTGCTATAGTGAGACCGGTGCCAAATGAAAGTATACTCAAAGAAATTTCCAACGGTAGGTCAGGGAGCTCAATCAAAGTTCGGACGAGGAAGATATGGTCCGGAGAATTTGACACAAAAACGAAGAAAAGCTGGTAAAGTTTCCCAGGACCAGTGTGCTCTCTTCTGGATGTATCTGGAGTTACCTATACAATTTTGGATCAAGGTCTACCCCATTGGAAAGTAGACATTAAGCAATTTTCAAAAATCTAAGATGGGCCCAAATTGGAGGGGTGCAAATTTGGCCAAATACATTAAAAATCGTGCCCAGGTTTGAGAGTTCGTCATGGAAGCAAGAATTCATCCGGTTGATCCCTCTACTCTTATCTTTTTATTATTTTTGTACATGATCACAAAAACTATTGTATTTGTGATCATGAATATGCGTAGCTAAACTCTTTTCTCAGGGTATCTCGTAGGGAGCTAGGGTTTGATCACTTTGTTTGGTGATTTATGGATTTGATTTCATGCTTTGAGCTTAATTGATGACATGTAGGATGTGTTTAGATTGTATTGTGAGTTAGTGTTGTGGTTTCTGTTGAGTTTTAATTTATATTGTCGTATTGTGTAGTCTAGTTTATATTCTGTTTGCACTTTTGTATAATTGAGTCTACCCACCATAAAGAGTAGAATTGTGTAGTGTCAATTTTCGATTTTCGTGTCTAAGCCTTGCATATAGAGTTAGGACTTATGAATATACAAAAAAAAAAAAATGAGAAAATAGAAAATCCATAAAAATTAGAAATTTAATTTTTTTCAGAAGAGGCAAATGAGGAACTTGAAACTGAAGAGAGCATAGTGAATGAATCCTTTTGAGTAGGAAGTGCCATAGTAGGGAAATTTTTATTCTTTAATATTTTGTGTAGAGGTTTCACTAAGGATATCCCGGAATTTGTGGAAGTTGTGAAAGAATGACATGTAAAGTATACCTAAGTTTCCTATAGCGTGCTAATTAATTCGATGCAAAGCGAAGAACCTTACCAGGGCTTGACATGCCGCGAATCCTCTTGAAAGAGAGGGGTGCCTTCGTGAACGCGGATGAGTTTTGCTTGTAGCTGAATATTCTGTTTTCAAAAGGAAACTTTTGGTCTCTTGTTGATCTGGGGTGGACCTTCGTGTAGAGTTGGTTTCATGTGGTACGGTTGCCTCAGCCTAAGTGAAGTTGAGGGGCGTACACCACCATCCCATACGGTGGTCACAAGAGTTAACCGAAAAAGACCACACTCTTTATGCTCTACTGCACGGTTATAAGAAAACAGAGGTGGAAACAAAAGAAAATGAGAAAATCTGAAAAAAAAAAAAAAGAAAAAAAAATGGTGCTTCTAGGAGAAACAACCTAATGTGCTTCCGTTCACACGGAAAATTTGGATTCCATCAAAGTAGAGCTTAAAGAGGAAAACTAGAGTCAAGCCTTATTTCACAGGAGTTGTGACTCCCTTCACTGGGACAATTTGCATTCAAACGCAATAAAAGCTAAGAGGGTCTGAAAACCTCAGATGATTCGGCGAAGAAAGGCTACAGTGAAATTTGAGCTTGATTAGACCCAATGAAGCTTAGGACGTTCTTGTGTCTTGGTTTGAATTGGTGAGGAAAGTGGACGCCTTAGTGAGCTTTTGCATAGAATCAATTTTATTTCAAATTCTTGCTACGTGTATGTGAATTTCAGAACGGATTAGTGAAAACATGATGATCTTCAGTTAATGACAGGGAGATTTCCTATTCTTGCAAAAAAAACAAAATTTATTTCGTGTTTAAATACTTGTATTAAGATCGAGTCTAGATTTGCATTGTATCATCTTGCTGCATGGTTGTATTGAGAGTCGTGTTTGAGTCGTTTGTGTCACATTGGCTAGTAAGCAGATAGATGCAGTAGATGAGACTTTGCTCGGGACGCGCAAATGGCAAGTGTGAGTGTATTTGATAAATCCTTAATAAGAGTCATCCTATATACACTTTATATTGTTATTGTGTGCGTTTTGGTGCAAAGTGACGAATTCGGGCTTATTTGAGAATAAAATGAGTTTTATGATGTTTTAGAGCTTAAACGTACAATCCGGGCGTTTCTTGAATAGTTTTACTTATGATTTGTATGATTTTGTCACATTTGATCTTCGCGGTAGTTTTCTTGTTGGGATTTACAGGAACATTGCATGAGGAGAGCAATTGGAGAGAAGAAACGAGCTTCGGAAGTCAAAGAGTACGCAAGAGAAGCAAAGTAGAGGAGCAAAAGTGACCATCCTTCACTATTTTGATGATATCTTGAGTTATACAAAACTTGCTATAGTGAGACCGGTGCCAAATGAAAGTATACTCAAAGAAATTTCCAACGGTAGGTCAGGGAGCTCAATCAAAGTTCGGACGAGGAAGATATGGTCCGGAGAATTTGACACAAAAACGAAGAAAAGCTGGTAAAGTTTCCCAGGACCAGTGTGCTCTCTTCTGGATGTATCTGGAGTTACCTATACAATTTTAGATCAAGGTCTACCCCATTGGAAAGTAGACATTAAGCAATTTTCAAAAATCTAAGATGGGCCCAAACTGGAGGGGTGCAAATTTGGCCAAATACATTTAAAATCGTGCCCAGGTTTGAGAGTTCGTCGTGGAAGCAAGAATTCATCCGGTTGATCCCTCTACTCTTATCTTTTTATTATTTTTGTACATGATCACAAAAACTATTGTATTTGTGATCATGAATATGCGTAGCTAAACACGTTTCTCAGGGTATCTCGTAGGGAGCTAGGGTTTGATCACTTTGTTTGGTGATTTATGGATTTGATTTCATGCTTTCAGCTTAATTGATGACATGTAGGATGTGTTTAGATTGTATTGTGAGTTAGTGTTGTGGTTTCTGTTGAGTTTTAATTTATATTGTCGTATTGTGTAGTCTACTTTATATTCTGTTTGCACTTTTGTATAATTGAGTCTACCCACCATAAAGAGTAGAATTGTGTAGTGTCAATTTTCGATTTTCGTGTCTAAGCCTTGCATATAGAGTTAGGACTTATGAATATACAAAAAAAAAAAAAAAAAAAAAAAATGAGAAAATAGAAAATCCATAAAAATTAGAAATTTAATTTTTTTCAGAAGAGGCAAATGAGGAACTTGAAACTGAAGAGAGCATAGTGAATGAATCCTTTTGAGTAGGAAGTGCCATAGTAGGGAAATTTTTATTCTTTAATATTTTGTGTAGAGGTTTCACTAAGGATATCCCGGAATTTGTGGAAGTTGTGAAAGAATGACATGTAAAGTATACCTAAGTTTCCTATAGTGTGCTAATTAATTCGATGCAAAGCGAAGAACCTTACCAGGGCTTGACATGCCGCGAATCCTCTTGAAAGAGAGGGGTGCCTTCGTGAACGCGGATGAGTTTTGCTTGTAGCTGAATATTCTGTTTTCAAAAGGAAACTTTTGGTCTCTTGTTGATCTGGGGTGGACCTTCGTGTAGAGTTGGTTTCATGTGGTACGGTTGCCTCAGCCTAAGTGAAGTTGAGGGGCGTACACCACCATCCCATACGGTGGTCACAAGAGTTAACCGAAAAAGCCCACACTCTTTATGCTCTACTGCACGGTTATAAGAAAACAGAGGTGGAAACAAAAGAAAATGAGAAAATCTGAAAAAAAAAAGTAAAAAAAAATGGTGCTTCAAGGAGAAACAACCTAATGTGCTTCCGTTCACACGGAAAATTTGGATTCCATCAAAGTAGAGCTTAAAGAGGAAAACTAGAGTCAAGCCTTATTTCACAGGAGTTGTGACTCCCTTCACTGGGACAATTTGCATTCAAACGCAATAAAAGCTAAGAGGGTCTGAAAACCTCAGATGATTCGGCGAAGAAAGGCTACAGTGAAATTTGAGCTTGATTAGACCCAATGAAGCTTAGGACGTGCTTGTGTCTTGGTTTGAATTGGTGAGGAAAGTGGACGCCTTAGTGAGCTTTTGCATAGAATCAATTTTATTTCAAATTCTTGCTACGTGTATGTGAATTTCAGAACGGATTAGTGAAAACATGATGATCTTCAGTTAATGACAGGGAGATATCCTATTCTTGCAAAAAAAAACAAAATTTATTTCGTGTTTAAATACTTGTATTAAGATCGAGTCTAGATTTGCATTGTATCATCTTGCTGCATGGTTGTATTGAGAGTCGTGTTTGAGTCGTTTGTGTCACATTGGCTAGTAAGCAGATAGATGCAGTAGATGAGACTTTGCTCGGGACGCGCAAATGGCAAGTGTGAGTGTATTTGATAAATCCTTAATAAGAGTCATCCTATATACACTTTATATTGTTATTGTGTGCGTTTTGGTGCAAAGTGACGAATTCGGGCTTATTTGAGAATAAAATGAGTTTTATGATGTTTTAGAGCTTAAACGTACAATCCTGGCGTTTCTTGAATAGTTTTACTTATGATTTGTATGATTTTGTCACATTTGATCTTCGCGGTAGTTTTCTTGTTGGGATTTACAGGAACATTGCATGAGGAGAGCAATTGGAGAGAAGAAACGAGCTTCGGAAGTCAAAGAGTACGCAAGAGAAGCAAAGTAGAGGAGCAAAAGTGACCATCCTTCACTATTTTGATGATATCTTGAGTTATACAAAACTTGCTATAGTGAGACCGGTGCCAAATGAAAGTATACTCAAAGAAATTTCCAACGGTAGGTCAGGGAGCTCAATCAAAGTTCGGACGAGGAAGATATGGTCCGGAGAATTTGACACAAAAACGAAGAAAAGCTGGTAAAGTTTCCCAGGACCAGTGTGCTCTCTTCTGGATGTATCTGGAGTTACCTATACAATTTTAGATCAAGGTCTACCCCATTGGAAAGTAGACATTAAGCAATTTTCAAAAATCTAAGATGGGCCCAAACTGGAGGGGTGCAAATTTGGCCAAATACATTAAAAATCGTGCCCAGGTTTGAGAGTTCGTCATGGAAGCAAGAATTCATCCGGTTGATCCCTCTACTCTTATCTTTTTATTATTTTTGTACATGATCACAAAAACTATTGTATTTGTGATCATGAATATGCGTAGCTAAACTCTTTTCTCAGGGTATCTCGTAGGGAGCTAGGGTTTGATCACTTTGTTTGGTGATTTATGGATTTGATTTCATGCTTTGAGTTCGTCGTGGAAGCAAGAATTCATCCGGTTGATCCCTCTACTCTTATCTTTTTATTATTTTTGTACATGATCACAAAAACTATTGTATTTGTGATCATGAATATGCGTAGCTAAACACGTTTCTCAGGGTATCTCGTAGGGAGCTAGGGTTTGATCACTTTGTTTGGTGATTTATGGATTTGATTTCATGCTTTCAGCTTAATTGATGACATGTAGGATGTGTTTAGATTGTATTGTGAGTTAGTGTTGTGGTTTCTGTTGAGTTTTAATTTATATTGTCGTATTGTGTAGTCTACTTTATATTCTGTTTGCACTTTTGTATAATTGAGTCTACCCACCATAAAGAGTAGAATTGTGTAGTGTCAATTTTCGATTTTCGTGTCTAAGCCTTGCATATAGAGTTAGGACTTATGAATATACAAAAAAAAAAAAAAAAAAAAATGAGAAAATAGAAAATCCATAAAAATTAGAAATTTAATTTTTTTCAGAAGAGGCAAATGAGGAACTTGAAACTGAAGAGAGCATAGTGAATGAATCCTTTTGAGTAGGAAGTGCCATAGTAGGGAAATTTTTATTCTTTAATATTTTGTGTAGAGGTTTCACTAAGGATATCCCGGAATTTGTGGAAGTTGTGAAAGAATGACATGTAAAGTATACCTAAGTTTCCTATAGTGTGCTAATTAATTCGATGCAAAGCGAAGAACCTTACCAGGGCTTGACATGCCGCGAATCCTCTTGAAAGAGAGGGGTGCCTTCGTGAACGCGGATGAGTTTTGCTTGTAGCTGAATATTCTGTTTTCAAAAGGAAACTTTTGGTCTCTTGTTGATCTGGGGTGGACCTTCGTGTAGAGTTGGTTTCATGTGGTACGGTTGCCTCAGCCTAAGTGAAGTTGAGGGGCGTACACCACCATCCCATACGGTGGTCACAAGAGTTAACCGAAAAAGCCCACACTCTTTATGCTCTACTGCACGGTTATAAGAAAACAGAGGTGGAAACAAAAGAAAATGAGAAAATCTGAAAAAAAAAAGTAAAAAAAAATGGTGCTTCAAGGAGAAACAACCTAATGTGCTTCCGTTCACACGGAAAATTTGGATTCCATCAAAGTAGAGCTTAAAGAGGAAAACTAGAGTCAAGCCTTATTTCACAGGAGTTGTGACTCCCTTCACTGGGACAATTTGCATTCAAACGCAATAAAAGCTAAGAGGGTCTGAAAACCTCAGATGATTCGGCGAAGAAAGGCTACAGTGAAATTTGAGCTTGATTAGACCCAATGAAGCTTAGGACGTGCTTGTGTCTTGGTTTGAATTGGTGAGGAAAGTGGACGCCTTAGTGAGCTTTTGCATAGAATCAATTTTATTTCAAATTCTTGCTACGTGTATGTGAATTTCAGAACGGATTAGTGAAAACATGATGATCTTCAGTTAATGACAGGGAGATATCCTATTCTTGCAAAAAAAAAACAAAATTTATTTCGTGTTTAAATACTTGTATTAAGATCGAGTCTAGATTTGCATTGTATCATCTTGCTGCATGGTTGTATTGAGAGTCGTGTTTGAGTCGTTTGTGTCACATTGGCTAGTAAGCAGATAGATGTAGTAGATGAGACTTTGCTCGGGACGCGCAAATGGCAAGTGTGAGTGTATTTGATAAATCCTTAATAAGAGTCATCCTATATACACTTTATATTGTTATTGTGTGCGTTTTGGTGCAAAGTGACGAATTCGGGCTTATTTGAGAATAAAATGAGTTTTATGATGTTTTAGAGCTTAAACGTACAATCCTGGCGTTTCTTGAATAGTTTTACTTATGATTTGTATGATTTTGTCACATTTGATCTTCGCGGTAGTTTTCTTGTTGGGATTTACAGGAACATTGCATGAGGAGAGCAATTGGAGAGAAGAAACGAGCTTCGGAAGTCAAAGAGTACGCAAGAGAAGCAAAGTAGAGGAGCAAAAGTGACCATCCTTCACTATTTTGATGATATCTTGAGTTATACAAAACTTGCTATAGTGAGACCGGTGCCAAATGAAAGTATACTCAAAGAAATTTCCAACGGTAGGTCAGGGAGCTCAATCAAAGTTCGGACGAGGAATATATGGTCCGGAGAATTTGACACAAAAACGAAGAAAAGCTGGTAAAGTTTCCCAGGACCAGTGTGCTCTCTTCTGGATGTATCTGGAGTTACCTATACAATTTTAGATCAAGGTCTACCCCATTGGAAAGTAGACATTAAGCAATTTTCAAAAATCTAAGATGGGCCCAAACTGGAGGGGTGCAAATTTGGCCAAATACATTTAAAATCGTGCCCAGGTTTTAGAGTTCGTCGTGGAAGCAAGAATTCATCCGGTTGATCCCTCTACTCTTATCTTTTTATTATTTTTGTACATGATCACAAAAACTATTGTATTTGTGATCATGAATATGCGTAGCTAAACACGTTTCTCAGGGTATCTCGTAGGGAGCTAGGGTTTGATCACTTTGTTTGGTGATTTATGGATTTGATTTCATGCTTTCAGCTTAATTGATGACATGTAGGATGTGTTTAGATTGTATTGTGAGTTAGTGTTGTGGTTTCTGTTGAGTTTTAATTTATATTGTCGTATTGTGTAGTCTAGTTTATATTCTGTTTGCACTTTTGTATAATTGAGTCTACCCACCATAAAGAGTAGAATTGTGTAGTGTCAATTTTCGATTTTCGTGTCTAAGCCTTGCATATAGAGTTAGGACTTATGAATATACAAAAGAAAAAAAAAAATGAGAAAATAGAAAATCCATAAAAATTAGAAATTTAATTTTTTTCAGAAGAGGCAAATGAGGAACTTGAAACTGAAGAGAGCATAGTGAATGAATCCTTTTGAGTAGGAAGTGCCATAGTAGGGAAATTTTTATTCTTTAATATTTTGTGTAAAGGTTTCACTAAGGATATCCCGGAATTTGTGGAAGTTGTGAAAGAATGACATGTAAAGTATACCTAAGTTTCCTATAGTGTGCTAATTAATTCGATGCAAAGCGAAGAACCTTACCAGGGCTTGACATGCCGCGAATCCTCTTGAAAGAGAGGGGTGCCTTCGTGAACGCGGATGAGTTTTGCTTGTAGCTGAATATTCTGTTTTCAAAAGGAAACTTTTGGTCTCTTGTTGATCTGGGGTGGACCTTCGTGTAGAGTTGGTTTCATGTGGTACGGTTGCCTCAGCCTAAGTGAAGTTGAGGGGCGTACACCACCATCCCATACGGTGGTCACAAGAGTTAACCGAAAAAGCCCACACTCTTTATGCTCTACTGCACGGTTATAAGAAAACAGAGGTGGAAACAAAAGAAAATGAGAAAATCTGAAAAAAAAAAAAGAAAAAAAAAATGGTGCTTCAAGGAGAAACAACCTAATGTGCTTCCGTTCACACGGAAAATTTGGATTCCATCAAAGTAGAGCTTAAAGAGGAAAACTAGAGTCAAGCCTTATTTCACAGGAGTTGTGACTCCCTTCACTGGGACAATTTGCATTCAAACGCAATAAAAGCTAAGAGGGTCTGAAAACCTCAGATGATTCGGCGAAGAAAGGCTACAGTGAAATTTGAGCTTGATTAGACCCAATGAAGCTTAGGACGTGCTTGTGTCTTGGTTTGAATTGGTGAGGAAAGTGGACGCCTTAGTGAGCTTTTGCATAGAATCAATTTTATTTCAAATTCTTGCTACGTGTATGTGAATTTCAGAACGGATTAGTGAAAACATGATGATCTTCAGTTAATGACAGGGAGATATCCTATTCTTGCAAAAAAAACAAAATTTATTTCGTGTTTAAATACTTGTATTAAGATCGAGTCTAGATTTGCATTGTATCATCTTGCTGCATGGTTGTATTGAGAGTCGTGTTTGAGTCGTTTGTGTCACATTGGCTAGTAAGCAGATAGATGCAGTAGATGAGACTTTGCTCGGGACGCGCAAATGGCAAGTGTGAGTGTATTTGATAAATCCTTAATAAGAGTCATCCTATATACACTTTATATTGTTATTGTGTGCGTTTTGGTGCAAAGTGACGAATTCGGGCTTATTTGAGAATAAAATGAGTTTTATGATGTTTTAGAGCTTAAACGTACAATCCGGGCGTTTCTTGAATAGTTTTACTTATGATTTGTATGATTTTGTCACATTTGATCTTCGCGGTAGTTTTCTTGTTGGGATTTACAGGAACATTGCATGAGGAGAGCAATTGGAGAGAAGAAACGAGCTTCGGAAGTCAAAGAGTACGCAAGAGAAGCAAAGTAGAGGAGCAAAAGTGACCATCCTTCACTATTTTGATGATATCTTGAGTTATACAAAACGTGCTATAGTGAGACCGGTGCCAAATGAAAGTATACTCAAAGAAATTTCCAACGGTAGGTCAGGGAGCTCAATCAAAGTTCGGACGAGGAAGATATGGTCCAGAGAATTTGACACAAAAACGAAGAAAAGCTGGTAAAGTTTCCCAGGACCAGTGTGCTCTCTTCTGGATGTATCTGGAGTTACCTATACAATTTTGGATCAAGGTCTACCCCATTGGAAAGTAGACATTAAGCAATTTTCAAAAATCTAAGATGGGCCCAAACTGGAGAGGTGCAAATTTGGCCAAATACATTAAAAATCGTGCCCAGGTTTTAGAGTTCGTCGTGGAAGCAAGAATTCATCCGGTTGATCCCTCTACTCTTATCTTTTTATTATTTTTTTACATGATCACAAAAACTATTGTATTTGTGATCATGAATATGCGTAGCTAAACACGTTTCTCAGGGTATCTCGTAGGGAGCTAGGGTTTGATCACTTTGTTTGGTGATTTATGGATTTGATTTCATGCTTTGAGCTTAATTGATGACATGTAGGATGTGTTTAGATTGTATTGTGAGTTAGTGTTGTGGTTTCTGTTGAGTTTTACTTTATATTGTCGTATTGTGTAGTCTAGTTTATATTCTGTTTGCACTTTTGTATAATTGAGTCTACCCACCATAAAGAGTTGAATTGTGTAGTGTCAATTTTCGATTTTTGTGTCTAAGCCTGGTATATAGAGTTAGGACTTATGAAAATACAAAAAAAAAATGAGAAAATAGAAAATCCATAAAAATTAGAAATTTAATTTTTTTTTTCAGATGAGGCAATTGAGGAACTTGAAACTGAAGACAGCTTAGTGAATGAATCCTTTTGAGTAGGAAGTGCCATAGTAGGGAAATTTTTATTCTTTAATATTTTGTGTAGAGGTTTCACTAAGGATATACCGGTAATTTTTGGAAGTTGTGAAAGAATGACATGTAAAGTATACCTAAGTTTCCTATAGTGTGCTAATCAGATTGAATTTTGCTTGTAGCTGAATATTCTGTTTTCAAAGAAAACTTGTCGTCTCTTGTTGATCAGGGGTGGACCTTCGTGTAGAGTAGGTTTCATGTGGTACGGTTGCCTCAGCCTAAGTGAAATTGAGGGGCGTACACCACCATCCCTTACGCTGGGCACAATAGTTAACCGAAAACGCCCACGCTCTTTATGCTCTACTGCACGGTCGTAAGAAAACACAGGAGGAAAGAAAAGAAAATGAGGAAATCTGAAAAAAAAAAAGAAAAAAAAAATTGTGCTTCAAGGAGAAACAACTTAATGTGCTTCCGTTCACACGGAAAATTTGGATTCCATCCAAGTAGAGCATAGAGAGAAAAACTAGGGTCAAGCCTTATTTCACAGGAGATGTGACTCCCTTCACTGGGACAATTTGCATTCAAACGCAATAAAAGCTAAGAGGGTCTGAAAACCTCAGATGATTCGGCGAAGAAAGGCTACATTGAAATTTGAGCTTGATTAGACCCAATGAAGCTTAGGACGTGCTTGTGTCTTGGTTTGAATTGGTGAGCAAAGTGGACGCCTTAGTGAGATTTTGCATAGAATCAATTTATTTCAAATTCTTGCAACGTGTATGTGAATTTCAGAACGGATTAGTGAAAACATGATGATCTTCAGTTAATGACATGGAGATTGCCTATTCTTGCAAAAAAAAAAACAAAATTTATTTCGTGTTTAAATACTTGTTTTAAGAGTCTAGATTTGCATTGTGTCATCTTGCTGCATGGTTGTATTGAGAGTCGTGTTTGAGTCGTTTGTGTCACATTGGCTAGTAAGCAGATAGATGCAGTAGGTGAGACTGTGCTCGGGACGCTCAAATGGCAAGTGTGAGTGTAATTGATAACTCCTCAATAAGAGTCATACTATATACAATTTATATTGTAATTGTGTGCGTTTCGGTGCAAAGTGACGAATTTCCGGCTTATTTGAGAATAAAATGAGTTTTATGATGTTTTAGAGCTTAGACGTACAATTCTTGAATAGTTTTACTTATGATTTGTATGATTTTGTCACATTTGATCTTCGCGGTTGTGTTCGTGTTGTGATTTAAAGGAACATTGCATGAGGAGAGCAATTGGAGAGAAGAAACGAGCTTTGGAAGAAAGAGTACGCAAGAGAAGCAAAGTACAGGAGCACAAGTGACCATCCTTCACTATTTTGATGATATCTTGAGTTATACAAAACCTGCTATAGTGAGACCGGTTCCAAATGAAATTATACTCAAAGATATTTCCAACGGTAGGTCACGGAGCTCAATCAAAATTCGTACGAGAAAGATATGGTCCCGAGAATTTGACACAAAAACGAAGAAAAGCTGGTAATGTTTCCCTTGACCAGTGTGCTCTCTTCTGGATGTATCTGGAGTTACGTATACAATTTTGGATCAAGGCCTACGCCATTGGAAAGTAGACATTTACCGATTTCCAAATATATAAGATGGGCTCAAACAGGAGTCCGGATGAGGTAGAAAAGGCCCGCGCAAAGTCAGCTTAAGAATTATGGCCGAGTTCTTAGACCTAGAAGGCAGGTTTGAACAGAGGGAGACGCAGAGAAGAAGATTTGAGGAGAAACTTGGAGCTAGAGTTCGTCGTGGAAGTGAGAATTCATCCGTTTGATCCCTCTACTATTATCTTTTCATTATTTTTGTACATGATCACACACTATTGTATTTGTGATCATGAATATGCGTACCTAATTTCTCAGGGTACCTCGTAGGGAGCTAGGGTTTGATCACTTTTTTTGGTGATTTATGAATTTGATTTCATGCTTTGAGCTTAATTGATGACATTTTATCTAGCTATGTGTATTTTATGCTCTTAAATTCATCTTTACTATTGGTAGATGTATTGATAGGATTGAGTTAGGTTTAGAAAATTAGAGACATCAATGTTTCTTGCACGGAATCTTGAAATACACACTAGCCGTATCTAGGGTTGAGAAATCTTGCTAGTTAGCTAAGAACAAAGAGTAGATTAATTATCTTAATGCATACTTGAACATGATTAGGGTAGGGAAATCAACTTTGTTAGTCTCATTAATGGTGTTGGTTGAGACATCTTCAACACGTTCGTGCTCGTTTAGTTAGATTTAAGAATCATCGTGTTAACAAAGCATAAATCCGTCAAAGTGTGAAATACCTGGTGACCCGTAGAGATATCCTGATACTTATCCCTCGTATTAGTCTCAATTTTAATAATTAGCTTGTTATTTAATTTCTTAGATTTGTCAAAAAATCTCTACTACTTGCCCACATAAAGTTAAGAATACTAATTGAGTCACAACAAGTCCCTTGGGTTCAACAAACCCAGATTAACGGATATTACTACACGCGACAGCCGTACACTTGCGGTTGGATCGTGTCAACCACCTAACATGGTTGACCCTGAATATGATTCGAAATTCCACATTTGGTCTAACAGCTGGTAAAAGATCTCTATTCTGTGAATTGAAAGAGCAATTTGAAGGTTCAATTACACTTGGTGACAAAGACAAATTCAAATATTCTTGTTATTGGTAAAGTTGGTACAAATTCTGAAAACTATATTTCTGATGTGTATTTAGTTGAAGGTTTGAAATTTAACTTGCTTAGTGTATCTTAGCTTTGTGACAATGGCTACAAACTTATCTTTGATAAATAGAATTGTGTGGTGCAAAATGAGAAATCAGGAGATTTCATTCTCACAGCCTCTAGATCAAACAATGTTTATACTTTTCAGACTAACAAAATTGCAGGTGAAAGTTTGAAGTGTCTCAAGGCCTTGAAAGAGGATTCAAAGCTTTGACACAGGAAGCTTGGTCATATCAGCTTGCACACTTTGAACAAGTTGATTTCCAAAGACTTGGTAAGAGGATTGCCATCCATTAAGTTCAAAGAAGATGAAATATGCAAAGCTTGTTCTCAACGCAAACAGACCAGAAGCTCCTTCAAGGCAAATAAGTTTGTAAGTACAACTAGACCCATTGAACTGCTTCATATGGATCTTTGTGGTCCTATGAGACCTCCTACTCCAAGAGGTAACAGGTATATGCTAGTTGTGGTATATGATTTTTCTAGATATACTTGGGTTATGTTTCTCAAAGAAAAATCTGAAGCACTCTCTGAATTTTCAAGGCTTTGCAGAGAACTTCAAAACATGAAAAACCTGCCTGTGGCTTCAATCAGAAGTGATCATGGTAGAGAATTTGATAAATTAGAATTTGATTTTTTCTGTGATAAGCATGGTATTACTCACAACTTTTCTGCTCTAATAACTCCTCAACAGAATGATGTTGTTGAAAGAAAGAATAGGACTCTTGAAGATATTTCAAGGACAATGCTTCTTGAGAACAAGTTGCCAAAATTTTATTGGAAAAAAGCTGTGAATACAGCAAACTATATTTTGAACAGGTGCTTGATCAGACCTGTTCTGAAGAATACCCCCTATGAACTATTCAAAGGGAGAAAGCCAAATATTTCATACATCAGACCCTTTGGATATACTTGTTTTATCCACAACAATGGAAAAGACAATCTTTGTAAGTTTGATGCAAGAAGTGATGAAGGAATATTTCTTGGTTACTCTCTAAATAGCAAATCTTATAGAGTTTACAATAAAATAACCAAACTGGTTGAAGAGAGAATTCATGTTATTTTTTATAAAAGCTATGATGGTTCTTTGAGTGAATGTTTTGCAGACTTGAATTTGAACAAGTATGAATCAGAGGAAGAAACAGAGAATCCCTTGGGCTTCAAGAAAGGCTCAGAAGAAAACATAAGACATTTCAAGACCTTGAAAATGGTACTCAAGGCCTTGAAAATAAGACTCAAAGCTTTGAAAAAGACGATCAGAAGGATACACGTGACAGAGCCACTACTTTAAGACCAGAGAAGATCTATGGGGAGCCTGAACCATGGTCTCCAAGAAAGAGGTTCATATATCTCTCATATCATCTAGTTGACAATATCATCTCAGATCGAACCACTGGTACACAAACTAGATCACAGTTTAAGAACTTATGTGCTTCTAATGGTTTCATCTCTCTTGTAGAACCAAAAACTGTGAAAGAAGCATTTCAAGAAGCAGACTGGATAATTTCTATGTAAAGTGAACTCAATGAGTTTTAAAAGAACAAGGTTTGGAATCTGGTTCCTCCACCTACAAACCAGTCTGTCATAGGTACCAGATGGGTGTTCAAAAATAAGTTGGATGAAAGTGGCAAAGTAATCATAAACAAAGCAAGGTTAGTTTCTAAAGGTTACAACCAAGAAGAAGGTATTGATTATGAGGAAACTTTTGCTTCAGTTGCCAAGTTACAAGCAATTATAATTTTGCTTGCATTTGCATCTCACAAGAACATGAAACTTTTTCAAATGGATGTAAAGTGTGCTTTCTTGAATGACTACTTACAAGAAGAAGTTTATGTTGCACAACCTCCTGGTTTTGAAAATGACAAGTTTCTAGATCATGTTTACAAACTTGACAAATCTCTCTATGGTTTGAAACAAGCTCCAAGAGCTTGGTATGAAAGACTGTCAAAGTTCTTGCTTGAAAATGATTTTAAAAGAGGTTTAGTAGAAAAGACTCTTTTCATAAAGACTCATGATAAAGACTTGCTTTTAGTTCGAGATATATGTTGATAATATCTTGTTTGGAGCTACTAATGATCAATTGTGAAGAGAGTTCTCAAGTCTTATGAGCAGGGAATTTGAAATGAGCATGATGGGAGAGCTAAACTTCTTCCTAGGAATTCAAATACATCAATTGAATAAGGAAATCTTTCTGCATTAAATCAAGTACACAAGAGACTTACTAAAAAAATATAGCATGGCTCATTGTAAGGAAGCCAAGACTCCTCTGAGTTCTATACTGTCCTTGGACAAGGAAGAATCTGGTAAGAGTGTCAATATGAAAGAGTATAGAGGTACGATTGGATCATTAATCTATCACACAGCAAGCAGACCAGATATTATGTTTAGTGTGTGTATGTGTGCTAGATTTCAAGATGATCCAAGACATTCTAACTTCTTATTGTAGTGTGTGAAAGAATCACACTTGACTGCTGTGAAGAGAATATTCAGATATCTCAATGGTACAAAAGACTTAGGGCTTTGGTATCCAAGACATTCTAACTTCTTATTGCATGGATTTTCAGATGCTGATTTTGCAGGTCACAAAGTTGATAGGAAAAGCACTGCAGGAACTTGCCAATTTATTGGATCATCTTTGATCAGTTAGCATTCCAAGAAACATAATTCATTTTATCTATCAACAGCTGAAGCTGAATATATAGCTGCAGGAGCATGTTGCTCACAAGTACTATGGATTGCTCAACAACTAAGAGACCTTGGATTTGACTTCAGGAGCATACCTATCAAGTATGATAACACAAGTGAAATTTCAATGACTACGAATCTAGTTCAACATTCAAGAACCAAGCACATTGATGTCAGACACCATTTAATCAGAGATCATGCTGAGAAAGGTGATATTATTCTTGAATTTGTTTCCACTAACATGCAAATTGAAGATATCTTCACTAAACAATTAGTAGATGAAAGATTCTCAGCTCTAAGATTGGAATTAGGAATGCTATATAAAGATACATTGGTTTAGGGGGAGCATCAGGTAAGGAAGGTGAGTTATATGTGTTTTCAAAGTTTTGTACTGATTTTCAAAGCCTTGATCTTTATCTAGTGCAGTGTTAAAGTTTTTTAAGACCTTAAAAACCTTTTCAAAGCCTTGAAAATAAGTCTCCTACACTGATAGTCAACAAACATGGATCTTTCTGTGTTGGGTGATATCTCTGTAGATATTTGCCTAATATATCCCCTACCTTTTTCAAAATTATTTTTGGCCAAATATAGTAGTTTAATAGTTATTTTCCAACGGCATAAAAGATTTGAAATCTCTCTGATTATTGAAAATCTTTTGAGATCAGATTGATGCTAGTGTCCTTTTGAAACCCTAACTCTCTCAGTATTTATATTCTTCTCTTCTCCTTCAATCCGTATCATTCCACCTCTGTCTAGTCTTATCCATAAACCTAATGAGCACAAGGAGAGCCTCAGACAGAATCAAGATGGCTTGAGGATCAAAACCTGCTCCAGAGAAGAAAAGAAAGGCAGTAGTGGATGAAGTTCAAGATGTCAGTGGAGACTCTAGCTCTAGAACTCCTAGTGTAGAGGCAGTTCCAGATCTTCCTCCACCAAAGAAGAAAGTTAAGAAGGTTACAACTTCCTCAGAAAAGAAGAATAAGGAGCAAGAGAAAGCTGTTACAGAGAAGCAACTTGAAACAGAGTCAACTAAATCAAAGAAGCTGAAGAAGAAAGCAACTCCAGCAGAAAAAGGGAAAGGAAAGGTGACAGAATAACAGCCAAAATGTTACTTGGATAAGGCCTTGCAGATCTATTCAAAGGCCTCAACAAAGAACACAACTCCTTATGAGACTTTGTTTGTCTCAAAAATCTCTAAAGGTCAGTGGTAAGATGGTTTTGCTTCCTGATCAGTTGGCTTCTGTAGTATGACCAATATGCATATGGTGGAACACATGAAACGTAAGTGCATCTCTATGTTTAAGAAAATTTCTCTATGGGTCATGTTGAATCCTAAATAGTTATCCTATCCTAGACTCACCAGACTTTTCTTTCGGAATTTGACACAATTTAAGGGATCTGCACACTTTGTGATAAAATCTAGAGTTTCAGGGATAGAAATTGAGTTGGACCACTCTGAATTTGCCAATGTGCTAGGCTGTCCAAAGAGATATGACACTAGCAATCATCCACCAAAGTCAGAAACCCTGAAGCTAGCCAAAGATGAGTTCTTTCTTCCAAACATCTCCTCAGCCAAACAGTTAACACATTCTGTGTTCAATGTTGAAGCCAAGGTCCTTCATACCATTCTGGTTAGGTGTATTTTTCCCAGAGAGCACTCTAGAGAATTAGTAACTGAAAGGATGCTGCACATTATGTATCTGGTTATGCATGGCCATGAGAATGATCTTCCCAAACTAGTGATTGAACATATGCTCTTTAGCCTTACAAGTCAGAGAAAACACCCTCTACCCTATGCTAATCTTCTCACTTTGTTCTTTGAACACTTTGAGATTCCAACTAGTGGAGAGGAATCAGTTACTTCTTGTTTTGGAATGCTTAATGAGAAAGATTTTGAGAAGATTGGAGTGGTAAAGACTAAGGCAAAAACCTGGAAGTTATACTGAGACTTTAGTGAAGAAGAATTAGGTGCGAATAAGTTTCTTAAGCCAAAGAACTTGACTCCCACTTCAAGTCAGATTCTCAGGCTACATACAATAAGAGATTTGATGGTATGGAATTGGATTTGGAGGATATCAAAGCAACCGTTTATGGGATTGAATTTGATATGGGGAAAGTCAAGTACATGGTGGAAAGCATCTTCAGAAGCATGACTTTGCTTGATGTTCCTGAGGATGATGAAGGTCGAAAGAAAGGAGACTCTGACAAAGATCTTCCTAGTGAACATTCAAACCAGGAAGAAGTTGCTCCAGTCTCAGATAAAGGAAAGGAGGTGAAGTCAATGGCCCTGACTCTGATGCTGCTGATTATCTTTAAGAAGAAAAACAAATCTCCAAAGGATGCTACAACGGACAAGAATGAAGAAGTAACTGTTTCTGGTGAGAATGAAGAAGAACAGGAAGTGGGGGACAAGACTGATGGAGAAGACCGTGAGAAAGAGGAATGAGATCAAGATGGAGAAGAAGATTCAACCCCTTAATCTTGTCTACTCTTTCTTCCCCACTCTCTCTTCTTAAAGTTTTTCTTAAATTTTTAAAAAAATTCAGACACTTGATCGAACATCTTCAAATCTTTTTGATGAATGTCCAAAAGGGGGAGAAAATTCTAGGAGTTACTTTTTAATCTTAAGTGCTATTTGCTGAACTGTTTACTTTCTGTTGGTATTATTATGAATAAGTTAGATATTTTTGGGATTACTGTGTTATTATAAATTGTGAACTAACCAGTATTTTTTGCAAAGACTAAAGATCAAACAGAATATGGTTTTGTCTTTCATCAAGTGGGAGACTGTAAGATCAGGCTGTGCAAGGCTTGGAATATATTAGCTTTTTCAAGGCGTTGAACCAGCTTTCAAAGCCTTAAATCAGTTCTCAGAGGCTTGAAAATAGTTTACCCATTTTCAAGGCCTTGAAACTGGATTCAAAGCCTTGGAACTACTTAACCTGTGTGAACATTCTCAGGGTTAGTTTTCTGCAAGCTCTCTGAGTTGATTCCCTCTCTATCTTTCATATGTTTGATTCACTGTTATTAGATGATGAAAGACAAATTATTCTAAAACTTTTGAACATAGAATATCATCAAATTGACTTTGATATTGTAGGAAATTTTATTTCCAAGTTTTGCAGGATTGTTTCCTATACTGAACTTTTGCAGATTTGGAAATAGTTGGACACTTTGATCTTGTGATGAATCAGACTTCGATGACGGCTTCTCAAGGTTTTTAAACGAAATATCACAACAAAATCTCTGAAGATTGTGATCATCCAACCGTTGGAGAAGATATCAAAGAAGTCAAACTCTGTTTCCTACAAAATTGGAAGTTTGTTGTTGAAAATCTGGGAAGATTTGCAGAGCTGTTTGAAGTTTAAATAGAGCTTAATTCTGAAGCAACAAGACACAACACTCAACGGGAAAAAAGAGAGAAAGAGTTCGGGATTGACAAGCATCAAAGATGTTCATCATTCTTCCAATCCATTCACAGACGATCACTGCATACTTCACTGCATTTTCTAAACTATAAGTGTTCTTCTGTATTGTACTCCATTGGTAGATTATTTTTGTATTATCTCTATATTCATTCTCAAGGATTGTTCAAAGTTAATAATAGATAATTATTAGTTAATATTTTAGCTAGAGCAGGTACTAGACAGGTTAGGGAAAACCACAAGTTGTAACAGAGCAAGGGAACTCTCTGTGCTTGAGTTCTAGGGCTTAGCTTTTGATTAATAAGAATTGTGTTGAAAATTCTGCAAGGATCTAATCCCTGGGGTAGAGATGTAGGTCCAAGTGGACTAAACTCTATATATCAGTTGTCTCTTGCATTATCGTTCATTCATTTTCATGGTATTTGCAGCACACACAACTGTCTGTTTTTCAAGGGTTTGAACTTGATTTCAAGGCCTTGAAAAAGACTTACTTGCTTTATACAAACTTCATCTCTTCCAAGGGCTTGAACTTGTTTTCAAGGCCTTGAACTTCACTGTTTTCACAAGTTCGCATATCCCTAAAAAGTTTTGCAAGAAGTTGGCATACTCTATTCAACCCCCCCCCCCCTTCTAGAGTATCTTAGTTGCATTAACATCTGCACACTCACACTTTAACTTTTCTATCCCTTATTCACACAAATAATTAATGTTGTCGGGTATTTTTTAGGCGCAATTGTGTCATCTAACCACAAAAATGTTACTTAAAAGGAAAATGTAGAGAAAGCGAAGATACGTCCCAAAAGTACAATAAAAGTTGAGAAAGAAAGAATACGGAGGAAGTTGCAACTTAGGTTCGGTGGGGCCATTCGTGAACACATCCCCAAGCTAATATGCATTAGAAAAAATTTCAACTATTAACTGCTTTTTTAACACTTCTCTCTAAAAAATTATAATAAATTCAATTCTTTTATTTTTTGTATGTTTAATAGGTTTCGAAGTTATAGAAATACGAGAAGAGTTATAAAAATATAAAATAGGAGAAGAATCCCTATAAATGTGTAAGTCTTTGAAATGGTATTGAAAGTAACACATTTCTGCAGCTGTAGTAGAAAGTGCTCGACATTCAGCATCTATAGAGGATCTGGATATAGTGGATTGTTTTCTAATTTTTAGATCTACAATATGAAGGATTAGTACAATGGAAAATGATAATCCAGTAGTACTTCTTCTATTAAATGGGTTGTCATCCCAGTCTGCATCACTATAAGCATGTAAAGTGAGAGCAGATGTTTCATACATAATAACATTGGACAGAGTATCTTTCAAGTACCTCAAAAATATATTAGCACCAAGCATGTGTTGTGTAGTAACTATGTGCATAAATTAACACAAATATTCAGTTCATAAAAATTGTATGGTCTGGTGAATGTGAGATATTGCATGATACCTAATAGTGTCCTAAGGGAGTAGGATTACAGAGATGAGACCCGTCATTTAAATTATACTTTACCTTAGAAGCACATGGGTTAGATAAGGGTTTGTAATGATGCTTATTGAATTTTTGGAATAAGTCAGAAGCATACTTGTGTTCATGAAAAGAAAAATCATTTTCAAGGTATTCTAGTACATAGAAGGTAGTTGTTAGGAGGAGTTGTGGAAGTTAATGATGGTGGTGGTTGGAGCACCGTAATTATTGACTGGGAAGAAATCTAATTGGTGATTATTGTTGGTTATTTATGGTACATCATAGTGCATGATGACTAGATAATTTTTAGTTATCTGGTTTGGGAGCACCAAATGGATGACTAGGTGTTGTTTTATACTGTAGGAAATAAATATATACATATAGGAGTCATTGAGAAGGATAGAAAATAATTATTTAATAATCTAGGAATAACAATAAAAATTTATATATAGAAGTCATAAATAGGGAATCACTAATTGAAAGTTGAGAATAATCATATTTAAAAATATAGATAGAGATCGAATTTTAAAGAGAGCTTAGAAAATTATTTTGAAACAAAAAAAAAGATAGAGGATAAATACTTAGATCTTTTCGGAATATATTGAGAATGAAAAAGAAAACTAATATTAATATTTTATTTGACTACTAAATTGACCGAAATAACCATTTTAATTTATGATATTGTTTAAATAACCTAATTATAAGTATGAGCTATTACATCACCTCCTCCTTAAAATCGCCCTGTAGCTTAAAACAATAACTACTTAAGCAAACAACATGACGAGATGCGAACTCCGTGCAATTCTAAAGCACAAGAAAATAATAATTACATATAACAAGCGATCAACATACGTGTTGTCTAAACTGCAAACACTCGGTATAAGCATTGGTAAGGAGGCAAGAAAAGTACGAGGAAGGTCCTACAATCCAGCGCATCACATCGGTTCGGCGGAAGGTGAAATAAAATAAAGAAAAGCAACCAAATAACAAATTTCACATACATCAAGTAACATAACCAAAATAACTGGGCATCGAGTGAGATGAATATATCACATAGCAAAAATATTTATCAGTCAACAGTAACTTCCACATCACCATAATGAGGCACATAAGAGAAAACAAGAAATAAGAACTCCACGACCCCCGACATAATATTTTTATTATCGAATTTAGCTAGCCTAAGTCAATTTTAATTTAAAAAATGTTTCACATGTTTTTTTATCTTTATGTAGTGAGAAATTGGAAGCTCGCACTTACTTAGAACAGTCACATCAGATACTAATTGTAACACCCACAAAATATAAGGGTGCTCTCGACCCGTAGTGATGAGCTACATTGAAATTGGAGCTTAGGGCTAGTTTGGGAATGCTGTGGCGGTGCTAGAAACTGCTGTGTGAAAACACTGGGGAAAATCTGCTTTGAATTTTAGATAAAATGTTGTTTGGTAAATATTACATAAAAGCTGATGTGAAATATTGATATAGTAATTTTGTCTTTGGTAAAATCAACTGTGAAGTTGCTCTGACAGGGCAAAATGACAAAAACATGTGAAATGTGTCATTTCCAAAAAGATAACTATTGATACTTTAAAAAATTATAAGGTTAAAATCGGTTGTAGATAAATTAATCAAAAACACTTTCTGGAAAAGCATCTCCCCCCTTGCTTCCTGAAAACTATTGCGGGACAGCAGTAGCTGTCCGGAAAAAAAGATATTTTATTTTTACCAAACACACTAAAACTCTTTCTGCTGTCGGAAAGCATATGTGATGGCAGCCGAAGCATTCCCAAACTCACCCTTAGTCTCCGTTTCAAAGTTCGTCTGACCCACGATAATCCAAAAAAAAAATATATATATTATAAAAGATAAAAATGTTTGCAGATCAAGATTAGATTTATTCATAAGATGGGAAAGACTAGGTGAAATGCTAGGCTGCATGAATCCCTAGCCAACAATATCATGAGCTTTCCCATCTTTATTTGTAACCTGAGAGTTCTCAAAATAGTACAAGCAGACCGCATGTAAATATAAGTAAAAAAGACTGAGTAAGAACATACTACAATAAGTAAAACATGAGTTTTTGCACAAAAAGTAAGTAACCCACAAAATTATAACCATTAAGCTAAGTATCAAGTAATAGGGGCTTGGCTGTGAGAACAAAAGGCTTTCAGCAAGTACGGTGTATTCAGACAGGTCACTATGGTACTTTGTTTTATTTATAATTATATGTGTGTGTGTGTGTGTTTTACCTTCGAATTGAGTTGTCGTTGTTGCTCATTGAAGCACGCAGTATTATCCAAGAGTGTTGCAAAAGTGATTTACCTAATGCAAAAAAAATGACTTCAGTTGTCACTCCACTTAATTTAGATGATTCATGAGAAAGTGACAATTGAACTCAATGTTTTCTTGCGAGCATAAGCTACATCATTTTTTCCATTATTTTTTTAGAATAGTGATTGTTTGAATGAGCAGCAACCACAACCCTATTATAATAAAAAAAGCAAATATATAAGAAAAAAACTACCATACTAAGGTACATCATTTGTTTTTGGAGAACATAAGGCACATCATTGGGGAATAATCAAATTGCACTACGCCTATCACAAGAAATGCTAGCAGCATACGAGACATACTTGTATTAGCTTACTAGTAACGAAATGAAACAAACTCATGTGAAGCATTAACTAAACATGATACTCGGGCTTACTGCTAGATCAAGCAAAAACAATATGTTTTTTACTACATGACATGAAAGTGTGTCTCTGGATGAAACGATAATAATTAGTTACCAATATCAGTAGGATCATCGACACAAACAACATGGAGAAAAAACATTGTTAAAGCGCAGTTGGTTGAGCATAAAAGAAAAAACCATTAATTATGATGTCATTCATGTACCGCTTAGTCTAAAGAATAACGTGAAAACAGGTGGAGCGTGGAGCACATAAGAACTAGCTTACCTGATGAATGCGATATATAATGTTAGGGTGAGTAAATAAGAAGATAGTGCCATTTATGCACTGAATAATTCCAAGAATGATGTGATAGTCGGTAGATTGTTGACCAAACAGTAATTTACTTACGTGATGAATGACATATGCAATGTTAAGGTGAGTAAATAAGAAGTAAACAAGAATGCTAACTGATGTCTATAAAGAGTAGCATCAAGAAAAATATCGTCATGTAGAGGGGAAAATTCATATCATATCTAAATCGGTAGAGGCGGTCTTATGTTTTTCATACTTGTACATGCAGTGACATTCGAAGCATATTTTGCAGGAGAATTAGATTATCTATCAAATCTAGAAATGAATTGAAGTTTTATAAAAGAATTAAGATAACCAAATCTTTCATCCCCAAATAAGGAATCTAAAAGACACTCCTTTAGGTTTCTGGAGATTACTCAAGAACAGAACGAAAAAGGATGAAGAAAGATGATGATTTTATTGGATAGCCGAGACGACTGATGAATACAATAAAGAGGCGTCATAATGGGGTTTGGGGTTTTGAAGGGCTAAATACAAAATAAAACCTACACTCGTAATCAGGGTCGTTGGATTATGATTGGCAAAGAGAAAGATCAATTTAACTCTGATCGTTTGGGGGATTACATACCTGTCCATATAAATTGTAGAATGGACATGATATCATAATGCAATAGCAGTTGCGTCCTTCTTCGTCCAAAGATGTCTTTAACTCCTTGGATTGAAATGAATACCTCATTTGGGTCCTTAAATTTCTTGACTTTCACAACTTATTCTTTTATACTCTAACACACTCCTGCAAACTGGGTTTAGAAGCATGACCTTTGTCTTGAGCTATGCAAAAGTTGGTGTAGTGAGACCTTTGGCAAACACATCCCCAAGCTGATCTTCACATGAAACAGATGCAGCTGGTAACTACTTTTTTCAAATTTTTTCATTAGTAAAAATATAATCATGTTTGGTTTATGTACGCACAATAGGCTTGGCAGTTAAAGAAATAGCAGAAGAGTTTCAAACAGTGTAAAGTAGGACCATAATGCATGTAATAAGTAAATCTTTGAAAAGTTATTGAATCCAACACATTTCTGCAGCCTTAGTAGCAGTGATCGATAATAAACCTTTGTAAAGGATCTGAATACAGTGGGTTTTTTCTTATATCCCCAATGTGTAGGACTAGAACCTATAAAAATACCAAACACAATAGTACTCCTTCTGTCTGATGGGTTACCAGCCCAGTCTGCATCACTATAAGCATGTAAATTAAGAGTAGAGGGTTCATCGAGAATACCATGGAGAGATTACCTTGAAAGTATCTCAAAATATTTTAGCACCAAGCATGTTTTGTATAGTAAGTGTCAGCATAAATTGACAAAAATGATTGACTGCATAATAAATGTCATGTCTGGTGAATGTGAGATATTGCAAGACACCTAACAGTTACGTGAAAAGGAGTAAGTTTAGAGATAGGAGACCCATCATTCACATTATACTTCACCTAAGAAGCAGAGGGGCTAGAATAGGGTTTGCAATGCTACGTATTGAATTTGTGAAATAAGTATGAAGCATACTTTTGTTGATGTAGAAAAATTCCTTTTGAATTTATAGAACTCTCAAGTCGCAAAAATATGTTAACGGACCTAATATGGTAATTTCAAACTCACTGTTGAGGTGAGTGACAATAATTTGAATGTATGAAGTGTAAATACCAGTGAGGATGTTCATCCACATATAACAGAAGGATTGTGTTTTTTCATGAGAGATATTTATAATAAACAAAGAATATTCATCCAAGGATCTAGTGAACCATAGAGATAATAGATAAGTTGTGAATCTTCCAAACTAGGGCCTTCAATCCTACTGAATCGATAAATGGATTTATGTAATTTGCAAACATGATATGAGAAATTAGGATCTTTAAATCCAGAAGGTTGCTGCATATAAACATTTTATTTTAGAAGCCTATGAAGAAATTCATTTTTTTCCATCAAGTGGTTGAAGAGGCCAATTAAAAGAGACAAAGTGATCAAGAATTGTTCTTACAGTGGGGTATTTAATAACAATACTGAATGTCTCATCAAAGTCAATCGTAGGGTTTTGCTGAAATCCCTTGGTAACCAAACTAGCTTTATACCTATATATAATCCCATTAGTTTTGTATTTTTTCCTGAGTACCCATTTGTTCCCCCACAATATTTGAATTAGGGGGAAGACTTGACAAGAGTCTAATTTTTTTGTTTTGAGAGGCTTTGATACTCATCGATAATTGCATTGAGCCACTGCGAGTTTTTCTTGGCCTCTATGAAGCAAGTAGGTTCATTTAGAGAAGAAGATGAGGTAATGAGATTGATAGATGTGAAATTATCGCCAATAATTTTTTCTCTTAATGATACCAGACTTACTTCTTGTCTCCATTAAGTTTCCTCTAATGGAAGGATGCAATGTGCTTGGTGTAGGGGCCATGCCAGGGCTGGTTGTTGGAATAAACTGCTCATTTAGCTGCATCTCTGCATATAACACTCGTACCTCCTGCACTGTAGTTATTTGATATACATGTGTAGCACTGTTATTCCAGTTTGGAGGTGGCCCTCAGGTGTAATGTTGGTGTTCTCATCAGTTAAACAACCTTTAGAATCATCTTAGATGGTTTTGTTGTTATCAGTAGAGCTTGAGACAAGAAAATGAACAATATGAGTTCTAGGAATACAAATAGGATCACAAGGGGTAGTAGAAAAAGAAGCAGCGTAAGGAAGGAATGTACATCAAATATAAGATATCAACTTATACATATTTTTGATTTGGTTTAATCACAGCATATAAGCATTTATAATTAGAAGCATAGCCTAGAAAAACACATTGATGAGTTCTGGGATCAAATTTGGATTTGGTATAATTCTGCAAATAAGGATAACATGCACACCTAAATACTTTCAATAGGAATAACAGGTTTAGAATTATGAAGCAATTCCCAAGAAGATTTATTGTTATTAGTTTTTCTAGGCATGCAGTTTCTGAAGTACACAACAGTAGTGAAAGCACGAAAACTAGAAAGTTTTTGGAAGGGAAGCATGTTCAGGCAGACTTATACCTGTTTTAGCTATGTGTTTATGATTTGTTTCAGCAACTCCTTTTTTTTGTTGAGTATATGGACAAGAATTTTGATGAAGAGTGCCATGTGATGGCACCAAATGCTGAAAAGTATAAGCAACATATATTCACCACTACCATTTCATATCAAATTTTCTATTGAGGGATTATTCCACCTTGAGCACACATTTCTGCGAAGGGAGAATCATATGCTCCTCCTCGGTCACTACGTAGGATTTTTATCTTTGTGCTTAATTGGTTTTCTAACTCTGCTTTATTTTGCTTAAAAGCTTATACTGCTTCATCTCCACTATGCAATAAGTAAACATAGCGATACTTTGTGCAGTCGTCGATACACATAATGAAATATTTCTTTTTTCCTCTTATTGGCGCAAAATTTAAATCACATATGTCCGTATGAATTAATATAAACTTTAAAAGGCTGCCTTATTAATTTTGCATCAACGCAAATTTCACATTTGTGATTTTAATTATTGCGCTTTTTGGAAGATGATCCAAATCCATTAATTTCTAAGTCGATTCTTAGTTAACGTGACCAAGTCTTCCATGCCATAAACAAGAAGAAGAAAAAGAATTCGACGACTCAAGCAAATAGTTAATAGCTACATTCTTATTGATATCTGAGATAACCATTTACATTATGTTTGAACATCCAATCCTTCAAGTACCCCTACCCACGTACTCTCCTCTCTTGGTTACAACACGCTATTCAGACTCAAAAAATATTTTGAACCATTTCTTGCTAAGAACCAAACCAGGGACTAATTTCTTTCTAATGTCCGGGACATGGAGAACTTCATTTAGTACGAGCTTCTTGATGGAGGTCATCTTGAGGATTAACGCTCCTTTTTTTATGGAGGATGTTGCTGAATTCCCTATGAAAATTTGCTCATCGGTGCCAACATCCTCATACGAAGAGAAGAAGCTCTTGTCCGAAAAAATGTAGCGGGTGGCGCTAGTATCGACCCACCATTCTTTATGGTTTCCATTGGCAAGGTTCAATTTTGAAACGACTGCCGGAAATTTTCCTCCTTCATCACGGTTTTTTTCTTCAACCAAGCGAGCTTCATACTTCTTTCCGTTAGAATTCTTGCGCTTCTTTCAGAAGTCTTTGATCCTGTGACCCGTCTTGCCACAGTTGTTGCACTTTCCCCTGAATCTCTTCTTCTTCTTTTCAAGTTGAGCATTGAACTTTCACTTGAGTTTGTTGGGTTCCGAGCCGCCCTCCAAATGATTAACCTTGGACTGATGGCTAGTTGAGGGCTTCTCGTCCGCAACCCGGTTGCCTTCCTCGATTCTGAAACGCACAATCAAGTCCTCCATACTCATCCCCTTGAGTATATGCTTTAGATAGTTGTTGTAGTTTTTCAACGCCAAAGGTAGCTTATGAAACATGATGCCAACAAGGAACTCCTTGCGAGGATCATGTTTTCCGTGTGAATGTCATGAATTAAGCACTGAAATTTATGGACTTGAAACATGATACATTTGCCGACTATCATCTTAAACTCTAAGAAGTTTTCCACTACAAACTTTTTGTCTCCCGCGTATTCGATTTTGTACTTCTTTCCTAGATATTGCCAAAGTTCCTTGGTAGTTTTTACAGCAGAATATACATTAAACAATTTATTGCCTAGACTATTCAATACATAGTTCCTAGCAAAATTTTTTTAATGATGCCAGGCGTCTTTTACTAGTACCGCCTCCTTTTCAGGATTCTCGGAAAGTTTATGTGCATTTTCGGAAAGGTATCTTGCAAGGCTTAAGGTTGTCAAGTAAAAGTACATCTTTTCATGCCAGTGCTTAAAATTCCTTGCCGAAAACTTCTCGGGTTTCTCCACTAGATCTGCATTGACCAGTATGAGCAGAGCAACGGGCACCACTGAATTGGTTATGTATATCTTAGTTGACTAGGTTTGTCCATCCACCATTTCTGAACAAAAAAATTGGTTAGATGCAGATCAAAATACAAATGAACAGATACAAATCAAAATACAAATGACCAGTATGAGTTGGTTCTTCTTATTAGAGATAGTAGATGCTTATATTTTTTATGTTGTTGTTTGTTTGTTTTGTTGTTTGTTTGGTCATTCTTTGATTGTCAAGTTTGAGATTGTATATATGAAACCTGACTCGGGTAAAGTTTATAACTCATGCCCAGTATTGTTATGTCACTTCTGGGTTGTTTTTAAGCAATTGTGTGTAGGGAAATTAACTTGGTAGTTGACTCAGTCTAAAGGAAGGGTTTGCAACTCTCTGGAAGTCTTTGATGTTGGATTAAGATTTGCTTGAAGTGATTTATTGTATGGTGTTCATTGATTGTAATATATATACAATCAGTAGTAGATATTGTTCTCATTTCAGTTAATTATTATTCTCTCATGAGCAGTAGCTTCGCATATGCTATTAGTTAAATATTTCATAGAAATATTGTTATCTCATGTGCAGCGATCTCTTGTTTCAGGGAAATACTGTTGTGTCATGGATAAATAATGGATACTCAAAAATAAGTCTTCTCTTGAGTATTGGACAGGGTGAAATGAATTTTTAAATTTCGCATATGCAAATAGTCAGGGACGAGCAGAAATAAATTGTCCGTGTAAGAAGTGCATGAATCGATTTTACAAGGATAGAGATACAGTGTTTGAGAACATGATGTGTAATGGCATTCATAGTGATTTTAAGCTCAACAAAGTTTCAAAGGCTTGAATAGCTAGTATATTTCAAGGCCTTGAAAAAGCTTTCAAAGCTTTGAAACTGAATATGCTTTATATGCAGAAAATTTGGGAATTTATAATCTTGATTCAGCTCCTAAACAACTGTGATTGATCAAATGTTATTTGTTGATGAGAGACAAAGTATTTTGACACTGTAAATTTCATCTAATCCATCTGTTTGACTTAATTTTGCAGAGAGATTATATTTCCTATGTTGCAGGATCTATTTCCTAACTTAAATGTTTTGAGAAAAGGAAAATACATATTGAGCAACTATCTGTTGGAGAAGCTGTTAGAGAAGTCAAAGTAAGAGCTTTGAAATAGGGAAGTTTGTTAAGAGAAGATGTTGAAGACCTGCAATTCAAACTGCTCTATAAAAGAGGGAAAGCTGAAGCAATGCAACAGGACAATAAGAAGATACACTCAATAACATTCATGTATTGACAAGAAAGAAAGAAGCAGACTCATTTCTCTCAATCCAAGCATTTGAAGAACACTGCATATTCACTGCTGATTCAATTCTAGTGTTCTTCTATTCTGACCTTCATTTTTATATCATTTTGATAATACTTCTAGTTCTTATTCTCGTGGATTTTTCATGGTGAAAAATAGACAATTCTTAGTTAATTTGTTAGATAGAGCAGGTACTAGATAGGTTAGTGAGAACCACAAGGTGTAACAGAGTAAGGCATCTCTCTGTGCTTGATATCTAGGGCTTAGATTTTGATTAATAAGAATTGAGTTGAAAATTCTACAGGGAGAAGATCCCTGAGGTAGAGACGTAGGTCAAAGACGGCTGAACTCAATATATCATGCGTCTCTTACATTTACTTTTCAGTTCTATACTTCGTTCTTTTGCAACAATCAAAACAGTTTCATTTAAAGGGTTTGAAACTCATTTGAATGCCTTGAAATATACTTATCGTTTTTACTTCAACTGTATTCATTCCAAGGGCTTGAAACAAATTTCAAGGCCTTGAATCACTCGTCACTCATTATAATTATTTTTCAAACCACTCTTCTTGCAAGTTTAGCAAAAGTTGGCATACTCTATTCAACCCCCCCCCCTTCTAGAGTAATGATCCTCTATTTCTACCTGCCGTACACCACTTCAATTGGTATCAGAGCTTGTATCACTGCATAGATTTAACCATCTTGTGATTATGAGTACTGTAAATGATGGCGCTAACAGAACTCCTCTCTTCTATGGAGACAATTTTGTTCACAAGAAAGCCTTGATGAAAATGTTCACCATTGATCAAGATAGACAGCTTTGGACTATCATACAGAATGGTGCACCCTTTCTACACAGAGAAAGATGGGATTAGAACTCCCAAATTTGAAGACTCACTCTCCGCTTCTGAGTTAGAACAATTTTCTAAAATTTATAAAGCTATAAATCTCTTATATTGTGCTTTGAGTGCAGATGAGTTCAACAGGATCTCAGGTTGCAAGACTGCAAAAGAGATGTGGGATAAGCTTGTGATGACTTACATCCCAGGCAATATGAGTTATTCAAGATGTTGGAGATGATTCAATCAGAGACATGTTCAAAAGACTAACTGACATTGTCTACAATCTTGATTCATTGGGAAAACATATTTTCAATGAAGAAAAGGTTAGAAGGATTCTGAGAAGTCTTCCTAGAGGAAAATGGGAACCAAAGACTACTGCAATTGAGGAAGCTGAAGATCTTTCATCACTTCAACTTGATGACTTTCAAGGAAAACTCCTTACACATGAAATATCCATGAACGAAGTTGACGAAGAATTACCAGAAGGTGTCAAGAACCTAGCTCTTAAGGTAAAGGAGAGTGAGCCACCTCAAATCCTTGAAACTGAAGAAGATGATGAAGATCCTTGCTTTGATTTCCAAAGCCTTAACCAGAATACTCAAATTGAAGAAGAAATTTGGAAACAAGGACTTCAGCAGAGATAGACACAGATCCTCTGGTAGCAAAGACTACAAAGGTAAATCTTCTTCACATGGTAATCAGCCTAAAGTTATGAATTGCTCTGAGTGTGGTGATGCAGGAAATTTGATGAGATACTGTCCACACAAAAAGAGCAAAAAATTTTAGAAGAAAGATCATGATAATTGAAAGAAAGCTATGATAGCTTCCTGGAGTGATTAAGAAACCTCAAGTGACTCTGAGTCTGAATAAGAATACGCCAATCTATGCTTTATGACCAAGCATGATGAAAGTTCTAAAAATACATACAGGTTGTTACCAAGACCAAATAACATAAATGGTTTATGGACAGTGGTTGCTCAAAAAATATGAGTGGAAAGAGATATTTATTCTCAGGATTGAAAGAGCAATCTGAAGGTTCAATTACACTTGGTGACAAAGGCAACTACAGCATTCAAGGTGTTGGTAAACTTCGTACAAATGCTGAAAGTTCTGTTTCAGATGTGTATTTAGTTGATGGTTTGGAATTTAACTTGCTTAGTGTATCTCACCTTTGTGATAATGGTAATAAGGTTATATTTGACAAAGAGAAATGTGTGTTGAAAGATGAGAAATCTTGCAATTGCATCCTCAATGCCTCTAGGTGAAACAATTTCTATACTTTTCAAACTAACAAAGTTGCAGGAGAAAACTTGAAGTGTATCAAGGCCTTAAAGAAGATTCAAAGCTTTGGCACAGAAAGTTGGGACACATTAGCTTGCATACCTTGAACAAGCTAATTTCCAAGAACTTAGTAAGAGGTATACCCTCTATCAAGTTCAAAGATGAAGAAGTATGCAAGGCATGTGCACAAGGCAAGCAAACTAGATGCTCATTCAAACCAAATAACTTTTTAAGTACTACTAGACCCTTTGAATTACTGCATATGGATCTCTCTGGTCCTATGAGAACTCCAACTCAAAAGGGTAGAAGTACAAGTTTTTTATTGTAAATGATTTTTCTAGTTATACCAGGGCTATGTTTCGTAGAGAAAAATTTGAAGATCTCACTGAATTTTCAAATCTTTGTAGAGAAATTCAAAACTTGAAAAACCTACCTATTGCTTCAATCAGAAGTGATCATGGTAGAGAGTTTGATCAACTTGAGTTTGATGTATTCTGTTCTAAGCATGGTATCTCTCAGCTCCTAGAACAACTCCTCAACACAATGGAGTTGTTGACGAAAAAGAACAGGACTCTTGAAGAGATGTCAAGAATAATGCTTCTAGAAAACAAATTGCCAAAGTACCATTGGGAAGAAGCTGTGAATACAGCAAACTATATTCTCAACAGGTGCTTGATCAGACCCATCCTGTAGAAGACCCATTATGAGCTGTTCAAAGGATGAAAGCCAAACATTTCATACTTCAAACATTTTTGTTGTACCTGCTTTGTTCACAATAATGGTAAGGACAATCTTGGTATGTTTGATGCAAGAAGTGATAAAGGTATTTTTCTTGGTTATTCACGGACAAGCAAAGCCTATAGAGTTTATAATAAGAGAAGCAAGCTTGTTGAAGAACGCACTCATGTACTATTTGATGAAAGCTATGATGGTTCATTTAGTGATGGTTTTGAAGATCTCAATCTGAATAAGCATGATTCAGATACTGAAGAAGAATCCTTAAAAGGTTTCAAGTATATTTTACAGGAACAAAGAAGGCAATTTCAAGGCCTTGAAAACAAGGTTCAAAGCGTTGAAACAACATCTCCAAAGAGGACAACAGATAAAGCTATTTCTTCAAGTCCTCAAAGACTTCAAAAACAAATTGGAGGGCCTGAACCTTCGACACCAAGGAAAAGATTTAAATATATCTCATCTCATCCTGCTGATAACATTATTTCTGATCCAACCACTCGTACTCAAACCAGATCACAGTTGAAAAATCTTTCTACTTTTAATGCTTTTATCTCTCTTGTAGAACCTAAAACTGTGAAGAAAACATTAAAAAGCAGACTGGATTATAGCTATGCAAAGTGAACTCAATGAGTTTGAAAGGAACAAGGTTTGGAATCTAGTTCCTCCACCAAGAAATCACTATGTTATTGGCACCAGATGGGTATTCCGATACAAGTTAGATGAGAATGGAAAGGTAATCAGGAACAAAGTTAGATTGGTACTTTAAGGCTACAATCAAGAAGAAGGTATTGACTATGAAGATACTTTTGTTCATGTTGCCAGGTTAGAAGCAATTAGAATTTTACTTGCATTTAAATCTCACAAGAGCATTAAACTCTTTCAAATGGATGTAAAGTGTGAATTTTTAAAGGTTATTTGCAAGAAAAAGTTTATGTTGCTCAACCTCCAGGTTTTGATAATGACAAAAGTCCAGATCATGTTTACAAACTTGACAAGGGTCTTTATGGTTTGAAACAAGCTCCAAGGGCTTGGTATGAAAGATTTTCAAAGTTTCTACTGGAAAATGATTTCAAAAGAGGATTAGTAGATAAGATCCTTTCCACAAAGACTCATTACAAACATGCTTGTAGTTCAAATTTATATTGATATTCTTGCAAGGAATTCTCAAGTCTTATGAGCAGGGAATTTGAAATGAGCTTGATGGGAGAATCGAACTTCTTTCTTGGAATTCAAATTCTTCAGATGAAGAAAGGCATATTCCTACATCAAAAAAAGTACACAAGAGATTTTCAAGACAATATAATATGTCTTAATCCAAAGAGAACAAGACCCCATGAGTTCTACATTGTCTTTCGGCAAAGATGAATATGGTAAGAGTGTGAATGTTAAAGAATATAGAGGTATGATTGGATCATTACTATACCTCACAGCTAGCAGACCATACATCATGTTTAGTGTTTGCATGTGTGCTAGATTTCAAGCTTATCCTAAAGAATCAAACTTGACTGCAGTTAAGAGAATCTTTAGATATCTCAATGGTATCACAGACTTAGGGATTTCGTATCCTAAACAGTCTAACTTCTATGTGTGTTGATATTCAGATGCTGACTTTGCAGGATATAAAGTTGAAAGAAATAGTACATCAGGATGCTGTCATTCCTTGGATCATCTCTAATCAGCTGGCATTCAAAGAAAAAAAACTCCGTTGCACTATCAACAGCAGAAGCTGAACACATAGCAGCCTGAGCATGTTGTTCACAAGTGCTATGCAAAGTAAAACAAATGAGAGACCTTGGATTTGATTTCATAGATATACCTATCAAGTGTGATAACACAAGTGCAATATCAATCACAAATAATCCAGTTTTGCATTCAAGAACAAAGCATATTGATGTTAGACATCCCTTCATCAGAGATCAGGCTGAAAAAGGTGATATTTTTCTTGAATTTGTTTCTACTAATATGCCACTTGCAGATATCTTCACTAAACCATTTCCTGATGAAGGATTCTCAGCCTTGAGATTATAATTGGGCATGCTAAATAAAGAAGCATTGGTTTAGGGGGAGAATCAGGTAAGTACAAGGTAAGTATTATGTGTTTCAAATGTTTGAACTGATTTTCAAAGCCTTGAAAATCTTTTCAAAGCTTTGAGTTTATGCTAGTTAGTCAATAATTTGGATCTTTCTAGTCCTTGAAATAAGGTAACCATATAGCTTTTCAAGGCCTTGAAATCCATCCCAAAGCCTTAAAAATAAGACTGTATGCTAGTTAGTAAATAATAAGAGTATTTACTCAATATTACGCCTCAATTTTCAAATACTCCTTTTCAGCCAAAATATTATTATATTATTCACTTCCAACGGCATATACAAATTTGAATCTTTTTTCAAAGATTAGGAAAAATAATCAGTTTCCTTTTCAAACTTAAACTCTTTACAATTTATCTTCTTCTTTCATTCCCTGGTTCGTATCTATCATACCTCTCTCTTCTTCTCCCCAATCCCTAATGGGTACTAGAAGAGGCTGTGACATAATAAAGTTGGTTGGTGGTTCAAAGGCTGGGTCAAAGAAGAAAAGAAAGGCCACTTTGGAAGAGGTTCAGACCATCAGTGGAGATTCTCAAAGACCCCTACTGCAGAAGGCATGGCACATCCTCCTCCCAAGAAGAAGGAAAGGAAAGATCAGACACCATTATCTAGCAAAAAGAAGAAGACAGTTGAGTCTGATCATTCAAAATAGAATGGGATTCAGATTGATAGTCCTAAGAAGTTGAGGAAGAAGGCCTACAAAGCAGACAAGGGAAAAGGAAAGATCAACATTCAAGACTCAGATTGAGATACAAATTCAAGCTCACATGAAAATTTTCCTATATCAAGAAATGTAAGAAAGGATAAAGCAGTTCAAGAAGTTGAGTCAGAATCTAGCTTGGAATCATGAAGAAAGGATCATAAGAAAAATTATTCAGTGAGTAATAAAAGAAATTTTGTAAAGAAGAAATTGAAACAAGGAAAAAAGGCCTTAGAAGGGTTAACCTTCCTGTTCAACAGTGTGATCAAAACCATAACGTTAATCATTGAGGAAGTAGAAGTGGCTCAGGAAGAAGAACTGATTGATGATGATGAAGAGGAAAATAGTCAAGAAGAATATGCAGATCAGTAAGGAGATTAACACCAAACCCCTTAACTCTTGCCTACTCTTTCTTTCATTTTAAGGACTTGAAAATCCTTTTCAAAGTCTTGAAAATTATGTATTTTCAAAAAGTTTTCTCAAAATATTTTTAAAACTATGATCCAACATCTTCTCATTCTTTTTTGATGAAAGTCAAAAAGAGGGAGAAATTTAGGTCTTTTTTGTTTACTAGAGACCTGGTTTTTGGTCAGTAGGATTATCTGAACTTTGCTGTTATTTGCTGTTTTTCAGTAAGTTAATTAGTTCGATTTCTTTTGGGTATCAAGTGCTATGATTGACTATACTATATACTTATGAGTATTTTTTCTGAAAATTACGACCAAGCAGATTATGGTTTTTTCTTTCATCAATGGGGAGATTGTAAGTTCAACTCAGTTTCAAAGGCTTGAAATAGCTAGTCTATTTCAAGCCCTTGAAACAGCTTTCAAAGATTTGAAACTGACTATTGTAGTGGACTATCAGTCATATTCCTATGCCATCCCTTATTGTACTATAGTTTCGCCCTATCACGATTTCAGGGATTCGAGTAGATTATCTCAAAAATGCACAATTATTAGTCTATATGTCATGAGTATTCCATATAAAGTATAATCTATTACACAAGGATCGGAACCTGTAACATTTAATTATTCTCAGTGATACACATGTAGCTCCTCTTTTAAAATTAATCAGCATATTACCCGTAATCCAGAATCTAGTCTCCACACTTCATAATTTGTATTCTCCATATTGGGAGTAACACTTGTCATTGATACTCATATAATTCGTCCCCTCATATAGAACATGATTCATAATCAAGAATCTAATTCGGGTAATCCATACTTCTCATTGTCTATCATAGGGATAACATTCGTCAGTTAATCTATCAATAATGAATTCCTCAAATCAAACTGAATATTAACATCAAAGGATGAGGGTGGGTGGGACAATAAGTCTGATACTTAGGCTACCCGTATCCCGATCGGCTTTTTCAAATTTTAGATTTTCTTACCCTAAATTCATTTTATATGACCCTACAGGTTTTAATTCCCGTGTGGATTGCCCGCTCTAATACCACCTGTAACACCCCATGTTTCCCAAGCTTTCCGTTCCGGACCGGAGAGACTAGGAGGGTGCTACTCAAAATGAAGCGGCGGAAATCAAGAACAACATATACAATAATTATATATATATATTACAAACTTAGAATTTGTATCAAACGTGATATCTTACATCTATTACACAATGTGAGATTAGACTAAGAGTTTGACTTATTATTAATACTACCATACACTACATGAGTCCGCAAATCCCCTTATGCCGAGCTCCGTTCACCTAGACCTGCGGGGGAATGAAACAAGACCGCAGTTTTTCCAAAAGTCAGCAAGAAATGCTGAGTAAGCAACACCCAAACGTGTAAACAGATGAAGAAGCATCTTTTCTTTCACAATAATCAGGAGTAAACAGAAATAAGTACGAATCATCAACAAAGTGATATTTTCATAGAATCAAGTACGAGCTACTTCTGGCAAGTAAAAATCCTTTAAATTTATGCCTTGTGTCTCAAACTTCTTCTTATAACTCAAAGGGGAGCATTACTCCCAAACTATTCCTTCTTGTAAAACATATGTTTCCTCAGAGAACTTCCTTACTGTCTTGTTGATACGGGGATGATCTATTCTACTGTAGCATCCAAGACCATAATTGTCGACACCCCCCTAAGGCTCACCCGGCCAGAGAGGTAAGTACAAGGAGCGCCCGGCAGGTTGCGAACGGGTTACAAAATATATAAGTAACCAAAACTATCACCCGCACAACTCTTTTCACTTTACGTTACTACGTATTATTTACTTTTCATGTAAGAGTTTCAAAAATCATTCATCGACAAGCAAAGCAAGCTTTCAAATAAGACATAAAGCAAATATTCATTTTGAGACGAGATGTAATAAAATCATAGTTTCGACACGAAATAAGATAAGGCTCTAGGCTTGGCATGTTTACTCACCTCTAGTACCAACAGCAAATATCAAGAAATAGCTCCTACAGGTAGACGTAGCCTTCGTCTACGAACTCGTTGCCTACAAATAATAATTCCTAATCAATCACCAATTTCTACTAGCATGTACGACGCAGGTATGCAATGAATGTCCTATTTATTAGGTGAAACATCTTATTCAATTTTCAAGACAACCCCAAAATCCATACTATATGTATTAAATTAAATTTCAAGAAAATTATAAGAGATGTGCTTTTATTTCCCTATGAATAAAGTGACAATTTATAATATGATTGTTAAATATTTTTATATAGAAAAACTCTTATTCAATTGGGCACACCATTAACCATAAACCCCTATAATTATGAGTATTGGGACTAAACAATAACATTTCACGAAATGATTTAATTTAATCTGATAAATAGCATAATTATTTCTTATTTAGAAAATTTCTAAAACAATACTTCTTCATAAATTTTCCCTAAAAAATGACTTAAGCTATTTAATTTTGACCAATTTTCAAGTTATAAAAACATAATCTTGTAACTTATATTACTAGAGTAGTTGTACATATTTATTTAAACAAACCATGCATTACTTGGTAACTAAATATTTCATTCACCAAATACTTGTAAAGTTGTAAATAAAAAGATCATACTTATATAACATTCTCACCTCAAATGATTATACAAAAATATGCATTTATATATGTGCGTGTATATATACACATATTATACAAGAAATTATAAAGTGTTATTTTTAATTAAATATTAATTTTATTTATAAAATCAGATTGTGTATACTACAACAAGATCCCAGAGCTTTTATAAATTGACACTTTTAGTTAACCTCAACAATTTGGTTTGGTTAAGAAATGACACTTTGTACCCCTAAATAGTATGTAACTATATATATGTATATGTACATATTCAAAAATAGAATATTTAGGCAACTTATATGAAAATAAGTGATTTATAATTAGTAATAAAACATTAGTTAACAACCCGGTGACAAAATCTAAAATTTCATATTTTTTAGTCGATATAACTGATATTAAAATACACTTACCTCCCCTATGTTTTTGGGAAAATACATTCAACTCCCCCATAAGCTATTTAGTTAAATGAGGATGATGTACTTATGCCCTTAGATAAAATACACCTGGCTCCCCTTAAGTTGTTGTAACATTGTTTTAGCCCCCTTCCTACTAACTAACATCCCTTTAGGTGGAAGTCACATGCAACCCCCAGTTTTAATGAAATAACACTTTTTAACCCCCATCTACAACATCATGTTCTTCATCTTCTTCTTCAAATCCCAAACATTAATCTCCACAACAATGCATACCCATGTGATTTTGATGTCACATAATTCTAATTCAAGTCTAAATAAAGCGATTCAAGCCAAAAATTAACAGATTTGGTTACCTATTGACCGAGAGAACGTTCGCCGAAGTTTCCGGTCGAAACCCGCCGGAAAATATGGATTCCGGCGGCTTGGGGTTGCTGCAATCGACCTCTTGGGTCTGGTCAAACCTCAAGGAAGGTGTGGGAGTGCCGGAAGTTGAAGGAAGAGAGGCGGAGGAGGCGCGGTGGCCTGGCCCCGTCGGGTCGGGCTCTCGAGTCTGATCGCCGGTGGCCTTTGGCCGCTCCTGCTTCTTTTGTCACTGGTTCGGACGAACAGAGAGTGATGGAGAGACAGAAAGAGGTAGGTGGGTGGTGCTGGGGTGGTGTTTTCCCGGTTGGGTTTGTCGGCAATGATGGAGGAGGTGGTGGGGGTGTTGGTGTCAGCAGTGGAGATGGTGGTGGTGCCGAAGGTGGTCATGGTGTTGTGATGAAGATGATGATGGTGGTATTGTGGGTATTGTTTCCGTTGGGTTTGTGAGAGTGGGAGAATAGAGGTAGGGGAGAGATAGAGGCAAAGGATTAGGGACGGAGATGTGGAGGCATGGTGGTGATGGTGGTATTGCCGAAGGTGGAGATGGAGGTGGTGTTGTCGTGGTGTTTGTTTAGTGATGAAGGGGATGGTGATTGTGGGTGTGTGGGTGTTCTGGTGAGACAAGAAGAGAGGAGGTGGAGGTGTTGTTGGTGAGGAAAGATGGAGGAGGAGGAGTATTAATTTATAGAATAATTGGAAGAGGAAGGGGGATGAATTTGGTTTGTAGGTGTAGGGAGTTAGAGGTGTAGGGAGGGAGAGTTGTGAGAGAGAAGGATGGTGATGGAGGAAGGAAGAGGAAGATGATTAATTTAATAGGGGAGTAGGAGGAGGGATGGATATGTGTGAGGGAGGAGGGAGTTGTCTGCCCGTGAAGAAAAAGAGAGCGAGAGAGAGAGAGAGAGAGAGAGAGAGAGAGAAATAAGAGAAGAGGGGAGAAAAATCAATAAGCAAATAAAAATACGGGTGTAGATAGTGCTTTCTACACAGACAGATCTTAGCCACGTGACGATCATCCAGCACACCTAGCTGTGCTCCATACACACTGGATCACCACCCGAGCTGATCCACGTGGGGGCTGCGAGACAGGGCCCTCGCATACCACCACACGGGACTTGTAGGGAATTAGTGCATTGGAGGCTAGAGTAAGTCCTGTCGCGCGCGAGCGACATCCAAGCCCCCGCGCGACCCTTAGTAACTGCTTTGAGAGGTTTACGGCACGAGCTCCATAAACCTGGTCAACCTCATAACAGTTCCGGTATACGCGGACGAAGTGTGTAACAGTTCCTATATACGCGGATGAACGTGCCGTTGTGGTTAAGCTAATTAAACCGCCATTAATGGGTGCATTAACCCACTACAACAGTCAAATTCTCCGTTATATATAGGATCGTTAACCCTTCCTTAAAAAGGACGAATCACTTGAACTACACGGAAGCTCTGCCCAAATCCTGTCTCTCTCTCTCACACAGTTACCATTGTCTTACTCTCTCCCTACACACACCCTACTCTTTCCGTGTTCTTTCTATCCCCTGCTCTTGGTGTATATTGAATCCTCCTCAACTTATTCTCTCGTACACATTTGGTGAACCCGACGTGAATCTTACCACTGCAAGATACCATGTCTCACGAAGACGACATCAGCAACAGATCTCCCTCCACGGAAACAACCTCGGGAGAGGAGACCCGTCACGCTTCTGCAGCCGCTAGCGGAACTCCGACTTTGGAGACTTTAAACGCCACTATCCAGAATCACGGGAAGGCACTCCATGCTCAATCCGCATAGATGGATCGGATAATGGCAATCCTAGGAACCCTCGCCCCGAATCCGACATCGGGTGCTTCTATCTCTCAGGGAGGAGGAACCTCTACCACCCAGGGAACTGGAGTGGTACCTACACCGCCTAACCCTAATTCGCAAACTCCACCAGCAATGGTGCAATTACCCTCTGTCCAGAGGCAAACGGCCCAAATACGGTCCCTTACCACACATATTCTCCAACCACCAACCGTGCCACCCAACATCACTTCACAGTACTCCTTGCCTCCTCCCCCGACACTACTAGGAAACGCTGCTTACACCCCTAGCCCGACCGCAGCATATGTGTCTCCGCCAGCTACAACCCTTCCTCCTACTGCTGGGGGGAGTGCACCGGAATGTATGACATCGCTGCAGCGATGCATAGAGACCTTCCTGGCAAATCAACCTTTTCCAGACACCGTTATTCCGAAGGTCGACAACGAACCGCCTATCCCACGCGAGATCTATCTGATCCCAAACCCGCAGGGTATAAGGCTCCTAAGTGGGACAAGTTCGTATATGTCAACGGGAATGCCCACGAGCATGTCATGCGTTTTATCGACGTAATGGGACCGTATGGGGCCGATCCCAAGTTGGTGATGCGCGAGTTCCCGAAATCTTTGGGAAATGTGGCCTACAAATGGTAAAGAACGCTGGAGGCTGGATCTGTCAAAACTTGGTACGACATGGTTCAGAGGTTCTACGCGAAATTCTTCCAGGTGGAGGATAAGGTTACGATGATTCATCTCTCTCGTATGTATAAGAAGCGCGAGGAGGATGGAGTCACCTTCATCAAGAAATTCAGGGCCAAATCATTGGAGTGCAGAGATGAAGTGCATGAGGGCAGGCTCGTTGAGATATGTCTGCAAGGCATGTGAGATGAGTACAAAGGAATGCTAATCAACCTGCAAACTCCTACTTTTTCAAAATTGATTGAATGTACAAAGAACATAGAGCCTATAGTGGAAAGGCAAAAGAAGAAGCACGCCCCTGAACGACCCTCAGGGGGAAACACTTTCAAGATTGGAAGTTTTAGTTATAAGAGGGGGCGCGAAGCTGAGGTCAATACAGTTTCGCCACACAAGCAGCCCAGGGTTAGAAACTCAGATGCGCTGCCTCTACCATGCTCGATCAAGGAAGTGATTGACTTATGAAAACAGTGGCGTAAGATGGATTTCTGCCTCCGCTCGAAAGGATACCCTCTAAGGAGATGATGAGGGACCCGAAGTGGTGCGAATGCCACGGGAAAATTATGCACCCCACAGCTGACTGCAAGAAACTTAGGCACATGGTGAGCCAAAAAATGAAGGAAGGCGAGTTGATTGTCAGCGACCAGAGGCAGGACGCGCAAAACAATCCGCTGCAAGCTCATGCGGAGCAAGATCCGAAAGGCAAAGAGGTAGCCATGATTGCGATTATGGATCTTGAAGAGATTGCGGAAGACGGTCTGCCTATCATTGTTGAAATTCACAATGATGAGGACTACAACATAGACACGGAGGATGAGTTTGCAGATCGAATAAAGGGGTCGCACGGGTTCAGCAAGTTCTTCGATGAAATGAACTTTTCGGAGAAATGCCGGAAAGAGATGACAAAGGCGATTCTAAGGGTAGCAGACGACTTCGAGGAAGACATTGTGGTCTCAAACGGAAAAGTTAAGGGCGTCTCGCTCTACAGAAAAGGTTATGACTTTCTCCGCAAGTGACAAGAAGACGGACTCGAGCCACCAGAAGCCCTGATACGTGACAGCAGTGATTAATGAAGTCGAATTCAAAAGGGCATTTGTTGATGGAGGAGCACCCGTCAACGTGGTCTCGCTCAACACCTTAAAGTTGGCAGGAATCCCGGAGAAGATAATTGTCAAACGTCCGTCCCCGCTGATGGGATTGGGGAAGTGACTCTAGTTTGACGATAGGATGGATTCGTCTGGGAATCTTGATAGGGAAAATCAAGTGTTCAGCCAAATTCTACATCATTGATGTGAATACTACGTATCACATGATAATAGGGTGAGCTTGGATCCATCGTTTCAGCGTGGTCCCCTCAACAGCTCACCAGGTGATGAAGGCGATTTGGAATGACAAAGTAGTGGAGATACCGGCTTCGGTAAACCCCTTCAATCTAAATGAGGCGCACCTCACTGAAGTGGTATGGTTTACTAAGATGGCAGACGAGCAAACGCCAGGGCCATTCAACCCGACTCCTTTGCCTCGATGGAAAGACATAATGGATCAGTCGCCAGCAGGAGTAATGGTGACGAGGGAGGATGCCAAGGAAAAGTTTTCCGCAGGCGAAGAGGCACCGCAGGTCTCCTACCAAAGGAAGAACGTGTACACTTTGAAAAGAGTGGTAAAACATGATCTTGCGGGAAAAGAGATAGAAAGCTTCTACACGAACACAAAGAAATGTTACCGCATATGAAGGTGCGCGGGGGTACCCCCATTCGAGTATGGGGATATCGCTAGACAAATCAGTCAAATCGAGCGTGCCACGGAGGTAGACGAGCCAACATCGGAGGCTTTAGAGGACAAGCTGAAAGAAGCACCTGAATGCATGGAGGATAAACCAAAATCCCTGAAGCAGGAACTGAAAGAAGTGTTCCTCAGACCAGGCAAAGATAAGAAGAGGCCCGTTTTTCTAAGCGCAGACCTCACACGCGATGAGGAAGCAAGATTACTGCAACTGCTGACTGGATACAAGGATGTGCTTGCATGGGAATATGATGAGATGCCCTGGTTGGACTCGAGGGTGACCATGCACAGACTAGATGTTATCCCGGGGTATAAACCAGTAAAGCAAAGTGCGAGAAGCTTCATGCCAGAGATAAATGTGAAAATTAAGCAAGAAATCGTAAAGCTATTGACTGCCAGGTTTATCGAGCCAAATCATCATCCCACCTGCTTGGCTAACATCGTGCCTGTGGTAAAGAAGAATGGGCAGCTTCGTATTTGCGTCGACTTCAGAGACCTTAACCGCTTTTGCCCCAAGGATGACTTCCCGCTGCCTAACATCGATTTGCTCATTGATTCCACTACGGGGCACCGGATTTTCATCTTCATGGATGACTTCAGTGGATATAACCAGATAAAAATCGACCTTGAAGATGCACGGAAAACCTCTTCATTACACCAGTGGGGGTCTTTAACTACACGATTATGCCTTTTGGACTCAAGAATGCGGGCGCGACTTATCAGCGAGAAACGATGGCTCTATATCATGACATGATGCACCAGGAAGTGGAGTTCTATGTTGACGATCTGGTTTTCAAGTCCAAAGAGGAGGTAGACCATTTAGGGGACCTGCGGAAGGTATTTGAAAGATGCAGGAGTTTCCAGCTGAAGATGAATCCCATGAAGTGTGCATTCGGAGTGACTTCGGGGAAGTTCTTAGGATGCGTAATACATCACCAAGGCATCGGGCCTGATCCCGCAAAAGTATCGGCTATCACTAGCATGACGGCACCACAAAATCAAAGCGCCTTGAAGACATTCCTAGGAAAGTTATCTTACCTGCGGAGATTCATTCCAGCGATTGCAGAAATAACTTTTTGTTTCGGCAATCTCCTCAAAAAGAATGCTGTATATAATTGGACAGAGGAACATGAGGTCGCATTTAGGAAGCTGAAAGATCTATTGACATCGCCAAGGGTAATGATTGCTCCACAGCTTGGATCGCAGCTTTTGTTGTATCTGACGTCACCGAAGAAATGTATAGGGGCGCTTTTAGCTCAAGAATATGAAGGGCAGGAAAGGCCGATTTATTACATCTCTCGCATAGTACAACCGGCTGAATCAAGGTACACAGACATCGATCGCCATTGTCTTTCTTTGTTCTTTGTGATAGAAAAGTTAAAAAATTACTTGGCCTCGCAAAAAGTTGTGGTGATTACAAAGAGCGACCCCATACGGTACCTTTTGACTCACACCTCTCCCTGCGAAAGGTTGGCAAAGTGGTACATGACTAATTCACAATATGACATCACATGTTCTCGACCACGAGCAATCAAATCGCAAGCAGTGGCAGATATTCTGGCACAGTTCTCAGATAGCAGCTATGAACCCATGATTGAAGAGGAGTTGGAAGGACCTGAGATATATGCAGTCGAGTTACCATATTGGAAGCTACATTTTGATGGATCATCAACAAGGAAGGGTCGAGGAATCGGAATTGTTTTGACTAAACCAGATGGGGAAGTCATCCGAATGTCCACGAAACTTTATTTCCCGGTAACCAACAATGAAGAGGACTATGAGGCTCTCATCGCAGGACATCGTGCAGCCAGGGCACTGGAAGTAAGCAATCTGACGGTTATGGGGGATTCTAAGTTAATCGTCAAACAAGCCTCAGGCGAGTACGAATTGAAAGAGGTAAATCTGTTACCCTATCAGACTTTGGTGCAAAAGGTGGTACAGCAATTCTGCGATGTCAGTTATGAGCACACGCCTAGAGCTGATAATCGGCATGATGATGCTTTAGCCACTCTCGGATCTAAAGTTAGTGCAGACAAATGCCCTGCGAAATCTCAATCGAAGTCCGAACGTCACCGCAATTGATAGAGGGGCAAGCGTTATTGGAAAAGATTCACCAGCATACCTGCGGGGAAGGTGAGGTTTCGATTTATCGAAAGGCCCAAAGATACGGGATTCATTGGCCGGACATGACCACGGCTGCTGCAATAATTCAAGGAAATTTTGAAATTTGGGCATTGATCAAGGACTCTTTAACAATCACTTTAGTTGATAACGACGCGGACTCGAGAAAGCCACTCTTTTATTTTCTCACGGAAGGAATCGAGCCCGAGCAAAGAAAGGAAGCCGAGAAACTTAAAAGAAAGGTGGCTCGATATGTGGTGCAGGAAAACATACTCTGGCGGAGGGGTCATGAAGGTAATCTACTTCGATGCCTAGATAGCCAAGAAGCGCAAGAGGTGATTGATTTATTTCACCAAGTAGAGCATCAAGGGGGTGCAAAAATATGCAGACAGCTTCTCACAGTTGGTTATTTTTGGCCGACAATGGAGGCAGATTGCTGGACCAAGGTAAAGAGATGTCAGGAATGCCAATTTAAGGGCAACCTTGTACATGCTCCCGCCGTAGATCTACACGCGTTGGGAACGCCATTGCCGTTCCACACTTAGGCTCTAGATTTTGTTGGCCCCATTTGACCGGCCTCGCATGGGAACCAGTTTACTAAGTGGGTGGAGGCAGTACCGCTTAAGACAGCCAATGCGCTCGCAGTGGTCAACTTTGTGCAAGAAAACATCTTATACAGGTTTAGAATCCCAAACACAATCCTTTCGGATAATGGCACCCCCTTTGTAAATCGCCATCTGGCCGCGAAACTAGCGGAATACAACATAAGGCAGGTCTATTCAACTCCTTACTATCCAAAAGGGAATGGTTAAGCAGAAGCAACCAATAAGACACTGTTAAGAATTTTGAGTAAGATGGTCGCAGATGATCACAAAAAGTGGGCCAATTCTTTAAATATAGCATTATGGGCATATCGAACTTCGCCGAGGACTCCCACGGGAGTCTCCCTGTTCCTTCTATGTTATGGGGCTGAAGCCGTTGTACCGGCGGAAGTAAAAGTTAACTCTGCGAGATTAACCTTTCGTCCATCGTATGACTATCAACGTGATCACGACTTGATTCTGTTGGAAGAGAAGCGCGAACAGGTTAAGCGAGCCAACAAAAGGTACAAAGAGAGGATTGCTCGTGCTTACAATAAAACAGTTCAACACCGAGACTTTGCGGTTGGTGACTTTGTCTTACGAGCTTCAGATCATTGCATGCGGGAAGCAGCTCATTGAAAGTTCGCAGCTAATTCGGAAGGACCGTTAGAGGTTAAAGAAGTTATTGACAGTGGTTACTGCACCATATAGAGGCTTCATGGAACTGCCACAACCTCAAGCCCGATCAATATGCGTTGGATTAAAAAGTATTATCCTTAACCTCTCTCTTTATATTTGATTCATATGGCTGCTGGATTGTATGTTCAGTACTTCAACGAATTTATGCGTTGTTTCCTCCCATATGAGGAACTTGTAGTCATACCTCTCCCATATGAGGGTACTTTTAATAAAAGAATTCTCCCATAAGAGAAGAATCTTATTATTTCAGCTGTCTTTTTTTTTATCATATTTTCTGCTTCTTTGCTTGCTTACAACAAAAGCCTATCTGGCTAGATAGCAGCCATAATATACGATCCCATGCGATCGAAAGCCTATCTGCCGAGATAGCAGCAATGTTAAAATACGATTTTAAGTGATCTAAAAGCCTATCTGCCTAGATAGCAACCATAATATACGATCTCATGCGATCGAAAGCCTACCTGCCGAGATAGCAGCAATGTTGAAATACGATCTTAAGTGATCTAAAAGCCTATCTGCCTAGATAGCAGCCATTATATGCGATCCCATCTGATCCAAAGCCTATCCGCCGAGATAGCAGAAATATTAAATCATGATCTTAACTAATTTGTGAGCCTATCTGCTTAGATAGCAAGCCATAGCGACAACGTCTCATGCGATGCAAGAATATAAGCTTGAGATAAGGAATCATTCAGGCAACATACGAATGCAAAACGCGAAGGAAACAGAACTTGTTTCGCCGTATAGCAAACACACATGCGATATTACAAATCGTTGTATCAAACATGAACAACAAATACTAAAGTGTGTTTCATTAACAGTCAAAATGACTTACAATTTATATGTCTAGATAGCAGCTTACAAGCGAAAGCTCATACTAAGGAAAATTCTTACTATAAAATCAACGGCCAACAAATTCTAACAAAAGCTATGTGACGCTATCATCGAGGTCCTGGATCTGAACAGGGCTCTTGATTGGTCTTCTGCCCAAGAGATGAGCCAGATGAACCTCATGTTCTGGCTGATGCGGACGTGAAGAACAAGTGGAGAACAGCTCCCGGGGCAGGAAGCTTATTGTGCAGAGGGACGAGCGCTATGGCTCGTCACGCCTCGTTCAAAACAATGGTGGCAAATATTTCTCCTCCAGGAAAGCTAGAGGAGAAACACACCATTCATTACGATTCGGTAAAAAGGTCGGTGTGGAACTGCGCCTCGCCGGAAGGCAGCCGAAAATACGACCTGCAAATATAATAGACGAAGAATAATATTTGTAGAAGCATGATGGGAGCTATTTCTATGGCACAAGGCACAAACTCATGTTTCACAACCTGAAATTGCCACGAATCAACAAAGGACAAGCATTGATGCCAGCAGTCGTAAGGACTCATGGTAAGCCACATTTTGGGATGAAGGACCCAAGCAGCAAGAGGAAGGGTTTATATAGACTCCATAAGGGACTCTTTAGTTCCCTGACTGAGTAAGCAAAGCTTGGTAAACGAGTAAGAATCAATTACTTACGTTTCAAAAGAGGTAAAATTCAACTACCCTACTAAAGGCTATGGCGATTCGGTGGCACGCCCTAATTAATGACGGAAGGTCATAATAAGGATGGGTTTCCCAAGGAAATCGTGCTTATCTAATAAATCATTAGCGCGAAAATCAAGGCAGACACGTCACCATGTGACGTCATAATTGATACGCATCAAGATACGAGTGCAAAATCTTCAAAGGGGAAAAATGGGACATAAAGTTTCAAATAAAAAAGGGGGAAGAAGCACTAGCATTACAATGATATTTTGTTTCTAAAACAAATATTTTTGTTTCTAAAACAAATCCTTGATCAAAGGATCTTCTGGAGAGAACGAGAGCGATGCCTCTCTTTCTTGGTCCACTTCTCGTTTCAACTGTTCGTACTTGGCATTCATCGATTGGTATCAGAGCTTGTATCACTGCATAGATTTAACCATCTTGTGATTATGAGTACTGTAAATGATGGCGCTAACAGAACTCCTCTCTTCTATGGAGACAATTTTGTTCACAAGAAAGCCTTGATGAAAATGTTCACCATTGATCAAGATAGACAGCTTTGGACTATCATACAGAATGGTGCACCCTTTCTACACAGAGAAAGATGGGATTAGAACTCCCAAATTTGAAGACTCACTCTCCGCTTCTGAGTTAGAACAATTTTCTAAAATTTATAAAGCTATAAATCTCTTATATTGTGCTTTGAGTGCAGATGAGTTCAACAGGATCTCAGGTTGCAAGACTGCAAAAGAGATGTGGGATAAGCTTGTGATGATTTATATCCCAGGCAATATGAGTTATTCAAGATGTTGGAGATGCGTCAATCAGAGACATGTTCAAAAGACCAACTGACATTGTCTACAAAATTGATTCATTGGGAAAACATATTTTCAATCTAGAAAAGGTTAGAAGGATTCTGAAAAGTCTTCCTAGACGAAAATGGGAACCAAAGAATACTGCCATTGAGGAAGCTGAAGATCTTTCATCACTTCAACTTGATGATTTTCAAGGAAAACTCCTTACACATGAAATATCCATGAACGAAGTTGACGGAGAATTACCAGAAGGTGTCAAGAACCTAGCTCTTAAGGTAAAGGAGAGTGAGCCACCTCAAATCCTTGAAACTGAAGAAGATGATGAAGATCCTTGCTTTGATTTCCAAAGCCTTAACCAGAATACTCAAATTGAAGAAGAAATTTGGAAACAAGGACTTCAGCAGAGATAGACACAGATCCTCTAGTAGCAAAGACTACAAAGGTAAATCTTCTTCACATGGTAATCAGCCTAAAGTTATGAATTGCTCTGAGTGTGGTGATGCAGGAAATTGGATGAGATACTGTCCACACAAAAAGAGAAAAATATTTTAGAAGAAAGATCATGATAATTGAAAGAAAGCTATGATAGCTTCCTGGAGTGATTAAGAAACCTCAAGTGACTCTGAATCTGAATAAGAATACGCCAATCTATGCTTTATGACCAAGCATGATGAAAGTTCTAAAAATACATTCAGGTTGTTACCAAGACCAAATAACATAAATGGTTTATGGACAGTGGTTGCTCAAGAAATATGAGTGGAAAGAGATATTTATGCTCAGGATTGAAAGAGCAATCTGAAGGTTCAATTACACTTGGTGACAAAGGCAACTAAAGCATTCAAGTTGTTGGTAAACTTCGTACAAATGCTGAAAGTTCTGTTTCAAATGTGTATTTAGTTGATAATTTGTAATTTAACTTGCTTAGTGTATCTCACCTTTGTGATAATGGTAATAAGGTTATCTTTGACAAAGAGAAATGTGTGTTGAAAGATGAGAAATCTGGCAATTGCATCCTCAATGCCTCTAGGTCAAACAATGTCTAAACTTTTCAAACTAACAAAGTTGCAGGAGAAAACTTGAAGTGTATCAAGGCCTTGAAAGAACATTCAAAGCTTTGGCACAGAAAGTTGGGACACATTATCTTGCATACCTTGAACAAGCTAGTTTCCAAGAACTTAGTAAGACGTATACCCTCTATCAAGTTCAAAGATGAAGAAGTATGCAAGGCATGTGCACAAGGCAAGCAAACTAGATGCTCATTCAAACCAAATAACTTTTTAAGTACTACTAGACCTTTTGAATTACTGCATATGGATCTCTGTGGTCCTATGAGAACTCCAAATCAAAAGTGTAGAAGTACAAGGTTGTTATTGTAAATGATTTTTCTAGTTATACCAGGGCTATGTTTCGTAGAGAAAAATTTGAAGATCTCACTGAATTTTCAAATCTTTGTAGAGAAATTCAAACCTTGAAAAACCTACCTATTGCTTCAATCACAAGTTATCATGGTAGAGAGTTGATCAACTTGAGTTTGATGTATTCTGTTTTAAGCATGGTATCTCTCAGCTCCTAGAACAACTCCTCAACACAATGGAGTTGTTGACGAAAAAGGACATTACTCTTGAAGAGATGTCAAGAATAATGCTTCTAGAAAACAATTTGCCAAAGTACCATTGGGAAGAAGTTGTGAATACAGCAAACTATATTCTCAACAGGTGCTTGATCAGACCCATCCTGTAGAAGACCCATTATGAGCTGTTCAAAGGATGAAAGCCAACATTTCATACTTCAAACATTTTTGTTGTACCTGCTTTGTTCACAATAATGGTAAGGACAATCTTGGTAAGTTTGATGCAAGAAGTGATGAAGGTATTTTTCTTGGTTATTCACAGACAAGCAAAGCCTATAGAGTTTATAATAAGAGAAGCAAGCTTGTTGAAGAACGCACTCATGTCCTATTTGATGAAAGCTATGATGGTTCATTTAGTGATGGTTTTGAAGATCTCAATATGAATAAGCATGATTCAGATACTGAAGAAGAATCCTTAAAAGGTTCCAAGTATATTTTACAGGAACAAAGAAGGCAATTTCAAGGCCTTGAAAATAAGGTTCAAAGCGTTGAAACAACATCTCCAAAGAGGACAACAGATAAAGCTATTGCTTCAAGTCCTCAAAGACTTCAAAAAAAAAATTGGAGGGCCTGAACCTTCGACACCAAGGAAAAGATTTAAATATATCTCATCTCATTCTGCTGATAACATTATTTATGATCCAACCACTCGTACTCAAACCAGATCACAGTTGAAAAATCTTTCTACTTTTAATGCTTTTATCTCTCTTGTAGAACCTAAAACTGTGAAGAAAACATTAAAAAGAAGACTGGATTATAGCTATGCAAAGTGAACTCAATGAGTTTGAAAGGAACAAGGTTTGGAATCTAGTTCCTCCACCAAGAAATCACTATGTTATTGGCACCAGATGGGTATTCCGAAACAAGTTAGACGAGAATGGAAAGCTAATCAGGAACAAAGTTAGATTGGTACTTTAAGGCTAAAATCAAGAAAAAGGTATTGACTATGAAGATACTTTTGTTCATGTTGCCAGGTTAGAAGCAATTACAATTCTACTTGCATTTGCATCTCACTAGAACATTAAACTCTTTCAAATGGATGTAAAGTGTGAATTTTTAAAGGTTATTTTCAAGAAGAAGTTTATGTTGCTCAACCTCCAGGTTTTGAAAATGAAAAGTTTCCAGATCATGTTTACAAACTTGACAAGGGTCTTTATGGTTTGAAACAAGCTCCAAGGGCTTGGTATGAAAGATTTTCAAAGTTTCTACAGGAAAATGATTTCAAAAGAGGATTAGTAGATAAGATCCTTTCCATAAAGACTCATGACAAAGACATGCTTGTAGTTCAAATTTATATTGATCTTCTTGCAAGGAATTCTCAAGTCTTATGAGCAGGGAATTTGAAATGAGCTTGATGGGAGAATCGAACTTCTTTCTTGGAATTCAAATTCTTCAGATGAAGAAAGGCATATTCCTACATCAAAACAAGTACACAAGAGATTTTCTAGACAAGATAATATGTCTTAATCCAAAGAGAACAAGACCCCATGAGTTCTACATTGTCTTTCGGCAAATATGAATATGGTAAGAGTGTGAATGTTAAAGAATATAGAGGTATGATTGGATCATTACTATACCTCACAGCTAGCAGACCATACATCATGTTTAGTGTTTGCATGTGTGCTAGATTTCAAGCTGATCCTAAAGAATCAAACTTGACTGCAGTTAAGAGAATCTTTAGATATCTCAATGGTATCACAGACTTAGGGCTTTGGTATCCTAAACAGTCTAACTTCTATGTAAGTTGATATTCAGATGCTGACTTTGCAGGATATAAAGTTGAAAGAAATAGTACATCAGGATGCTGTCATTCCCTGGATCATCTCTAATGAGCTGGCATTCAAAGAAACAAAACTCCGTTGCACAATCAGCAGCAGAAGCTGAATACATAGAAGCCTGAGCAGGCTGTTCACAAGTGGTATGCAAAGTAAAACAAATGAGAGACCTTGGATTTGATTTCATAGATATACCTATCAAGTGTGATAACACAAGTGCAATATCAATCACAAAAAATCCAGTTTTTCATTCAAGAACAAAGCATATTGATGTTAGACATCACTTCATCAGAGATCAGGCTGAAAAAGGTGATATTTTTCTTGAATTTGTTTCTACTAATATGCCATTTGCAGATCTCTTCACTAAACCATTTCCAGATGAAAGATTCTCAGCCTTGAGATTATGATTGGGCATGCTAAATAAAGAAGCATTGGTTTAGGGGGAGAATCAGGTAAGTACAAGGTAAGTATTATGTGTTTCAAATGTTTGAACTGATTTTCAAAGCCTTGAAAATCTTTTCAAAGCTTTGAGTGTATGCTAATTAGTCAATAATTTGGATCTTTCAAGTCCTTGAAATAAGGTAACCATATAGCTTTTCAAGGCCTTGAAATCCATCCCAAATCCTTAAAAATAAGACTGTATGCTAGTTAGTAAATAATTAAAGTATTTACTCAATATTACGCCTCAATTTTCAAATACTACTTTTCAGCCAAAATATTATTATATTATTCACTTCCAACGGCATATACAGTTTTGAATCTTTTTTCAAAGATTAGGAAAAATAATCAGTTTCCTTTTCAAACTGAAACTCTTTACAATTTATATTCTTCTTTCTTTCCCAGCTTCGTATCTATCATACCTCTCTCTTCTTCTCCCCAATCCCTAATGGGTACTAGAAGAGGCTGTGACATAATAAAGATGGTTGGTGGTTCAAAGGCTGGGTCACAGAAGAAAAGAAAGGCCACTTTGGAAGTGGTTCAGACCATCAGTGGAGATTCTCAAAGACCCCTACTGCAGAAGGCATGGCACATCCTCCTCCCAAGAAGAAGGAAAGGAAAGATCAGACACCAATATCTAGCAAAAAGAAGAAGACAGTTGAGTCTGATCATTCAAAATAGAATTGGATTCAGATTGGTAGTCCTAAGAAGTTGAAGAAGAAGGCCTAGAAAGCAGACAAGGGAAAAGGATAGATCAACATTCAAGACTCAGATTCAGATACAAATTCAAGCTCCCATGAAAATTTTCCTATATCAAGTAATGTAAGAAAGGAGAAAGCAGTTCAAAAAGTTGAGTCAGAATCTAGCTTGGAATCATGAAGAAAGGATCATAAGAAAAATTATTCAGTGAGTAATAAAAGAAATTTTGTAAAGAAGAACCTGAAACAAGGAAAAAAGGCCTTATAAGGGTTAACCTTCCTGTTCAACAGTGTGATCAAAACCATAAGTTTAATCATTGAGGAAGTAGAAGTGGCTCAGGAAGAAGAACTGATTGATGATGATGAAGAGGGGAATAGTCAAGAAGAATATGCAGATCAGTAAGGAGATTAACACCCAACCCCTTAACTCTTGCCTACTCTTTCTTTCATTTTAAGGACTTGAAAATCCTTTTCAAAGTCTTGAAAATTCTGTATTTTCAAAAAGTTTTCTCAAAATCTTTTTAAAACTATGATCCAACATCTTCTCATTCTTTTTTGATGAAAGTCAAAAAGAGGGAGAAATTAAGGTCTTTTTTGTTTACTAGAGACCTGGTTTTTGGTCAGTAGGATTATCTGAACTTTGTTGTTATTTGCTGTTTTTCAGTAAGTTAATAAGTTCGATTTCTTTTGGGTATCATGTGCTATGATTGACTATACTATATACTTATGAGTATTTTTTCTGAAAATTACGACCAAGCAGATTACGGTTTTTTCTTTCATCAATGGGGAGATTGTAAGTTCAACTCAGTTTCAAAGGCTTGAAATAGCTAGTCTATTTCAAGCCCTTGAAACAGCTTTCAAAGATTTGAAACTGACTATGCTTTATATGCATACACTTAGGGGGAGTTTCTGATCTTGATTCAACTCCTAAACGCCTGTGCTTGATCAGTTGTTATTTGATGATGAAAGACAAAGTATTTTGACACTGTAAACTGCATCTAATCCATCTGTTTGACTTAGCTTTGACGGGATATTATGTTTCCTATATTGCATGATCTATTTCCTAACTTAAAGTTTTGCATGAAAGGAAACTATGTATTGATTTGATTACGTGATCAATCTGTTGTGTTTGGAAGTTTCCCAACATGTGCTTACAAAAGATCAAATCAGTATCATTGAAGATACTGAGAAACTATCCGTTGGACAAGCTGTTATAGAAGTCAAAGCTGAGGCTACAAAATAGGGAAGTTTGTTAAGAGAAGATCTTGAAGATCTGCAATTCAAACTGCTCTATAAAATAGGGAAACCTAAGGCAATGCAATGGGAAAGTAAGAAGATAAAGTCAAACACATTTAGGGATTGACAAGCAACAAAGAAGAAGATTCATTTCTCTCAATCCAAGCATCTGAAGAACACTGCATACTCACTGCCGATTCAATTATGGTGTTCTTCTATTATGATCTTCATTTGTATATCATTTTGATAATACTTCTAGTTCTTATTATGATGGATTGTTCATGGTGAAAAATAGATAACTCTTAAATAATCAGTTAAGCTAGAGTAGGTACTAGATATGTTAGTGAGAACCACAAGCTGTAACAGAGTAAGGCATCTCTCTGTGCTTGAGATCTAGGGCTTAGCTTTTGATTATTAATAATTGAAAATCCTGGAAGTAGAAGATCCCTGAGGTAGAGACATAGGTCCATGTTGACTGAACTCTATATATCTTGTGTCTCTTGCATTTACTTTTCAGTTCTATACTTAGTTCTTTTGCGACAATCAAAACAGTTTTATTTCAAGGGTTTGAAACTAATTTCAAGGCCTTGAAATAGAATTATCTCTTTTTACTTCAACTGTTTTCATTCCAAGGGCTTGAAACTCATTTCAAGGCCTTGAATCACTCTTCAATCATTATAATTCTTTTGGAACAACTCTTCTTTTAAGTTTAGCAAAATTTGGCACACTCTATTCAACACCACCCTTCTAGAGTATTGATCCTGTATTTCTACCTACTGTACACCCCTTCAGTGATTACATGATCTGGACTAGTCATGGAGAAATTACGAGTGAGGAAGTTGTCAGCGAAGATGATGGGTACTACTTTGAATATGAAATGGTTAACATGGTGAACGACGCACACAAGTATAGAGGATGTAGATAGTGATCTATACCCAGGTTGTCAAAAGTTTACCACTTTGTCATTTTTTTTTCGGGTGTTACAAATAAAATTTCTCAACGGTTGGAGTGACAGATCATTCACTGACATAATGAAGCTAATGAAAGAGGCATTTCCGGAAGGAGAGACACTACACAAGTCATATTACATGGAAAGGAAATTATACGATTCACTAGGGTACAATTATATAAAATATGATGCTTGCCCTAATGATTGTATGTTGTATTGGAAAGAAAAAGAAGGGGACAACACCTGTAGTGTTTGCAAGTCATCAAGATACCGGGAGGTCGATGTTGAGGATTACATCCGTACGCGTAGGAAAAAACGTGTTCCTTTAAAACAAATGTGTTATTTTCCCCTCAAAGATAGACTGAATAGGTTGTTCATGTATGTAAAAATGACCCGATTGATGCGGTGGCATGCAGAAGAAAGGGTTGTTGGCGAAATACAAAGGCCTCCGGCTGATTCGTTAGCTTGGAAGTCATGTGATGAGCATCACCCGGATTTCGCCAATAATCGTCGAAATATTCGACTTCGTTTAGAATCAAATGGATTTAATCCTTTTCAAACTATGAGTATAGTTCATAGCACCCATCCAATTGTGTTGATCTTGTACAATTTCCCTCCATGGATTACCATGAAACGACCTACTTTCATCTTGTCATGTTTGATTGATGTACCCAAGGCACTTGGAAAGGATATTTATGTGTATATGAAGCCGTTGATTGAGGAACTGAAGGAGTACTGGACTCATAGGGTAGCTACTTATGATGCAGATTTTCAAGAAATGTTTCAGTTACGTGTAGCTCTGATGTGGAATATAAACGACTTTCCTGCATATGCGAACTTGTCAGGTTGGAGTACGACATCCATTTAGGAAAGCATTCGTATGGAGGAAATCGGCGTTTTCTAAATGCAGGACATCCATTTAGGAAAGATTCTACCCACTTCGTAGGTAAAACAGAGACAAGACCGAGCACTGCACAACTATTTGGAGAAGAAAATTTCAAACAGGTTGAACATATTGAAAATAAGTTTGGAAAACCGGAGGGTCATCTATTAGGTAAGAAGAGACCAAGAAGTAAGACTGTTAACAAGAAATAGATGCATGTATATAACTGGAAAAAAAGAAGCATTTTCTTTGATTTACCTTACTGGAAGGGTAATCACGCCAAAATCTCGATGTCATGCATATTGAGAAGAATGTGTGTGAAAGTATAATATCAACTTTATTAGCTGTTGAAGGAAAATCTAAGGATGGTCTAAAGTCTAGACAAGATCTGGAACATTTGCGTATGTGAAAGTCACTTCATCAAACCAAAAATAGGCGCGGTGAAGTTTATTGCTCCCCTGCTATGTCCACTTTGAGCAACGAGCAGAAAATGTTATGCTGTAAAGTGTTCAAAGAAGCAAAATTCTCTGATAACTATGCATCCAACATTTCACAGGTTTGAAAAGTCACGATTGTCATGTGTTAATGCAACTGTTACTACCAACTGCCCTTAGAAGAGTATTGATTAAGAATGTCGCAAAGCCATTGATCGAGTTTTGCAACTGTTTTTGACAACTCTGCTTTAAAGTGATGACTTTATCTGATATATACCATCTACAAGAGTGCATTACCCTTACATTGTGCCATCTTGAGAAGATTTTCCCACCATCATTCTTTGACGTAATGATGCATTTGCCCGTACATTTAGATGATGAGGCACGAATCGTTGGTCTGGTAGTATATCGTTGGATGTACCCTGTTAAGAGGTACAAAGTTTATTTTAGATTATCTAGGATATTCACTATTTAATTAGTCATTTAATTATTGAATAACAGTTGATATTTGTTATTAACATAATTGAATATATTATGATTAATTCGGTTTTTACTTACCCTTAAGCATTACGTGCAGCAAAGGAACTTTCCTGAGGGATCTATTGCTGAGGTTTATCTGGCAGAAGAGTGTTTAACATTCTGTAGTCGATATCTAGATGAAAATATTGAAAAAAAAAAATAAAATCGGCCCACAAGGTAGAAGGAAGGCTTTTTGGGAGAAGCATCCAGCATATATCTTGGACACGTTGAGTGGGAACAAGCTCATAGATATGTACTCACGAACTCTTTTTCAGTAGACCCTTTTAGAGAGTAAGTTCAGTAAATTGTTTCCTTCAATCTGTCTTTTAATTACTTTAACAACCTGCCTCTAACCCTGGTACTTTCACAACAAAAAAATCACTTGAATGAATTAAAACAGAATAATCGTCGCCTTCAGGACTTTGAGCTAATGAAGAAACATAACGACGAATTTCCTGAATAGTTTCGCTGTCACGTAAGTCAGTTGTGTATTTATATATTTATAATCCTAGAGTATCTGCTGCATACATCAATTATTACAATAGTAATCAGATATTTATCAAATGGATGTTTATCAATCTATTGGAAGTCCACGTATAAAGGATGATTTGCTGAAATTGAGCAAAGGACCAAGCCATTGGGCTTTATCTTACAGCCAGAGCTATGCAATAAATGGCTTAAACTTTCACAAAATGCGTTATGGTGCGGGAATAAAAGGCAAAAATAGTGGTGTCATGTTAAGAACATAAACACCTTGTTATGCAACTTCAAACGATCTGTGTCCTATAACTAGAGACGTTGATTATCATGGAAGGGTTATTGATGTCATAGAGTTATGTTATGCTTCTGATCAGAAATTTCATATGTCTAAGTGTGAGTGGATCGATATTCTATGGTAAAGAAAGAGAATGAGCTTATGTTTACACTGTTCAATTTCAATCATTTGATGTACAAGAAGGATACCTTTTCTAACGAACCATATATTTTGGCGTCATAAGATGAACAAGTTTGGTATGTGAAAGACCCTATTGAGCCACATTGGAATGTAGTTATTCCTATGACCCCTAGAGATAAATTTTATATTAAAATGGAAGATTTAAGGTCATCATGGATAGACTGCCCACAAGCTTATCCATATTATGAGCAAGAATTGGATGACGATGACATTTTACTTGCACCGGATGTTTTGTGTGATGCTGGGGATAGGCCGACAGTGAGAATGATCGTGATGTTCCTAACTCTAAAGATCTTGACGAGGATGAGGAGGAAGATTTAGATGATGTGGATGGTGCAGAATTCGAAGAAATAGAAGGCGAAGATGAAGACAAAGGTTTGGATGAGGAGAAGGATGATAGAGAGTATGATTGTGCTTGACGACGACAAGGAAGATTAATTTTTAAACTTAATTAATATTGTCAAGTTTGCTTTATGGTTGCCATTGCTTTGGTCATTGGAATATTTTTGTTATATAATTATTTCTAATTTCTTATACAATGTGCATGTGTATGCTTTTTTTCACTTATATTTGTTATGTATTACTTTGGTTATTCACCATGTTGCGCTTAAGTATGTACACGAACGTTTAGGTTAAATGAGGAAACCAAATTCCAGGTGCGATGAACTTATGGAGAACCCGTCTTCTGCCAGCACTTACCATGGGAAATTGATGTGTGATGACGAGGGCCTGATGGAACCTGCAGTTGAACAACCTGCACGTACAAAAGGACCATCCTCATAAACAGATGAAGGCCAAATCAAGCAAACTCACGCTCAAGAGCAGCATCTTTGAGCACACCAGATAGCCAGCTTGCACCACAATCTATACCATCATCTCATGCGTTTCATGTTCTGACATCCTCATTGATAATTCAATTTCTCTTCCTTGATGTGAAGTATGAACTGTGGATTTTTATATGAAGATTATGAAAGACAATGGTAACATATGTTCAAGGCTCCAAGGCCTTGAAGATTTACGTTTTCATTTGAATTGATTAAGTATGCTTTAAAATCTTGTGTATGCAGGTTTAGCATTGGATCAATTGTTGATTTAATGTGTCTTAAAAATATTCTTGGACTATATATATGTGTTTCTAACACTCATAGGTTTCACAGCTTTATTGAATCAAGGATTGAAAAGCTTTAAGCTTGCAACTGTAAAGAATGTCACAGAGCGCAAAGTCCTTAAGATTTGCCTTGAGCTGCTGACAGTCTTATTTAGTTTAACTGTTTCTTCCTTGCAGGATGCTATATGTGGAATTGTTATTGGTTAAGAACTTGATAAAAGTCTTAATCTTAATTTTATTATTATCTTTTACATATTACTGATCTGGTTTTTATCTAGTCATCAAATTTGTGGGCCTAAGTTATTGCAGAAACTGTTATGGCAAACAGTCTGTAAGTTGTTGATATATTTTCTGGATTTTGTTTGACCTTAAAATCAAGTTTGTTGGAGGGTTTTTCGTCATTCAAACCCCTCACAAAAAACTCTAATGGCTATCCATTCACAGATTTCGAAAGAAGCATGTTCGGGAGAGGATTTTTAGGGAGGCAGTTCCTAAAATCTCTCATTCAGTTACTCCAACTTGTTATAAAATTCAGTTTTAATTTCAAATAAGACAACAAACTTGAAGAGGACTTATCATTTAAAAAGGATTATTGTTCACTGTCATGGAGATCATACAATCAACTCTTCAATCAAATCAAGCTCTCAACAATGCTGAACAAGGAGATCAATCATAAGAAATCTGAAGAACACATCCAAGCTTCACTGCTTATTTCGTTTATGTGTTATTCAATACTTGTACTTAATTTGTGTTATCATTCTGATTTCTTAAACCTCGCAAACTTAGAAGTTTAGATGTTCAAATGAACAACAAGAGGTTCTTATTGTTTCAACAGATTGTACTTGTTACTAGATAGGTTGGAACCACAAATTGTTTAGGTGTACGGCAAGTCACTTTGGCTTGAGATCTAGGGAAAACATTGGTTGTTTGATGAGAAGTGTTTTCCAAATCCTGGAGTGATTATATCCCTCACGCAGAGATTAGGTCCAATTGTGACTGAACTCTATAAAATCCTTGTGCTCCTTACTATGCGGCATTGTTCATTTCCACTGCAAACTATCTAGCTCAAAACAGGTTGTTCAAAGTTTTAAAGTACTTTACAGCTCAAGGCCTTGAAGCTTTCACTAGTTCTTAGGAAGCTTCTGTCTTTTATCAAAACTTCTCCAAGGCCTTGAGATTCATCTAGTGGTTTATTATATTTCTTTAAATGACTAAGTTTTAGCAAAAGTTTCCATACTCTATTTAACCCGCCCCCCCTTCTAGAGTATTTGATCATGTGTTTTATTCATACATTACAAATTTTCAATTGGTATCAACGATTGAGTCACTTAACAAGATCGAACAATCTTGTGACAATGAGTAATGTAGGTGATGGTTGATTCTCACAAAGAAGGGCAGCCAATAGACCTCCATTGTTCTGTGGTGACAATTTCATGCATTGGAAGGCATTAATGAAGATTTTCATCATAGATCAAGACATGGTAATGTGGTCTATTACTCTTGATGGCCCTCATGTGTATTACACCACTACTGATGGGATTAGAACCATCAAAACTGAAGAGGAATTTTCAGTTACAGAGCTGGGAAAGGTATCCAAAAATTACAAAGCCATGAACCTGTTATATTTTGTTCTTAGTGCAGATGATTTCAATTGAGTTTCAAACTGCAAAAGTGCCAAGGAGGTTTGGGACGAGTTGGTTGTAACCTATGAAGGAACCAGTCAAGTTAAGAAAACTAAGATCAACATTCTTCTGAGGAAATATAAGTTATTCAAGATGAACTTAGATGAATGTATAAAGGATATGTTCAAAATATTCACCGATGTAGTGAACAATCTGGAATCCTTGGGAAAGATTTTCTCAAATGAAGAGAAAGTCAAAAAGATTTTGAGAAGTTTTTCCAAATCTAGGTGGGAGCCAAAGACAATAGCTATTGAGGAAGCTCAGGACCTAAGTCTTCTTGACCTAGATGATCTAAAAGAAAGCTGCTCACTCATGAAATATCTATGAAGGAGGTAGATGGTGACATGAGTGACAACATCAAGAACCTGACACTCAAGGAAAAAGACAATGAAAAATCCCAAAGCCTTGATAAGAATGATGATGATGATGATGATGATGATGATGATGAGGCTTTAGCCTTGATTTCTAAAGCTTTGGCAAGAATCTTGAAAAAGAAAAAGAATTTTGGAAACAAGGACTACAGTAAGGACAATTTCAGATCCTCAAGCAACAAGGATCACAAAGTTAAGTCTTCTTCACAATCACATAAACTTAAAGTGACTAATTTATTTGAATGTGGTGATGCAGATCATTTAGTAAGGGACTGTCCTCAAAATAAGAAAAACAGGAACATTCAAAAGAAAGAAAGTGACAGTAGGAGGAAGAAAGCTATGGTTCCTTCATGGAGTGATTCTAATTTCTCATCTGACTCAAAGTCAGATGAAGAAAAATTAAACCTTTGCTTAATGGCTGAGCATGAAGAAGAAAAGAGCTCAGGCAAGCACATTGTAGCGATGGTAAAAAAACTTGCTAGTGCTTCCGATGTACTTCCTGAAATTCTCAAAAGTTGGTTATTGAATGAGGAAAGTTATAGAAATGAGATTGATTCTTTAAAATTCAAGGTCCATAAGCAAGCAAAGGAAAACTTTGATTTGATTTTTCAGAACAAATGTCTTGAAGCTACTAAACTAAAAATTGACAGTGACTTCAAAGCCTTGGAAAGTAGGTTCAAAGCTTTGAAGGCACAAGTCAAGGAAGTTGTTGATCAAAGCTCTCTTTCAACTGATAAGTATGTTAATCTAAAGAATCGTTTAGATGATTTAGAGCAACAAAAAACTTCATTGACAGAGAAGCTTTAGGAATCTAAAAAGATTTTATCAACCTTTGTTGGCTCATAACACAATCTCAATCTCATGCTTGGAGGAAATCTGTAGTCTATGCATAAAAGTGGAATTGACTATAATCCAAATTTTCCAAAGAAACCCAAACTACTTTTATGAAATCTGGAAGCACATATTCTCCAAAATGTCATTACTGTAGAAAAATTGTTCATGTAAGATTAACTTGCCCCTTTAGAAGATCAGATCCTCACATTTGAGGAACACTTATCCTTATCAGCTTAAGGGACAAGCTAAACAGATTTGGGTTTCTAATGGAATAAGAAAACCAAACATGGTTGATTCTGAGTATGACTCAAAATTCTACACATGGTCTAATAGCTTGTTGAGGCATTGATTTACTTGCTGCAGGATGTCACCAAGGCCTTGAAGGATAAAAAATGGATCTTGGATAGTGGTTGTTCCAGACATATGATTGGAAAGAAATATTTGTTACATGAACTTAAAGAGCAATATGGAGGAACAATTACACTTGATGACAAAGCCAAACGCAAAATAATTGGTATCTGTTGTATTGGTAATGGTTCTACTAATCCTATTTTAGATGTTTATCTTGTTGATGGTCTTAAGTACAATCTGCTTAGTATAAAGCTATGTGATAGAGGTAATAAAGTCATTTTTGACACGGAAAAATGTGTTGTGCAAAATGAGAAATATGAAAGTTACATACTCACTGCTCCTAGATCATATAATAAATATGCTTTGAGTATTAATCAAGTTGCAGCTAAAAAGATAAAATGTCTCAAGGCCTTGAAGGAAGACTCAAAACTCTGGCACAAAAAGCTTGGGCATATAAGAATGTATTCTATGAACAAACTCATCTCAAAAGACTTGGTAAGAGGATTACCAACCTTGAAATTTAAAGATGATGAGATTTGCAAGGCTTGCACTCAAGGTAAACAGACAAAAAGTTCCTTCAAGCCAAAGAACTTTATAACTACTTCTAGACCTTAAGAACTGATGAATATGGACTTGTGTGTTCCTATGAGAGTTCAAACTCCAAGAGGTAAGAGATATATGCTTGTTGTGGTAGATGATTATTGTAGATTTACTTGGGTTATGTTCATTAGAGGCAAAACTGAAGCTTTACCATCATTCTCAAAGCTTTGCAAAGATCTTCAAACTTTGAAAAACTTGTCTTTTGCATCTATTAGAAGTGATCATGGTAGGGAATTTAATCAGCTTAATTTTGATTTATTTTGTGCAAAGAAAGGCATTTCACACAATTTCTTTGCACCTAGAACTCCTCAGCTGAATGGAGTTGTTAAGAGTAAGAATAGGACACTTGAAGATATGTCTACAACCATGCTACTTGAAAGTAATTTGCCAAAATATTTGTGCGCAAAATCTGTTAACACTGCCAATTACGTGCTCAATAGACGCTTGATTAGACCTATTTTGAAGAAAAATCCATATGAATTGTTTAAAGGCAGGAAGCATAGTGTTTCGTATTTCAAACATTTTGGTTGTATTTGCTATGTGTATAATAATGGTAAAGATAATGTTGGCAAGTTTGATGCCAGAAGTGATGAAGGTGTATTTCTTAGTTATTCTCAAACTAGCAAGGCTTATAGACTTTTCAATAAGGAAACCCAAAGTTCACCATTCAAATATCTTAACATTCCCTCACGTGTCTTAAACCCAATGTTTCTAATGGTCGAAATTCGATTCTCTACCTCAGAGTTTTTATAAGAGTCTCGTACCCTAGCAACATTACCATTGAGCGAATGATCACTCCATGTGGCTATTTTTTTGAGCCGTTTGGTCTTGTCCAATATTCCTAGCATATATTGTAGTGGACTATCAGTCATATTCCTATGCCATCCCTTATTGTACTATTGTTTCGCCCTATCACGATTTCAGGGATTCGAGTGGATTATCTCATAAAATGCACAATTATTAGTCTATATGTCATGAGTATTCCATATAAAGTATAATCTATTACACAAGGATCGGAACCTGTAACATCTAATTATTCTCAGTGATACACATGTAGCTCCTCTTTTAAAATTAATCAGCATATTACCCGTAATCCAGAATCTAGTCTCCACACTTCATAATTTGTATTCTCCATATTGGGAGTAACACTTGTCATTGATACTCATATAATTCGCCCCCTCATATAGAACATGATTCATAATCAAGAATCTAATTCGGGTAATCCATACTTCTCATTGTCTATCATAGGGATAACATTCGTCAGTTAATCTATCAATAATGAATTCCTCAAATCAAACTGAATATTAACATCAAAGGATGAGGGTGGGTGGGACAATAAGTCTGATACTTAGGCTACCCGTATCCCGATCGGCTTTTTCAAATTTTAGATTTTCTTACCCTAAATTCATTTTATATGACCCTACGGGTTTTAATTCCCGTGTGGATTGCCCGCTCTAATACCACCTGTAACACCCCACGTTTCCCAAGCTTTCCGTTCTGGACCGGAGAGACTAGGAGGGTGCTACTCAAAATGAAGCGGCGGAAATCAAGAACAACATATACGATAATTATATATATATATATTACAAACTTAGAATTTGTATCAAACGTGACATCTTACATACTATTACACAATGTGAGATTAGACTAAGAGTTTGACTTATTAATAATACTACCATACACTACATGATTCCGCGAATCCCCTTATGCCGAGCTCCGTTCACCTAGACCTGTGGGGGAATGAAACAAGACCGCAGTTTTTCCAAAAGTCAGCAAGAAATGCTGAGTAAGCAACACCCAAACGTGTAAACAGATGAAGAAGCATCTTTTCTTTCACAATAATCAGGAGTAAACAGGAATAAGTACGAATCATCAACAAAGTGATATTTTCATAGAATCAAGTACGAGCTACTTCTGGCAAGTAAAAATCCTTTAAATTTATGCCTTGTGTCTCAAACTTCTTCTTATAACTCAAAGGGGAGCATTACACCCAAACGATTCCTTCTTGTAAAAAATATGTTTCCTCAGAGAACTTCCTTACTATCTTGTTGATACAGGGATGATCTATTCTACTGTAGCATCCAAGACCATAATTGTCGACACCCCCCTAAGGCTCACCCGGCCAGAGAGGTAAGTACAAGGAGCGCCCGGCAGGTTGCGACCGGGTTACAAAATATATAAGTAGCCAAAACTATCGCCCGCACAGCTCTTTTCACTTTACGTTACTACGTATTATTTACTTTTCGTGTAAGAGTTTCAAAAATCATTTATCGACAAGCAAAGCAAGCTTTCAAATAAGACATAAAGAAAATATTCATTTTGAGACGAGATGTAATAAAATCATAGTTTCGACACGCAATAAGATAAGGCTCTAGGCTTGGCATGTTTACTCACCTCTAGTAGCAACAGCAACTATCAATAAATAGCTCCTACAGGTAGACGTAGCCTTCGTCTACGAACTCGTTGCCTACAAATAATAATTCCTAATCAATCACCAATTTCTACTACCATGTACGATGCAGGTATGCAATGAATGTCCTCTTTATTGGGTGAAACATCTTATTCAATTTTCAAGACAACCCCAAAATCCTTACTATATGTATTAAATTAAATTTCAAGAAAATTATAAGAGATGTGATTTTATTTCCCTATGAACAAAGTGACAATTTATAATATTATTGTTAAATATTTTTATATAGAAAAACTCTTATTCAATTGGGCACACCATTAACCATAAACCCCTATAATTATGAGTATTGGGACTAAACAATAACATTTCACGAAATGATTTAATTTAATCTGATAAATAGCATAATTATTTCTTATTTAGAAAATTTCTAAAACAATACTTCTTCATAAACTTTCCCTTAAAAATGACTTAAGCTATTTAGTTGTGACCAATTTTCAAGTTATAAAAACATAATCTTGTAACTTATATTACTACAGTAGTTGTACATATTTATTTAAACCAACCATGTATTACTTGGTAACTAAATATTTCATTCACCAAATATTTGTAAAGTTGTAAATAAAAAGATCATACTTATAAAATATTCTCACATCAAATGATTCTACAAAAATATGCATTTATATATGTGTGTGCATATATACACATATTATACAAGAAATTATAAAGTGCCAATTTTTAATTAAATATTAATTTATTTATCAAATCAGATTGTGTATACTACAACAAGATCCCAGAGCTTTTATAAATTGAAACTTTTAGTTAACCTCAACAATTTGGTTTGGTTAAGAAATGACACTTTGTACCCCTAAATAGTATGTAACTATATATATGTATATGTACATATTCAAAAATAGAATATTTAGGCAACTTATATGAAAATAAGTGATTTATAATTAGTAATAAAACATTAGTTAACAACCCGGTGACAAAATCTAAAATATCATATCTTTTAGTCGATAAAACTGATATTAAAATACACTTACCTCCCCTATGTTTTTGGGAAAATACATTCAACTCTCCCATAAGCTATTTAGATAAATGAGGATGATGTACTTATGCCCTTAGATAAAATACACCTGGCTCCCCTTAAGTTGTTCTAACATTGTTTTAGCCCCCTTCCTACTAACTAACATCCCTTTAGGTGGAAGTCACATGCGACCCCCAGTTTTAATGAAATAACACTTTTTAACCCCCCATCTACAACATCATGTTCTTCATCTTCTTCTTCAAATCCCAAACATTAATCTCCACAACAATGCATACCCATGTCATTTTGATGTCACATAATTCTAATTCAAGTCTAAATAAAGTGATTCAAGCCAAAAATTAATAGATTATGTTACCGATTGACCGAGAGAACGTTCGCCGAAGTTTCCGGTTGAAACCCGCCGGAAAATATGGAGTCTGGCGGCTTGGGGTTGCTGCAAACGACCTCTTGGGTCTGTTCGAACCTCAAGGAAGGTGGGGGAGTGCCGGAAGTTGAAGGAAGAGAGGCGGAGGAGGCGCGGTGGCCTGGCCCCGTCGGGTCGGGCTCTCGGGTCTGATGGGCGGTGGCCTTTGGCCGCTCCTGCTTCTTTTGTCTCTAATTCGGACAAACAGAGAGTGATGGAGAGACAGAAAGAGGTAGGTGGGTGGTTTTGGGGTTTTGTTTTCCCGGTTGGGTTTGTCGGCAATGATGGAGGAGGTGGTGGGGGTGTCGGTGTCGGCAGTGGAGATGGTGGTGGTGCCGAAGGTGGTCATGGTGTTGTGATGAAGATGAGGATGGTGGTATTGTGGGTATTGTTTTCGTTGGGTTTGTGAGAGTGGTAGAATAGAGGTAGGGGAGAGATAGAGGCAAAGGATTAGGGAAGGATATGTGGAGGCATGGTGGTGATGGTGGTATTGCGGAAGGTGGAGATGGAGGTGGTGTTGTCGTGGTGTTTGTTTGGTGATGAAGGGGATGGTGATTGTGGGTGTGTGGGTGTTCGGGTGAGACAAGAAGAGAGGAGGTGGAGGTGTATTGGTGAGGAAAGATGGAGGAGGAGGAGTATTAATTTATAGAGTAATTGGAGGAGGAAGGGGGATGAATTTGGTTTGTAGGTGTAGGGAGTTAGAGGTGTAGGGAGGGAGAGTTGTGAGAGAGAAGGATGGTGATGGAGGAAGGAAGAGGAAGATGATTAATTTAATAGGGGAGTAGGAGGAGGGATGGATATGTGTGAGGGAGGAGGGAGTTGTCTGCCTGTGAAGAAAAAGAGAGCCAAAGAGAGAGAGAGAGAGAGAGAGAGAGAGAGAGAGAGAAAGAGAGAAATAAGAGAAGAGGGGAGAAAAATCAATAAACAAATAAAAATACGGGTGTAGATAGTGCTTTCTACACAGACAGATCTTAGCCACGTAACGATCATCCAGCACACCTAGCTGTGCTCCATATACACTGGATCACCACCCGAGCTGATCCACGTGGGGGCTGCGAGACAGGGCCCTCGCATACCACCAAACGGGACTTGTAGGGACTTAGTGCTTTGGAGGCTAGAGTAAGTCCTGTCGCGCGCGAGCGACAACCAAGCCCGCGCGCGACACTTAGTAACTGCTTTGATAGGTTTACGGCACGAGCTCCATAAACCTGGTCAACCTCATGACAGTCCCGGTATACGCGGACGAAATGTGTAACAGTTCCTATATACGCGGATGAACGTGCCGTTGTTGTTAAGCTAATTAAGCCGCCATTAATGGGTGCATTAACCCACTACAATAGTCACATTCTCCGTTATATATAGGATCGTTAACCCTTCCTTAAAAAAGACGAATCACCTGAACTACGCGGAAGCTCTTCCCAAATCCTGTCTCTCTCTCTCACACAGTTACCATTGTCTTACTCTCTCCCTACACACACCCTACTCTTTCCGTGTTCTTTCTATCCCCTGTCTTGGTGTATATTGAATCCTCCTCAAAGTATTCTCTCGTACACATTTGGTGAACCCGACGTGAATCTTACCACTGCAAGATACCATGTCTCACGAAGACGACGTCAGCAACAGATCTCCCTCCACGGAAACAACCTCGAGAGAGGAGACCCGTCACGCTTCTGCAGCCGCCAGCGGAACTCCGACTTTGGAGACTTTAAACGCCACTATTCAGAATCAGGGGAAGGCACTCCATGCTCAATCCGCACAGATGGATCGGATAATGGCCATCCTAGGAACCCTCGCTTCTATCTCTCAGGGAGGAGGAACCTCTACCACCCAGGGAACTGGAGTGGTACCTACACCGCCTAACCCTAATTCGCAAACTCCACCAGCAATGGTGCAATTACCCTCTGTCCAGAGGCAAACGGCCCAAATACCGTCCCTTACCACACATATTCTCCACCCACCAACCGTGCCACCCAACATCACTTCACAGTACTCCTTGCCTCCTCCGCCGACACTACTAGGAAACGCGGCTTACACCCCTAGCCCGACCGCAGCATATGTGTCTCCGCCAGCTACAACCCTTCCTCCTACTACTGGGGGGAGTGCACCGGAATGTATGACATCGCTGCAGCGATGCATAGAGACCTTCCTGGCAAATCAACCTTTTGCAGACACCGTTATTCCGAAAGTCGACAAAGAACCGCCTATCCCACGCGAGATCTATCTGATTCCCAACCCCGCAGGGTATAAGGCTCCTAAGTGGGACAAGTTAGAATATGTCAACGGGAATGCCCACGAGCATGTCATGCGTTTTATCGACGTAATGGGACCGTATGGGGCCGATCCCAAGTTGGTGATGCGCGAGTTCCCGAAATCTTTGGGAAATGTGGCCTACAAATGGTAAAGAATGCTGGAGGCTGGATCTGTCAAAACTTGGTACGACATGGTTCAGAGGTTCTACACGAAATTCTTCCAGGTGGAGGAGAAGGTTACAATGATTCATCTCTCTCGTATGTATAAGAAGCGCGACGAGGATGGAGTCACCTTCATCAAGAAATTCAGAGCCAAATCATTGGAGTGCAGAGATGAAGTGCTTGAGGGCAGACTCGTGGAGATATGTCTTCAAGGCATGTGAGATGAGTACAAAGGAATGCTAATCAACCTGCAAACTCCTACTTTCAAGATTGGAAGGTTTAGTTATAAGAGGGGGCGCGAAGCTGAGGTCAATACAGTTTCGCCACACAAGCAGCCCAGGGTTAGAAACTCAGATGCGCCGCCTCTACCATGCTCGATCGAGGAAGTGATTGACTTATGAAAACAGTGGCGTAAGATGGATTTCTTCCTCCGATCGAAAGGATACCCTCTAAGGAGATGATGAGGGACCCGAAGTGGTGCGAATTCCACGGGAAAATTATGCACCCCACAGCTGACTGCAAGAAACTTAGGCACATGGTGAGCCGAAAAATGAAGGAAGGCGAGTTGATTGTCAACGACCAGAGGCAGGACGCGCAAAAAAATCCGCTGCAAGCTCATGCGGAGCAAGATCCGAAAGGCAAAGAGGTAGCCATGATTGCGATTATGGATCTTGAAGAGATTGCGGAAGACGGTATGCCTATCATTGTTGAAATTCACAATGATGAGGACTACAGCATAGAAACGGAGGATGAGTTTGCAGATCGAATAAAGGGGTCGCACGGGTTCAGCAAGTTCTTCGATGAAATGAACTTTTCGAAGAAATGCCGGAAAGAGATGACAAAGGCAATTCTAAGGGTAGCAGAAGACTCCGAGGAAGACATTGTGGTCTCCAACGGAAAAGTTAAGGGCGTCTCGCTCTACAGAAAAGGTTATGACTTTCTCCGCAAGTGACAAGAAGACGGACTCGAGCCACCAGAAGCCCTTATACGTGACGGCGGTGATTAATGACGTCGAATTCAAAAGGGAATTTGTTGATGGAGGAGCACCCGTCAACGTGGTCTCGCTCAACACCTTAAAGTTGGCAGGAATCCCGGAGAAGATAATTGTCAAACGTCCGTCCCCGCTAATGGGATTGGGGAAGTGACTCTAGTTTGACGATAGGATGGATTCGTCTGGGCATCTTGATAGGGAAAATCAAGTGTTCAGCCAAATTCTACATCATTGATGTGAATACTACGTATCACATGATAATAGGGTGAGCTTGGATCCATCGTTTCAACGCGGTCCCCTCAACAGCTCACCAGGTGATGAAGGCGATTTGGAATGACAGAGTAGTGGAGATACCGGCTTCGGTAAACCCCTTCAATCTAAATGAGGCGCACCTCACTGAAGTGGTATGGTTTACTAAGATGGCGGACGAGCAAACGCCAGGGCCATTCAACCCGACTCCTTTGCCTTGATGGAAAGACATCAAGGATCAGTCGCCAGCAGGAGTAATGGTGACGAGGGAGGATGCCAAGGAAAAGTTTTCCGCACGCGAAGAGGCACCGCAGGTCGCCTACCAAAGGAAGAACGTGTACACTTTGAAAAGAGTGGTAAAACATGATCTTGCGGGAAAAGAGATAGAAAGATTCTACTCGAACGCAAAGAAATGTTACCGCATATGAAGGTGCGCGGGGGTACCCCCATTCGAGTATGGGGATATCGCTAGACAAATCAGTCAAATCGAGCGTGCCACGGAGGTAGACGAGCCAACATCGGAGGCTTTAGAGGACAAGCTGAAAGAAGCACCTGAATGCATGGAGGATAAACCAAAACCCCAAAAGCAGGAACTGAAAGAAGTATTCCTGAGACCAGGCGAAGATAAGAAGAGGCCCGTTTTTCTAAGAGCAGACCTCACAAGCGATGAGGAAGCAAGATTGCTGCAACTGCTGACTGGATACAAGGATGTGCTTGCATGGGAATATGATGAGATGCCCGGGTTGGATTCGAGGGTGACCATGCACAGACTAGATGTTATCCCGGGGTATAAACCAGTAAAGCAAAGTGCGAGAAGCTTCATGCCAGAGATAAATGTGAAAATTAAGCAAGAAATCGACAAGCTATTGACTGCCAGGTTTATCGAGCCAAATCATCATCCCACCTGCTTGGCTAACATCGTGCGTGTGGTAAAGAAGAATGGGCAGCTTCGTATTTGCGTCGACTTCAGAGACCTTAACCGCTTTTGCCCCAAGGATGACTTCCCGCTGCCTAACATCGATTTTCTCATTGATTCCACTGCGGGGCACCGGATGTTCATCTTCATGGATGAATTCAGTAGATATAACCAGATAAAAATCGACCTTGAAGATGCACGGAAAACCTCGTTCATTGCACCCGTGGGGGTCTTTAACTACACGATTATGCCTTCTGGACTCAAGAACGCGGGCGCGACTTATCAGCGAGAAATGATGGATCTATTTAATGACATGATGCACCAGGAAGTGGAGCTCTATGTTGACGATCTGGTTTTCAAGTCCAAAGAGGAGGTAGACCATTTAGGGGACCTGCGGAAGGTATTTGAAAGATGCAGGTGTTTCCAGCTGAAGATGAATCCCATGAAGTGTGCATTCGGAGTGACTATGGGGAAGTTCTTAGGATGCGTAATAAATCACCAAGGCATCGAGCCTGATCCCGCAAAAGTATCGGCTATCACTAGCATGACGGCACCACAAAATCAAGGCGCCTTGAAGACATTCCTAGGAAAGTTATCTTACCTGCGAAGATTCATTCCAGCGATTGCAGAAATATTTTTTTGTTTCGGCAATCTCTTCAAAAAGAATGCTGTATATAATTGGACAGAGGAACATGAGGTCGCATTTGGGAAGCTGAAAGATCTATTGACATCGCCAAGGGTAATGATTGCTCCTCAGCTTGGATCGCCGCTTTTGTTTTATCTGACGTTGACGAAGAAATCTATAGGGGCGCTTTTAGCTCAAGAATATGAAGGGCAGGAAAGGCCGATTTATTACATCTCTCGCATAGTACAACCGGCTAAATCAAGGTACACAGACATTGATCGCCATTGTCTTTCTTTGTTCTTTGTGATAGAAAAGTTAAAAAATTACTTCGCCTCGCAAAAAGTTGTGGTGATAACAAAGAGCGACCCCATACGGTACCTTTTGACTCACACCTCTCCCTGCGAAAGGTTGGCAAAGTGGTACATGACCATTTCACAACATGACATCACATGTGCTCGACCACGAGCAATCAAATCGCAAGCAGTGGCAGATATTCTGGCACAGTTCCCAGATAGCAGCTATGAACCCATTATTGAAGAGGAGTTGGAAGGACCTGAGATATATGCAGTCGAGTTACCATATTGGACGCTACATTTTGATGGATCATCAACAAGGAAGGGTGGAGGAATTGGAATTGTTTTGACTAAACCAGATGGGGAAGTCATCCGAATGTCCACGAAACTTTATTTCCCGGTAACCAACAATGAAGCGGAGTATGAGGCTCTCATCGCAGGACATCGTGTAGCCAGGGCACTGGAAGTAAGCAATCTGACGGTTATGGGGGATTCTAAGTTAATCGTCAAACTAGCCTCAGGCGAGTACGAATTGAAAGAGGTAAATCTGTTACCCTATCAGACTTTGGTGCAAAAGCTGGTACTGCAATTCTGCGATGTCAGGTATGAGCACACGCCTAGAGCTGATAATCGGCATGATGATGCTTTAGCCACTCTCGGATCTAAAGTTAGTGCAGACAAATGCCCTGCGAAATCTCAATCGAAGTTCGTTCGTCACCGGCATTGATAGAGGACGCATGCGAGGATGAGTCCATGGATGAGGAAGACTGGAGAAAACCAATACTACGTGCAATTGCCGAGGGAACAAGCAAAGAAAACTGGGCATCCACAAAGGGGTACTGCATACATGACAACGCCCTTTACTAAAAAGGTCCGGGAGGAATACTCATGCGATGCGTCTCGCAGCAAGAGGGGCAAGCGTTATTGGAAAAGATTCACCAGCATACCTGCGGGGAAGGTGAGGTTTCGATTTATCGAAAGGCCCAACGATACGGGATTCATTTGCCGGACATGACCACGGCTGCTGCAATAATTCAAGGAAATTTTGAAATTTGGGCATTGATCAAGGACTCTTTAACAATCACTTTAGTTGATAACGACGCGGACTCGAGAAAGCCACTCTTTGATTTTCTCACGGAAGGAATCGAGCCCGAGCAAAGAAAGAAAGCCGAGAAACTTAAAAGAAAGGTGGCTCGATATGTGGTGCAGGAAAACATATTCTGGCGGAGGGTTCATGAAGGTAATCTACTCCAATGCCTAGATAGCCAAGAAGCGCAAGAGGTGATGGATTTATCTCACCAAGTAGAGCATCAAGGGGGTGCAAAAATATGCAGACAGCTTCTCACAGTTGGTTATTTTTGGCCGACAATGGAGGCAGATTGCTGGACCAAGGTAAAGAGATGTTAGGAATGCCAATTTAAGGGCAACCTCGTACATGCTCCCGCCGTAGATCTACATGAGTTGGGAACGCCATGGCCGTTCCACACTTAGGCTCTAGATTTTGTTGGCCCCATTTGACCGGCCTCGCATGGGAACCAATTTATCTTAATCGCGACCGAGTTGTTTACTAAGTGGGTGGAGGCAGTAACGCTTAAGACAGCCAATGCGCTCGCAGTGGTCAACTTTGTTCAAGAAAACATCTTATACAGGTTTGGAATCCCAAACACAATCCTTTCGGATAATGGCACCCCCTTTGTAAATCGCCAGGTGGCCGCGAAACTAGCGGAATACAACATAAGGCAGGTCTATTCAACTCCTTACTATCTAAAAGGGAATGGTCAAGCAGAAGCAACCAATAAGACACTGTTAAGAATTTTGAGTAAGATGGTCGCAGATGAACCCAAAAAGTGGGCCAATTCTTTAAATATAGCATTATGGGCATATCGAACTTCGCCGAGGACTCCCACGGGAGTCTCCCTGTTCCTTCTATGTTATGGGGCTGAAGCCGTTGTACCGGCGGAAGTAAAATTTAACTCTGCGAGATTAGCCTTTCATCCATCGTATGACTATCAACGTGATCACGACTTGATTCTGTTGGAAGAGAAGCGCGAACAGGTTAAGCGAGCCAACAAAAGGTACAAAGAGAGGATTGCTCGTGCTTACAATAAAACAGTTCAACACCGAGACTTTGCGGTTGGGACTTGGTCTTACGAGCTTCTGATCATTGCATGCGGGAAGCAGCTCATTGAAAGTTCGTAGCTAATTCAGAAGGACCGTTAGAGGTTAAAGAAGTTATTGACAGTGGTTACTGCACCATACAGAGGCTTCATGGAACTGCCACAACCTCAAGCCCGATCAATATGCGTTGGATTAAAAAGTATTATCCTTAACCTCTCTCTTTATATTTGATTCATATGGCTGTTGGATTGTATGTTCAGTACTTCAACGAATTTATGCGTTGTTTCCTCCCATATGAGGAACTTGTAGTCATACCTCTCCCATACGAGGGTACTTTTAATAAAAGAATTCTCCCATAAGAGAAGAATCTTATTATCTCAGCTGTCTTTTTTTATCATATTATCTGCTTGCTTACAACAAAAGCCAATCTGCCTAGATAGCAGCCATAATATACGATCCCATGCGATCGAAAGCCTATCTGCCGAGATAGCAGCAATGTTGAAATACGATTTTAAGTGATCTAAAAGCCTATCTGCCTAGATAGCAGCCATAATATACGATCTCATGCGATCGAAAGCCTACCTGCTGAGATAGCAGCAATGTTGAAATACGATCTTAAGTGATCTAAAAGCCTATCTGCCTAGATAGCAGCCATTATATGCGATCCCATCTGATCCAAAGCCTATCCGCCGAGATAGCAGAAATATTATATCATGATCTTAACTAATTTGTGAGCCTATCTGCTTAGATAGCAAGCCATAGCGACAACGTCTCATGCGATGCAAGAATATAAGATTGAGATAAGGAATCATTCAGGCAACATCCTAATGCAAAACGCGAAGGAAACAGAACTTGTTTCGTCGTATAGCAAACACACATGCGATATTACAAATCGTTGTATCAAACATGAACAACAAATACTAAAGTGTGTTTCATTAACAGTCAAAATGACTTACAATTTATATGTCTGGATAGCAGCTTACAAGCGAAAGCTCATACTAAGGAAAATTCTTACTATAAAATCAACGGCCAACAAATTCTAACAAAAGCTATGTGACGCTATCGTCGAGGTCCTAGATCTGACTAGGGCTCTTGATTGGTCTTCTGCCCAAGAGATGAGCTAGATGAACCTCATGTTCTGGCTGATGCGGACGTGAAGAACAAGTGGAGAACAGCTCCTGGGGCAGGAAGCTTATTGTGCAGAGGGACGAGCGCTATGGCTCGTCACGCAATGGTGGCAAATAGTTCTCCTCCAGGAAATCTAGAGGAGAAACACACCATTCATTACGATTCGGTAAAAAGGTCGGTGTCGAACTGCGCCTCGTCGGAAGGCAGCCGAAGATACGACCTGCAAACATAATAGACGAAGAATAATCTTTGTAGAAGCATGATGTATTATGTACATCTTCTTCAAAGTTATCATGAAGATCAGTAAGCTTTATAAAGAAGAAATTGGGAGCTATTTCTATGGCACAAGGCACAAACTCAGGTTTCACAACCTGAAATTGCCACGAATCAACAAAGGACAAGCATTGATGCCAGCAGTCGTAAGGACTCATGGTAAGCCACATTTTGGGATGAAGGACCCAAGCAGCAAGAGGCAGGGTTTATATAGACTCCATAAGGGACTCTTTAGTTCCCTGGCTGAGTAAGCAAAGCTTGGTAAACGGGTAAGAATCAATTACTTACGTTTCAAAAGAGGTAAAATTCAATTACCCTACTAAAGGCTATGGCGATTCGGTGGCACGCCCTAATTAATGAGGGAAGGTCATAATAAGGATGGGTTTCCCAAGGAAATCGTGCTTATCTAATAAATCATTAGCGCGAAAATCAAGACAAACACGTCACCATGTGACGTCATAATTGATACGCATCAAGATACGAGTGCAAAATCTTCAAAGGTGCAAAATGGGACATGAAGTTTCAAATAAAAAAATGGGGGAGAAGCACTAGCATTACAATGATATTTTGTTTCTAAAACAAATATTTTTGTTTCTAAAACAAATCCTTGATCAAAGGATCTTCTGGAGAGAACGAGAGCGATGCCTCTCTTGCTTGGTCCACTTCTCGTTTCAACTGTTCGTACTTGGCATTCATCGAATGGAAGAGGTTCACAGCTTCTTTAGCCTTCTGCCTTTGTTCCTCTAACTTCCGTCTTTCAGATGCAAGGTTGTGGTACCCGCGTTTCAAACTCACAGATGCGAGAATTTGGGTGATTCGGTTGAGAAGATACCCAAAGCCTAGCTTGCCTTGAACTTTAGCCTGAAGCCCCTTGCATGTTCTATAAAGCAGCCGTGCACTATTAGGAGAAATGGTCGCAGAGGTGGCCACAGACAGTTGCTCCAGAATCCAGATGGCTTCGGTCAAGAAAAGTCTCTTGTCATAAGGCTCTATCTCCAGAGATTTTGCGAATGACTAGGGGAATGAGAGGCGCATCTGAATCCGCGTCAGGTTGCTTCATTCCTGAAAAAATTGATTCAAGTTTAGAGCATAAAATATTTTAAACAAAGGCGTAGAATGCAAAAAATGGCAACATACAAGTCCCTTCAAGGATCTCACGCAAAGAGGGAATGCGCATTGCTGGAAAAGCCAAAGCATGCCCTTGCGGCATTGCTCGTTTGTCGGTCGCGTGTTCGAGCTCATCATTGTTGGCAGGGGGAGTATAAGTTGCAACAGGTGCGACGGCAGCTCCAACTTGTGAACTCCAAAAACTCCATGCTGGGGAAACCTCTAAAAGCCCTACCACTGTTGAAGAAATGGCAACAGTAGTAGCTGCTGCGCGACTAGGAACTTCTTCGGCAGCGAGAGGCTCTTGTGGATCAGGAGCATTCATTTGAACATCAACATTTGCATGTGATGCTATGTCTTCCTTGACCTGTTCATTTTCATGAACTTCAGCTCCAGCACCCTCTGCTTCCATTTCCTCAACTGCAGCATCAGCATCTTCTTCTCTTAGCACGGTGTCAGCTTCGACATCATCAGATACCTCGATGATGTCCTCCAGAGGCTCTCCTGCATACTCAGTAGCTGCGACAGGCTTCTCAACGTGAGAGCTTTGCTATGGAGCATAAGATGTAGGGAGCTGACTCCTTTGTTCCAGCATATCTTCATCAGCATCACCTGCGATACAAGACAGGAAAATATTGAGGTAACTTGCATTACACAGTGTTATGTTATTTTGATAGATCAAAAGCGAGCACCTCCACACTTAGGTGGGATTGCAGCACCTTCATCATATGTTAAAGATGCGACACCATATCCTACTAAAGTATCCTCATTAAGCACATCTTTAAGGTGAGCATGACCTGGAGGTGCGAAGAAACTCGTTACAATAAGGAGTGGGTCACCAAGCTGGGTTCACAAACATTGTTTGGATAGTAACCTGAGGGTTTGCCACATTTGCTTACTGACCAGCGGCAAATGTCACTTTTTGATAGGCCATGCTTTAACGCACCAATAATTACTTCTTTGTAAGTCACAGCAAGGTTAAAAATCTCACCTTCTTTTTCGCCTGCGATATCCTCAAAGTCCTCTTGAGCTTGTTCCAAAGCAGTCGCATCTGCGTTATCAACATGCTTTTCTTCCAAACTTCTCCTTTTTATGAGCTCGATCTCAACTTCCTCGAGCTTCATCCTTCTCTCTTCGGCTTCAGCGGCCATTCTCTCAGACTCAGCAAGGATATCTTTGTCTATGGTCTCGCTGGAAAGGCCAGAGCGAGAAACCTTGGTCTTTTTCTTCTCCTTGGCCAGGAGGCCGCTGATAGTTTCTGTGTCATCACCCGCGAAAGAACAAACTAATTAGCAAATATTGGAGGAGCTAAAGTATGAAGAAGACAAATTTGTTTGAGATACCTTCCGAGTCTTCTTCTCGTATCTCACCTTTTTCTTCCTCTCTTTCGCTTTCTCCTCTTTCTTCTTCATCGTCTCTTTCTCTCACTTCTCTTCCCTCGTCCTCCTCTTCCTCTTCTTCGTGACCAAAAGGAATAAAAGTCTCTCAGCATGCAACCTTTTCCTTTGTCTTTAGAGGCAAGAGACTTCGCAGGAGAAGGAGTTGGAGCACTTTTAGGAGGGGAGGAGATTGTAATTCCCTTCTACTTTTGCCTCTTGGCCCTTAGGGCAACCTCTGCCTCCGCTACGGGAGTATTGTCTATCAACAAGCTAGCAAACGCATCCATTTCCTCGCGAATCAGAGTCTCTACTTGGGGAGCCATTCCCATTGTTAAAGGAATTTCCTTGCCCTCCCTTTTTGCGGCAACAATAGAGTTGATGAGCGATTTGGAGCGCTCTCCAGATGCGAACCTCCTCAGATAGCACTAAAACAGAAAATGGGGTGTAATTTTCAATGTACCAAGAGAAAGGAGTTCAGCACGCATAAAGGAAATTGTTTTCCTTGGCAAAATCTTCGATGTACTTGATAACATGCGAAGCTCCCTCCCAAACAGCAATCATCTTCTCCCCAAGAATGGTGGATGGGCACAAGTGATTGTCAAGATCAAGCAACGAGTAAAATCCATACTGGGAATCATCCAAGCTGCAATTAGGACGGAATGGAACGGCATTCCTTTTGATCGCAGGAGCTTTTCTAGGCTGAGGAGTCGAGTGCATTTCGAACCTGGCTTGCTGAGTAGCCCAGTAAGAAATCCAAATTCTGGAGAGGCGACCTTCACGGCTAACTGAAGGTTGAACGAAGGGTAAGTTGCTCAGAAAGATTTTTTGGCACTCACTGGTCAGAAGTCCCTTGTAGCAGCCTTTTGCGATCGACTTAGGCCAAATGGAAGGCGCCGCTGCATCAAAACCAAACAGGGGAGAGACGCGAGTTGGGTCAACGTCGACTGTGATCCTTTCATATCTGGGAGTAAGTTCAGAGACATACTCAGCAAGAGCACGAAGGGAACCCCTTAGACACCAGCAGAAGAATTCACGATAGCGCTCATGACCTTCGAGAAGGAGTGTTCTGAATAAGCACCTGATCTAGTGGGGTACAGCTTCGGAAACCATCGCACGTTTTCAATACGCGTGGCATAAGGCCTAGCTGTAAACTCGCTCCGGTCATCGCATATTAGACTCCAGGTGCACTTAGGAAGATTGGTTCTAAACCATCGAGCAACTCTCCCACTTGAAAGTTCATTCTCCGCACCTGGGACACACCACTTGCTGGGTCTAGAAGGAACAGGAGCATAAGAGGGCCATCGCTCAAAAACCCACATGGTAAGGAATGCAATGTTGACATAAGTCAACACATCAAGACAACCGCGAGAGTCTTTGATTGCCACTACCAGCTGGTCCAATCGATGATATAAGGTGCCCAAGACTAGAGGCCCAAGTGCGACTCTCTGGCCGAGGGCCAACTTATCAGCAAGGGGAAGGACATGATAAAAACCCCATCATGAGGATGAACATCAATCGAATACGTCGACAACCAGGCACAGAGGAAGCCACACAAGGTTAGATGGAACACTTTCCCCTCTATATAATTCTTCGCATTTGGATCCTTTCCCAGAAGTTCCTTGGTAATACTACCATTCACATAGTAGCGAAAGAAGTATTTCACCCACTTTCCCCAGCTGTTCTTCGCAGAAGTTTCAACAAGCTGCCATTCAGGAAGAACTTTCGCAGATGTCCAACGAGTAGAGATTTTCTTCACCTCGGATAAGCATTCTTCCATCTGCGCAAATAGAGCAAGCTCTGGATCAGTCTTCAAAGGGCTCAGGAGATCCACATCTCCCATAGGGGAGAGGTCATATAAAATTTGTACATCTTCCAAAGTAGGGGCAGCCTCGAATTCAGCAAAACGGAAGGTGTGGGTCGCAGGTGAATAGCCAGAAAGAAGGTTTAGAAGCATGGATGGATCCAGCTTCACGTCAGCACCCTTCATAGCACGAACTGCGAAATAAATCCCAGCATTGTCTAATGCGATAGCATGGTGGGTCAATACATGGTCAATCCACTCATCCATCAAGTCCAACTTTTGAACAAAGGCCTGGATAGAAATTGCAGTATGAGGGAAGAACCCATTTTCAATCCCTAGCCTAACCACATCATTGGAGTCGATTAACTCTAACATGGCTGCGTTGGTAGGCAGGGTTAGAGTTCTCAATTCTCTGGAGGGGGCAGGAGCCGGTAGATTCTTCACCTTAACCCTAGCATGATAAAAATCCTTTCCACCCAAATAGGGGGCTTTTCTCCAAAAGGTATTTGGAAGATCAGGTATTTCCTCAGGCTCTTTAACGGGTTTAGATCCTTTTTGTCTTGGCCATTCCTGCAGAAAAGCAAGAAAAAAGGGGGGGGGGGAGAAATATACACACTTTCAGTTTAAATTTCAGTTCAGATTCAGGAAGCAATTGTGGTTTGTCAGAAGAAGATGAACAGTTCGGGGTCAGTTCTGGGTTTAGAATCTCAGAATTTCATCATTTGAAATCATCTCAATCTGGTGATTCAATCTTTTTGGGTTTTAGAAGAGCCTCTTTTGCAGTTCTCAATAAATGGCGTATTCCAAATAACTTTGGGTTTACAGATCCAAGACAGTTCAAAGGATATTTAAATACATTGATGGAATTGAGCAAAGCCAACCTTGTTTTGGTGAAGCAAGTTGAAGGAGACGATTGACAAGGAAGAATTGGTGGTTGATTACTTGAATCTGCTCTTAAAGGCTTCCAGATAACATTCACTTTAGAGAGAGAAGTGATGCTTTGCAACAATGGAGGCCATAGAGTATTTATTCAAAAACAATATGGAGTCGTGTCCTTTCAGTAGTCGAATCGCAACCGTCACCGTCGAATCGCGCAATCACTGGACGAGCTGAGGTCACGCCTAAAACCCTAAAAGAACAGACGGCACGACTCTAGGGATTCTAGGTCATAATGGCACGCACGGAGGCTGATTTTGCGTATATTTGAATTGGTGCGTGCCAACGACGCGTGCACTGGTTTCTGCGCATTGAAGTCTATCCGGCTAGGTATCTTCACGCGCAAAAAGGGGGCTAATGTAGATAGTGCTTTCTAGACAGACAGATCTTAGCCACGTGGCGACCATCCAGCACACCTAGCTGTGCTCCATACACACTGGATCGCCAACCGCGCTGATTCACGTGGGGGCTGCGAGATAGCGCCCTCGCATACCACCACACGGGACTTGAAGGGACTTAGTTGTTTGGATGCTAGAGTAAATCCTGTCGCGCGCGAGCGACAACCAAGCCCGCGCGCGACCCTTAGTAACTGCTTTGAGAGGTTTACGACACGAGCTCGATAAACCCTATCAACCTCATAACGGTTACGGTATACGCGGACGAAGTGCGTAACGGTTCTTATATACGCAGACGAACGTGCCGTTGTGGTTAAGCTAATTAAGCCGCCATTAATGGGTGCATTAACCCACTACAACGGTCACATTCTCCGTTATATATAGGATCATTAACCCTTCCTTAAAAAAGACGAATCACCTGAACTACATGGAAGATCTGCCAAAATCCTGTCTTTCTCTCACACATTTACCATTGTCTTACTCTCTCCCTACACACACCCTACTCTTTCCGTGTTCTTTCTATCCCCTGCTCTTGGTGTATATTGAATCCCCCTCAAAGATTTCTCTCGTACACAACGGGTTTTGGGTCGAGTTATAAATAAAATACGGGTACGTATAATTATACGGTATATATATTACCTGGATATACTATTTTACGGGTCGATTTGGATAAATACAAGTTCAAGATTACTATACTATACGAATATACACACAACTATTTATTTAAACTACAATTAGCTCCCCAACCTTTTAATTAAATTAATTATTAATTCCTCTAAACTACAATCACCTCCCCTAAACTTCATTTCAACTAATTTATTACTTCTCAAAACTACAAATATAACCACATTCTTTAATTTAGTTGATTTGTAATTCTTAAAATTACAATAAAGGACCCCACTTAGTTTGATTAATATATAAATTCAATAAACTACAACTACCTCCCTATTCTTCTAGTTAACAACTTTATATCCTTAAAAACTACAATTATAACTATCCAAATTTTGTCCAACTACTTTATAACTTTCTCAAAACTACAATTACAACCCTATTCTTTGATTTAATTAATTCATAACTTCTATATATGACAACTGTACCCCCAAATTTTATGTAAAAATTATCAAATTACCTTCTTGTATAAAATCGGGGTATTACAATGGCCCTTTTGCCGGGGCAATATAAGCAGGCACGCGTCGCCTCACGAGCCGTTGTGTTGGACATGTCCCTACGTTATGTTTTGTCATGATGGTTATCACGGGCCTAAGAAAAACTAATATCATTCATGCAAGTATGTTCTCAGTTACATATGTTACGCTTTTAATTTCTATGAAATAATATTATTCTCAAGTTTATGAAATGATTTAAATCATGTCCATGGAGTAATTTTAGCCTTTCTGTTTTCTGAACCTACGGAGGGACGCAACTGTAAATCAATGAGCTAGTTGAGCTCACCCTTTTGGGACTTTATTTTTTTCAGGTAATAAAGATACCGAGAATGCCCAAGAGTGAATATCTTGCATGATGCGTGGCTGCCTTATTTTTGAGACCTAAGTTATGTCGTCTAGAATATGTATGAACTTGTTTGAATGTGTAAGCTAAGTTAGCATGTTTTTTTTTGGACTAAGAAGACTTATTACCAAGTTTGGCTATGTATAAAGTGGGACTATGTATGTATGACTCATGGATTTGGTTTGTTGTTATCCCTCCCTACCCCCTGAATTATGCTCTGTCATGCGACAAGTCGAGCGGGCTAAATAATCTTTTATTTACAAGTACAAGTTTTGGAACTATTCATCCAAAAAAAATAGTTATTTTATCTCACATATCAATTTTCTCATTTTTATCCTTGAAGACACCTAAACGTTTTCTTGGATACGCTCCCGCTAACGAAAAAGTTATATCATTATTTAAGCTACTTTTCATAACTTACTTGTTTAGCCCCTTGATGAGTTAAGGCCTCACCGGCGTCTATCGCACTTCCATCCCGCTAATCGGGGTCGACCGGAGAGGGGTGTGACAAGATATGTCAAAGGGACTTTATCTCTTGGCCTTCAGTTCACCTCTTCTTCTTCATCATCTCTGCAACTTCATGGATTTTGTGATACTGACTGAGCTGGCACTCTCCTTGGTAGAAAGTCCACTACAGGGTTCTGTCTTTTCTTAGGCAATAATTTGATTTCTTGGTGCTCTAAGAAGCAGCACACTGTAGCTAGATCTAGCACAGAGGCTTAATACAGAGCTTTCGCTATTACAGCTGCTGAAATCAGGTGGTTACAGTTTTTGCTTCATGATTTGGGTCTCTCAGTGGCAACTCCATTTCTGTGGTGTGATAACTTCTCAGCTATGGCTCTAGCAGCAAACCCTGTGTTCCATGCTTGAACCAAACACTTTGAAATTAACTTTCACTTTGTCAGAGAAATGGTGTTGAGATTTTTTTTTCATCTGCACAAAGTACATACTTCTCAGTAGCTAGCTGATGTGTTCACCAAAGCTTTGAGCTCTGCCCAGCATCATACTCTCTGCTACAAACTGAACTTGAGCTCTGTTTCTTCTTCTGCTCCTATTTCAGTTTGAAGGGGGTGTTAAGTCATATATGAGGTTGTGAGTGTAGTTTCTAGAAATATAGTTGCTATGCCTGTGTGTAAATATTAAAAGTTGTAGTGTACTTTTTGTACTTACATGAAAAGTTGTTTGTCACAGAATAATCAATACAGCTGTTTCATTTTTCCCTCTTCATCTTTTTCTCTCTATTCTCTCTCTTCTGTATATTTCTCTGTTGATCGGTGATGATGAGGTTCATGGATTATGATCTTCAAAAATTTTAGTGTGTTTGGTAAAAATATTTCTTTCAACTTTTCAGACAATTTCTACTGTCGAACATCAGTTTTCAGGAAGCAAGGGATGAGATGCTTTTCTGAAACCTGTTTTTGATTAATTTATCTTCAACCGATTATAACCTTAAAATTTTGAAAATTCTCAATAGTTATCTTTACCAAACCTCTGCATGTATAGTTTTGTCGTTCTACTCTCTAACAGCAAGTTCACTGTTCAACTGATTTTAACCTCAAAATTTTGAAAATTCTGAATATTTATGCTACCGCAATTTGTGTTTCTCTTTTAAATTTCAGGTACAGCTAGGAGGGTTGTTTGAGTGATCAAAATCATTCCCTATTTTTTTGGAATCTCTTTTACTGTTTTTTTATGAGGGCTAAACAACAAATGAAATAAAGGCAAAATAAATATTTTAGAAAGAAAAAAAAAAAAGTAGACCATTGTTCTTTAAAACCCACCTTCATTGATGTAACTGTAACTAACTTTCCATTCTTATCTGGCCGGCTAAGTTGGCTTTCCTCTTGATAAAATTTGTGGGCAACACAAGGTTTTGTCAAGAGAATGGCATAATTGGTGTGCCAAACTTCTTGCAACATGAAGCGGATCAATTGAAGGAGCTCCATATTTCTCATTCGCCCATCAGATTGGTTAGAAAACCATATAGCTTCGCTACCCTTCCTACTAACGCCAAAGTTTCTGATCTTAAAAATCCAATTTTACTTGGAAAAAAGATTTAATATTATCTAATTTTTTTGAAGATGAGGCGGATGCTGTTATCCAAATTTCTCTGGTCTCACCTATTAACCAAGACCGTTTTGTCTGGTCTCATACTGAAAATAGTGTCTACACGGTCAAAACAGCTTATCATATTGTTGTCACAATTACAAATCTCACAAATCATAAAACTTCTACTGCAACTACTAGGAATAACCGTGATGTTTTTTGGAAATCCCTTTGGGAAATCAATGTCCCAAGTAAAATCAAAATTTTCATTTAGCGTTTATATCATCAAAGCAAATCTACAAAATCATATCTGTTGAGAAAGGGGACATTTTACCTTTTGTGTGTTGTCTCTGTAACTCAGCCGACGAGACCACTTCCATATGTTTATTAATTGTCCTTGGGTGAGAAAAGTCTTCAATTCCCCTCTTACTTCTATTAACCCGCCGTGGTCACATCTTCCTTTTAACATTCTCCTTAAGCTTTTCATGGGTGCTTTAGAGACTTCAAATCAACAAATCCTCTGTCACCTTGTGAGGAATATTTTGTTAGAAAGGAACTGAAGGAATTTCAAATCTGAATATAAAGACTTTGGTGACATTATTTCTTATGCTTTGGGAGAAAATTAAAATTATGTAAGTACTTTTCTTGGTCAAAAAATGTCTCATGCATGATCGAATATTAATGCTGCAACAGGTCGCTGGACTCCACCGCCGCCAGGTACCCTTAAAATGAACATAGACGCCTCCATCTACGCTAATGAACGCCGATCTGGTGGTGGAGCAATCATCCGAAACTCCGACGTGGACTTTGTGTTGGGAATGGTTTTGCGACACAATATAACAAGAGACCATTAATTGCTGAAGCCTACGCTCTTGGATTAGCAATAAAGGAAGTAAATAATTGAGGTTTCTACAATCTAATTGTGGAATCGGACAAAATCAACCTAGTTCATCGTTTGAACCAGGAGGCTCCGGTTTTCCCTCTTTCTGAAATAGAAATTTTGATGAAATGTACTACCTCCGTTCTCTATCTATCTTCAAAGTTTGATTTTTTCTTCCACAATCGGGTCACTTTGACTCGGTGATTTGGATAGCAAATCGATGATTTTTTTGATAATTTTTCCATGGTGTTGTAGTGTAATGTTTACTCTACGACGTCATGCAAAGAAAGTCATATTCTTGTATCGTCTTATAAATGAAATTATCGAATCAAAGTGATTCAGTGAATAGTGGTAAAATGAAAACTTTGAAGCTACATAGAGAAGAGGAAGTATTAGAGAGCTGATGAAGGAGTATATAGCTATTAGGGTTTTGTGGTGTCGAAAGGTCCAAAATACCCTCGCCCAAAATCTAGCTAGTTTGGCTTAGGTTGCAATGTAACTTCTTATTGGGCCATCAAACGACCAGTTTGCTTATATGACGACTGGGCCAAGGATAAACCCAGCCCTAATTAAATGAAATACGAGCCTTTGTTCCGAAAAAAGAAAACTAATGGGGATGAAAGAAAAACAAAACGTCCCTTTAACAAAGATTGAAAAAATCATAAACCCTAAGACAACGTTAGGAGGCTTTAAAAATGTGGCTGAATTACATTACAACAAAATAGGTCAAACAGTAGTGACCACATTCTGTTCATCCCATATGAACAACTTACATCTCACAACAACCAATCACCCTTATACCCTAAATCTAGACACATAGAGGATTACAACATATCCATATTAGTCCATCTTAGTCCAGAAAACCCTTCTTTAATCGAAATCAAACTTCAACATGCCTCTACTCTCAATCAATCAACTAAATCAAACATATCAGCAAATCGAACTCAAATCCTTCAACATGCATGTATTATAAACCGATCAATTCCATTTATTAGTTCATGAGCATAGAGAGACACACATAAGAGATCATCGAATGACTCAAACACCGATATGGAGAGCTGAGAGAGATCACGTACCTCCGTCGATTGAGAGACACAGACGAGGTATATTGAAGGAAAAAAATGTTCAGAGGGACGGAGTGATTATGTATGAAGAGAGAGAGCTAAACAAATGATGAAGAAGATAGGACATTTTGGTCAGCATATATAGAAGAAGCTGAGGCGTTGGGCGGTAGTAGGTGGTAGATATGAGAGTTGGAGAAACCCTATTGAATCAAGAGTGGGATTTGGATTCCGATTCGCATCCACTTTTCGAACATGGGAGGGAACTTGTCACAGCCAACATTAACAACCCTTTAATTAACGCATTGATTTATTGGACGACTGTAATTTGATGAGCAGGCATAGTTGATGAGCAGGCATAGTTGTTGTTTAACCGCGCTACATCGTTTACTAATTTAATCTGATGAAAAGTTGGCTTTCCTCATGATAAAATCTGTGGGCCACACAAGGTTTTGTCAAGAGAATGGCATAATATTAAACAAGGTTTTGTCAAGAGAATGGCATAATTTTACATAAGGATTTGTCACCAGAATGGCCACACAAGGTTATGCCATTCTCTTGACAAAACCTTGTGTGACCCACAGATTTTATCAGGAGGAAAGCCAACTTAGCATCAGAGTCAATGAGTAACCAGTGTAGCGCGGTTACACTGTAACTCTGCCTGCTCATCAAATTACAGCCGTCCAATAAATCAATGCGTTAATCAAAGGGTTTTTAATATTGGCTGTGACAAGTTCCCTCCTGTGTTCGAAAAGAGGATGCGAATAGGAATCCAAATCCCACTTGATGCAGTAGGGTTTCTCCAACTCTCATATCTACCACCTACTACCGCCCAACGCCTCAGCTTCTTCTATATGTGCTGACCAAAATCTCCTATCTTCTTCATCATTTGTTCCGCTCTCTCTCTCTTGATACATAATCACTCAGTCTCTCTGAACGTGTTTTCCTTCAATATACCTCGTCCGTGTCTCTCAATCTACGGAGGTACTTGATCTCTCTCAGCTGTCCATGTCGGTGATTGATTCATTCATTGATATGTTATGTGTGTCTCTATGCTTATGAACGAATAAATGGAATTGATCGGTTAATAATACATGCATGTTGAAGGATTTGTGTTCGATTTTCTGATTTGTTTGATGTAGTTGATTGATTTAGAGTAGATGCATGTTGAGCTTTGATTTCAAATAAAGAAGCGTTTTGTGTACTACGATGGGCCGATTTGGATCTGTTGTAACCATCTATGTGCCTAGATTTAGGATATAACGGTGATTACTTGTGCTAAGACCTATGTAAGTTTTTCACGGGGGATCTGCACAGAATGTGGTCACTGTTTGATCAATTTTGTGGTTATTTATTTATGTTTTTGGTGAGTGAGTTTTCATCATATGGAAGATGCCAATGATAAATTTAGGGGTTTTTCTTCGATTAACACATTGATATATGGGTTTGATGCCATGATAAATTTAGGTGATCGATACAATACGAGATACATGAGAACCCTTTTGATGAAGCGGAGCCTAGCCAACCACCATTGCATGCGAACAATATGGATGCAATCAGTTTGAAAATTACAAGGGCTCTCAAATCGTAAGAGAAATAGGGGTTAATGACTTCATATGTTTGATGTTTACCATTGATAGTCGAAGTGGTGGTCACATTTTTTTAGCAAGTAATTCGACACTTTGATGTAATGACATGTGCAAATTCTATTTAAATATGTCAATTATGAACGTTTAGTTTTTTGCAATTCGTACAATTATTTATTTGTATTTAGTAAAATAATTTAGTGATGAGTTTATTTGTTAAGGTTATTAAGATAAATGAAAGACAATAGATAGATAAAAATGACATATTAGTAACTTTCACTAAACAACATAACTGTCACATCGCTGACTTTTTTACAACATCAACTTTTTTTTACCAAACCTATAGATCTTTTGTCTTTAGTTTGTTTCATAGACTTTTCTCACACCATTTTTTTAGACAACTTAAAATTTAAAAAGTTGATACCAAACCCACCCATTAATGAGGAAGTAAAATATTAAATTATTGTTGTTGACTGATGATATGCCAATGGAGGGATGACACCACATGGAACATTTTCATTTTTTACCAGACTAGTCGAACACTAAAAAAAAAAAAAAAAAAAAAAAAAAAAAAATCAACAGATAACAGTTGATTTTTTTGAGTGTGTGACTAGTCTGGTAAAAAATCAACTGTTCCAACAGTTGATTTTGTTTGAGTGTTTGACTAGTCTGGTAAAAAATAAACTCTTCCATGTGGTGTCATCCCTTCATTGGGATATCTTAAGTCAACACAAAAAAAGTGTTCAAAATTAGATATAAGCTAGTTAAATGATTTATTTTAGGATGAGTGTTTAATGAAATCGGGGAGGGGGGGGGGGGTGGGGAGCTAGAGTAATAGCTTCAGTGGTAGAGCGTTCAAGCCTCTGGGCGAGGTCCGGGTTCAAATCCGGTTGACGACAAAAATAATTTCTCAAAAAAAAAAATGAAGTTGGAAGAAATAAGCAAATGGGTGCTATCCGAGTGGTAGAGGGTTTGAAGCCCCTGCATCAGGTCTTGGGTTCAAATTCGGAAATATCATTTGCTTCTTACTCCCAATTTTATTTAATTGGGAGAAATAATACTCGCAGAATTCTCAATACGGTATGTTTATTTTCTTTTCTTTTATGGTCATCGCTCAATTTAGATGATGCATGAGAAAGGGACAATCAAAGTCGATGTTTATTTTTGTGCGCCCATAAGGTTCATCATTGGGGAGCAATCAAATGGCACTATGCCTATCACTAGAAATGCTAGGAGCAGATAGGGACATACTAATATTGGCCAACAACTAGCGAAACGAAAAGAGCTCCTATGTAGCATCAGCTAAAGCATGATACCCGGACCCACTACTACATCGAGCAACTACAATTTCCTTCTTGCTACTTCATGAGATGAGAGAATCTTGCTGAAGGAAATAATAACAACTAGTTTCCAATACAAGTAGGATCACCGACCTAATTAGCATCGAGCAAATTATGATAAACCAGATTGAATTAAGCATAAAAGAAAAGATCATGAAATATGGTGCCATATATGTATCGAATAATCCAAAGAATAACGTGACAGTAAGTGGAGCGTGAAGAAGAGACGAAGTAGCTTACCTTATGAATTCCATATGCACTGTTAGGGTGAGTAACTAAGAAGATGGCTCCATTCATGTACTGAATAATCTAAAGAATGATGTGATAGTCGGTAGAGTGTTGACCATACAGGACGATTACCTGATGAATGAGATATGCAATGTTAGGGTCAGTAACTAAGAAGTACACCGGATTGCTAAAAAATGTATATAAGGAGTAGCATCAAGCAAAAGCTTTTCATGTATATGAGAAATTTCATATCACATCTAAATAGGTAAAGGCGGTCTTATGATAAGCGTAGTGAAATATGAAGCATATGTGCTTAGGTCTGATCTTCATCCGTACGGTGCTTATGCGGTTTGTTTCGGACGAATGAGAGACATCCATGTAACAATATCGAATTAGAGTGAAGAAAATATCTAATCCACACCAATGCACAACTTACTTCTCAAAATATATAACATATTCAATGACCATTCAATGACTAAAGTTCTCCTAATGAGAAATCTATCCCTTGACCATACCTGCGTGTGTTCTGCATCAAAGTTGCACTTTCTTATCCCAAGACCTTTTCATTATTGATGAAGATGTCCATTTAACCACCGCGACAACTTCAGGTTGGTCGGCTTTTCCGTCTTTGAATACTGTGGGTAAAGTTAAACAACCCTTTTCTCATCTTAACTGTGGCGGGTTCCTAGAGTAAGAGATTCGGGACCTAACTTTGTTTCTGGGCGTCGATGTGTTCCGTCGTAAGGCTTTTCTGTTGAGCCGTTGGCAATGATTGCTGCAGATCAATAAAAAAAATGAGGGCGTTAGAGCTTCTATTGAGCTCGTTGATCTAGGTGAACCTTAACCATTCTATGAGTTGAATGGAACCGTTTACTTTGTTTTCTAGGCCACCATTTACATATATTCTTGTTGCAATTGATTGTGAGACAATGATCACCGATGATTGTGGTAGTTATGGCGGAGTAGCAGATGTGTTACCGGCTATGGCGACGATGAGTAAGGGTGGCAACGGGTCGGATCCGTATCGGATCATGCCCTTCCCGATCCAGATCCAATAAGGAGAAATGGGATCCAGATGCGGTCCAGATCGGTTTGGATCATCACCATATTTGGATAAGTTCTTATCGGATTTCATGCAGCTGATCCAAATCCGATCCGTAGATCCATATAGTGGGTTCGCTGTTCGGATCCGGTTCGGGTTTGCAATAAAATAAAAAATAATATAAATAAACATTAGTTGTAGCCCAAGGTATGCTTGTAAGTTATGAAGCATAAAACACAAAAGTAATAGCTTTGTAGCTTAGGGTTACTATTGTATTCTTCTTGGAAGTGTAAGTGGGGAGGTAATAGAGATATATTTATAAAGCACACATATATGTCGGATCAGATCAGGTCAGAACCCGGCGGATCTACACTCAGATCCAAATCCAGACCCAAATCCAATCGGATCTGTTTTTTGGATCCAGATCCGAACCATTTTCAATTGGATCGGATTCAGATCCGATCCATTCGGCTAGGATCGCTTGGATTTCAGATCGAATCGGACCATATAACTATCCCTAACGATGAGTACTGAACGATAAAACTAAAGAGAGTGGGAGTGAGTAATAAACAAAGTAAATATGAAATTCAAATTACTGTATGAGAGATTTATGCGCGTGGGGACATATTTTACCTTCTTTTTCATAATTCAAGACTTGTGTTACAGGGCTCTTTTTCAACCGCCGATCCAAACCACACAAACACTGGACGGATGAACATTCATCGTAAGTCGATCCCCTTTCGCCTGAGAATGTGATTATCCATCAAATCTGGAAATGAATTTAAGTCCTATAAAAGTACTAAGACAAACAAATCTTTCATCTCCAAATGAGGAATCGTAAAGAAGCCTATTTAAGTTTTTGAAAACTACTCAAGAATAACAAGAAGAAACCCAAAAAGGATGAAGAAAGGTGATGGTTTCATTAGAGAGCGAAAACGGCTGATGAAGAGTAAAATGAGGCGTCATAATGGGATTAGGGTTTCCGAAGGGTTAAATACAGAAGAAGACCAGAGATCTTAATCATGATCGTTGGATTGCCTATGGAAAACAGGAAAGACCAATTTAACCTTGATAGTTTGGGGGATTACATACAAGTTCGTAGAAATTGTAGAATGGCCCATATATCAAAAGGGCATAGCATTTGAGTCTTTCTTCTTCCAAAATTTTCTTTAGCTCCTTCAATTGAAATGAATACTTTAAAATGACTCCTTTGACTTCTTGACTTTCAACACAACTTCATCATTGTTACTCTAACACCCTCCTACAAAGTCATGGTGGGTCTTGAAGCATGAGTTTGGTCTTGAATTTTAGTTCCTTCGTAGCGCATCTTTATCATCAGTGAAAATTATGCATTTTAATTTTTGTAAATCAGGTTGTGTAAGGCTTGGAATAGTTCAGCTATTTCAAGGCCTTGAAACAGATTTGAAAGCCTTGAATCAGTTCTCAGAGGCTTGAAAAAAGTTTAGCTAATTCGAGGGCTTCAAACTGGATTCAAAGCCTTGAAACTGCTTAACCTGTGTGAACATTCTCAGGGGGAGTTTTCTGCAAGCTTTCCGAGTTGATTCCCTCTCTATCTATCATATGTTTGATTCATTGTTATTAGATGATGAAAGACGAATTATTCTAAAACTTTTGAACATAGAATATCATCAGTTTGACTTTGATATTGCAGGAAATTTTATTTCCATGTTTTGCAGGATTGTTTCCTAAACTCAACTTTTGCAGATTTGGAAATAGTTGGACAGTTTGATCTTGTGATCAATCAGACTTGGATGACAGCTTATCAAGGTGTTTAAACGAAATATCACAACAAAATCTCTGAAGATTGTGATCATCCAAACGTTGGAGAAGATATCAAAGAATTCAAACTTTGTTGCCTACAAAATAGGAAGTTTGTTGCTGAAAATCTGGGAAGATTTGCAGAGCTGTTTGAAGTTTAAATAGAGCTCAATTCTAAAGCAACAAGACATAACACTCAACGGGCAAAAAGAGATAAAGTGTTCGGGATTGGCAAGCATCAAATAATTTCATCATTCTTCCAATCCATTCACAGACGATCACTGCATACTTCACTGCATTTTCTACACTCTAAGTGTTCTTCTGTATTGTACTCCATTGGTAGATCATTTCTGTATTATCTATATATTCATTCTCAAGGATTGTTCAAAGTGAACAATAGAGAATTCGTAGTTAATCAGTTAGCTAGAGCAGGTACGAGAAAGGTTAGGGAAAACCACAAGCTGTAATAGAGTAAGGGAACTCTCTGTGCTTGAGTTCTAGGTCTTAGCTTTTGATTAATAGGAATCGTTTTGAAAATCCTGCAGGGATCTAATCCCTCAGGTAGAGACATGGTCCAAGTGGACTGAACTCTATAAATAACTTTTCTCTTGCATTTACAGTTCATTCATTTTCATAGTATTTGCAGCACACACACATGTCTGTTTTTCAAGGGTTTGGACTTGATTTCATGGGCTTGAAAAAGGCTTACTTTCTTCATACAAACTGCATCTCTTCCAAGGGCTTGAACTTGTTTTCAAGGCCTTCAACTTCACTGTTTTCACAAGTTCTCATCTCCCTAGCAAGTTTTGCAAAAAGTTAGCATACTCTATTCAACCCCCCCCCCCTGCTAGAGTATCTTAGTTGCATTAACACCTGCACACTCACACTTTCAATTGGTATCAGAGCTTGTATCGCTGTATAGATTTAACCATCAGGTGATCATGAGTACTGCAAGTGATGGTGGCTTCTCACAGGGAAAGTTGCTAACATACCTCCTCTTTTTTGTGGAGGAAATTTTTCTTACTGGAAATCCTTGATGAAAATGCTCATCATTGATCAAGACAGGGAGCTTTGGACCATTATAAAACATGGACCTCACACTTTATACAAACATCACCGCAACCACTTCTATTTCAGACGCATACGCACACTCTTGCCTTCTTTCCATGAATAGATGGTGTGCAAGTGATGTGGTGCCTTAACTCATTTTTGTGAGGAGTTGAGATACTCCTTTATCAGTTTGTTTCTGCATACAACTAGGTCTAGCTCATAGCCTATAGTTTCCTCCCAAACTATCTAGTACCTAACTAGCTCATACTTGTTTCCACCCTCCTAGTATGTAGTGTAAAATTAGGATCAGGTTTTGGCAACCAAGTTTTGAGCATTGCTGAAGATGCTCTCATTCATTGCTTTCACGCATAGTCTGATTCACCGGGTATTTCCAATGTGATAGCAAACCTTGGGGTTTATCGTTCTCTTGATTACCAAAAAATTGCATCGTTTTGCTATTGTGAATAGTGGTAAAAGTCAAAATAGGAAGAATCAGGTGGAACAGAGGAAGTATGTATGTATACACTATACATCCGTAATTTTAAAATGACTCCTTTGACTTCTTTGACTTTCAACACAACTTCATCATTGTTACTCTAACACCCTCCTACAAAGTCATGGTGGGTCTTGAAGCATGAGTTTGGTCTTGAATTTTAGTTCCTTCGTAGCGCATCTTTATCATCAGTGAAAATTATGCATTTTACTTTTTGTAAATCAGGTTGTGTAAGGCTTGGAATAGTTCAGCTATTTCAAGGCCTTGAACCAGATTTGAAAGCCTTGAATCAGTTCTCAGAGGCTTGAAAAAAGTTTAGCTAATTCAAGGGCTTCAAACTGGATTCAAAGCCTTGAAACTGCTTAACCTGTGTGAACATTCTCAGGGGGAGTTTTCTGCAAGCTCTCCGAGTTGATTCCCTCTCTATCTATCATATGTTTGATTCCTTGTTATTAGATGATGAAAGACAAATTATTCTAAAACTTTTGAACATAGAATATCATCAGTTTGACTTTGATATTGCAGGAAATTTCATTTCCATGTTTTGCAGGATTGTTTCCTAAACTCAACTTTTGCAGATTTGGAAATAGTTGGACAGTTTGATCTAGTGATCAATCAGACTTGGATGACAGCTTATCAAGGTGTTTAAACGAAATATCACAACAAAATCTCTGAAGATTGTGATCATCCAAACGTTGGAGAAGATATCAAAGAATTCAAACTTTGTTGCCTACAAAATAGGAAGTTTGTTGCTGAAAATCTGGGAAGATTTGCAGAGATGTTTGAAGTTTAAATAGAGCTCAATTCTGAAGCAACAAGACATAACACTCAACGGGCAAAAAGAGATAAAGTGTTCGGGATTGGCAAGCATCAAATAATTTCATCATTCTTCCAATCGATTCACAGACGATCACTGCATACTTCACTGCATTTTCTACACTCTAAGTGTTCTTCTGTATTGTACTCCATTGGTAGATCATTTCTGTATTATCTATGTATTCATTCTCAAGGATTGTTCAAAGTGAACAATAGAGAATTCGTAGTTAATCAGTTAGCTAGAGCAGGTAAGAGAAAGGTTAGGGAAAACCACAAGCTGTAATAGAGTAAGGGAACTCTCTGTGCTTGAGTTCTAGGTCTTAGCTTTTGATTAATAGGAATCGTGTTGAAAATCCTGCAGGGATCTAATCCCTCAGGTAGAGACATGGTCCAAGTGGACTGAACTCTATAAATAACTTTTCTCTTGCATTTACAGTTCATTCATTTTCATAGTATTTGCAGCACACACACATGTCTGTTTTTCAAGGGTTTGGACTTGATTTCATGGGCTTGAAAAAGGCTTACTTTCTTCATACAAACTGCATCTCTTCCAAGGGCTTGAACTTGTTTTCAAGGCCTTCAACTTCACTGTTTTCACAAGTTCTCATCTCCCTAGCAAGTCTTGCAAAAAGTTAGCATACTCTATTCAACCCCCCCCCCCCTGCTAGAGTATCTTAGTTGCATTAACACGTGCACACTCACACTTTCAATTGGTATCAGAGCTTGTATCGCTGTATAGATTTACCCATCAGGTGATCATGAGTACTGCAAGTGATGGTGGCTTCTCACAGGGAAAGTTGCTAACATACCTCCTCTTTTTTGTGGAGGAAATTTTTCTTACTGGAAATCCTTGATGAAAATGCTCATCATTGATCAAGACAGGGAGCTTTGGACCATTATAAAACATGGACCTCACACTTTATACAAACATCACCGCAACCACTTCTATTTCAGACGCATACGCACACTCTTGCCTTCTTTCCATGAATAGATGGTGTGCAAGTGATGTGGTGCCTTAACTCATTTTTGTGAGGAGTTGAGATACTCCTTTATCAGTTTGTTTCTGCATACAACTAGGTCTAGCTCATAGCCTATAGTTTCCTCCCAAACTATCTAGTACCTAACTAGCTCATACTTGTTTCCACCCTCCTAGTATGTAGTGTAAAATTAGGATCAGGTTTTGGCAACCAAGTTTTGAGCATTGCTGAAGATGCTCTCATTCATTGCTTTCACGCATAGTCTGATTCACCGGGTATTTCCAATGTGATAGCAAACCTTGGGGTTTATCGTTCTCTTGATTACCAAAAAATTGCATCGTTTTGCTATTGTGAATAGTGGTAAAAGTCAAAATAGGAAGAATCAGGTGGAACAGAGGAAGTATGTATGTATACACTATACATCCGTAATTTTAAAATGACTCCTTTGACTTCTTTGACTTTCAACACAACTTCATCATTGTTACTCTAACACCTCCTACAAAGTCATGGTGGGTCTTGAAGCATGAGTTTGGTCTTGAATTTTAGTTCCTTCGTAGCGCATCTTTATCATCAGTGAAAATTATGCATTTTACTTTTTGTAAATCAGGTTGTGTAAGGCTTGGAATAGTTCAGCTATTTCAAGGCCTTGAACCAGATTTGAAAGCCTTGAATCAGTTCTCAGAGGCTTGAAAAAAGTTTAGCTAATTCAAGGGCTTCAAACTGGATTCAAAGCCTTGAAACTGCTTAACCTGTGTGAACATTCTCAGGGGGAGTTTTCTGCAAGCTCTCCGAGTTGATTCCCTCTCTATCTATCATATGTTTGATTCCTTGTTATTAGATGATGAAAGACAAATTATTCTAAAACTTTTGAACATAGAATATCATCAGTTTGACTTTGATATTGCAGGAAATTTTATTTCCATGTTTTGCAGGATTGTTTCCTAAACTCAACTTTTGCAGATTTGGAAATAGTTGGACAGTTTGATCTAGTGATCAATCAGACTTGGATGACAGCTTATCAAGGTGTTTAAACGAAATATCACAACAAAATCTCTGAAGATTGTGATCATCCAAACGTTGGAGAAGATATCAAAGAATTCAAACTTTGTTGCCTACAAAATAGGAAGTTTGTTGCTGAAAATCTGGGAAGATTTGCAGAGATGTTTGAAGTTTAAATAGAGCTCAATTCTGAAGCAACAAGACATAACACTCAACGGGCAAAAAGAGATAAAGTGTTCGGGATTGGCAAGCATCAAATAATTTCATCATTCTTCCAATCGATTCACAGACGATCACTGCATACTTCACTGCATTTTCTACACTCTAAGTGTTCTTCTGTATTGTACTCCATTGGTAGATCATTTCTGTATTATCTATGTATTCATTCTCAAGGATTGTTCAAAGTGAACAATAGAGAATTCGTAGTTAATCAGTTAGCTAGAGCAGGTAAGAGAAAGGTTAGGGAAAACCACAAGCTGTAATAGAGTAAGGGAACTCTCTGTGCTTGAGTTCTAGGTCTTAGCTTTTGATTAATAGGAATCGTTTTGAAAATCCTGCAGGGATCTAATCCCTCAGGTAGAGACATGGTCCAAGTGGACTGAACTCTATAAATAACTTTTCTCTTGCATTTACAGTTCATTCATTTTCATAGTATTTGCAGCACACACACATGTCTGTTTTTCAAGGGTTTGGACTTGATTTCATGGGCTTGAAAAAGGCTTACTTTCTTCATACAAACTGCATCTCTTCCAAGGGCTTGAACTTGTTTTCAAGGCCTTCAACTTCACTGTTTTCACAAGTTCTCATCTCCCTAGCAAGTTTTGCAAAAAGTTAGCATACTCTATTCAACCCCCCCCCCCCCCCTGCTAGAGTATCTTAGTTGCATTAACACCTGCACACTCACACTTTCAATTGGTATCAGAGCTTGTATCGCTGTATAGATTTAACCATCAGGTGATCATGAGTACTGCAAGTGATGGTGGCTTCTCACAGGGAAAGTTGCTAACATACCTCCTCTTCTTTGTGGAGGAAATTTTTCTTACTGGAAATTCTTGATGAAAATGCTCATCATTGATCAAGACAGGGAGCTTTGGACCATTATAAAACATGGACCTCACACTTTATACAAACATCACCGCAACCACTTCTATTTCAGACGCATACGCACACTCTTGCCTTCTTTCCATGAATAGATGGTGTGCAAGTGATGTGGTGCCTTAACTCATTTTTGTGAGGAGTTGAGATACTCCTTTATCAGTTTGTTTCTGCATACAACTAGGTCTAGCTCATAGCCTATAGTTTCCTCCCAAACTATCTAGTACCTAACTAGCTCATACTTGTTTCCACCCTCCTAGTATGTAGTGTAAAATTAGGATCAGGTTTTGGCAACCAAGTTTTGAGCATTGCTGAAGATGCTCTCATTCATTGCTTTCACGCATAGTCTGATTCACCGGGTATTTCCAATGTGATAGCAAACCTTGGGGTTTATCGTTCTCTTGATTACCAAAAAATTGCATCGTTTTGCTATTGTGAATAGTGGTAAAAGTCAAAATAGGAAGAATCAGGTGGAACAGAGGAAGTATGTATGTATACACTATACATCCGTAATTTTAAAATGACTCCTTTGACTTCTTTGACTTTCAACACAACTTCATCATTGTTACTCTAACACCCTCCTACAAAGTCATGGTGGGTCTTGAAGCATGAGTTTGGTCTTGAATTTTAGTTCCTTCGTAGCGCATCTTTATCATCAGTGAAAATTATGCATTTTACTTTTTGTAAATCAGGTTGTGTAAGGCTTGGAATAGTTCAGCTATTTCAAGGCCTTGAACCAGATTTGAAAGCCTTGAATCAGTTCTCAGAGGCTTGAAAAAAGTTTAGCTAATTCAAGGGCTTCAAACTGGATTCAAAGCCTTGAAACTGCTTAACCTGTGTGAACATTCTCAGGGGGAGTTTTCTGCAAGCTCTCCGAGTTGATTCCCTCTCTATCTATCATATGTTTGATTCCTTGTTATTAGATGATGAAAGACAAATTATTCTAAAACTTTTGAACATAGAATATCATCAGTTTGACTTTGATATTGCAGGAAATTTTATTTCCATGTTTTGCAGGATTGTTTCCTAAACTCAACTTTTGCAGATTTGGAAATAGTTGGACAGTTTGATCTAGTGATCAATCAGACTTGGATGACAGCTTATCAAGGTGTTTAAACGAAATATCACAACAAAATCTCTGAAGATTGTGATCATCCAAACGTTGGAGAAGATATCAAAGAATTCAAACTTTGTTGCCTACAAAATAGGAAGTTTGTTGCTGAAAATCTGGGAAGATTTGCAGAGATGTTTGAAGTTTAAATAGAGCTCAATTCTGAAGCAACAAGACATAACACTCAACGGGAAAAAAGAGATAAAGTGTTCGGGATTGGCAAGCATCAAATAATTTCATCATTCTTCCAATCGATTCACAGACGATCACTGCATACTTCACTGCATTTTCTACACTCTAAGTGTTCTTCTGTATTGTACTCCATTGGTAGATCATTTCTGTATTATCTATGTATTCATTCTCAAGGATTGTTCAAAGTGAACAATAGAGAATTCGTAGTTAATCAGTTAGCTAGAGCAGGTAAGAGAAAGGTTAGGGAAAACCACAAGCTGTAATAGAGTAAGGGAACTCTCTGTGCTTGAGTTCTAGGTCTTAGCTTTTGATTAATAGGAATCGTTTTGAAAATCCTGCAGGGATCTAATCCCTTTGGTAGAGACATGGTCCAAGTGGACTGAACTCTATAAATAACTTTTCTCTTGCATTTACAGTTCATTCATTTTCATAGTATTTGCAGCACACACACATGTCTGTTTTTCAAGGGTTTGGACTTGATTTCATGGGCTTGAAAAAGGCTTACTTTCTTCATACAAACTGCATCTCTTCCAAGGGCTTGAACTTGTTTTCAAGGCCTTCAACTTCACTGTTTTCACAAGTTCTCATCTCCCTAGCAAGTTTTGCAAAAAGTTAGCATACTCTATTCAACCCCCCCCCTGCTAGAGTATCTTAGTTGCATTAACACCTGCACACTCACACTTTCAATTGGTATCAGAGCTTGTATCGCTGTATAGATTTAACCATCAGGTGATCATGAGTACTGCAAGTGATGGTGGCTTCTCACAGGGAAAGTTGCTAACATACCTCCTCTTTTTTGTGGAGGAAATTTTTCTTACTGGAAATTCTTGATGAAAATGCTCATCATTGATCAAGACAGGGAGCTTTGGACCATTATAAAACATGGACCTCACACTTTATACAAACATCACCGCAACCACTTCTATTTCAGACGCATACGCACACTCTTGCCTTCTTTCCATGAATAGATGGTGTGCAAGTGATGTGGTGCCTTAACTCATTTTTGTGAGGAGTTGAGATACTCCTTTATCAGTTTGTTTCTGCATACAACTAGGTCTAGCTCATAGCCTATAGTTTCCTCCCAAACTATCTAGTACCTAACTAGCTCATACTTGTTTCCACCCTCCTAGTATGTAGTGTAAAATTAGGATCAGGTTTTGGCAACCAAGTTTTGAGCATTGCTGAAGATGCTCTCATTCATTGCTTTCACGCATAGTCTGATTCACCGGGTATTTCCAATGTGATAGCAAACCTTGGGGTTTATCGTTCTCTTGATTACCAAAAAATTGCATCGTTTTGCTATTGTGAATAGTGGTAAAAGTCAAAATAGGAAGAATCAGGTGGAACAGAGGAAGTATGTATGTATACACTATACATCCGTAATTTTAAAATGACTCCTTTGACTTCTTTGACTTTCAGCACAACTTCATCATTGTTACTCTAACACCCTCCTACAAAGTCATGGTGGGTCTTGAAGCATGAGTTTGGTCTTGAATTTTAGTTCCTTCGTAGCGCATCTTTATCATCAGTGAAAATTATGCATTTTACTTTTTGTAAATCAGGTTGTGTAAGGCTTGGAATAGTTCAGCTATTTCAAGGCCTTGAACCAGATTTGAAAGCCTTGAATCAGTTCTCAGAGGCTTGAAAAAAGTTTAGCTAATTCAAGGGCTTCAAACTGGATTCAAAGCCTTGAAACTGCTTAACCTGTGTGAACATTCTCAGGGGGAGTTTTCTGCAAGCTCTCCGAGTTGATTCCCTCTCTATCTATCATATGTTTGATTCCTTGTTATTAGATGATGAAAGCCAAATTATTCTAAAACTTTTGAACATAGAATATCATCAGTTTGACTTTGATATTGCAGGAAATTTCATTTCCATGTTTTGCAGGATTGTTTCCTAAACTCAACTTTTGCAGATTTGGAAATAGTTGGACAGTTTGATCTAGTGATCAATCAGACTTGGATGACAGCTTATCAAGGTGTTTAAACGAAATATCACAACAAAATCTCTGAAGATTGTGATCATCCAAACGTTGGAGAAGATATCAAAGAATTCAAACTTTGTTGCCTACAAAATAGGAAGTTTGTTGCTGAAAATCTGGGAAGATTTGCAGAGATGTTTGAAGTTTTAATAGAGCTCAATTCTGAAGCAACAAGACATAACACTCAACGGGCAAAAAGAGATAAAGTGTTCGGGATTGGCAAGCATCAAATAATTTCATCATTCTTCCAATCGATTCACAGACGATCACTGCATACTTCACTGCATTTTCTACACTCTAAGTGTTCTTCTGTATTGTACTCCATTGGTAGATCATTTCTGTATTATCTATGTATTCATTCTCAAGGATTGTTCAAAGTGAACAATAGAGAATTCGTAGTTAATCAGTTAGCTAGAGCAGGTAAGAGAAAGGTTAGGGAAAACCACAAGCTGTAATAGAGTAAGGGAACTCTCTGTGCTTGAGTTCTAGGTCTTAGCTTTTGATTAATAGGAATCGTGTTGAAAATCCTGCAGGGATCTAATCCCTCAGGTAGAGACATGGTCCAAGTGGACTGAACTCTATAAATAACTTTTCTCTTGCATTTACAGTTCATTCATTTTCATAGTATTTGCAGCACACACACATGTCTGTTTTTCAAGGGTTTGGACTTGATTTCATGGGCTTGAAAAAGGCTTACTTTCTTCATACAAACTGCATCTCTTCCAAGGGCTTGAACTTGTTTTCAAGGCCTTCAACTTCACTGTTTTCACAAGTTCTCATCTCCCTAGCAAGTTTTGCAAAAAGTTAGCATACTCTATTCAACCCCCCCCCCCTGCTAGAGTATCTTAGTTGCATTAACACGTGCACACTCACACTTTCAATTGGTATCAGAGCTTGTATCGCTGTATAGATTTAACCATCAGGTGATCATGAGTACTGCAAGTGATGGTGGCTTCTCACAGGGAAAGTTGCTAACATACCTCCTCTTTTTTGTGGAGGAAATTTTTCTTACTGGAAATCCTTGATGAAAATGCTCATCATTGATCAAGACAGGGAGCTTTGGACCATTATAAAACATGGACCTCACACTTTATACAAACATCACCGCAACCACTTCTATTTCAGACGCATACGCACACTCTTGCCTTCTTTCCATGAATAGATGGTGTGCAAGTGATGTGGTGCCTTAACTCATTTTTGTGAGGAGTTGAGATACTCCTTTATCAGTTTGTTTCTGCATACAACTAGGTCTAGCTCATAGCCTATAGTTTCCTCCCAAACTATCTAGTACCTAACTAGCTCATACTTGTTTCCACCCTCCTAGTATGTAGTGTAAAATTAGGATCAGGTTTTGGCAACCAAGTTTTGAGCATTGCTGAAGATGCTCTCATTCATTGCTTTCACGCATAGTCTGATTCACCGGGTATTTCCAATGTGATAGCAAACCTTGGGGTTTATCGTTCTCTTGATTACCAAAAAATTGCATCGTTTTGCTATTGTGAATAGTGGTAAAAGTCAAAATAGGAAGAATCAGGTGGAACAGAGGAAGTATGTATGTATACACTATACATCCGTAATTTTAAAATGACTCCTTTGACTTCTTTGACTTTCAACACAACATCATCATTGTTACTCTAACACCTCCTACAAAGTCATGGTGGGTCTTGAAGCATGAGTTTGGTCTTGAATTTTAGTTCCTTCGTAGCGCATCTTTATCATCAGTGAAAATTATGCATTTTACTTTTTGTAAATCAGGTTGTGTAAGGCTTGGAATAGTTCAGCTATTTCAAGGCCTTGAACCAGATTTGAAAGCCTTGAATCAGTTCTCAGAGGCTTGAAAAAAGTTTAGCTAATTCAAGGGCTTCAAACTGGATTCAAAGCCTTGAAACTGCTTAACCTGTGTGAACATTCTCAGGGGGAGTTTTCTGCAAGCTCTCCGAGTTGATTCCCTCTCTATCTATCATATGTTTGATTCCTTGTTATTAGATGATGAAAGACAAATTATTCTAAAACTTTTGAACATAGAATATCATCAGTTTGACTTTGATATTGCAGGAAATTTTATTTCCATGTTTTGCAGGATTGTTTCCTAAACTCAACTTTTGCAGATTTGGAAATAGTTGGACAGTTTGATCTAGTGATCAATCAGACTTGGATGACAGCTTATCAAGGTGTTTAAACGAAATATCACAACAAAATCTCTGAAGATTGTTATCATCCAAACGTTGGAGAAGATATCAAAGAATTCAAACTTTGTTGCCTACAAAATAGGAAGTTTGTTGCTGAAAATCTGGGAAGATTTGCAGAGATGTTTGAAGTTTAAATAGAGCTCAATTCTGAAGCAACAAGACATAACACTCAACGGGCAAAAAGAGATAAAGTGTTCGGGATTGGCAAGCATCAAATAATTTCATCATTCTTCCAATCGATTCACAGACGATCACTGCATACTTCACTGCATTTTCTACACTCTAAGTGTTCTTCTGTATTGTACTCCATTGGTAGATCATTTCTGTATTATCTATGTATTCATTCTCAAGGATTGTTCAATGTGAACAATAGAGAATTCGTAGTTAATCAGTTAGCTAGAGCAGGTAAGAGAAAGGTTAGGGAAAACCACAAGCTGTAATAGAGTAAGGGAACTCTCTGTGCTTGAGTTCTAGGTCTTAGCTTTTGATTAATAGGAATCGTGTTGAAAATCCTGCAGGGATCTAATCCCTCAGGTAGAGACATGGTCCAAGTGGACTGAACTCTATAAATAACTTTTCTCTTGCATTTACAGTTCATTCATTTTCATAGTATTTGCAGCACACACACATGTCTGTTTTTCAAGGGTTTGGACTTGATTTCATGGGCTTGAAAAAGGCTTACTTTCTTTATACAAACTGCATCTCTTCCAAGGGCTTGAACTTGTTTTCAAGGCCTTGAACTTCACTGTTTTCACAAGTTCTCATCTCCCTAGCAAGTTTTGCAAAAAGTTAGCATACTCTATTCAACCCCCCCCCCCCTGCTAGAGTATCTTAGTTGCATTAACATCTGCACACTCACACTTTCAATTGGTATCAGAGCTTGTATCGCTGTATAGATTTAACCATCAGGTGATCATGAGTACTGCAAGTGATGGTGGCTTCTCACAGGGAAAGCTGCTAACATACCTCCTCTTTTTTGTGGAGAAAATTTTTCTTACTGGAAAGCCTTGATGAAAATGTTCATCATTGATCAAGACAGGGAGCTTTGGACCATTATAAAACATGGACCTCACACTTTATACAAACAGAAATATGGGATTGTTAACAACCTTTATACAAACAGGGAGCTCTGAGACATGTTCATGAGGTTCACAGACATTGTTAACAACCTTGATTCAATGGAAAAAAAAATTTCCAATGACGAAAAGGAGAGTAAGATTTTAAGAAGTCTTCCAAAGGTAAAGTGGGAACCAAAGACGATAACAATTGAAGAGGCTCGGAGTATCTCAACTCTACAACTTGAAGACCTACAAGGGAAGCTTCTGACACATGAAATATCTATGAATGAAGTTGATGGAGAGCTACCAGAATGTGTCAAGAACTTATCTCTCAAAGCCAAGGAAAATGAGAGAAACCAAAGCCTTAAAACTGAGGATGGCGATGTTGAAGATCCAATTCCCATGATTTTTAAAGCATTGAAACGAATTCTCAAAATGAAGAAAAACTTTAGAAACAGAGAATTCAACAGAGAAAGGCATAGAACATCAAGTAGCAAGGACTACAAAGGTAAATCATCTACACAAAATAAATCAAAAGTTATGAATTGCTTTGAATGTGGTGATGCAGGAAATTTGATAAGAGATTTTCCACACAAGAAAAGCAGGAGCTTTAAAAAGAAAGACCATGACAGAAGAAAGAAAGCTATGATAGCTTCATGGAGTGATTCAGATAGCTCTAGAAATCTGAATCTGAAGAAGAACATGCCAACTTATGCTTCATGGACAAGCATGATGAAAGATCAGAGAAGAACATGGAGGTAATGGTAAGCTGTCTGATTTAAAAACCAAAAGAACCTCTTTCAGAATATCTCAGAACAATGCTTTTAAATGAGGAAGATTATGTGAAAGAGATCATACTTTTGAAGGAAAAAGTTCATGAGCAAGCAAAAGAGAACTTACAACTTGTTTGCCTAAATCAGAATCTTGAAATCTCTTAGAAGAAAACTGACAGTGACTTCAATGCCTTGAAAACCATTTTCAAAGCCTTGAAAACATAAGTCAAGGATGTAGTCACTGAAAACTCTTTAATGAGTAACAGCCTTGTCAATCTAAGACATCAGATTGATGAATTAGATTGACAAAAGACTACTCTTATTGAGAAACTTCAAGAATCTGAATTGGTCAAAGTAAAGCTTGCTGGATCAGAACAAAATTTGAACTCGATTCTTGGAGGAAGTTCACAGTTAGTTCACAAAGTTGGTACTGGATTCAATCCAAATTTCCCAAGGGAAAACAATACCAAATTTGTGAAAGATGGAAACAAAACTTATCCTAAATGTCATTACTTCTGTAAAACTGGTCATGTTAAGATGACTTGTTCTTTCAGAACAAGAGACCCTCACATAATGAGGATACCTTTCCTTTTTAACTCAAAGGACTAGTTAAACAGATTTGGGTTCCTAAAGGGGTTAGACCACTGATAACTCCTTAAAAAGAGTCATTCTATATACACTTTATATTGTTATTTGTGTGCATTTCGGTGCAAAGTGGCGAATTTCGGGCTTATTTGAGAAGAAATTGAGTTTTATGGTGTTTTAGAGCTTAAACGTACAATCCGGGCGTTTTTTGAATAGTTTTACTTATGATTTGTATGATTTTTTCACATTTTATCTTTGCGGTAGTGTTCGTTTTGTGATTTACAGGAACATTGCATGAGGAGAGCAATTGGAGAGAAGAAACGAGCTTCGGAAGTCAAAGAGTACTCAAGAGAAGCAAAGTTAGAGGAGCAAAATTGACCATCCTTCACTATTTTGATGATATCTTGAGTTATACAAAACCTTCTATAGTGAGACCTGTTCTAAATGAAAGTATACTCAAAGATATTTCCAACGGTAGGTCATTAGCTCAATGGAAGTTCGGACGAGAAAGATATGGTCCGGCGAAGTTGACACAAAAACGAAGAAAAGCTGGTAAAGTTTCCCTGGACAAGTGTGCACTCTTCTGGATGTATCTGGAGTTACTTATACAATTTTGTATCAAGGACTACTCCATTGGAAAGTAGACATTCAGGAATTTCCAACTATATAAGATGGGCCCAAACCGGAGTCGGGATGAGATAGAAAAGGCCCGCGCAATGTCAGCTTATGAATTATGGTCGAGAATTGCAAACTGGAGGGGCCGAATTGCAAATTCATCCAAAATACATTAAAAATTGTGCCCATGCCTTGAAAAACTTTTTCTTAGACCTAGAAGGCAGGTTAGAACAGAAGGATACCTAGAGAAGAAGATTTGAGGAGAAACTTGGAGCTAGAGTTCGTCGTGGAAGCGAGAATTCATCCGGTTGATCCATCTACTCTTATCTTTTCATTATTTTTGTACATGATCACAAAAACTATTGTATGTGTGATCATGAATATGCGTAGATAAATACTTTTCTCAGGGTATCTCGTAGGGAGCTAGGGTTTGATCACTTTGTTTGGTGATTTATGTATTTGATTTCATGATTTGAGCTTAATTGATGACATGTAGGATGTGTTTAGATTGTATTGTGAGTTAGTGTTGTGTTTTCTGTTGAGTTTTGATTTATATTGTCGTATTGTGTAGTCTAGTTTATATTCTGTTTGCACTTTTGTATAATTGAGTCTACCCACCATAAAGAGTAGAATTGTGTAGTGTCAATTTTCGATTTTCGTGTCTAAGCCTTGCATATAGAGTTAGGACTTATGAAAATACAAAAAAAAACGAAAAATGAGAAAATAGAAAATCCATAAAAATTAGAAATTTAATTTTTTTCAGAAGAGGCAATTGAGGAACTTGAAACTGAAGAGAGCTTAGTTAATGAATCCGTTTGAGTAGGAAGTGCCATAGTAGGGAAATTTTTATTCTTTAATATTTTCTGTAGAGGTTTCACTAAGGATATCTCGGGAATTTTTGGAAGTTGTGAAAGAATGACATGTAAAGTATACCTATGTTTCCTATAGTGTGCTAATTAGATTGAGTTTTGCTTGTAGCTCAATATTTTGTTTTCAAAAGGAAACTTGTGGTCTCTTGTTGATCTGGGGTGGACCTTCGTGTAGAGTTGGTTTCATGTGGTACGGGTTCCTCAGCCTAAGCGAAGTTGAGGGGCGTACACCACCATCACTTACGGTGGTCACAAGAGTTAACCGAAAAAGCGCACGCTCTTTATGCTCTACTGCACGGTTGAAAGAAAACAGAGGAGGAAAGAAAAGAAAATGAGAAAATCTGGAAAAAAAAATGTGCTTCAAGGAGAAACAACTTATGTGCTTCTGTTCACACTGGAAATTTGGATTCCATCCAAGTAGAGGTTAGAGACGAAAACTAGAGTCAAGCCTTATTTCATAGGTGTTGTGACTCACTTCACTGGGACAATTTGCATTCAAACGCAATAAAAGCTAAGAGGGTCTGAAAACCTCAGATGATTCGGCGAAGAAAGGCTACAGTGAAATTTGAGCTTGATTAGACCCAATGAAGCTTAGGACGTGCTTGTGTCTTGGTTTGAATTGGTTAGGAAAGTGGACGCCTTAGTGAGCTTTTGCATAGAATCAATTTTATTTCAAATTCTTGCTACGTGTATGTGAATTTCATAACGGATTAGTGAAAACATGATGATCTTCAGTTAATGACAAGGAGATTGCCTATTCTTGCAAAAAAAAAAACAAAATTTATTTCGTGTTTAAATACTTGTTTTAAGATCAAATCTAGATTTGCATTGTATCATCCAGCTGCATGGTTGTATTGAGAGTCGTGTTTGATTCGTTTGTGTCACATTGTCTAGTAAACAGATAGATGCAGTAGATGAGACTTTGCTCAGGACGCGCAAATGGCAAGTGAGAGTGTATTTGATAAATCCTTAATAAGAGTCATCCTATATACACTTTATATTGTTATTGTGTGCGCTTCGGTGCAAAGTGACGAATTTCGGGCTTATTTGAGAATAAAATGAGTTTTATGATGTTTTAGAGCTTAAACGTACAATCCGGGCGTTTCTTGAATAGTTTTACTTATGATTTGTATGATTTTGTCACATTTGATCTTCGCGGTAGTGTTCTTGTTGTGATTTATAGGAACATTGCATGAGGAGAGAAATTGGAGAGAAGAAACGAGCTTCGGAAGTCAAAGAGTACGCAAGAGAAGCAAAGTAGAGGAGCAAAAGTGACAATCCTTCACTATTTTGATGATATCTTCAGTTATACAAAACCTGCTATGGTGAGACCGGTGCCAAATGAAATTATACTCAAAGGTATTTCAAACGGTAGGTCATGGAGCTCAATCAAAGTTCGGACGAGGAAGATATGGTCCGGAGAATTTGACACAAAAATGAAGAAAAGCTGGTAAAGTTTCCCAGGACCAGTGTGCTCTCTTCTGGATGTATCAGGAGTTACGTGTACAATTTTGGATCAAGGTCTGCGCCATTGGAAATTAGACATTATGCAATTTTCAAATATATAAGATGGGCCCAAACCGGAGTCCGGATGAGGTAGAAAAGGCAGGCGCAAAGTCAGCTTACGAATTATGGCCGAGAATTGCAAACTGGAGGGGCTAAATTGCAAATTTGGCCAAATACATTAAAAATCGTGCCCAGGCTTTTGCATACTGGAGGGGCTAAATTGCAAATTTGGCCAAATTTGGCCAAATACATTAAATTTGGCCAAAGTCATCCAGTTGATCCCTCTACTCTTATCTTTTCATTATTTTTGTACATGATCACAAAAACTATTGTATTTCTGATCATGAATATGCGTAGCTAAACACTTTTCTCAGGGTATCTCGTAGGGAGCTAGGGTTTGATCACTTTGTTTGGTGATTTATGGATTTGATTTCATGCTTTGAGCTTAATTGATGACATGTAGGATGTGTTTAGATTGTATTGTGAGTTAGTGTTGTGGTTTCTGTTGAGTTTTAATTTATATTGTCGTATTGTGTAGTCTAGTTTATATTCAGTTTGCACTTTTGTATAATTGAGTCTACCCACCATAAAGAGTTGAATTGTGTAGTGTCAATTTTCGATTTTTGTGTCTAAGCCTTGCATATAGAGGTAGGACTTATTAAAATACAAAAAAAAATGAGAAAATATAAAATCCATAAAAATTAGAAATTTAATTTTTTTTTCAGAAGAGGCAATTGAGGAACTTGAAACTGAAGAGAGCTTAGTCAGTGAATCCTTTTGAGTAGGAAGTGCCATAGTAGTGAAATTTTTAATCTTTAATATTTTGTTTACAGGTTTCACTAAGGATATCCCTGGAATTTTTGGAAGTTGTGAAATAATGACATGTAAAGTATACCTAATTTTCCTATAGTGTGCTAATCTGATTGAATTTTTCTTGTAGCTGAATATTCTATTTTCAAGTGGAAACTTGTGGTCTCTTGTTGATCTGGGGTGGACCTTCGTGTAGAGTTGGTTTCATGTGGTACGGTTGCCTCAGCCTAAGTGAAGTTGAGGGTCGTACACCACCATCCCTTACGGTGGTCACAAGAGTTAACCGAAAATGCCCACGCTCTTTATGCTCTACTGCACGGTTGGAAGAAAACAGAGGAGGAAAGAAAAGAAAATGAGGAAATCTGGAAAAAAAAAAGGAAAAAAAAAATTGCTTCAAGGAGAAACAACTTAATGTGCTTCCGTTCACACGGAAAATTTGGATTCCATCCAAGTAAAGCATAGAGAGGAAAACTAGAGTCAAGCCTTATTTCACAGGAGTTGTGACTCCCTTCACTGGGACAATTTGCATTCAAACGCAATAAAAGCTAAGAGGGTCTGAAAGCCTCAGATGATTCGGCGAAGAAAGGCTACAGTGAAATTTGAGCTTGATTAGACCCAATGAAGATTAGGACGTGCTTGTGTTTTGGTTTGAATTGGTGAGGAAAGTGGACGTGTTAGTGAGCTTTTGCATAGAATCAATTTTATTTCAAATTCTTTCTACGTGTATGTGAATTTCAGAACGGATTAATGAAAACATGATGATCTTCAGTTAATGACAGGGAGATTGCCTATTCTTGCAAAAAAAACAAATTTTTTTTCGTTTTTAAATAATTTTTTTAAGATCGAGTCTAGATTTGCATTGTGTCATCTTGATGCATGGTTGTATTGAGAGTCGTGTTTGAGTCGTTTGTGTCACATTGGCTAGTAAGCAGATAGATGCAGTAGATGAGACTTTGCTCGGGACGCGCAAATGGAAAGTGTGAGTGTATTTGATAACTCCTTAATAAGAGTCATACTATATACACTTTATATTGTTATTGTGTTCGTTTCGGTGCAAAGTGACGAATTTCCGGCTTATTTGAGAATAAAATGAGTTTTATGATGTTTTAGAGCTTAAACGTACAATCTGGGCGTTTCTTGAATAGTTTTACTTATGATTTGTATGATTTTGTCACATTTGATCTTCGCGGTTGTGTTCGTGTTGTGAATTACAGGAACATTGAATGAGGAGAGCAATTGGAGAGAAGAAACGAGCTTCGGAAGAAAGAGTACGCAAGAGAAGGAAAGTAGAGGAGTAAAAGTGACCATCCTTCACTATTTTGATGATATCTTGAGTTATACAAAACCTGCTATAGTGAGACCGGTGCCAAATGAAAATATACTCAAAGATCTTTCCAACGGTAAGTAAGGGAGCTCAATCAAAGTTCGGACGAGGAAGATATGGTCCGGAGAATTTGACACAAAAATGAAGAAAAGCTGGTAAAGTTTCCCTTGACCAGTTTGCTCTCTTCAGGATGTATCTGGAGTTACGTATAAAATTTTGGATCAAGGCCTCAGCATTAGAAAGTAGACATTTAGCAATTTCCAAATATGTAATATGGGCTCAAAACGGAGTCCGGATGAGGTAGAAAAGGCCCGCGTAAAATCAGCTTATGAATTATGGCCGAGAATGGCAAACTGGTGGGGCTGAATTGCAAATTCGGCCAAAATACATGAAGATTGTGCCCATGCCTTGAAAAACAAGTTCTTAGAACTAGAAGGCAGGTTAGATCAGCGGGAGACGCAGAGAAGAAGATTTGAGGAGAAACTTGGAGCTAGAGTTCGTCGTGGAAGCGAGAATTCATCCGGTTGATCCCTCTACTCTTATCTTTTCATTATTTTTGTACATGATCACAAAAACTATTGTATTTGTGATAATGAATATGCGTAGGAAAACACTTTTCTCAGGGTATCTCGTAGGGAGCTAGGGTTTGATAACTTTGTTTGGTGATTTATGGATTTGATTTCATGCTTTGAACTTAATTGATGACATGTAGGATGTGTTTAGATTGTATTGTGAGTTAGTGTTGTGGTTTCTGTTGAGTTTTAATTTATATTGTCGTATTGTGTAGTCTAGTTTATATTCTGTTTGCACTTTTGTATAATTGAGTCTACCCACAATAAAGAGTTGAAATGTGTAGTGTCAATTTTCGATTTTCGTGTCTAAGCCTTGCATATAGAGTTAGGACTTATGAAAATACAAAAAAAAAAAAAAAAAAATGAGAAAAAAAAAATCCATAAAAATTAGAAGTTTAATTTTTTTTTCAGAAGACGCAATTGAGGAACTTGAAACTGAAGAGAGCTTAGTGAATGAATCCTTTTGAGTAGGAAGTGCCATCGTAGGGAAATTTTTATTCTTTAATATTTTGTGTAGAGGTTTCACTAAGGATATCCCGGGAATTTTTGGAATTTTTGAAAGAGTGACATGTAAAGTATACCTAAGTTTCCTATAGTGTGCTAATCAGATTGAATTTTGCTTGTAGCTGAATATTCTGTTTTCAAGTGGAAACTTGTGGTCTCTTGTTGATCAGGGGATGGACCTTCGTGTAGAGTTGGTTTCATGTGGTACGGTTGCCTCAGCCTAAGTGAAGTTGAGGGGCGTACACCACCATCCCTTATGGTGGTCACAAGAGTTAACCGAAAAATCCTACGCTCTTTATGCTCTACTGCACGGTTGTAAGAAAACAGAGGAGGAAAGAAAAGAAAATGAAAAAATCTGGAAAAAAAAAAGAAAAAAAAAAATGTGCTTCAAGGAGAAACAACATAATGTGCTTCCGTTCACACGGAAAATCTGGATTCCACCCAAGTAGAGCTTAGAGAGGAAAACTAGAGTCAAGCCTTATTTCACATGAGTTGTGACTCCCTTCACTAGGACAATTTGCATTCAAACGCAATAAAAACTAAGAGGGTCTGAAAACCTCAGGTGATTCGGCGAAGAAAGGCTACAGTGAAATTTGAGCTTGATTAGACCCAATGAAGCTTAGTATGTGCTTGTGTCTTGGTTTGAATTGGTGAGAAAAGTGGACGCGTTAGTGAGCTTTTGCATAGAATCAATTTTATTTCAAATTATTGCTACGTGTATGTGAATTTCAGAACGGATTAGTGAAAACATGATGATCTTCAGTTAATGACAGGGAGATTGCCTATTCTTGCAAAAAAAAAATTATTTCGTGTTTAAATACTTTTTTTACGATCGAGTCTAGATTTGCATTGTATCATCTTGCTGCATGGTTGTATTGAGAGTCGTGTTTGAGTCGTTTGTGTCACATTGGCTAGTAAGCAGATAGATGAAGTAGATGAGACTTTGCTCGAGACGCGCAAATGGTAAGTGTGAGTGTAACAGATCAATCCTTAATAAGAGTCATCCCATATACACTTTATATTGTTATCGTGTGCGTTTCGGTGCAAAGTGACGAATTTCGGTCTTATTTGAGAATAAAATGAGTTTTATGATGTTTTAGAGCTTAAACGTACAATCTGGGCATTTCTTGAATAGTTGTACTTATGATTTGTATGATTTTTTCACATTTGATCTTCGCTGTAGTGTTCGTGTTGTGATTTGAAGGAGTATCGCATGAGGAGAGCAATTGGAGAGATGAAACGAGCTTCAGAAGTCAAAGAGTACGCAAAAGAAGCAACGTAGAGGAGCAAAAGTGACCATCCTTCACTATTTTGATGATATCTTGAGTTATACAAAACCTGCTATAGTGCGACCGGTGCCAAATGAAATTATACTCAAAGATCTTTCAAACGGTAGGTCACGGAGCTCAATCAAAGTTCGGACGAGGAAGATATGGTCCGGAGAATTTGACACAAAAATGAAGAAAAGCTGGTAAAGTTTCCCAGGACCAGTGTGCTCTCTTCTGGATGTATCAGGAGTTCGTCGTGGAAGTGAGAATTCATCCGTTTGATCCCTCTACTCTTATCTTTTCATTATTTTTGTACATGATCACACAAACTATGTATTTGTGATCATGAATATGCGTACCTAAACACTTTTCTCAGGGTACCTCGTAGGGAGATAGGGTTTGATCACTTTTTTTGGTGATTTATGGATTTGATTTCATGCTTTGAGCTTAATTAATGACTTTTTATCTTGCTATGTGTATTTTATGCGCTTAAATTCATCTTTACTATCGGTAGATGTATTGATAGGATTGATTTAGGTTTAGAACATTAGAGACATCAATGTTTCTTGCACGGAATCTTGAAATACACACTAGCCGTATCTAGGGTTGATAAATCTTGCTAGTTAGTTAAGAACAAAGAGTAGATTAATGATCTTAATGCATACTTGAACTTGATTAGGCTAGGGAAATCGGCTTTGTTAGTCTAATTAGTGGTGTTGGTTGAGACATCTTCAACACATTCGTGCTCGTTTAGTTAGATTAAAGAATCATCGTGTTAACAAAGCATAAATCCGTCAAAGTGTGAAATACCTAGTGACCCGTAGAGATATCCTGATACTTATCCCTCGTATTGGTCTCAATTTTAATAATTAGATTGTTATTTACTTTCTTAGATCAGTAGAAAAAACTCTACTACTTGCCCACATAAAATTAAGAATACTAATTGAGTCACGGCAAGTCCCTTGGGTTCGACAAACCCAGATTACCGGATATTACTACACGCGACAGCCGTACACTTGTGGTTGGATCGTGTCAACCACCTAACATGGTTGATCCTGAATATGAATCGAAATTCCACATTTGGTCTAACAGCTGGTAAAAGATCTCTATTCTGAGAATTGAAAGAGCAATCTGAAGGTTCAATTACACTTGGTGACAAAGACAAATGCAATATTCTTGCTATTGGTAAAGTTGGTACAAATTCTGAAAACTCTATTTCTGATGTGTATTTAGTTTAAGGTTTGAAATTTAACTTGCTTAGTGTATCTTAGCTTTGTGACAATGGCTACAAAGTTATCTTTGATAAATAGAAGTATGTGGTGCAAAATGAGAAATCAGGAGATTTCATTCTCACAGCCTCTAGATCAAACAATGCTTATACTTTTCAGAATAACAAAATTGCAGGTGAAAGTTTGAAGTGTCTCAAGGCCTTGAAAGAGGATTCAAAGCTTTGGCACAGGAAGCTTGGTCATATCAGCTTTCACACTTTGAACAAGTAGATTTCCAAAGACTTGGTAAGAGGATTGCCATCCATTAAGTTCACAGAATATGAAATGTGCAAAGCTTGTGCTCAACGCAAACAGACCAGAAGCTCCTTCAAGGCAAAGAAGTTTGTAAGTACAACTAGACCCATTGAACTGCTTCATATGGATCTTTGTGGTCCTATGAGACCTCCTACTCCAAAAGGTAACAGGTATATGCTAGTTGTTGTAGATGATTTTTCTAGATATACTTGGGTTATGTTTCTCAAAGAAAAATCTGAAGCACTCTCAGAATTTTAAAGGCTTTGCAGAGAACTTCAAAACATGAAAAACCTGCCTGTGGCTTCAATCAGAAGTGATCATGGTAGAGAATTTGATAAATTAGAATTTGATTTTTTCTGTGATAAGCATGGTATTACTCACAACTTTTCTGCTCCAATAACTCCTCAACAGAATGATGTTGTTGAAAGAAACAACAGGACTCTTGAAGATATGTCAAGGACAATGCTTCTTGAGAAAAAGTTGCCAAAATTTTATTGGACAAAACCTGTGAATACAGCAAACTATATTTTGAACAGGTGCTTGATCAGACCTGTTCTGAAGAAGACCCCCTATGAACTATTCGAAGGGAGAAATCCAAATATTTCATACATCAGACCCTTTGGATATACTTGTTTTATCCACAACAATTGAAAAGACAATCTTTGTAAGTTTGATGCAAGAAGTGATGAAGGTATATTTCTTGGTTACTCTCTGAATAGCAAATCTTATAGAGTTTACAATAAAATAACCAAACTGGTTGAAGAGAGCATTCATGTTATTTTTGATGAAAGCTATGATGGTTCTTTGAGTGAAAGTTTTGCAGACTTGAATTTGAACAAGCATGAATCAGAGGAAGAAACAGAGAATCCACTGGGATTCAAGAAAGGCTCAGAAGAAAACATAAGACATTTCAAGACCTTGAAAATGGTACTAAAGGCCTTCAAAATAAGACTTAAAGCTTTGAAAAAGATGATCAGAAGGATACACGTGACAGAGCCACTACTTTAAAACCAGAGAAGATCTATGGGGAGCCTGAACCATGGTCTCCAAGAAAGAGGTTCATATACCTCTCATATCATCCAGTTGACAATATCATCTCAGATCGAACCACTGGTACACAAACTATATCACAGTTTAAGAACTTATGTGCTTCTAATGGTTTTATCTCTCTTGTAGAACCAAAAACTGTGAAAGAAGCATTTCAAGAAGTAGACTGGATCATTTCTATGTAAAGTGAACTCAATGAGTTTTAAAAGAACAAGGTTTGGAATCTGGTTCCTCCACCTACAAACCAGTCTGTCATTGATACCAGATGGGTGTTCAAAAATAAGTTGGATGAAAGTGGCAAAGAAATCATAAACAAAGCAAGTTTAGTTTCTGAAGGTTACAACCAAGAAGAAAGTATTGATTATGAGGAAAATTTTGCTTCAGTTGCCAGGTTACAAGCAATTAGAATTTTTCTTGCATTTGCATCTCACAAGAACATGAAACTTTTTCAAATGGATGTAAAGTGTGCTTTCTTGAATGGCAACTTACAAGAAGAAGTTTATGTTGCACAACCTCCTGGTTTTGAAAATGACAAGTTTCTAGATCATGTTTACAAACTTGACAAAGCTCTCTATGGTTTGAAACAAGCTCCAAGAGCTTGGTATGAATAACTGTCAAAGTTCTTGCTTGAAAATGATTTCAAAAGATGTTTAGCAGACAAGACTCTTTTCATAAAGACTCATGATAAAGACTTGCTTGTAGTTCAAGATATATGTTGATGATATCTTGTTTAGAGCTACTAATGATCAATTGTGCAGAGAGTTCTCAAGTCTTATGAGCAGAGAATTTGAAATGAGCATGATGGGAGAGCTGAACTTCTTCCTAGGACTTCAAATACATCAATTAAATAAGGAATTCTTTCTGCATTAAATCAAGTACACAAGAGACTTACTAAAAATATATAGCATGGCTCATTTTAAGGAAGCCAAGACTCCTCTGAGTTCTACACTGTCCTTAGACAAGGAAGAATCTGGTAAGAGTGTCAATATGAAAGAGTATACAGGTACGATTGGATCATTACTCTATATCACAGCAAGCAGACCAGACATTATGTTTAGTGTGTGTATGCGTGCTAGATTTCAAGCTGATCCAAAAGAATAACACTTGACTGCTGTGAAGTGAATATTCATATATCTCAATTGTACAAAAGACTTACGGCTTTGGTATGCAAGACATTCTAACTTCTTATTGCATGGATTTTCAGATGCTGATTTTGCAGATTACAAAGTTGATAGGAACAGCACTGCAGGAACTTGCCAATTTATTGGATCATCTTTGATCAGTTAGCATTCCAAGAAACATAATTCATTTTCTCTACCAACAACTGAAGCTGAATATATAGCTGCAGGATAATGTTGCTCACAAGTACTATGGATTGCTCAACAACTAAGAGACCTTGGATTTGATGTCAGGAGCATACCTATCAAGTGTGATAACACAAGTGAAATTTCAATGACTAAGAATCTAGTTCAACATTCAAGACCAAGCACATTGATGTCAGACACCATTTCATCAGAGATCATGCTGAGAAAGGTGATATTGTTCTTGAATTTGTTTTCACTAACATGCAAATTGCAGATATCTTCACTAAACAATTAGTAGATGAAAGATTCTCAGCTCTAAGATTGGAATTAGGAATGCTAAATAAAGATGCATTGGTTTAGGGGGAGCATCACGTAAGCAAGGTGAGTTGTATGTGTTTTTAAAGTTTTGTACTGATTTTCAAAGCCTTGATCTTTATCTATTGCAGTGTTACAGTTTTTTAAGACCTTAAAAACCTTTTCAAAGCCTTGAAAATAAGTGTCCTACACTGATAGTCAAAAACATGGATCTTTCTGTGTTGGGTGATATATCTGTATATATTTGCCTAACATATCCCCTACCTTTTTCAAAAATTATTTTTGGCCAAATATAGTATTTTAATAGTTATTTTCCAACGGCATAAAAGATTTGAAATCTATCTGATTATTGAAAATCTTTTGAGATCAGAGAGATGCTAGTTTCCTTTTGAAACTCAAACTCTCTCAGTATTTATCTTCTTCTCTTCTCCTTCACTCCGTATCATTCCACCTCTCTCTAGTCTTATCCATAAACCTAATGAGCACAAGGAGAGCCACAGACAGAATCAAGATGGCTTGAGGATCGAAACCTGCTTCAGACAAGAAAAGAAAGGCAGCAGTGGATGAAGTTCAAGAAGTCAGTGGAGACTCTAGCTCTAGAACTCCTAGTGCAGAGGCAGTTCCAGATCTTCCTCAACCCAAGAAGAAAGTTAAGAAGGTTACAACTTCCTCAGAAAAGAAGAATAAGGAGCAAGAGAAAGCTGTTACAGAGAAGCAACTTGAAACAGATTCAACTAAATCAAAGAAGCTGAAGAAGAAAGCAACTCCAGCAGAAAAAGGGTAAGGAAAGGTGACTGAAGAACAGCCAGAATGTTACTTGGAGAAGGCCTTGCATATCTATTCAAAGGGCTCAACAAAGAACACAACTCCTGATGAGACTTTGTTTGTCTCAAACATCTCAAAAGGTCAGCGGTAAGATGGTTTTGCTTCCTGATCAGTTCGTTTCTGTAGTATGACCAATATGCATATGGTGGAACACATGAAACGTAAGTGCATCTCTATGTTGAAGAAAATTTCTCTATGGGTCTTGTTGAATCCTAAATAGTTAGCCTATCCTAGACTCACCAGACTTTTCTATCGGAATTTGACACAAGTTAAGGGATCTGCACACTTGGTGATAAAATCTAGAGTTTCTGGGATAGAAATTGAGTTGGACCACTCTGAATTTTCCAATGTGCTAGGCTGTCCAAAGAGATATGACACTAGCAATCATCCACCAAAGTCAGAAACCCTGAAGCTAGCCAAAGATGAGTTCTTTCTTCCAAACATCTCCTCAGCCAAACAATTAACACATTCAGTGTTAAATGTTGAAGCCAAGGTCCTTCATACCATTCTGGTTAGGTGTTTTTTTCCCAGAGAGATCTCTAGAGAATTAGTAACTGAAAGGATGCTGCACATTATGTATCTGGTTATGCATGGCTATGAGAATGATCTTCCCAAACTAGTGATTGAACATATGTTCTTTAGCCTTACCTGTCAAAGAAAACACCCTCTACCCTATGCTAATCTTCTCACTTTGTTCTTTGAACACTTTGAGATTCCAACTGGTGGAGAGGAATCAGTTACTTCTGGTTTTCGAATGCTTAATGAGAAAGCTTTTGAGAAGATAGGACTGGTAAAGACTAAGGCAAAAGCCTACAAGTTATACTCAGACTTTACTGAAGAAGAATTAGGTGCGAAGAAGTTTCTTAAGCCCAAGAACTTGACTCCCACTTCAAGTCAGATTCCCAGGCTACATACAATCAGAGATTTGATGGTATGGAATTGGATTTGGAGGATATCAAAGCAACTGTTTATGGACTTGAATTTGATATGGGGAAAGTCAAGTACATGGTGGAAATCATCTTCAGAAGCATGACTTTGCTTGATGTTCCTGAGGATGATGAAGGTCGAAAGAAATGAGACTCTGACAAAGATCTGACTAGTGAACATTCAAATCAGGAAGAAGTTGCTCCAGTCTCAGATAAAGGAAAGGAGGTGAAGTCAATAGCCCTGACTGTGATGCTGCTGATTATCTTTAAGAAGAAAAAGAAATCTCCAAAGGCTGCTACAACGGACAAGAATGAAGAAGTAACTGTTGCAGGTGAGAATGAAGAAGAACAGGAAGTGGGGGACAAGACTGATGCAGAAGACAGTGAGAAAGAGGAAGGAGATCAAGATGGAGATAAAGATCCAACCCCTTAATCTTGCCTACACTTTCTTCCCCACTCTCTCTTCTTAAAGTTTTTCTTAAAGTTTTAAAAAATTTCGGACACTTGATCGAACATCTTCAAATATTTTTGATGAATGTCCAAAAGGGGGAGAAAATTCTAGGAGTTACTTTTTATTCTTAAGTGCTATTTGCTGAACTGTTTACTTTCTGTTGGTATTATTATGAATAAGTTAGATATTTTTGGGATTACTGTGTTATTATAAATTGTGAACTAACCAGTATTTTTTTGCAGAGACGAAAGATCAAACAGAATATGGTTTTGTCTTTCATCAAGTGGGAGACTGTAAGATCAGGTTGTGCAAGGATTGGAATAGATTAGCTATTTCAAGGCTTTGAACCAGCTTTCAAAGCCTTGAATCAGTTCTCAGAGGCTTGAAAATAGTTTACCCATTTTCAAGGCCTTGAAACTGGATTTAAAGCCATGAAACTACTTAACCTGTGTGAACATTCTCTGGGGTAGATTTCTGCAAGCTCTCTGAGTTGATTCCCTCTCTATCTTTCATATGTTTGATTCACTGTTATTAGATGATGAAAGACAAATTATTCTAAAACTTTTGAACATAGAATATCATCAGTTTGACTTTGATATTGCAGGAAATTTTATTTCCATGTTTTGCAGGATTGTTTCCTATACTGAACTTTTGCAGATTTGGAAATAGTTGGACACTTTGATCTTGTGATCAATCAGACTTGGATGACGGCTTCCCAAGGTTTTTAAACGAAATATCACAACAAAATCTCTGAAGATTGTGATCATCCAACCGTTGGAGAAGATATCAAAGAATCAAACTCTGTTGCCTACAAAATAGGAAGTTCGTTGTTGAAAATATGGGAAGATTTGCAGAGCTGTTTGAAGTTTAAATAGAGCTTAATTCTGAAGAAACAAGACACAACACTCAACGGGAAAAAAGAGAGAAAGAGTTCGAGATTGACAAGCATCAAAGATGCTCATCATTTTTCCAATCCATTCACAGACGATCACTGCATACTTCACTGCATTTTCTACACTCTAAGTGTTCTTCTGTATTGTACTCCATTGGTAGATCATTTTTGTATTCTCTATATTCATTCTCAAGGATTGTTCAAAGTTAACAATAGATAATTCTTAGTTAATCTTTTAGCTAGAGCAGGTACTAGACAGGTTAGGGAAAACCACAAGTTGTAACAGAGCAAGGGAACTCTCTGTGCTTGAGTTCTAGGGCTTAGCTTTTGATTAATAAGAATTGTGTTGAAAATTCTGCAGGGATCTAATCCCTGAGGTAGAGACGTAGGTCCAAATTGACTAAACTCTATAAATCAGTTGTCTCTTGCATTATAGTTCATTCATTTTCATGGTATTTGCAGCACACACAACCGTCTGTTTTTCAAGGGTTTGAACTTGATTTCAAGGCCTTGAAAAAGGCTTACTTGCTTTATACAAACTTCATCTCTTCCAAGGGCTTGAACTTGTTTTCAAGGCCTTGAACTTCACTGTTTTCACAAGTTTGCATATCCCTAGAAAGTTTTGCAAGAAGTTGGCATACTCTATTCAACCCCCCCTTCTAGAGTATCTTAGTTGCATTAACATCTGCACACTCACACTTTAACTTTTCTATCCCTTGTTCACACAAATAATTAATGTTGTCGGGTATTTTTTAGGCGCAATTGTGTCATCTAACCACAAAAATGTTACTTAAAAGGAAAATGTAGAGAAAGCGAAGATACGTCCCAAAAGTACAATAAACGTTGAGAAAGAAAGAATACGGAGGAATTCGGTGGGGCCATTGGTGAACACATCCCCAAGCTAATATGCACTAGAAAAAATTTCAACTAGTAACTGCTTTTTTAACACTTTTCTCTAAAAAATTATAATAAATTAAATTTTTTTATTTTTTGTATGTTTAATAGGTTTTGAAGTTATCGAAATACGAGAAAAGTTGTAAAAATATAAAATAGGAGAAGGATCCCTATAAATGTGTAACTCTTTGAAATGGTTTTGAAAGTAACACATTTCTGCAGCTGTAGTAGAAAGTGCTCGACATTCAGCCTCTATAGAGGATCTGGATATAGTGGATGGTTTTTTAATTTTTAGATCTACAATATGAAGTATTAGTACAATGGAAAATGACAATCCAGTAGTACTTCTTCTATTAAATGGGTTGTCATCCTAGTCTGCATCACTATAAGCATGTAAAGTGAGAGTATCTTTCAAGTACCTCAAAAATCTATTAGCACCAAGCATGTGTTGTGTAGTAACTGTGTGCATAAATTAACAAAAATAATTCAGTTCATAAAAAATATAAGGTCTGGTGAATGTGAGATATTGCAAGATACCTAATAGTGTCCTAAGGGAGTAGGATTAGAGAGATGAGACCCGTCATTTAAATTATACTTGACCTTAGAAGCACAAGGGTTAGATAAGGGTTTGTAATGATGCTTATTGAATTTTTGCAATAAGTCCGAAGCATACTTGTGTTCATGAAAAGAAAAATCATTTTGAAGGTATGCTAGTGCATAGAAGGTAGTTGTTAGGAGGAGTTGTGGAAGTTAATGATGGTGATGGTTGGAGCACCGTAATTATTGACTGGAAAGAAATCTAATTGGTGATTATTGTTGGTTATTTATGGTACTTCATAGTGCATGATGACTAGATAATTTTTAGTTATGTGATTTGAGAGCACCAAATGGATGACTAGGTGTGGTTTTATACTGAAGGAAATAAATATATACATATAGTAGTCATTGAGAAGGATAGAAAATAATTATTTAATAATCTAGGAATAACAATAAAAAATTATATATAGAAGTCATAAATAGGGAATCACTAATTAAAAGTTGAGAATAATCATATTTAAACATAAAGATAGTGATCGAATTTTAAAGAGAGCTTAGAAAATTATATTGAAAAAAAAAAGATAGAGGATAAATCCCTAGATCTTTTCGGAATATATTGAGAATGAAAAAGAAAACTAATATTAATATTTTATTTGAATGCTAGATTGACCGAAATAACCTTTTTAATTTATGATATTGTTTAAATAACCTAATTATAAGTATGAGCTATTATATCACCTCCTCCTTAAAATCGCCCTGTAGCTTAAAACAATAACTACTTAAGCAAACAATACGACGAGATGCGAACTCCGTGCAATTCTATAGCACAAGAAAAGAATTATTACATATAACAAGCGATCTACATACGTGTTGTCTACACTGCAAACACTCGGTATGAGCATTGGTAATGAGGCAAGAAAAGTACGAGGAAGGTTCTACAATCCAGCGCATCACATCGGTTCGACGGAAGGTGAAACAAATTTAGAAAAGCAACCAAATAACAAATTTCATATACATCAAGTAACATAACCAAATTAACTAGGCATCGAGTGAGATGAATATACCACATAGCAAAACTATTTATCAGTCAACAGTAACTTCCACATCACCATAATGAGGCACATAAGAGAAAACAAGAAATGAGAACTCCACGACCCCCGACATAATATTTTTATTAACCAATTTAGCTAGCCTAAGTCAATTTTAATTTAAAAAATGTTTCACATGTTTTTTTATCTTTATGTAGTGAGAAATTGGAAGATCGCACTTACTTAGAACAGTCAGATCAGATACTAATTGTAACACCCACAAAATATAAGGGTGCTCTCGACCCGTAGTTATGAGCTACATTGAAATTGGAGCTTAGGGAATAGTTTGGGAATGCTGTGGCGGTGCTAGAAAGCTGCTATGTGAAAACACTGTAGAAAATCTGCTGTGAATTTTAGATAAAATGTTGTTTGGTAAATATTACGTAAAAGCTGATGTGATATATTGATATAGTAATTCTGTCTTTGGTAAAATCAATTGTGAAGTTGCTCTGACAGGGCAAAATGACAAAAACATGTGAAATGTGTCATTTCCGAAAAGATAACTACTGATACTTTAAAAATTTATAAGGTTAAAATCGGTTGTAGATAAATTAATCAAAAACACTTTCTGGAAAAGCATCTCCCCCCCCCCTTGCTTCCTGAAAACTGTTGCGGGACAGCAGTAGTTGTTCGGAAAAAAATATATTTTATTTTTACCAAACACACTAAAACTGTTTCTGCTGTCGAAAAGCATCTGTGCTGGCAGCAGAAGCATTCCCAAACTCACCCTTAGTCTTCGTTTCACAGTTCGTCTGACCCACGATAATCCAAAAAAAAACATTATTATAAAAGATAAAAATGTTTGCAGATCAAGATTAGATTTATTCATAAGATGGGAAAGACTAGGTGAATTGCTAGGCTGCATGAATCCCTAGCCAACAATATCATGAGCTTTCCCATCTTTATTGGTAACCTGTTAGTTCTCAAAATAGTAGAAGCAGACCGCAGGTAAATATAAGTCAAAAAGACTGAGTAACAACATACTACAATAAGTAAAACATGAGTTTTTACATAAAAAGTAAGTAACCCACAAAATTATAACCATTAAGCTAAGTATCAAGTAATATGAGCTTGGCTGTGAGAACAAAAGGCTTTCAGCAGGTACGGTGTATTCAGACAGGTCACTATGGTACTTTGTTTTATTTATAAATATGTGTGTGTGTGTGTGTGTTTTACCTTCGAATTGAGTTGTCGTTGTTTCTCATTGAAGCATGTAGTATTATCCAAGAGTGTTGCAAAAGTGATTTACCTTATGCAAAAAAAATGACTTCAGTTGTCACTCCACTAAATTTAGATGATTCATGAGAAAGTGACAATTGAACTCAATGTTTTTTCGCGCGCATAAGCTACATCATTTTTTCCATTATTTTTTTAGAATAGTGATTGTTTGAATGAGCAACAACCACAACCCTATTAGAAGAAAAAAAACAAATATATAAGAAAACAAAATACCATACTAAGGTACATCATTTGTTTTTGGAGGAACATAAGGCACATCATTGGGGAATAATCAAATTGCACTACGCCTATCACAAGAAATGCTAGCAGCATACGAGACATACTTGTATTAGCTTACTAGTAACGAAATGAAACAAACTCATGTGAAGCATTAACTAAACCATGATACTCGGGCTCACTGCTAGATCAAGCAAAAACAATTTGTTTTTTACTACATTTCATGAAAGTGTGTCTCTGAATGAAACGATAATAATTAGTTACCAATAGTAGGATCATCAACACAAACAACATGGAGAAAAAAAAATTGTTAAAGCTCAATTGGTTAAGCATAAAAGAAAAAACCATTAATTATGATGTCATTCATGTACCGCTTAGTCTAAAGAATAACGTGAAAATAGGTGGAGCGTGGAGCACAGAGGAAGCAGCTTACCTGATGAGTGCCATATATAATGTTAGGGTGAGTAACTAAGAAGATGGTGACATTTATGTATTGAATAATTCCAAGAATGGTGTGATAGTCAGTAGATTGTTGACCAAATAGTAATTTACTTACGTGATGAATGACATATGCAATGTTAAGGTGAGTAAATAAGAAGTACACAAGAATGCTAACTGATGTCTATAAAGAGTAGCATCAAGAAAAATATCGTCATGTAGAGGGGAAAATTCATATCATATCTAAAGAGGTAGAGGCGGACTTATGTTTTTCATACTTGTACATGCAGTGACATTCGAAGCATATTTTGCATGAGAATTAGATTATCTATCAAATCTACAAATGAATTGAAGTTTTATAAAAGAATTAAGACAACCAAATCTTTCATCTCCAAATGAGGAATCTAAAAGAAACTCGTTTAGGTTTCTGGATATTACTCAAGAACAGAACGAAAAAGGATGAAGAAAGATGATGATTTTATTGGAGAGCCGAGACGACTGATGAATACAATAAAGAGGCGTCATAATGGGGTTTGGGTTTTTGAAGGGCTAAATACAAAATAAAACCTGCACTCGTAATCAGGGTCGTTGGATTATGATTGGCAAAGAGAAAGATCAATTTAACTCTTATCGTTTGGCGGATTACATACCTGTCCATATAAATTGTAGAATGGACATGATATCATAATGCAATAGCAGTTGAGTCCTTCTTTGTCCAAAGATGTCTTTAACTCCTTGGATTGAAATGAATACTTCAATTGGGTCCTTTAATTTCTTGACTTTCACAACTTATTCTTTTATACTCTAACACCCTCCTGCAAACTGGGTTTAGAAGCATGACCTTGGTCTTGAGCTGTGCAAAAGTCGGTGTAGTGAGACCTTTGGCAAACACATCCCCAAGCTGATCTTCACTTGAAACAGATGCAGCTAGTAACTACTTTTTTCAAAAATTTTCATTAGTAAAAATATAATACAACTCAACATGTTTGGTTTATGTACGCACAATATGCTTGGCAGTTAAAGAAATAGAAGAAGAGTTTCAAACAGTGTAAAGTAGGACCATAATGCACGTAATAAGTAAGTCTTTGAAAAGTTATCGAATCCAACACATTTCTGCAGCCTTAGTAGCAGTGATCGATAATCAACCTTTGTAAAGGAACTGCATACAGTGGGTTTTTTCTTATATCCCCAATGTGTAGGACTAGAACCCATAAAAATACCAAACACAATAGTACTCCTTCTGTCTGATGGGTTACCAGCCCAGTCTGCATCACTATAAGCAAGTAAATTGAGAGTAGAGGGTTCATAGAGAATACAATGGAGAGATTACCTTGAAAGTATCTCAAAATATTTTAGCACCAAGCATGTTTTGTGTAGTAAGTGTCAGCATAAATTGACACAAATGATTGACTGCATAATAAATGTCATGTCTGGTGAATGTGAGATATTGCAAGACACCTAACAGTTACCTGAAAACGAGTAAGTTTAGAGATAGGAGACCCGTCATTCACATTATACTTGACCTAAGAAGCAGAGGGGCTAGAATAGGGTTTGCAATGCTACGTATTGAATTTGTGAAACAAGTCTGAAGCATACTTTTTTTAATGAAGAAAAATTCCTTTTGAATTTATAGAACTCTCAAGTCGCAAAAATATGTTAACGGACCTATTCTGGTAATTTCAAACTCACTGTTGAGGCGAGTGACAATAATTTGAATGTATGTAGTGTAAATACCAGTGAGGATGTTCATCCACATATAACAGAAGGATTGTGTTTTTTCATGAGTGATATTTATAATAAACAAAGAAGATCATCCAAGGATCTAGTGAACCATAGAGATAATAGATAAGTTGTGAATCTTCCAAACTAGGGGCTTCGATCCTATTGAATCGATAAATGGATTTATGTAATTTGCAAACATGATATGAGAAATTAGGATCTTTAAATCCAGAAGGTTGAAGCATATAAACATTTTATTTTTGAAGCCCATGAAGAAATTCATTTTTTTCCATCAAGTGGTTGAAGAGGCCAATTAAAAGAGACAAAGTGATCAAGAATTGTTCTTACAGTGGGGTATTTAACAACAATACTGAATGTCTCATCAAAGTCAATCCTAGGGTTTTGCTGAAATCCCTTGGTAACCAAACTAGCTTTATACCTATATATAGTCCCATTAGTTTTGTATTTTTTCCTGAGTACCCATTTGTGTCCCCACAATATTTGAATTAGGGGGAAGACTTGACAAGGGTCTAATTTTTTTGTTTTGAGAGGCTTTGATACTCATCGGCAATTGCATTGAGCCACTGCGAGTGTTTCATGGCCTCTATGAAGCAAGTAGGTTCATTTAGAGAAGAAGATGAGGTATTGAGATTGCTAGATGTGAAATTATCGCCAATACTTTTTCTGTTAAAGATACCAGACTTACTTCTTGTCTGCATTAAGTTTCCTCTAATGGAAGGATGCTATGTGCTTGGTGTAGGGGCCATGCCAGGGCTGGTTGTTGGAATAAACTGCTCATATTACTGCATCTCTACATATAACACTCGCACCTCCTGCACTGTAGTTATTTGATATGCATGTGTAGCACTGTTTTTCCAGTTTGGAGGTGGCCCTCAGGTGTAGTGTTGGTGTTCTCATCAGTTAAACAATCGTTAGAATCATCTTAGATGGTTTTGTTGTTATCAGTAGAGCTTGAGACAAGAAAATGAACAATATGAGTTCTAGGAATACAAATAGGATCACAAGGGGTAGTAGAAAAAGAAGCAGCGTAAGGAAAGGAATGTACATCAAATAACATATCAATTTATAAATATTTTTGATTTGGTTTAATCATAGCATATATAGCATTTATAATTAGAAGCATAGCCTAGAAAAACACATTGATGAGTTCTGGGATCAAATTTGGATTTGGTATAATTCTTCAAATAAGGATAACATGCACACCTAAATACTTTCAATAGGAATAACAGGTTTAGAATTATGAATCAATTCCCAAGAAGATTTGTTGTTAGTAGTTTTTCTAGACATGCAGTTTCTGAAGTACACAACAGTAGTGAAAGGACGGAAACTAGAAAGTTTTTGGAAGGGAAGCATGTTCAGGCAGACTTATACCTGTTTTAGCTATGTGTTTATGATTTTTTTCAGCAACTCCATTTTCTTGTTGAGTATATGGACAAGAATTCTGATGAACAGTGCCATGTGATAGCACCAAATGCTGAAAAGTATAAGCAACATATATTCACCACTACCATTTCATATCAAATTTTCTATCGGTGGATTATTCCACCTTGAGCACACATTTCTGAGAAGGGAGAATCATATGCTCCTCCTCGGTCACTACGTAGGATTTTAATCTTTGTGCCTAATTGGTTTTCTAACTCTGCTTTATTTTGCTTAAAAGCTTATACTCCTTCATCTCGACAATGCAATAAGTAAACATAGCAATACTTTGTGCAGTCGTCGACACACATAATGAAATATTTCTTTTCGCCTCAACGCAAATTTCACATTTGTGATTTTAATTATTGCGCTTTTTGGAAGATGATCCAAATTCATTAATTTCTAAGTCGATTCTTAGTTAACGTGACCAAGTCTGCCATGCCATAAACAAGAAGAAGAAAAAGAATTCGACGACTCAAGCAAATAGTTAATAGCTACATTCTTATTGATATCCGAGATAACCATTTACATTATGTTTGAACATCCAATCCTTCAAGTACCCCTACCCACGTACACTCCTCTCTTGGTTACAACAGGCTATTCAGACTCAAAAAATAGTTTGAACCATTTCTTGCTAAGAACCAAACCAGAGACTAATTTCTTTCTAATGTCCGGGACATGGAGAACTTCATAGCTTCTTGATGGAGGTCATATTGAGGATTACCGCGCCTTTTTTTTATGGTGGATGTTACTGAATTCCCCATGAAAATTTGCACATCGGTGTCAACATCCTCATACGAAGAGAAGATGCTCTTGTCCGAAAAAATGTAGCGGGTGGCGCTAGTATCGAACCACCATTCTTTATGGTTTCCATTGGCAAGGTTCAATTTTGAAACGAATGCCGGAAAGTTGCCTCCTTTATAACGGTTTTTTTCTTCAACCAAGCGAGCTTCATACTTCTTTCCGTTAGAATTCTTGCGCTTCTTTCGGAAGTCTTTGATCATGCGACCCGTCTTGCCACAGTTGTGGCACTTTCCCGTGAATCTCTTCTTCTTCTTTTCAAGTTGAGAATTGAACTTTCACTTGAGTTTGTTGGGTTCCGAGCCGCCCTCCAAATGATTAACCTTTGAATGATGGATAGTTGAGGGCTTCTCGTTCGCAACCTGAATGCCTTCCTCGATTCTGAAACGCACAATCAAGTCCTCCATACTCATCCCCTTGAGTATATGCTTTAGATAGTTGTTGTATTTTTCAACGCCAAAGGTAGCTTATGAATCATGATGCAAACAAGAAACTCCTTGCGAGGATCATGTTTTCCGTGTGAATGTCATGAATTAAGCACTGAAATTCATGGACTTGAAACATGACACCTTTTCCGTCTATCATCTTAAACTCTAAGAAGTTTTCAACTACAAACTTTTTGGCTCCCGCGTATTCTATTTTGTACTTCTTTCCTAGAGATTGCCGAAGTTCCTTGGTAGTTTTTACAGCAGAATATACATTATACAATTTATTGCCTAGACTATTCAATACATATTTCCTAGCCAAAAAATTTGAATGATGCCACGCGTCTTTTACTAGTACCGCCTCCTTTTCAGGATTCTCGGAGAGTTTATGTGCATTTTCGGAAAGGTATCTTGCAAGGCTTAAGGTTGTCAAGTAGAAGTACATCTTTTTATGCCATTGCTTAAAATTCCTTGCCGAAAACTTCTCGGGTCTCTCCACTAGATCTGCATTGACCAGTATGAGCAGAGCAACGGGCACCACTGAATTGGTTATGTCTATCTTAGTTGACTAGGTTTGTCCGTCCACCATTTCTGAACAAAAAAATTGGTTAGATGCAGATCAAAATACAAATGAACAGATAAAGTTTTTGACAAATTAATAAACAATACTGAATCTAAAAATTGTTGTAACCGAAATGATAAACAATTTGTTATAATACTAAAACAAATATACGTTGTAATACTAAGTTCAAGTAAATTTAACAAATTATCTATAAACTTACAGTACAAACAACAAATTGCACTACCAATAAAATAGTCTAAAAACACAGAAAAATAACCACGGTTCCAAAAAATCGTGGTATTAAGAACCAAAAGTAACGGTTTGTGTAACTGTGGTTTCATTGACATCAACAACCATGTTTTTGATGAATTGTAGTTTTAGTTTTTGGATTATACCACGGTTTAATAGGAATCCCTCTTTTTGTTATAACTAAAAGCACAGTTTTGCCAAACTATACATTATTATTTTTAATTAAAAAACAAAGGTTTTTTTAAATTGTGGTTTATTTTATGACTTTTTGACTAAATTCAATGTTGGGAAAATGAAAATGAAGCGCGCGCACCTAAAATGTTGGGGAAAATAATCGCGCTTGACCTACTCACTATCTCGTTACTTAAGAAAATTTGGGCTTTGGTGTGGATAGAGGCGTCCGTGTGGAGTTTGAGAGGAGAAACGGAGCTTTGGGTCTGGAGATTGATAGAGAGCATTCTATTGGGTGCGAGGAGAAGGTTTAAGGCAGTGGGGATCGATCGATTGGTTGCAATGGGAAGTCTGATTCTCAATCTCACTGGGTTTAACGCCTGCTTCGGTATGAGTTGTTTCTTTCTATTTTTTTGGTACAATAATATGATTAGAGATAGGATATGCTTATATTGTTTATCTTGTTGTTTGTTTGTTTTGTTGTTTGTTTGGTATTCCAAAACTGGACAATAGTAATAATAGATGCTTAGTAAGAAATTGCTTATTTGGTCCTCATTTGTTTGTGCCTTGGAAATGAGTAGCATGCTATGTTGGTCATTCTTTGATTGTCCAGTTTGAGATTGTATATATGAAATCTAACTCGAGTAAAGTTTATAACTCATGCCCAGTATTGTTATGTCACTTCTGGGTTGTTTTTAAGCGATTGTGTGTAGGGAAATTAACTTGGTAGTTGACTCGGTCTAAAGAAAGGGTTTGCAACTGTCTGGAAGTCTTTGATGTTGGATTAAGATTTGCTTGAAGTGATTTATTGTATGGTGTTCATTGATTGTAATATATATACAATCAGTAGTAAATATCGTTCTCATTTCAGTTAATTATTGTTCTCTCATGAGCAGTAGCTTCGCATAAGCTATTAGTTAAATATTTCACAAAAATATTGTTATCTCATGTGCAGCGATCTCTTGTTTCAGGGAAATATTGTTGTGCCATGGATAAATAATGGATACTCAAAAATAAGTCTTCTATTGAGTATTGGACAGAGTGAAATGAATTTTTAAATTTCGCATATGCAAATAGTCAGGGACAAGCAGAAATAAATTTTCCGCGTAAGAAGTGCATGAATCGATTTTACAAGGATAGAGATACAGTGTTTGAGAACATGATGTGTAATGGCATTCATAGTGATTTTAAGCTCAACTCAGTTTCAAAGGCTTGAAATAGCTAGTATATTTCAAGGCCTTGAAAAAGCTTTCAAAACTTTGAAACTGAATAGGCTTTATATGCAGAAAATTTGGGGAATTTATAATCTTGATTCAACTCCTAAACCACTGTGATTGATCAAATGTTATTTGTAGATGAAAGACAAAGTATTTTGACACTGTAAATTTCATCTAATCCATCTGTTTGACTTAGTTTTGCAGGGAGATTATGTTTCCTATGTTGCAGGATCTATTTCCTAACTTAAATTTTTTCAGGAAAGGAAAATACATATTGAGCAACTATCCGTTGGAGAAGCTGTTAGAGAAGTCAAAGTAGAAGCTTTAAAATAGGGAAGTTTGTTAAGAGAAGATCTTGATGATCTGCAATTCAAACTGCACTATAAAAGAGGGAAAGCTGAAGCAATGCAACAGGACAATAAGAAGATACACTCAATCACATTCATGTATTGACAAGAAAAAAAGAAGCAGACTCATTTCTCTCAATCCAAACATTTGAAGAACACTGCATATTCACTGCAGATTCAATTCTAGTGTTCTTCTATTCTGACCTTTATTTTTATATCATTTGATAATACTTCTAGTTCTTATTCTCGTGGATTTTTCATGGTGAACAATAGATAATTCTTAGTTAATCTGTTAGATAGAGCAGGTACTAGATAGGTTAGTGAGAACCACAAGGTGTAACAGAGTAAGGCATCTCTCTGTGCTTGATTTCTAGGGCTTAGATTTTGATGAATAAGAATTGAGTTGAAAATCCTGCAGGGAGAAGATCCCTGAGGTAGAGACGTAGGTCAAAGTGGACTGAACTCAATATCATGCGTCTCTTACATTTACTTTTCAGTTCTATACTTCGTTCTTTTGCAGCAATCAAAACAGTTTCATTTCGAGGGTTTGAAACTCATTTGAATGCCTTGAAATAGACTTATCTTTTTTACTTCAACTGTATTCATTCCAAGGGCTTGAAACACATTTCAAGGCCTTGAATCACTCGTCACTCATTATTATTATTTTTCAAACCACTCTTCTTGCAAGTTTAGCAAAAGTTGGCATACTCTATTCAAACCCCCCCCCCCCCCTTCTAGAGTAATGATCCTCTATTTCTACTTGTCGTACACCACTTCAATTGGTATCAGAGCTTGTATCACTGCATAGATTTAACCATCTTGTGATTATGAGTACTCTAAATGATGGCGCTAACAGAACTCCTCTCTTCTATGGAGACAATTTTGTTCTCTAGAAAGCCTTGATGAAAATGTTCACCATTGATCAAGATAGACGGCTTTGGACTATCATAGAGAATGGTGCACCCTTTCTACACAGAGAAAGATGGGATTAGAACTCCCAAATCTGAAGACTCACTCTCCGCTTCTGAGTTAGAACAATTCTCTAAAATTTATAAAGCTATAAATCTCTTATATTGTGCTTTGAGTGCAGATGAGTTCAACATGATCTCAGGTTGAAAGACTGCAAAAGAGATGTGAGATAAGCTTGTGATGACTTATATCCCAGGCAATATGAGTTATTCAAGATGATGGAGATGAGTCAATGAGAGACATGTTCAAGAGATTCACTGATATTGTCAACAATCTTGATTCATTGGGAAAACATATTTTCAATGAAGAAAAGGTTAGAAGGATTCTGAGAAGTCTTCCTAAAGGAAAATGGGAACCAAACACTACTGCCATTGAGGAAGCTGAAGATCTTTCATCACTTCAACTTGATGACTTTCAAGGAAAACTCCTTACACATGAAATATCCATGAACGAAGTTGACGGAGAATTACCAAAAGGTGTCAAGAACCTAGATCTTAAATTAAAGGAGAGTGAGCCACCTCAAATCCTTGAAACTGAAGAAGATGATGAAGATCCTTGCTTTGATTTCCAAAGCCTTAACCAGAATTCTCAAATTGAAGAAGAAATTTGGAAACAAGGACATCAGCAGAGATAGACACAGATCCTCCAGTAGCAAAGACTCCAAAGGTAAATCTTCTTCACATAGTAATCAGCCTAAAGTTATAAATTGCTTTGAGTGTGGTGATGCAGGAAATTTGATGAGATACTGTCCACAAAAAAAGTGCAAAAACTTTAAGAAGAAAGATCATGATAGAAGAAAGAAAGCTATGATAGCTTCCTGGAGTGATTAAGAAACCTCAACTGACTCTGAATCTGAAGAAGAATACGCCAATCTATGCTTTATGACCAAGCATGATGAAAGTTCTAAAAATACATTCAGGTTGTTACCAAGACCAAATAACATAAATGGTTTATGGACAGTGGTTGCTCAAGAAATATGAGTGGAAAGAGATATTTATTCTCAGGATTGAAAGAGCAATCTGAAGGTTTGATTACACTTGGTGACAAAGGCAACTACATCATTCAAGGTGTTGGTAAACTTTGTACAAATGCTGAAAGTTCTGTTTCAGATGTGTATTTAGTTGATGGTTTGAAATTTAACTTGCTTAGTGTATCTCACCTTTGTGATAATGGTAATAAGGTTATCTTTGACAAAGAGAAATGTGTATTGAAAGATGAGAAATCTGGCAATTCCATCCTCAATGCCTCTAGGTCAAACATAGTCTATACTTTTCAAACTAACGAAGTTGCAGGAGAAAACTTGAAGTGTATCAAGGCCTTGAAAGAAGATTCAAAGCTTTGGCACAGAAAGTTGGGACACATTAGCTTGCATACCTTGAACAAGATAGTTTCCAAGAACTTAGTAAGAGGTATACCCTCTATCAAGTTCAAAGATGAAGAAGTATGCAAGGCATGTGCACAAGGCAAGCAAACTAGATGCTCATTCAAACCAAATAACTTTTTAAGTACTACTAGACCCATTGAATTACTGCATATGGATCACTTTGGTTCTATGAGAACTCCAACTCGAAAGGGATGAAGTACAAGGTTGTTATTGTAAATGATTTCTCTAGTTATACCAGGGCTATGTTTCTTAGAGAAAAATTTGAAGATCTCACTGAATTTTCAGATTTTTATAGAGAAATTCAAACCTTGAAAAATCTACCTATTGCTTCAATCAGAAGTGATCATGGTAGAGAGTTTGATCAACTTGAGTTTGATGTATTCTGTTCTAAGCATGGTATCTCTCAGCTCCTAGAACAACTCCTCAACACAATGGAGTTGCTAAAGGAAAGAACAGGACTCTTGAAGAGATGTCAAGAATAATGCTTCTAGAAAACAAATTGCCAAAGTACCATTGGGAAGAAGCTGTGAATACAGCAAACTATATTCTCAACAGGTGCTTGATCAGACCCATCCTGTAGAAGACCCATTATGAGTTGTTCAAAGGAAGAAAGCCAAACATTTCATACTTCAAACATTTTTGTTGTACCTGCTTTGTTCACAATAATGGTAAGGACAATCTTGGTAAGTTTGATGCAAGAAGTGATGAAGGTATTTTTCTTGGTTATTCACGGAAAAGCAAAGCCTATAGAGTTTATAATAAGAGAAGCAAGCTTGTTGAAGAACGCACTCATGTACTATTTGATGAAAGCTATGATGGTTCATTTAGTGATGGTTTTGAAGATCTCAATCTGAATAAGCATGATTCAGATACTGAAGAAGAATCCTTAAAAGGTTCCAAGTATATTTTACAGGAACAAAGAAGGCAATTTCAAGTCCTTGAAAATAAGGTTCAAAGCGTTGAAACAACATCTCCAAAGAGGACAACAGATAAAGCTATTGCTTCAAGTCCTCAAAGACTTGAAAAAAAAATGAGGGCCTGAACCTTCGACACCAAGGAAAAGATTTAAATATATCTCATCTCATCCTGCTGATAACATTATTTCTGATCCAACCACTGGTACTCAAATCGGATCACATTTGAAAAATCTTTCTACTTTTAATTCTTTTATCTCTCTTGTAGAACCTAAAACTTTGAAGAAAACATTAAAAAGCAGACTGGAATATAGCTATGCAAAGTGAACTCAATGAGTTTGAAAGGAACAAGGTTTGGAATCTAGTTCCTCCACCAAGAAATCACTATGTTATTGGCACCAGATGGGTATTCCGAAACAAGTTAGATGAAAATGGAAAGGTAATCAGGAACAAAGCTAGATTGGTACTTTAAGGCTACAATCAAGAAGAAGGTATTGACTATTAAGATACTTTTGTTCATGTTGCCAGGTTAGAAGTAATTAGAATTCTACTTGCATTTGCATCTCAAAAGAACATTAAACTCTTTCAAATGGATGTAAAGTGTGAATTTTTAAAGGCTATTTGCAAGAAGAAGTTTATGTTGCTCAACCTCCAGGTTTTGAAAATGACAAGTTTCCAGATCATGTTTACAAACTTGACAAGGGTCTTTATGGTTTGAAACAAGTTCCAAGGGCTTGGTATGAAAGATTTTCAAAGTTTCTACTGGAAAATGATTTCAAAAGAGGATTAGTAGATAAGGTCCTTTCCACAAAGACTCATGACAAAGACATGCTTGTAGTTCAAATTTATATTGATCTTCTTGCAAGGAATTCTCAAGTCTTATGAGCAAGGAATTTGAAATGAGCTTGATGGGAGAATCGAACTTCTTTCTTGGAATTCAAATTCTTCGGATGAAGAAAGGCATATTCCTACATCAAAACAAATACACAAGAGATTTGCTAAACAAGATAATATGTCTTAATCCAAAGAGAACAAGACCCCATGAGTTCTACATTGTCTTTCGGAAAATATGAATATGGTAAGAGTGTGAATGTTAAAGAATATAGAGGTATGATTGGATCATTACTATACCTCTCAGCTAGCAGACCATACATCATGTTTAGTGTTTGCATGTGTGCTAGATTTCAAGCTGATCCTAAAGAATCAGACTTGACTGCAGTTAAGAGAATCTTTAGATATCTCAATGGTATCACAGACTTAGGGCTTTGGTATCCTAAACAGTCTAACTTCTATGTGTGTTGATATTCAGATGCTGACTTTGCAGGATATAAAGTTGAAAGAAATACAACATCAGGATGCTTTCATTCCTTGGATCATCTCTAATCAGCTGGCATTCAAAGAAACAAAACTCCGTTGCACTATCAACAGCAGAAGCTGAATACATAGCAGCCTGAGCTTGCTGTTCACAAGTGTTATGCAATGTAAAACAAATGAGAGACCTTGGATTTGATTTCATAGATATACCTATCAAGTGTGATAACACAAGTGCAATATCAATCACAAATAATCCAGTTTTGCATTCAAGAAAAAAGCATATTGATGTTAGACATCACTTCATCAGAGATCATGCTGAAAAAGGTGATATTTTTCTTGAATTTGTTTCTACTAATATGCCATTTGCAGATCTCTTCACTAAGCCATTTCCAGATGAAAGATTCTCAGCCTTGAGATTATAATTGGGCATGCTAAATAAAGAAGCATGGGTTTAGGGGGAGAATCAGGTAAGTACAAGGTAAGTATTATGTGTTTCAAATGTTTGAACTGATTTTCAAAGCCTTGAAAATCTTTTCAAAGCTTTGAGTGTATGCTAGTTAGTCAATAATTTGGATCTTTCAAATCCTTGAAATAAGGTAACCATATAGCTTTTCAAGGCCTTGAAATCCATCCAAAAGCCTTAAAAATAAGACTGTATGCTAGTTAGTAAATAATTTAAATATTTACTCAATATTACGCCTCAATTTTCAAATACTCTTTTTCAGCCAAAATATTATTATATTATTCACTTCCAACGGCATATACAGTTTTGAATCTTTTTTCAAAGATTAGGAAAAATAATCAATTTACTTTTCAAACTGAAATTCTTTACTATTTATCTTCTTCTTTCTTTCCCTCCTTCGTATCTATCATACCTCTCTCTTCTTCTCCCCAGATCCTAATGGGTACTAGAAGAGGCTGTGACATAATAAAGATGGCTGGTGGTTCAAAGGCTGGCACACAGAAGAAAAGAAAGGCCACTTTGGAAGAGGTTCAGACCATCAGTGGAGATTCAAGTTCAAAGACCCATTCTGTAGAAGGCATGGCACATCCTCCTCCCAAGAAGAAGGAAAGGAAAGATCAGACACCATTATCTAGCAAAAAGAAGAAGATACTTGAGTCTGATCATTCAAAATAGAATGGTATTCAGATTGGTAGTCCTAAGAAGTTTAAGAAGAAGCCTATAAAGCAGACAAGGGAAAAGGAAAGATCAACATTCAAGACTCAGATTCAGATACAAATTCAAGCTCACATGAAAATTTTCCTATATCAAGAAATGTAAGAAAGGAGAAAGCAATTTAAGAAGTTGAGTCAGAATCTAGCTTGGAATCATGAAGAAAGGATCATAAGAAAAATTCTTCAGTGAGTAATAAAAGAAATGTTTTAAAGAAGAAATTGAAACAAAGAAAAAAGGCCTTAAAAGGGTTAACCTTCCTGTTCAACAGTGTGATCAAAACCATAAGTTTAATCATTGAGGAAGTAGAAGTGGCTCAGGAAGAAGAACTGATTGATGATTATGAAGAGGGAAATAGTCAAGAAGAATATGCAGATCAGTAAGGAGATGAACACCCAACCCCTTAACTCTTCCCTACTCTTTCTTTCTTTTTCCAGGACTTGAAAATCCTTTTCAAAGTCCTGAAAATTCTGTATTTTCAAAAAGTTTTCTCAAAAACTTTTTAAAACTATGATCAAACATCTTCTCATTCTTTTTTGATGAAAGTCAAAAAAGAGGGAGAAATTTAGGTCTTTTTTGTTTACTAGAGACCTGGTTTTTGGTCAGTAGGATTATCTGGACTTTGCTGTTATTTGCTGTTTTTCAGTAAGTTAATAAGTTCAATTTCTTTTGGGTATCATGTGCTTTGATTGACTATACTATATACTTATGAGTATTTTTTCAGAAAATTAGAACCAATCAGATAATGGTTTTTTCTTTCATCAATGGCGAGATTGTAAGTTCAACTCAGTTTCAAAGGCTTCAAATAGCTAGTCTATTTCAAGCCCTTGAAACAGCTTTCAAAGATTTGAAACTGACTATGCTTTATATGCTTACACTTAGGGGGAGTTTCTGATCTTGATTCAACTCCTAAACGCCTGTGCTTGATCAGTTGTTATTTGATGATGAAAGACAAAGTATTTTGACACTGTAAACTGCATCTAATCCATCTGTTTGACTTAGTTTTGACGGGAGATTATGTTTCCTATATTGCATGATCTATTTCCTAAATTAAAGTTTTGCATGAAAGGAAACTATGTATTGATTTGATTATGTGATCAATCTGTTGTGTTTGGAAGTTTCCCAACATGTGTTTATCATTGAAGATACTGAGAAAATATCCGTTGGACAAGCTGTTATAGAAGTCAAAGCTAAAGCTACAAAATAGCAAAGTTTGTTAAGAGAAGATCTTGAAGATCTGCAATTCAAACTGCTCTATAAAATAGGGAAACCTAAAGCAATGCAATGGGAAAATAAGAAGAGACATTCAAACACATTTAGGGATTGAAAAGCTACAAATAAGCATATTCATTTCTCTCAATCCAAGCATTTGAAGAAAACTGCATACTTACTGCCGATTCAATTATGGTGTTCTTCTATTTTGATCTTCATTTGTATATCATTTTGATAATACTTCTAGTTCTTATTATGATGGATTGTTCATGGTGAAAAATAGATAACTCTTAAATAATCAGTTAAGCTAGAGTAGGTACTAGATATGTTAGTGAGAACCACAAGCAGTAATAGAGTAAGGCATCTCTCTGTGCTTGAGATCTAGGGCTTAACTTTTGATTAATAATAATTGAGTTGAAAATCCTGCAAGTAGAAGATCCCTGAGGTAGAGACGTAGGTCCATGTTGACTGAACTCTATATATCTTGTGTCTCTTGCATTTACTTTTAAGTTCTATACTTAGTTCTTTTGCGACAATCAAAACAGTTTTATTTCACGGGTTTGAAACTCATTTCAAGGCCTTGAAATAGACTTATCTCTTTTTACTTCAACTGTTTTCATTCCAAGGGGTTGAAACTCAATTCAACGCCTTGAATCACTCTTCAATCATTATAATTCTTTTTGTAACCACTCTTCTTTCAAGTTTAGCAGAATTTGGCACACTCTATTCAACACCACGCTTCTAGAGTATTGATCCTTTATATCTACCTACTGTACACCCCTTCAGTGGTTACATGATCTGGACTAGTCATGGAGAAACACGTGGTACGAGTGAGGAAGTTGTCAGCAAAGATTATGGGTACTACTTTGAATATGAAACGGTTAACATGGTGAACGACGCACACTTTGTGAGATAATAGGATGAGTTTACTAATAGATCAGGACCTAATGAAGATACCAAAAAATTCTTAAAACTTCTAGAGGATGCAGATAGTGATCTATACCCAGGTTGTCAAAAGTTACCACTTTGTCATTTTTTGTTTGGGTGTTACAAATAAAATTTCTCAATGGTTGGAGTGACAGATCATTCACTGACATAATAAAGCTAATGAAAGAGGCATTTCCGGAAGGAGAGACACTACACAAGTCATATTACATGGAAAGGAAATTATACGATTCACTAGGGTACAATTATATAAAATATGATGCTTGCCCTAATAATTGAATGTTGTATTGGAAAGAAAAGGAAGGGGACAACACCTGTAGTGTTTGCAAGTCACCAAGATACTGGGAGGTTGATGTTGAGGATTACATCGGTACCCGTAGGAAAAAACGTGTTCCTTTAAAACAAATGTGTTATTTTCCCCTCAAAGATAGACTGAATAGGTTGTTCATTTATGCAAAAATGACCCGATTGATGCGGTGGCATGCAGAAGAACGGGTTGTTGACGGAATACAAAGGCATCCGGCTGATTCGTTAGCTTGGAAGTCATGTGATGAGCATCACCCGGATTTCGCCAATGATCGTCGAAATATTCGACTTCGTTTAGCATCAAATGGATTTAATCCTTTTCGAACTATGAGTATAGTTCATAGCACCTATCCAATTGTGTTGATCTTGTACAATTTCCCTCCATGGATGACCATGAAACAACCTACTTTCATCTTGTCATGTTTGATTGATGTACCCAAGGCACTTGGAAAGGATATTTATGTGTATATGAAGCCGTTGTAGTCGATATCTAGATGAAAATGTTGAAAAAAAAGAAAATCGGCCCACAAGGTACAAAAAAGGCTTTTTGGGAGAAGCATCCAGCATATATCTTGGACACGTTGAGTGGGAACAAGCTCATAGATATGTACTCACGAACTCTTTTTCAGTAGACCCTTTTAGAAAGTAAGTTCAGTAAATTGTTTCCTTTAATCTGTCTTTTAATTACTTTAACAACCTGCCTCTAACCCCTGGTACTTTCACAACAAAAAAAGCACTTGAATGAATTAAAACAGAATAATCGTCGCCTTCAGGACTTTGAGCTAATGAAGAAACATAACGACGAATTTCCTGAATGGTTTCACTATCACGTAAGTCAGTTGTGTATTTATATCTTTATAATCCTAGAGTATCTGCTGCATACATCAATTATTACAATAGTGATCAGATATTTATCAAATGGATGTTTATCAATCTATTGGAAGTCCACGTATAAAGGATGAATTGCTGAAATTGAGCAAAGGACCAAGCCATTGGGCTTTATCTTACAGCCAGAGCTATGCAATAAATGGCTTAAACTTTCACAAAAAATGTTATGGTGCGGGAATAAAAGGCCAAAATAGTTGTGTCATGTTAAGAACATCAAAACCTTGTTATGCAACTTCAAACGATATGTGTCCTATAACTGAAGACGTTGATTATCATGGAAGGGTTATTGATGTCATAGAGTTATGTTATGCTTCTGATTAGAAATTTCATATGTCTAAGTGTGAGTGGATGTATATTCTATGGTAAAGAAAGAGAATGAGCTTATGTTTACACTGTTCAATTTCAATCATTTGATGTACAAGAAGAATACCATTTCTAACGAACCATATATTTTGGCGTCACAAGCTGAACAAGTTTGGTTTGTGAAAGACCCTATTGAGCCACATTGGAATGTAGTTATTCCTATGACCCCTAGAGATAAAATTTATATGAAAATGTAAGATTTAAGGTCATCATGGATAGACTGCCCACAAGCTTATCCATATGATGAGAAAGAATTGGATGACGATGACATTTTACTTGCACCGGATGTTTTGTGTTATGCTGGGGATAGGCCGACAGTAAGAATGATGGAAATGTTCCTAACTCTAAAGATCTTGACGAGGATGAGGAGGAAGATTTAGATGATGTGGATGGTGAAGAATTCGAAGAAATAGAAGGAAAAGATGAAGACAATGATTTGGATGAGGAGAAGTATGATAGAGAGTATGATTGTGCTTGACGGCGACAAGGAAGATCAATTTTTAAACTTAATTAATATTGTCAAGTTTGCTTTATGGTTGCCATTGCTTTGGTCATTGGAATATTTCTGTTATTTAATTATTTCCAATTTCTTATACAATGTGCATGTGTATGCTTTTTTACTTATATTTGTTATGTATTACTTTGTCTATTCACCATGTTGCGCTTAAGTATGTACACGACCCTCTAGGTTAAATGAGGAAACCAAATTCCAGGTGCGATGAACTTATGGAGAACCCGTCTTCTGCCATAACTTACCATGGGAAATTGATGTGTGATGACGAGGGCCTAATGGAACCTGCAGCTGAACCAACTGCACGTACAAAAGGACCATCATCATAAACAGATGAAGGCCAAATCAAGCAAACTTACGCTCAAGAGCTGCATCTTTGAGCACACCAGATAGCCAGCTTGCACCACAATCTATACCATCATCTCATGCGTCTCATGTTCTGACATCCTCATTGATAATTCAATTTCTCTTCCTTGATGTGAAGTATGAACTGTGGATGTTTATATGAAGATTATGAAAGACATTGGTAACATATGTTCAAGGCTCCAAGGCCTTGAAGATTTACGTTTTCATTTGAATTGATTAAGTATGCTTTAAAATCTTGTGTATGCAGGTTTAGCATTGTATCAGTTGTTGATTTAATGTGTCTTAAAAATATTCTTGGACTATATATATGTGTTTCTAACACTCACAGTTTTCACAGCTTGATTGAATCAAGGATTGAAAAGCTTTAAGCTTGCAACTGTAAAGAATGTCACAGAGCACAAAGGCCTTGAGATTTGCCTTGAGCTGCTGACAGTCTTATTTAGTTTAACTGTTTCTTCCTTGCAGGATGCTATATGTGGAATTGTTATTGGTTAATAACTTGATAAAATTCATAATCTTAATTTTATTATTATCTTTTACATATTACTGATCTGGTTTTTATCTAGTCATCAAATTTGTTGGCCTAAGTTATTGCAGAAACTGTTATGCCAAACAGTCTGTAAGTTGTTGATATATGTTCTGGATTTTGTTTGACCTTAAAATCAAGTTTGTTTGAGGGTTGTTCGTCGTTCAAACCCCTCACAAAAAACTCTAATGGCTATCCATTCACAGATTTCGAAAGAAGCATGTTCGGGAGAGGATTTTTAGGGAGGCAGTTCCTAAAATCTCTCATTCAGTTGCTCCAACTTTTTATAAGATTCAGTTTGAATTTCATATAGGACAACAGACCGGGAGAGGACTTATGATTTAGAAAGAAGATTGTTAACTGTCATGGAGATCATACAATCAACTCTTCAATCAAATCAAGCTCTCAACAATGCTGAACAAGGAGATCAATCATCAGAAATCTGAAGATCACATCCAAGCTTCACTGCTTATTTCGTTTATGTGTTATTCAATACTTGTACTTAATTTGTGTTATCATTCTGATTTCTTAAACCTCGCAAACTTAGAATTTTAGATGTTCAAATGAACAACAAGAGGTTCTTATTGTTTCAACAGATTGTAGTTGTTACTAGATAGGTTGGAACCACAAGTTGTATAGGTGTACGGCAAGTCACTTTGGCTTGAGATCTAGGGCAAAAATTGGTTGTTTGATGAGAAGTGTTTTCCAAATCCTGGAGTAATTATATTCCTCAAACAGAGACTAGGTCCAATTGTGACTGACCTCTGTAAAATCCTTGTGCTCCTTACTATGCGGCATTGTTCATTTCCACTGCAAACTATCTAGCTCAAAACAGGTTGTTCAAAGTACTTTACAACTCAAGGCCTTGAAGCTTTCACTAGTTCTTAGGAAGCTTCTGTCTTTTATCAAAACTTCTCCAAGGCCATCTAGTGGTTTATTCTATTTCTTTAAATGACTAAGTTTTAGAAAAAGTTTCCATACTCTATTCAACCCCCCCCCCCCTTCTAGATTATTTGATCATGTGTTTTATAAATACATTACAAACTTTCAATTGGAATCAAAGATTGAGTCCCTTAAAAAGATCGAACAATCTTTTGACAATGAGTAATGTAGGTGATGGTGGATTCTCACAAACAAGGGCAGCCAATAGACCTCCATTGTTCTTTGGTGACAATTTCATGCATTGGAAGACATTAATGACGATGTTCATCATAGATCAAGACATGGAAATGTGGTCTATTAATCTTAATGGCCCTCATGTGTATTAAACCACTACTGATGGGATTAGAACCATCAAAACTGAAGAGGAACTTTCAGTTACAGAGTTGGAAAAGGTATCCGAAAATTACAAAGCCATGAACCTGTTATATTGTGTTCTTAGTGCAGATGATTTCAATAGAGTTTCAAACTGTAAAAGTGCCAAGGAGTTTTGGGACGAGTTGGTTGTAACCTATGAAGGAACCAGTCAAGTTAAGAAAACTAAGATCAACATTCTTCTAAGGAAATATGAGTTATTCAAGATGAACTTAGATGAATGTATTAAGGAGATGTTCAAAATATTCACTGATGTAGTGAATAATCTGGAATCCTTGGGAAAGATTTTCTCAAATGAAGAGAAAGTCAGAAAGATTTTGAGAAGTTTTCCCAAAGCTAGGTGGGAGCCAAAGACAATAGCTATTGGGGAAGCTCAGGACCTATGTCTTCTTGACCTAGATGATCTAAAAGAAAGCTGCTCACTCATGAAATACATATGAAGGAGGTAGATGGTGACATGAGTGACAACATCAAGAACCTGACACTCAAGGAAAAAGACAATGAAAAATCCCAAAGCCTTGATCAGAATGATGATGATGAAGAGGCTTTAGCCTTGATTTCTAAAGCTTTGGCTAGAATCTTGAAAAAGAAAAAGAATTTTGGAAACAAGGACTACAGTAAGGACAACTTCAGATCCTCAAGAACAAGGATCACAAAGGTAAGTCATTTTCACAATCACATAAACTTAAAGTGATTAATTTCTTTGAATGTGGTGATGCAGATCATTTAGTAAGGGACTGTCCTCAAAATAAGAAAAACATGAACTTTCAAAAGAAAGAAAATGACAGTAGGAGGAAGATAGCTATGGTTGCTTCATGGAGTGATTCTAGTTTATCATCTGACTCAAATTCAGATGAAGAACAATTAAACCTGTGCTTAATGGCAGAGCATGAAGAAGAAAAGAGCTCAGGCAAGCATATTGTAGAGATGGTAAAAAAACTTGCTAGTACTTCCGATATACTTCCTGAAATTCTCAAAAGTTGGTTATTGAATGAGGAAATTTATAGAAATGAGATTGATTCTTTAAAAGTCAAGGTCCATGAGCAAGAAAAGGAAAAATTTGATTTGATTTTTCAGAACAAATGTCTTGAAGCTACTAAACTAAAAATTGACAGTGACTTCAAAGCCTTGGAAAGTAGGTTCAAAGCTTTGAAGGCACAAGTCAAGGAAGTTGTTGATCAAAGCTCTCTTTCAACTGGTAAGTATGTTAATCTAAAGAATCGTTTAGATGATTTAGAGCAACAAAAAACTTCACTGACAGAGAAGCTTTAGGAATCTAAAAAGATTTTATCAACTTTTGCATGCTCATAACACAATCTCAATCTCATGCTTGGAGGAAATCTGCAGTCTATGCATAAAAGTGGAATTGACTATAATCCAATTTTTCCAAAGAAAACGCCAACTACTTTTATGAAATCTGGAAGCAAATATTCTCCAAAATGTCATTACTGTAGAAAAATTGTTAATGTAAGATTAACTTGCCCCTTCAGAAGATCAGATCCTCACATTTGAGGAACACTTATCCTTATCAGCTTAAGGGACAAGCTAAACAGATTTGGGTTCGTAATGGAATAAGACAACCAAACATGGTTGATTCTGAGTATGACTCAAAATTCTACACTTGGTCTAATAGCTTGTTGAGGCATTGATTTACTTGCTGCAGGATGTCACCAAGGCCTTGAAGGATCAAAAATGGATCTTGGATAGTGGTTGTTCCAGACATATGAGTGGAAATAAATCTCTGTTACATGAACTTAAAGAGCAACATGGAGGAACGATTACACTTGATGACAAATCCAAATGCAAAATAATTGGTATCTGTAGTATTGGTAATGGTTCTAGTAATCCTATTTCAGATGTTTATCTTGTTGATGGTCTTAAGTATAATCTGCTTAGTATAGAGCTATGTGATAGAGGTAATAAAGTCATTTTTGACACCGAAAAATTTGTTGTGCAAGATGAGAAATATGAAAGTTACATACTCACTGCTCCTAGATCATACAATAAATATGCTTTGAGTACTAATAAAGTTGCAGCTAAAAAGAAAAAATGTCTCAAGGCCTTGAAGGAAGACTCAAACCTCTGGCACAGAAAGCTTGGGCATATAAGAAGGTATTCTATGAACAAACTCATCTCAAAAGACTTGGTAAGAGGATTACCAACCCTGAAATTTAAAGATGATGAGATTTGCAAGGCTTGCACTCAAGGTAAATAGACAAAAAGTTCCTTCAAGCCAAAGAAATTTATAACTACTTCTAGACCTTAAGAACTGATGCATATGGACTTGTGTGTTGTGTTCCTATGAGAGTTCAAACTCCAAGAGTTAAGAGATATATGCTTGTTGTGGTAGATGATTATTGTAGATTTACTTGGGTTATGTTCATTAGAGACAAAACTGAAGCTTTACCATCATTCTCAAAGCTTTGCAAAGATATTCAAACTTTGAAAAACTTGTCTGTTGCATCTATTAGAAGTGATCATGGTAGGGAATTTAATCAGCTTAATTTTGATTTACTTTGTGCAAAGAAAGGCATTTCACACAATTTCTTTGCACCTAGAACTCCTCAGCTGAATGGAGTTGCTAAGAGGAAGAATAGGACACTTGAAGATATGTCTACAACCATGCTACTTGAAAGTAATTTGCCAAAATATTTGTGCGCAAAAGGTGTTAACACTGCCAATTACATGCTCAATAGACGCTTGATTAGAACTATTTTGAATAAAAATCCATATGAATTGTTTAAAGGTAGGAAGCCTAGTGTTTCATATTTCAAACATTTTGGTTGTATTTGCTATGTGTATAATAATGGTAAAGATAATGTTGGCAAGTTTGATGCCAGAAGTGATGAAGGTGTTTTCTTGGTTATACTCAAACTAGCAAGGCTTATAGACTTTTCAATAAGGAAACTAAGATTGTATAGGAGAGTATTCGTGTAATTTTTTATGAAAGTATTGATGATTCTTTGAGTGGAAGTTTTTTAGATCTCAACTTGAATAAATATGAGGCAGATGATGATTATGAGAAAGTGAAAAGCAGCAAAACTAAATTGCATGATCAGTCAGATGAATCTCAAGGCCTAGAACCCACTGCTGAGCCAAAATCTCAAAGCCTTGAGACTGAGATTGACAGAACATATGATGCTTCATCTACTGTGTCAAGATCTCAAAGCCTTGAAGGTCCATATACCTGTACACCAAGGAAGAAGTTCAAATACCTATCAGATCATCCTGCAGCCAATATCATCTCAGATCCAACTATTGGAACTAAGACAAGAGGTCGGCTAAGGAATTTTTGTGCTTTTAGTGCTTTTGTATCACTTATTGAGCCAAAAAATGTAAAAGAAGAATTAGAGGATGCAGATTGGATCATTGCAATGCAGAATGAATTGAATGAGTTTGAGAGGAACAAAGTATGGAATTTGGTTCATAGACCAAAGACTCAATCTGTTATTGGAACTAGATGGGTGTTCAGTAACAAACTTGATGAAAATGGCAAGGTTGTGACAAATAAATGTTTACATCTCATAAACATATAAAGCTTTATTAGATTGATGTCAAATGTGCTTTTCTAAATGGTTATTTACAAGAAGAAGTATATCTTGCTCAACCACCTTGTTTTTGAGATGAAAGTTTCCGTGATTATGTTTACAAATTAGACAAATATCTTATTGGCCTTAAGCAAGCTCCGAGGGCTTGGTATGACAGACTCTCAAAGTTTTTACTTGACAATGGTTTTAAGAGAGGTCTTGTAGACAAAACTCTTTTCATTAAGAATTAAGATAAGGATCTGTTAATAGTACACATTTATTTCGATGATATACTATTATGTGCTACTAATTATGCTCTTTCAAAAGATTTCTCTAGTCTAATGTGGAGGGAATTTGAGATGAGCTTAATGGGAGAATTGAATTTCTTTCTTGGACTTCATGTACATCAAATGAAGAAAGGAATTTTTGTACATCAAGAGAAATATACCAAGGAATTGTTGAAAAAGTATAATATGTCACAGTCCAAAGCCATTAAGACCCCCCATGAGTTCATCACTATCCTTAGATAAGGATTCAAATGGTAAGATTTGTAAATCAGAACTAATACAGACGTATGATTGGTTCTCTTCTGTATTTAACTGCTAGTAGACCTGATATTATGTTTAGTGTATGTATGTGTGCAAGATTTCAAGCTGATCCTAAGGAGATTCAATTGATTGTCGTTAAAATGATTTTTAGATATTTGAATGGAACCAAAGACTTGGGGCTTTGGTATTCAAGAAGAACTAACTTTATGTTGAGTGGTTATTCAGATGCAGACTTTGCATGTTACAATGTGGATAGAAAGAGTACTTCAGGGTGTTCCAATTTCTAGGTTCTACATTGATTAGTTGACACTCAAAGAAGCAAAATTATGTAGCCTTATCAACTGCAGAAGTTGAATACATTACAGCTAGTGCTTGTTGCTCACAAATATTATGGATTGCTCAACAATTGAGAGATCTTGGATATGAATTCAGGAATGTGACAATACATGTGCTATTTCAGTCTCTAAGAATCCAATACAATATTGAAGAACTAAGCACATAGATGTGAGACATCATTTCTTACGAGATCGTGCTGAGAAAGGTGATGTGTATCTTTCTTTTCTTGCAAGTTCTTTGCCAATAGCTTATATTTTCACTAAACCATTTCCAGATGAAAGGTTTGCATCTCTAAGGACTGAATTGGGAATGCTAAACAAAGATGCATTTAGGCAGAGTATTGGATCTTATGTGTGCTTATTTGTTGAAATCTCAAAGCCTTGAGATCATACTATCCAAGCCTTGGAAGTGCTTCAAAGCTTTGAAGTTTATGAGTAACTGTAGCATTCTTCAAGGCCTTGAGATTATACTTCAAAGGCTTTGATAAATTTGTGCAAATTTTGTTCAATAATTGGATCACAAAATATTGTGCTTTATCTTATTAGATAATTGTACAATATTATATTTACTCAGATATTTACTCAAATACCACAAAATTTCTTTTAATATCTTCTTAGATTCGGATTTGCATGCAGATAAAAAATAGTCCTTTTTGTTTTTCTCTAACTTATATGCTGAACTCCAAGGCTTTTCTTCTCCATTATCTCTCAATGTCTTCGTTCATCTCTCTCTCTCTCTCTCTCTCTCAATTCTCTCCTTCTTCTCAAAACCCTAAACCTAAATGGAGCGCAAGTTAGCAAGACTTCAACAGAAGAAAGAGCCTTCAATAATGAGAAAGAAAAAGAGAACCAACAAGAAAAATGAGGTCACCATATCTGATTCTAGTTTAGAGGGGACACAGAGCATGCAAGAGGCATATACTCTAGCCAAGAAGGTTTAAATAGGAAAGGATGTGGAGGCTTCAAGGGCAGAATCAGAAGAGGTTCAACAGAGTTAGGAGCAGAAGGAAGAAGTACGAGACACAGAGCAATATAAGAATGATCAAGAGGGTCAATGTGAATCAAAGAAGAAGAAGAAAGGAGGTGAAGATGAGAAGAAGGGTGTGGAAGACGAACAGAAGGATCAGACTTCAAAGAAGCGGAAACCACAATTGAAAGATGATCAACCTTCTGGGAAAAAGGTAAGAGTTAAGACCAATGTTGCTAAAACCAAAAGAAAAGGAAGTTTTGGCCAGTATTTACTTGCTAAAAATTGGTTTATTCGTCCAGAAGTCAAACAAGTTTGGATGGATGAATATGCTTCTTCCCAAGTTTATTTCAGTAGTTTAATTTCTGATAATCTATTAGATAAATTGGACATACATTGCGTCAGAAAATTGAAAAATTCATTTGTTTGGAAGATGATAAAACCTAGTTCTGAGGCTTACCCTAGGCTTACAAGACTGTTTTATTTGAATTTGGTGCAAAAAGAGGAGGAAACTTATGTTTTAACCTCTAGAGTTGCTAGTGTTTATATGAGGTTAGATCATAAAGTTTTTTCCAAGGTCTTGGGGGTTCCCAGAAAATTCAAAGTGAGTGAACATCCTGAGCAAGAATGTTTGGAGAAGGCAAACGAGATGTTTTTCTTAGAGGGCACACCAACTGCACCAAAACAATTGACACACTCTGTGCTCAATTGTGAAGCTAAGATTTTGTTCGCAATCATCATGAGGTGTATTGTCTCAAGAGAGCATTCTAGGGAGTTGGTTACTGATAGAGTGCTTATCTTGTTATTTCTGATTTGTCAAGGGTTTGATATAGATCTTCCTAGTGTTGTTATGGAGCATATAGTTTATTGTGCAATTAGGACAAGGAATCATCCTCTTCCTTATGCAAATCTACTACCTATGTTCCTTAAGAATTTTGGGATATCATTGAAGGATGTGGAGAAAATTGCTGGTGGTTTTGGGTTGGTAGATGAAGCTGCTCTCCAAAGGATTGGGATTGTGCAAACTGAGAAAGGGCATTGGAAATTCTATTCTGAGTTTTCCTCTGCTGAGATGAAGGAGAAAGAGTTCATCAAACCTAAGGCAGCTACTACTTCAAAGGCTTCAGTTAATCTGGATTTTTCTCAGATCATTAATAGGATTGAGTTAATGGAGGATGGAAGAGAGGAATTAAGACAAAGTCAAATTGATTTGTCTACTGAGTTTGGTAAGTTCAACGCCTTGGTGAATGGGAAGTTGGAAAGAATTATAAAGGGCTTGATACTAGAGGAAGTTTTATCTGCTACCAGTCAAGATGATAGTGTGGCTTCAGATGAAGTGATTGGGGACATTCTGAAGAAGAAGAAGAAGGCAGTTCCAGTGATTCTGACTTCTACGGATTTGTTTGATCAAACTGATGAAGAAGCTTTTGATGAAGAATTATATGAAGAAACTACTGAAAAAGAGACTACAAAAGTTGATGAGATTATTGCTGAAGTTGTTGCGTTGTAACAGAGAATGCAGAAGATCAAAATGAAGAGCAAGAAGACTCGGATGGAGATTAAATAGCTGAAGATGAGCAAGAGCAAGACGGAAATGACAAAGGCAGAGGAAAAAAGCAAGGTTTCAGAAGGAAATAAGACTTCCTAGAAGGAATCTGCGGAATGAAGCCAAAGCCTTGAACCATTCTGTCTCTTCTTTCTATCTTCTTCTTTTTCCTTCACTACCTTGAATTTTAGTAAAATGTTTTGTTTTGTTTTTCAAAAACTCTGAGTATGATCATACATTCCTTAAACTCTGTTTGATGAATGTCAAAAAAAGGGGGAGAATGATATATGTGGTTTTTCTGTGTAGGAAGTTTGTTGGATTATTCTGGTTTTTGTAAGATTATTCTGTGATCTATGACAATTTATGTGGTTTTATGATTTCATACTAGTTATTTGGTTTCTTTTTGCTATATTTTATTATACTTGCAGTTTAACTTTGTTATTAAGATGCAGGCTGCTGATACATAAGAATATTTTATTTGTCTTTCCTCAAGGGGGAGATTGATAATTAGATTTCTCTGCCTTGATGTGAAGTATTAACTATGGATGTTTATATGAAGATGATGAGAGAAAGTGGTAACATATGTTCAAGGCTCCAAGGCCTTGAAGGTTTATGTTTGCATTTGAATTGATTAAGTATGCTTTAACAATCTTGTGTATGCAAGTTTAGCATTTGATCAGTTGTTGATTTAATGTGTCTTAAAAATATTCTTGGACTATATCTATGCGTTTCTAACACTCACAGGTTTCACAGTTTTATTGAATCAAGGATTGGAAAGCTTTAAGCTTGAAACTGTAAACAATGTCACAGAGCTCCAAGGCCTTGAGATTTTCCTTGAGCTGCTGACAGTCTTATTTAGTTTAACTGTTCTTCCTTTCAGGATGCTATATGTGTATTTGTGATTGGTAAATGACTTGTTAAAAGTCTTAATCAAAATTTTATCATTATCTTTTACATATTACTGATGTGGTTTTTATCTAGTCATTATATTTGTTGGCCTTGTTTATTACAGAAACTGTTATGCCAAACAATCAGTAATTTGTTGATATATTTTCTTGATTTTGTTTGACCTTAAAATCAAGCTTTTGCAAGTTTGTTCATCGTTAAAACCCCTTGCAAAAAAATCTAATGACTATCCATTCGTAGCTGTTGAAAGAATCATGTTTGGGAGAGGATTTTCATGGAGGCAGTACCTAAATTCTCTCGTTCAGTTACTGCAGCTTATTATAAGCTTCAATTTGAATTTCAAAGAAGACAACAGACTGGGAGAGGGCTTATCTTTCAGAAATATGAGTGTTCACTGTCGTGGAGATCATACAATCAACTCTTCAATCAAATTAAGCTCTCAACACTACTGAACAAGGAGATCAATCATCCGAAATATGAAGAACACATCCAAGCTTCACTGCTTATTTCATTTCTATGTTCTTCAATACTTGTACTTAATTTGTGTTATTATTCTGAATTCTTAAACCTCACAAACTTAGAAGTTTAGTTGTTCAAGTGAACAACAATAGGTTCTTATTATTTCAATAGATTGTAGCTGTTACTAGATAGGTTGGGAACCACAAGCTGTATAGGTGTAAGGCAACTCACATAGGCTTGAGATGTAGGGCTAAATATGGTTGTTTACTAAGAAGTGTTATTTAAATCCTGGAGGGATTTGATCCCTCAGGAAGAGACTAGGTCCAATTGTGACTGAACTCTGTTAAAACAAATGCAAGACGCAATTTCCAGTTTGGCTAAGGGGGGTGTGCCTGTCCCTATTTTAGATAACTAGAGTCCTTGCCCTGATCAACCATCTAATGAGAACAGGATGCCCAATCGGACAAGCGGTTCTGAACGAGTGGGCGTGTCTGCTAATGCTATATCTCATGAAAATAACAAGGTATACACACAAAACAGCCATCCATATATATATGTATATATATATATATATATTCGTAGGTACTGAAATATTATTAAGTAAATCTTCCGCTGAAGATAACAAGGGTATCCCCTGCTGAACCAGGATGTCCTAATCATGATGCCCAATCCAACAAGAAGTTCTAAACGAGTGCATAAGCCAAATGTTGTTGCTGCTGCCGCTGCTGCTGCATCTCATGAAGTTTATAAGGTATGCACGCAATACGTTAATGCATGTATATATAGTTAGTAGGGTCCCTTGGTTTTAAGGTTCATTCATCACCTGATTGATTTTTGTTCACCCTTCCTCTGCAAGTCTGTGTTATTGATATACTTGCTGCATTGTTACTTGAGTGATTCCTCATATTTGTTCTTGTGAAATACATGCAATTTAGAATTAGTATAATAATATAAATGTGTTGGATACCTATGTGTGGTGGTGGATGAAACGTGTTACTGATCTACAAACCAAGCCTTCAAACCTATTGTTGATGTAACAAGTTAATTTGTTGCATCAGTAGCTTGTAAGACTGTAAAATCTTGGTAATTGACTTTTACTGCCTCCCTGGGATTGATGAAGTAGTATTGGCTTGATTGCGATTGGAGGGAATGTTGTTTACGTAGTAGCTAGCTGGGTAAGGCGATATATATTAGTTGCTGGCCTTGAATCCTTGTATTGATTACGCTGCTTATTCTCGGTGCAGTAATGAACAACCCTTTGTTAGTTGCTCGCCTTGAATCCATGTGTTTACTGACAAAAAATAAAGATAAAGTTGCTAGGAACCTGCACATTATTTTACATCAATATTTGCATAGTTTACTGGAATTATATGCTGCTGGAATTGTATACTATACGGTTTTGAAACGCGCGTGCTTTTTGGAATTATATGAACTTGTGTTAGTTTCTAGCCTTGATTCCATGTGTTTGCCGGAAAAAAATAAATATAAAAGTTGCTAGGGACCTGAACATTGTACATCAATACTTGCTGCTGGAATTATATGTGAGGAACAGAGTGCAAAACTAGGAATTGACACAACGACTATAAAGACTATAGTTGTCCACTTACAACCAGAAAGTTAATCTATATATATAATAGCAGAACAAACGACTGGAAAAACTTCCATATCTCACACCTCTATTTTTTTCTCACTTTCTAAAATTGAATCCAGCAATTCAAGAAATGACGGCTGGGTTTTAAATTCAAAAAAGAAAGTTTGATAACATTTTTTCCGAAAGTTGTTACCAAATTGTTAATTTGGTTTAACTAATTGAGAAAAAAATAATGTACATTATAAATGTGAACTGATGTGATAAAATTCCATTTGAATTTTGAATATAAAGTTTTATTCTTATCAACAAAGTAAGTCGATAAGTGATCTGAACTTCATCCTCAGTCCATACTACTACGTTTATGTGCTTTCATCTTCTCCATTTTCGCTTCCTCCCTCGGCCTTCATAAGAAAGCAAAATGAAACCTTCAGTGGTTTGTCAAGAGTTCACCTTTGTTGTTATTGGTTGAAAACATAAAAGAAATTATGTGAAATTTTCTGTGTATGTTGTTTCGTTGGTCTTTTTTTCACAGGAAATTACGTCTTGTGATCCATTTTTTTTTTCCACAGGAAATACCAACATCAATTTCTACCGCCATTCTTATTTTCCAGTAGTTTGGAGATATACATATCTAATTTGTGGATGGATTAAAGGTATGTTTACCATTTTACAATTTATTCCTCTGTCATATCTTCGTCCGATTGGGTAGTTAAACAATAATACTCATAATTATACATTTTTCTAATGATGTATACATATTTTTTTTTATATGTTGCGGTTCATAAATTCTCTCTTTATGTATGACGTGTTACTATTGATAATTTTTGTAGTCATAATAAGTTCAAATGCCTTACTTTTGTGCAGATGATGACTTATTTCATGGGAAAATATCATCAAGAAGATTTTGTATTTGATGCTCTTCAATGATGAAACATAATCAAATACAAATGTAATGCTCTAACTTCTCCCAAATACTTTTATGTGAAGTAAAGTTTATGTTACTGATTCAATTCACTCACCTTTTCCTTTGTATTTTTTTATTTTATTTTTGTATTGATAGTTTTTAGGTAAAATATGTAACTGTAGAGCAATTGGAGGGAACAACATTCTATTTGTAGGTTTATTTCTACAAGCCTTTCTCTTATCGGGGTTCATTGTATTTTGCGGGATAGTTATGGTCTTATAGCAGAGAGGAACAGTAAACAAAGTTATAGCAGAGAGGAATAGTTTCAGGCTTCAATTCAGAACGACGAAGTCCTCTGCCGAGGGTAAAGGACGAAGACATGATGGTTTGTTTATTTTTTCCCCTATTTTGTTTGTCAGTGTGATTATTTTTTCTGTCTGACTACTGATATTTTTCTGTGTAAATACAGTTCACGAATTCAAGAAGGAACTATATACAATACCAACCTATCATAAAGATGGTTTGTTTGATTTTTTCCTTTTTCTGTCTGTCCAAAGAAATTCGCAATCGCCGACGACGAAGTCATGACCGAAGTTGGTGCCCCGAATTTCGGCAATGGAGTAGCAGGAGATGAAATGGGTGTGTAGGATTTCGGCAAAGGAGTGAATGTAGTTGTAGTTGTATTTTTTAATGTCAAATAGGACATCAAAAATGTAATATTAATAGTTCTTTTGTCATGTAACCCTTCAATTAGTAATTGAAATGACTACTAATCATAAAAAACAAATACTACTACGTTGCATTATTATTAAAATCATCTGATTTATTTCTTTTTAACGTCTTACACGAAAATTGTTTCAAGGGCAGCATTACCAACCAATCTTAGAGGAGACGTAGAACCGATAGAATAAATCAATCTTATAATATTGATAAATGATCCAAATATTATACTGATTTATATCAGACCGCTTAAGATCTGTTTATCGTCAACATTAAAAAAAATCGTATACAACATTTTAAAATGTAGGAAACCTTTTTTATTTTTTGAAAAAGAGGTGGAAAGTGCACAATCTCCTAGCAGTTATGACATTTTGTGGCGAGATACAATGTTCATATCTGATTCTTAGTCAAAAAGTAGGAAACTTTGAAACAAAAAAAAGTGCAAGAAATTAGGATTATTGCTATCCGGGTAGTTTTCAAAAAAAAATCTTCTTTGAAAAATAAATGTATATAATTTGAACAATTTCAATATCCAACCGCCTTATCTATCACTAAATGTTGTCTTTTTGCTATAATCAATTTAAAAAGCAAGATATTTAAAGTTAGGCGTCATTGTATTCATCTATAGATGATGAGTTTTTTAATTGAGGAGAGATGATTGGAATCTTACGATAAGATTTAAATAAATAGCTCCCTAAAATGATATGCAAGCTTTCAGGTTTTTCTAAAATGTACCTGATAGTAATATCAACCAATGTATTTTAAGAATTAATTTATTTCACATTTCAAAAATAAATAAAAAATTGATTACTGGCGACAATCACACGACGAAACTTCAACCCGACCTTTAACCACTCTATAACCATCACCACCAAATTCCCTCTCATCAAGCACTTCACGCACCACCATCGGAATCAACCAGTCATCTGCCTAACTGCCTTCACCACTTCGAACCCGTTTCGCCATAACCCCTATTTCGAATAAGAGAGTTCCATGATGAAAGGTCGTGGTTTCCTATATATGTGTAGACCACCAATTTTAGTTACTAATAAAATTCATTAATAAACCATTTATTTTCATTATTCTTTTCAGCTGAAATTTTTTCATGAAAATAAAATGCATAATTTACACATATGACACTCGGATTTCATAAATAGGCAACAGGCCTCTATTGTTTTCTAATCAAAAGTGGACATTTTATTTCTAACTTACGAAAATGGACTATTGGTAACATTTCAAGATAGAAAAAATTATAGAAATGGATTATCTACGTAAAAATATAGTGTTTTATACTTTTTGTTCTATATTTTTTTAGCATTTTTTTATCTTCAAATGTTACTGGAATAAGGTTTTTAACGAACAAGAATAAGATATCAATATAATAAGTGCGACGCACAATAGATGCCAGTTATATATATATACACACACACACACACATATGTGTGTGTGTGTGTGTTTTAGGAAAGAATCACAAAGAAAATTGAAATCTTACTTTTCTATTCCACAATATGTGCAGAAGCTAATGTCATCCAGCAATCTCACTCACCAGAGAAGAACACAAGCATCACACTTACGGCGGGTTCAACTCTTCAGCACAATGAAACATCGCTTCCTGAAGGTTAGTACTATCCATATATACAATGATGTGATTGTTATGAAATATTGGGCTAGTTTATTGGTGAATCCTACTACCTATATAAAAGAAGTTAAGGCCACATTACGTGGCAGGGGTGGCCCAATCATGTGCTGCCAATTCGGACAAAGTGCCAGCGAAATGCCTATGTAATAGTGACGTGTAGAAAAGGTCGGTTATGCCCTTGCTGACATGGAACAGGTAAGCTGTGGTTGAAGGGCGTTGTGGTCATTTTGGATCTTCTTTGCCTGGTTTGATATCACAAGGCTTCAGAGAGAAGCCAGCTTCAACCAGAAGCTTCGTTCTTCTCTCTCATCTCTTTATGTACTTCCACAGCACCGCGTCGCTCTCTCTCTCTTCGCTTGGAAATTTTGCCCGTCGCTTCTGAGAGAAGCTCCTACTGGTGCATGTCCAGATCCGCTTCTCGTGGCCCTGGGGTATTCCCAGAGAAGTTCACTCTTCACTCATCCGCGCACCCACTTTGCTGTGCAGAGAGAGAGAGAAGAAAGAGGGAGGAGAACTGGACGGCGGTGGTGGCGGTGGCTTCTCTCGAAGCATGAATAGCTCTTCTGTCGCCACTCCAAGCTGCGAGTTCGGACCTCCTAGCTCGCCCCAAAATCAGGTAAGAAACTCCGATGTTTTTCTCTTCATTTGTGTATGCATGTTTCAAAAATGGTCAGATCTGGTGATTCTGCGGTGGCCTCGGTGCGTTCATCTGTAGCGGTGTTCACTTCTGTAGCTGAATTGGGGTTTAGCTAATTACAGTGTTGTTTCGGGTTCAGTTTGTGGCTTCGATTTCGAGGGTTCCATTTGGGGGAAATATCAGCTTCAATTGTCCCTGATGAATGTTCAGGGACTTGTCTTTCAATCTTCATTGTTCCTTCCCTATTTTCCTTTCTTTCCCCTTCAGTTCATCCCTTGCTAAATCTCTCTATCTTCCTCCCCCTTCGCAACCTTGTAGGGAAGAACATGTCCTAGAAACTAGCAATTGCCCTGGGGCATGACCTTTCTTCTGACGGTCATAGTTGCGGGTTTCTGTTTTGGAGGAGAAGCCAGAACAAAAAAGAAAGCATTATCAACATTAGTGGTGAGTTTGCAGTTCATGTGCAGGTTTGTTACTGCATTTCTGAGTAATGAATTACATGAAAACAAAATATTATGAGAAAAACAATACCAGGAAATTTCAGGAAACCAAGTAGCTAAGTTTGATAAAAGTTATACTAGCTGCGTTGAGTTCGATTCTGGATAGGCAGTAATTCGGAAGCTTATTTCTTCATGCCTTTGTCGGTCTATATGCATTTTTTTCAAGTTTATATCGTCGATTGGGATTAGGGTTTTTGCCTAGGGTGGTCAGGATTTCAGCTGTTTTGCCTGGGGCTCTTAAATGTATATAAGAACTGGTCGTGTAACCAAATTACTAATACCTTTCATCTTTACTTTATGGGTCCAGACTATGTTTTGGAAGAGAGCTGGGTTTACCGAGCCTACTGCTATTCAAGCTCAAGGATGGACAATGGCTTCAAAGGGCCGTGATCTAACAGGTATTGCTGAGACCGGATCTGGAAAGAGACCTGCCTGCCTATTACCTGCAATTTGTCATGTCAATGCTCAGCCAATTTAGGTATATATACTACCTGGATATCTTGTGTTTGCTTTTTGGTCTACAATTTTTTAATCACTTAATGTACTCATATATGGATGTGCTCCCTGTACTTCACTAGCTCCGGGTGATGGCCCCATTGTGTTAGTTCTAGCTCCAACCCATGAGTTAGCTGTCCAGATACAGCAAGAAGCTACCGAGGATGATTTGGTTGTTTATGATGGAAAGGGACTTTTAAGTGCAGCTCGAGTTTGGCGGTGAATTCTTGGTTTTATAAGTTTCACTCCCTAAGGTTGTTGCAACTATTAAAAAACATGTACTTGAATCCGAATGAGTAGGATGTTCACAGTATTTGGGCACGACAAAACCTGGGTGTTAGATGGGTCACTTCCGAGATGGCGTGCTTCAGGGTTTGATGTCGAATCAAGTGCTTCCAGGGATGCTATTCTGAAAGCAAGTGCTGCGAGCGAGCTAATAGAGAACGTGTATAATGGAAAACTTGTAAGTTCTTTCAGTTAACAATGTTGCATTTCTTGATGAGAATTCATCATGGTCACATGCACAATCTGATGTTAATCCATACACCTTTGAATAGGGAGTACTATTTACTATTTATAGAGATACAATTTTTTCCTGAATTGTATTCCATACTCTTAACCACCCTGTCTGGCTTAAAATGAGATATTCTATGCTTAATAGGGTCTCTTAAGTTTTCTATTCACGACCTTATTGCGTGAAAACTAAGAAATTTACAAAGAAAGGATGGTGTACTATTTAAGGTCTTCTCTCCCATTTGTATTTGTGTATGCTTCTGTTGTAAAGCATAAGAGGATTAATTTGTAAGGCGTTTTTTTGTTCATTGTGTTTTATACCATTATTTTGTTCTCTTATGTATGTTTATGGTCGACGTTAGTGTTTTCTGTTGCACCCGTGTGTTTCCTCTGAGTGTTCGAGTAAGTGAACCATCATCCTTTTGTCTTTCGCAGGTATGCCTAATTACATTTCAGACAAAATTCCTGCCACATCTTATCTGGACTCTTGAGCAGGTATAGTTGCTTGAATAATAGTAATGTTTAGTTCTCTAAAAATGAGCTGATGTCTGTTTGTCCACTGTTCACTTGTTGGTAATTCCTGACAAACTTTTGTCGCAGCACACACATTGTATTCCTTGGCTAAATTTGGATGGAAGCTTCAGAAGATTTTATTTTCGATTCTTTGAGAGAAATGCTTATGAATCCAACCAGATTAGTACATTGTCTGTATGGGTAGCCTGATTGTTAGTTTATTGTTACATTTTGTTAATTCTTCTCCGCGAAGCTCGGTCGTGGTGAACACTATAGACCGATATACCCCTCATTTCAATTGAACACTCACTGATGCACTTTGTCAGACGCGCAAAATAGAACACTCTCCAGGGGCAGTATAGGAATTCTAGGTCCCCCTAATTTAGCACTCCAACCGGCTGCAGAAGACAAGCACACATGAAAAGACTTCCTAGCATATGAGAACAAACTTTTATGGACAGACTTAGAGTTGTTGGTATTCCTATTTCTAAATTTATTTATCGTTGTATGTTTCAATCCAAGGATACTATACAAATACCTTTGCAGCCCTAAATTAAGCAATGAGTTCCTGGAATGATTCTTTTCCCTCAGTGCCAGGTGTGCTTATTTTACAAACATTTTATGAAATATCAGGTTTCATATGGATCAGAACTGAGCAACCGCGGTCCAACATTTGACATGAATATATCAGATTTCATGGATGGGGACAAGCCAATATCTTACCAAAAGGCAAAAGAGTATCTTGCTCGAGATCCATCCCAAAAGTGGGTTCCTCAAATATATATATATATATATATATATATATATATATATATATATATATATATATATTGATAAATCTTATTAAACTTCGATTTACTAACATGATGCATACCTCAGATGGGCAGCATATGTTGTGGGAGCTGTTCTGGTTTTGATGTCCGAAATAGATGTGCGCTGCAAGAATAGCATCAGCTTGCTGGTACGTGACTGCCTCACATTAGTGGATTCTGAACGTCTTATCTTTCTTGTGTGGTATAAACCGTTTTCTTTCTTTATACGGGCTGTTATATTTCTCGACCACTGTCTTTTCTTAACCAAGGTACACAGTTCCAGGATACTTAAATGCAACGTATAAATCACATAACTTCTCATTTAAGGATCAAGGGATATTTGATTAAAGCTTGAAAACATGTCATCAAAACCCGAAAACAAAGCTTTTACACTTCCGTAGGTGTTCCAAGATGGGGAGAGCTTATATATAAAAGAATTGACTCACAAATATATCTAAAGCAACCTTGATAAGACTAATTTCTACTATGGTCGTGCACTTAGGGTTTTCGCGGTTCCTTATGTAAGTTGATCGATTTTCTTATCTGAAAAGATACTGCTATAATTAAGAAGAAAACATAACAAAATATTGATGTAGCTGAAATGAGAACGTTGCTTTAATTAAGAGATTGCTTGTCAGGTCAGTGGTGCTATTGTGAACCGGAATAAACTGGCTTCAATTTGTGGGTTACTTAGCGTCGATTAGGGCTTTTTTTGTGCTTTAACTCAATCAAACTCATGTGTGTTTTTTGGATTATAATTGCTCTACTTAATTGAATTTACTATTTTGTAAAAGTTGGCATTCTTTTCAGATGAATTGCTGGTACTTGGTTTAATTCTTAGAATGATAAGTATTGGAAGTATTTTTTCCGTTTCAGAAGATTTTTTTACAATTCTAATGGACTAATCAACTTGCAGTGTGGTGGTTGTTTAACTATGCCATCATACTCTAATCTGAGGATCGCTGAGGCGAGAGGGATTGCTGATCAAACCTTCTTATGTGCTGCTGAGGCTACAGAATTACTTTTGTTTGAGCTGTATCCATGGATAATGTATATTGAATTTTTAAATCCTTTTGTTAATTACCAAGTGTCATACATAATCTCTCTCTCAAACTGTAAATTTGGGGATTTTGCTGTAAAAACAGCTGAATTTGTTGGTATGTAATTCTGTGATTTCTTAAACAATCATTCACTGTGATTTTGGAGGATGCTAAATTAGAAATGCATGGAGCTTATAAAATAAGCCAAAAAAGATAAAGCTTGCAATATGAATTTCGTTCTATTATTGAAGTATTTGACTGTTCTTGTAGCTTACAGCATACACACACAGGTTTCAACTGCTTTCCATAATTTTTCTCAGCATACATACCTAGGTTTCTACTGCCTTGCATAATTTTTATCGACATACACATACCAACAAAGTAAATTTAAAAATCGTTTCATACTTCTTTTATTTCTTAGTACATATCTGAAAGCGTATACAGCAGTACGAGTCTATTTGGTACTATAACATAAATGTTAATTGCTGTTGTTATATGCATTTCATTATTGAGTTCAGTTTTCATATTACCATGATGTGGCGGTGGGTTTGTGTTTTCCTACATCTTCGAAGACAATAGAGAAAGGGTTGGATGTGTATTCCTGCTGGATTAGGAGTTAGGACCTACGTTTCCAAGTCTGTTAAAAATATAGATTGATTACGAAATCAATTTGATGTGTAGGCGGTTTCAGCAATGCAATTTCTATACAATTGTTTGAGCTTGTATATATTAAATTGTGCAGGTTTAACTACAGAGATACATGATTGGGTCATTACCAAGGTATGTATCATCAGTAGACAACTTGGCTCTATTGATCTTCTCTAAATGGAGCAGTGTCAAAAGGGAGTTTCATGGTACACGTATCACATCAGGGAGTCCACCGGCTTACCCGGCTGATACTAGCACTGGATGTGGGGATTGAGAAGGAGAGTTATTTTCTGGAACTCCTAAATGAGGTATAATTTGTCAGATGTTTACTTCCGGCATGTCCCTATGGGCTTATACTTATTACGCGGTGCTGTTTACCTGCATCCAGTTTCTGGTTGAATCAAGGTGGGAGAAGGGGTTGTGCCAGTGGATGAAGACCGTTCGTTGGTCTGGCGACTCTCACCCCCAAAAAGTATCCCACATTCTCTCCTTCACCTCACATCGACGACGAGTGTTGCAGCTCCGACAACAGCTTTCCGTATCAGCAGGTGGGCTATTGCCTTCTCTTGGTTTTCAATTATTGAATTTTTCAACTTTCCTGTGAAATCCTGTTGAAAAATTAGAAAAATATATGCGCCACCCATGTCATGTGATAACTGTTGAAATGGAAGACTGTCTAAGGTTTTCGATCTTTCCTGTTCAGATTTTTTTTTTTTTTTTTTTTTTTTAAGACTGTAGCAAACTTATAAACAGCTTTATTAAAACTTGCTGCAAAATCCCAAAGATATTTGTGGTTTTACATCCATGTAAAGATTTGGAAGTCTTACTGTCTTCGTCACCTCTTAGCAATTCCCACATGAGATGGTCCCATATACTTTTGCAGTCGATGGAGGCGGTGGCTTCGCTGTGTTTTACTCTGCTTGGTTAGGGTTTCTGGGAAGAAGCTGTTCTTGGGGTTGAAATCCTATTTTCTGATGAATCTATTTGATGTTGTAGATTATTTGGTTGCCGATTCATTCGAATCGGTTATGTACTCGTCCGGTTCAAAGGAGGCGCTTCGATTTCCTGATCCAGTTGACCCCGACGATGCCGAGTCTTCTTGCGCCGATGAGTCTGTCGGTGTTGTCGATGTGTTTGAGACATACAAAGCAAACATAGATATCACCTCCATACCTGTTGCTTAAGCATGGAGTGAGGTTACAGCTTCTTCTTCTTTGGTTTCATACTATGTTTATGATTTATGCCCTGTTGCATGTTATTGATTTGTGGTTAAGATCTGTTGTTGATAAAAAACAGAGGCTTTAATTGACTGTATACATGCTATTAGTCACTTTTAATTGATTAATTTTTCAGGTAATACCAGATTCTGTTGCTTTAATCTGTGACTGATACAAACAGCTGTTGGTTTTGCTGAATTTTGACTGGTAAAAACAGGTGCTTCAGGTAACTGTTGATTAATTACTTTTATGATAAAAACAGATTCTTTTGCTTTGATCTGTGACGGATATGAAGATATGCTTGTTTTGCCGTGCAGTTGTTGGCTTCAGTGGACATACTATTGTTCAAGGTATTTGCTAATAATGGCATTTTCCTGTTTATTCTTCTTCTCTATCACACACCTCTCTGCAATTCAGTTTGAGATGTTTGTATGTGTTAAGAATTGATATGCTACTTGGCAAATGTTGCTTTACTGAGATATTTGTGATCTCAAGTTGTAGCTAATCATACTGTATGTGAGCAAATAAGATTTGAAATGATTAACTTACATCCAGTTTAACGTAGCTGTAATGCTTTTCTACAGACCATTCGTTACATGGCTGAATGAGTAGTGGGCGCAGGGTCTTTTTGAATTGTATTTCAGGTACTTAAAATCATATTTTTTCTAAATATTAGAAATTTTGTTGTTAAATTTTGATTCTTTACACTGAATTGATATAATTTCAATGTTATTCAGGCTAAATGCTTAGAAACTGGAGAGACAGTGGCCATAAAGAAGGTGTTGCAGGACAGGAGACACAAGAATCGCGAGCTGCAGTTAATGCGCTTCATGGATCACCAAAACATTATTTCTCTGAGACACTATCTCTGTTCTACAACAACTAAGATGAGCTCTTCTTGGGTGTTGTGGTCATTTCGGAGTCTCTTTGCTGGGACAGTGAGTGAGTGGCATGTGTTTAGTCAATGGCGGTGCCACAACAAGCTTTGGAGAGAAGCTGTTGCTCCACGGCAGAGAGAGAAAGTTCTACTAGGAGAGGGAGGAGGCGGTGGCCAGGGGTGAGATTGTTGTCACGACAGCGTGAGAAGAAGACGAAGATCGTCGACTGATCATTCCCCCTCGTCTCTCGATCTCGATGTGGTGGCGTTAGACATCGACGAAGCCTGAGGCGATTCATAGAAGTACTAGGGTTCGAGCGGCGAGCTGAGGGAGACGGAGAGAGAACCATACGCTGTGCTGCACACTCATCTTCTTCGGTGGCGGTGGCTTCGGCTTCGTAGAGAAGGGTCTGTGCCGGGTTTGCTATCTTGATTGTTGATGTTATCCTTCTCTCCCTTCGTCCGTCTGTATACTTGGCGAATCTTCTACCTTCGATGCCGTCTGCTCCTTCCTCTGCCAATCTCAATTGAGCCTGGGGAATGAACCACGACGGCGAAATAGGCGGAAAATGACGGAGACTGAAGAGACGCAAACGAACAGGGAGAGATTCAGAGCAGCATCTACAGGGCTCTGGCCTTGTGCATTCACTCTCGTCTACTAAATCGAAGGTACGAACCTTCAAAGTCTGTTTTTTTGTCGTGAATTTCGATTTACCTTCACATGCATGTTGATTTTTGTTTCATTCCAAGATTCATAAACCCTAATTTCATTCACCTGCTGTGATTTTCTTCTAGGTTTATCAATTGGAGATGATTTTGTTGACATGTAATCTTCATATAATATTCAATTAAGGTACAAAGGGGTTAGATTAGAGTTAGAGAGAGAATTGGTTGTGGGTAAACTCACAAAGAAGATGATTGATTGCTGGTGATTTTAAAGATCTTCTTGCTTTGTCTTCTTCATCTAGCTTCATTGTTATTTATGGAACTGAAATTACATAATTTAGTTGATTTTTAAATTAAGGGATTATTATAGTCAAGGCATCCGCTGCTTTCGTCTAATTGTTTGGAAATCGTTATTTAATTGCTTTTGCAGGACGGATGGGTACCAGCGGACCGAAAAGCGAAAGTGGTGGTAACTTGAATCAAAATCAAGCTTCAGTCAATTGGGGAAGATTTTGTCAATTACATGGAATTTTGCTTTTCCAGTTGTCCAATTGCTCCATGCTATGTAACATTGACGGTTCAATCCTCAGTGTCTAATGTTTTCATAGAACATCAAATATAATCCTACCATCTAATGTGTGGGGGGTGAGGATTGAACCTTCAGCAATGCATGGTGCTTAATTCCATTTGAAATGGAAGTTTCTGATACAATTTCAATGAAGGTGGATGATTTTGGAGGCTGGCTTCAATTTCGATGAAATGGTAGTTTCTGATTCATTTGAATATTGAAGTTAAAGCATGGTTTATATGATGCGTTAGCTGATTTAGATAGTGTCCTTGCTTCATTGCATTTTTTTTTCACAATCCATAGTATCACATACATTGAGGCTTCAATCGGTCTTGTTCTTGAAATGGAGGTTCGTGTCTTGGGCTTTTGCCTCCGATCCTCCATTTTCCATCTTATATTTTCAGTTTTTCTTATGGCACGTTTTAGTGTTGAGTTACTTGTGTTAAAAGTGCTTGCAACCATATGCAAATAGGTATGTGAAATTATTGCCCCTTCTGGTTTTGGTTGATACGAGGCTGTGACGATGAATCTTCTCGAGCAAATGAGTCAGGTACGGAGATCGGTTCCGCGTGTTGGCTGGGCATCTCGGAGGTCTTCTGGCCACCGCAGTTGCAGCCACGGTGGGTTCGTTCTCGGCCGATCACTCTAACAGATCTGAGCCTCTCCAATATTCAATCTCATGGTGACGGTGTTGCTGGTAGTGGTGATGATTGTGTCGTTTTAGTATGCTTGGAACAGAGCCTATAGTAAATTTGTGTGAAATAATTGAATGTTTATTTTTTCTAACGTCGAAAACTCAGGTCCGATATCTATGCACAATTGTTTACTTACATCTGATTCATACCACGGCGAAATGCATCCTGAATCACTTATGTCGCATCTTGACATGCTCATAAACTTCATTTTCAAATGTAGACAATAGATTTTGTTTGGTTTTACTTCCTATATGGTGAACTGTAGAAAAGAAATAAATATTGTTTGCGAGAAGATAAGATTGTGATTTCGAGTCAAAAAATCACATTCTTCTCGAGATTTCTGTTTAACGCTATGACCGTAGCAATCATTGTATCTATGTGAAACTTCATATATTTGATATAAACTTATAGAATACTAATGCATTGAAGTTTTGTTCCTACTCGAAGTTCTATCCATCAATTTTCTGTTTCAATTTGGTATTATGAATTGACTGTACTTCTCATTTGTTTCTGCAGGGTTAACATTTCTGACTGCCGTGTAGGAGTTGTAGGAGCACTGGTAAGAGTTCACCAGTGGAAGAAGAAGCGAGATTCGTCATAGAACCAGCTCAGGTGTGATTTTTTAGTTTGATTTCAAGCGATTTCATATTAGCAGGTTTATCTGCTTCACAAACCGTATATGGTTTAGTTGCGTATGGGTTAGCCAATTATGGAGAGGCTGTGATGATAGATTTCTATAACTTGCAATTCAGACTACGGTTCAAACCCTCATATTGGCGGGGTAACCTCACGGAGCGTCACCTCTCGCTGTTGTTGCAGCCATGGCGGTGTCGTGGTAGTCTGATCGCATCTACAGATCTGAGCCTCTACTAATAACAATATATACATATCTGCGTCAGTGCTTATAGCCAGCTAAAAATGTTGCTGATGTTGCATAGCAGCATAAGCTTGTGAGTGTTAGTTTCAGGTAAAGATGTTACTTGTATAAAAGAGAGCCTTGTCAATTGTTACGTTGACTGCCAGGTATCGTGCTTTCATTGGCTGTTAATTCGGGTTGTGTACTTTCCCTATAACGCCCTTCTGTTCTGTATTGAGTCTCTTCCAGATCTGGTGGTAGTTTCGTCATTTTGTCTGGTGTCATCATCTTCGATGGCTGCTCTCTTTGAGCTTCCGAGGGAAGCTTCGTTATAATCTGCTTCTTTCTTATTAGCTAAAATTTCTTCAATTGGTGGATCATTCTATAGCCCCTTCAAGGCTTCCTGCATCCATTCTCTTGAATGATGTCGATTCGACAAGGTTGGTCGTTATCCATTGCTAACCAGTAGAAGATTTCTGAGTTTGGTGTGTTGGATTTCGATTTATGAGGTGCTATGTTCTTGATTTTAGCGTTTCACTTAGATTTTACCTTAGATGACATTAACTTCACCTTGTATGAATAAGACAGATTTGGATTGCAGTTTGTGCATTGAAAAGCGATACTTACTTCAGAACTTGAGTAACTAGAATTAGCAGGGAACAACTTACTTGGAAGAGTAAGTGTACTCTGTCATTGCGAGATAATGTTATTTGGGAAAGTAGACATTCTTTGCATGAATTGTTATGCTTTGTCAGTGACTGTAACAGTTTTCCTCTATCCATCTTATAAAGTTTTGTTGGTCACGTGCTGATGACTGAATTTTTTTAATCGAAAATGTTTTTTTATAAAATCTACCCTAGGTAACACTAAAAGGTGATAAGGAAATTGGGCATTAGCTTTGGCATTGTATTCCCATTTGAGTTTCTTTTTGTTCATGTTTCAAATTACTTTTTTTCTCAAGTTTTAAATTTCTCTTGGTTCGCAGCTTAGCAGGTTTGGCACCAGAATGATCGCAATTTGATACTCGTCATTTTGACACCAACATGAACGAGATGTGCACCCTTTCTGTTTCTCAATCCCACTGTGTTAATTTGTAAACATTTGTAATGTTTTTTCTCTGATTACATGGATGTTGTCTTATCTTTTTTTACAGACTGGCAACTGAGGGACAGGAGTGCTTTACATCTTATGACGAGGTTCACGAGAGCTTTAATTCCATGGGCTTGCAAGAGAATATCCTTAGGGGCATTTATGCATATGGTAAGGCTTTAAGTTATGTTTGAGCCGTTCGTTAAGGACGAATCCTGTCTTTTTATGCTTGACCCTTAATTGTGTTCTTAAGTTCTCTAACTGAGTGAACAACTTTCATTACTGTTGCATGAACTACTAATAAAGGTGTCACTACTACAATTCCTATTATGACATGTTCTTCCATTCATATTATTAGTTTCAGAAAGTCTGTAACTAAATCTGAAATTGGAACTGAAACTGAAGTAAAGCCTCTCATGTTTGAAACTCGGAATTTGCTTATATGTTTGAAAGTTAAATGATGCCTTACACTATACTGACTAAAAACTTCATCTAAGTTATTTTTATATGGATTTTCATCTTGATAGAGCTACAAGTCCTTGCGAAACAAAGAAACCATTAAGGTACGGAGCCTCTGGGATCTTTTATGATGAGGAAATTGATAGAAGGTATGATACCATGGTTTTATCTTCCCCTGAAGACCGTGGTACAAAACTTAACTAAAAAGATGCAATAGATTGGGGGAAGATCGGTTTTCTCAGCCCACTTCAGCAGCGCCAATGTGAATGGCGTCTTCCATGAGCATTACTTTGACAGTGCCTCTTTGAGGCCTATTAGTAGTTCAGACGTGTTTTCTTGGGAGAAAGGCGGAATGCGGAGTCACACCAGACATGGAAACTCAGTAGGTGAAGGAATCCATGGAATAACTGCATGTTGAAATTGATTAGCTCTGTCAAAACTCCAAAGAAAGACACGACATGGTAAGAATAACGAATTACGAAAACACTTATTTGTGGCAGTGGTCTTCTGAACTATTTAATCATCGTTCAATAATCTGAATAAGGCTTGAGTCTTACAAAATATATATGCTTCTTGGATGGTTTGTTCTTCCAGGTAGAAGATCTTTCTCTCCCTGAGGTTTGATGCAAAGACAGTTTCACTCCTTCCTATTTGGGAAATGGAACTTTCACCCCTTCAGTGTTCCGAATTTAAATGCACCTATGCTCCATGATTGTGACGTCGTTTTTCTAGGGTGGGGGTCCGTCACCGATGGTATTTTGGGGAACAAAACAGTGATCTCAGAATATGAATCTATAACATTTATACTGAAGGAGCTAAGCTTCTCCCACTGTGGCGCCATATCTGTGTTTTGTCCTTAGTGGCCCAATATCAGTCATCCATTTCTCTTGGTGTGTTTAAGTGGATTTGATGGAAATTCCCTTTGCTCTTTTTTTCAGGTCAATTCTCCCCCCTTGTCTCGTTCAATTCTCCCCCGTTGTATTGTTGCTTCTGTAATTTCAGTTTCACCTTATTTATGCAGAACTAACTTATTGTTAGAAAGCGTAATATGTGGTTTAATGTTTGACGCAATGTGAAGATTAAACAAGTGCAATAATCTTTTAAGGTGAGACTCCTGGTTGTGCCTTCTTTGATTGAGCATAGTGCATGATCCTTCTAAACATCATTACTTGTTTTGTGGATGTTATGATACCATACCATCGAAGGCATCTCCCTAATTATCATATGTAGTGCTTGGTGGTGGTTCTACTGAATTTTGTAGATGCAGCAATATTTTCTTTAAATTCAGCATTGTTATTAGGGATGGCAATATGGTCCGATCCGATCTGAGATCCGAGCGATCCGAGCCGAATGGATCGGATCTGGATCCGATCCAACTGAAAATGGATCGGATTTGGATCCGGAAAGACAGACCCGAACGGATTTGGATCTGGATTTGGATCTGAGGGTAGATCCACCGGGTTCCGACCCGATCCGATCCGACATATATGTGTGCTTTACAAATATACCCCTATTACCTCACCACGTACAGTTACAACAAGAATAATATAGTAACTCCAACCTACAAAGCTATTTCTTTTATTTTTAGGCTTCATAACTTACGAACATGATTTAGCGTATGCAATAGTGTTTACTTTTTTATGTTGTTTTTTCTATTTTATTGTAAACTCGAGTCGGATCCGATCCGAATCCAATCCGACTATGTACTATATGGATCCACGGATCGGATTTGGATCAGCTGAATGAGACCCGATCCGATCTGATCCGAATCCGGTGATGATCCGACTGGATCTGGATCGGATCTGGATCTCATTTCTCCTGGTTGGATCTGGATCGGATCTGGCCTGATCCGGTCCGGATCCGACCCGTTGCCATCCCTAATTGTTATGACGAAAGCTGTTTCTGTGTAGGGTAGTGAAGCTACAAGCTATCGGAATCACGCGAACATGCACCTTGGGATCTTGCAATAATATGTGTACTTCTGATGCACGATTGTTTAAGGACAGTGGGTAGGGCAAGCTGATAGTGTGAGAGAGAGAGGGATGGCACCATTGTTGCTGCCGACCCCCAATTACGCGGCCGCTGCTGGGTTTTCGAGCTATCCCTTCACCAGTCTCAGATCCGCCCCTCTCACCTTGCACAGTATCCTTCTCTGCTTGCCTCTGTGTTCGTATGTTGTGCTTATGGTCTTGTTTTGTTTCATTTGATAAATTCAATTTCTTGTTGTCTTGGTGCTCTTGGCAATCGGCTTACAGTGGGTGTGTCCAATTGTGAGTTCTATTTATGCACAATTGGTTTGTGTAATGTCGTTTTGTGGGTATTTTGACACCTGAAAATGGAAAGAACATCGAGATTGTACAGACCACATTTCTGCAGCCAATTTTCTATTGTGACTTTGTTTGTGGCTTCAACTGGATACAACTCAAAGATGATTTGCTCAATCAGTGCAATTCATGTATGCTTCTTAATTCAAGAAATCCAATTTATGCTGTTGAATCCTACTGATAAACGAACAGCATTGACCTATTTGGATAGTGAGGGTCAAATGCACAGGGTCAGCAAAGGTGCCCCGGAGCAGGTATGCTTTCACCAAAAACTGCATGTATGTAGCCATGCCTTCCTCTGTGTATACTGGTTCTTACATGCAATATGGATTGTAGATTCTCAACCTGCCACACAATAAATCAGATATATAGAGAAGAGTTCATCATGTAATTGACAAGTTTGCCGAGCGAGGTTTGAAATCACTTGGATTTACATACGAGGTTAGGTTTCCTCAATTGATATCTCTTGGTTTGCTTACTTATGGAACTTTTGTTATGGTATGGTTATGGTTCGTTCCTATTTTGTTGCAGGAAGTTCCGGAAGGACTAAAAGAGAGTCCTGGTGCCCCCTGGCAGTTTGACGGTCTGATGGGTCGTTCCTATTTTGATTGCTGCTTTCTCTCCTTGCCAGGCGTTTGAAAGGCCACAATCCTTTGCTATATGCAGTTCTCGCTTCAGTGTTTGAGGTATGTATCTCAATCGACTCTTCTTCGTTATGTGGCATTTTGCATTTGCATTCTTTTCTGGCTAAAACATCCCAGTGTTTCAGGTTCTTGAAATGGTGCTTCTGGATCTCCCTGGCCTTCTATTTTTCTCGACATTTACATTACTGGTTCTGTTTTGGGCGGAGATGTATCACCAGGTTCTCCACTCTTTGTCAGTTGTCTTTGTTGCTCCCTCTGCCACTCTCATAGGTTACAAGCAAGTTACATCTTCTCAGCATAATACAAGTAAGAAAGTAAAATGGTTGTTTTCTGCAGGCTCAAAGCCTTCCTATAGGGAAACTTAGGCCAGCATACTTTATCATAAATGGAGCTGTATACTTCATACATGTGGGTAGAAGCATATATTGTAGAAACTATAATACAAAACCTACTGTGTTTCTAACAAGTGAAAATTTGGATCATAGGTGTGTATTTGGTCTTATGTAAGATTCAGCGGAAATCATGCAGCAGTTGAAGCTAGCTATTCATCCTCCCTTTTTTTAACAGATTGCATCGTCTCCAGGTGAAGTCCCTGTGGCAAGTGTCAGAGATTACACAACTGGGACATGTGTTTGCAATTGACCTCTTAGCCATCTTTCTCGCCTTCAGGGTTTAGTTTTTTTATGCCCCTATCAGCGTCTTCCGTGTTTCAGCGCGATATTTTGTAAGAACTGTGGTTGATGAATCCTGGAATTATGTTCACTTTATTTGAACTGTTTGCTATTTTGACCTATGTTTCTTGAAGTGCATGATTTATACATGCTTCTTTGGATTGCGTTTTGAGGTATGATAATCTTACGAGCAGTGAAATGTTGAATCTGGTTGTGTCAGGAATCAATACCTCTTACGTATAAATGGCGCAAGTTCCTACCATATCCAATTCCTCTTGCATCATGTAATAGCTATAGTCTATACATATTCATAGCAATGAATTGTAAGGAATAAACCCAAGATAGGTCTTAAGCATGAAATCTAAAACACAGTGAAAAATATATCGAACGGATTTGCTCTTTGAAAACAGTATTCATCAATGCCCCAGTTACCTTGCTATTTAAGTCAACTAAAATAAACTTTGGACTGGTAAAGGATATGGGGCCTTGACTCTTTCTACCTATTATACAAGAAGGGCTTTGCCTGCCAACTCAGCGCCATGCCATCATGTTCTCCACCGTGGGCCTATGAGGGATTGCCTCATCGGTGTTGGTCGTTTACTGCGTACTTTTGGTATTTCCATAATTATCCAAGTGAAATGCCCCTGGTGAGATCCTCTGTACTGTTGTTGGTTTAGCTTGACACGAGGCTGTGACGATGAATTCTCTCGAGCAAATGATTTAGGCACGGAGATTGAACCGCGTGTTGGCGGGGCGACTCGGAGGTATTTTTGCCACCGTAGTTGCATCCACGGTTGGTTCGTTCTCGGCTGATCACTCTAATAGATCCGAGCCTCTCCCTAATATTCAATCGGACTCTAATATGCCTGTGTTGTTGGGGACACTGGTTGTTCCAAATTGCATCATAACTTAGCTGTATCTTTGGGTTAAAGTGGTAATTCACCCCCTTCTGGTTTTGGTTGCCATGAGGCTGTGATAATGAATTCTCTGGAGTAAGTGATTCAGGCACGGATATCGGTTCCGCGTGGTGGCGGGCCGATTCGGTGGTATTTTGGCCACTGTAGTTGCAGCCACAGTGGGTTCGTTCTCCACCGATCACTCCTAGCTTTGATTACATATCGCCAGTTTTGAAACAGCGTGACACTAATATTAAAGACTGATGCTGCCTCAATTGAACTGAGATGGTGTTAATGATGGATACAACTGTAGCACCTTCGGACATCGGAATCAACTATTGCTGATTCCTTGATATCAGTAACAATCAGCAACAGCTGATTCCTATATCTTTCCAGGTTGAATAACAACATCATTGTAATTTTCTTGTTCTCATTGCAGGACTTGGGGTGCTATCTGCTACCCGCCACTGAACCATTCCTTCAGTATTCGGTGGAACCTCAACTGGTGTATTTGGAACCAAATGTCAACTTTATGGTCCAAATCAACTGCTTTCAGTTCAGCTATGCGTAAGAGCTTGTCTCACTCTATCTCTTCCATAATTCCGAAAAAACTGACTGTTCCTTTCATCTATCTCTCTTGTGCCTGCATTGATGAAAGTATTGACAAATTTCTTCAGGAATGTGCCAAGGTCTACAAAGAACGCTAGCGAATGTGCAGCTAAAGGAGCTGCATTCCCTTGTGCGAACCTCAATCCCAACATTGCAGGTAATCTGAATCATTTAACCCTCTCATGGCAGAAAATCTAGGGCTCTCAAGTTTCTTCAATACATTGAGACTAAATATCTCACTGCTGGGTTTGGGGTTTTTTTGTGATCTTGTAATTGTTGAGAAAGTATGCTTCTTGAAATTAGCATTGAGAAGAACAAGTGAGTATCATGCCAAAGGAGACTATTGAAGTGATTGCACAAAGCATTGGACTAAACAGGTTGACTCCAGATGCTGCGCTTACTCTGGCTCCCGATGTGGAGTACCGTATGCAGTATTTCAGCCGATTTTCAGATTTCCAGCTGATACCAAACAATTTATCAAACCTTAGACTGTTTTGTGGGAAGATTTGTAAGGTCGTCTTGATGTGGTGTGTCCCTTTGTCCTATGTTTTCCTGCCTTCTGGCTCCTCATTATTAATAAACTCAGATATTGTTGTGGCAAACTCGGATCCCGATTGTGATAATATACAACTTTGTAAGAAAAAAAATCAAAATTAAAATTACAATATAGTAATAGCTCGTAATTTAGCTCAGCATGGCAAATTCATACCCTAATCGTTATAGTGTAACTGTCTAGGAAAAAAACTGAAATTAAGTTCACAATGTTATAATCTCTCTTACTTTTTCTCACCAAACGAGGACTCTGTCTGGTTCTTTTTATAGCGAGACCATATCTCTCAGGTCACTATCTATATCCATCACATGCCCTAATAAAAACACTTAATGGAGCACCACTAATGCTTTTGCAGGTATAGACATTGGATTAGGTGGTTTTTTTGTGGTGCCACACAACATTATTATCTGCAAAGGACAAGGTAGTTTTGAATTGGTTACACCATTCGTAACTCAAATCATTACTGCAGATAGGTTTGCATTAATGCTGCAAGAACTGAAAGTACAGAGCACACATTTTTATATGTTTGTAAATGTGGATTGTGGAGAATGGAAATTGTGGGTTGCGTTATCTCCTGGCTGTGTGCTATGTCATGCGAGCTTCATTACAAACACTGTAATTTGAATAGTCTGTTACAATGGATTGTGCTTCAAATGTGATTACCATCTTTATTGTCGTTTTATCTGATTACCATCATTGTTGCCAGGAGCGTTTTCTCAACATTCCAGAACATAAAATCCATTCAGCACTGAAAGTAGTCTTAGGTACGAGCAAAACTCCAACTTCATAGTTAATTTATTTTTACTTTGTATACCCTGATCTTTGTATTTCACGTGTTTTACATACACACTTAAAGAACCGCCCTCTTCCAATTCATTGCAAAAGAGGAAAGGTAATACCAATATCCTCAATTCCTCTGAAGTGTAGCTATCATAAGTGCATCTCTATGATTTTTACCTATAGGTTGTTTTTGTATAGGCGGCGTTGGTTTTTCACAGCTTTAAATTTGCTTCTTTCTCCATGGAAATAATTTCTTGAATCTTCAAGGAAAGAAAAAATCGTTTTCAAGTAGACACTGTAACATGAGAGGAAATTTTAATACCTTGCAGGCAGAACACTTTCCTGAAACTTATGGGTTAAATATGGAAAGCAGGACATGATGAGGAGCAAGGGACATGTATCCTTTCTGGGCATATGCTTATCTGCCAAGTGTATGCAACAGTTATTTTCCTCCTTGTGCAGCAGTGAGCAGGCTGGCTGGTAGGATACCTGAGAAAATCGCAAAGATGACGCCTGTCTTCAATATTTGACGAGTATCAGAGGTTTGCCGCTGGAAAATCTAGAGTATCAGATCAAGCACTCATAGAAAGTTCAGCGTTGCAGAATTTTAACCCTGATAGTAGTCATGGTTGAGGATGTAATGTATTAGTTATGTCATCAATACACCACCTGGTTCCTTTTAGACTTTGAGTCAAAAATATATACCTTGCTTGAACGAGAGATTAGAGATAGTTGCGAACCACTGAATTTTAGAGGTCTCTCTTTCTAGAAAGCGAAGAAAAGAATAGGAAATAGTTTATGATAGTTTACCTAATGAATGGAAAGCATTGTTGGGGTTTTATTTTATTGTTGATATTATTGGCTTTTGCAGTGTGTGAAGGTTATAATTCAACTATGCGACATTTAAAGGGGTATACGCTCATTGATGGCGACATTTAGTGATGACTGCATCTGAAATTAGCGTAGGCAAATTCTTTCAAGTTTCCATGTTCGCAACAGCGTCTTTTGCAGTGACCGTTATAATTCCTGGGATTCTCACCGTTTCAACTGCAAGGCTTCAATGTGTCGGGCTATGTTGGAGTACTATATTTCTATTGTGTCAAGGACTTGCCTAGATGCTTCTGACTTACTTGGAATGTACTGTGCCTCTCATATTACGCAGTATTAATTGCCAATTCTGTTTGGGGATAATTGGTATATCTTCATTAAGTTCGAAAAGGGTAAATTTGATCAGAGTGTTGGTAGCTGTGATTGCGTTGCCATGTTTCTTCGTGGTGATGAATTATTGGATGCTTTGAAGGATTCAAGACTCGGATTCAGTAGTATTGTCCATAGACGTGACTTGGTTGGTATCGAAGAGACGTAGCAAAACTGAAAGTTCGTGATTGAAAGATATTCCATACGCAACGTGCTCGAAGTGTCAACAGACAATCAGTTATTAAGACTTCATCGAACAGGCTTGGTTGTGACTGGGTTGAAAGATTTAACGGTGTTTGGGTAGGGTTAGGGTTGAGATTTCGCAGGGATCACTGGATGTTATAATTTATCTGATAGTTTATATACTCCAGTTCCGTTGACCGATTTGTTTTTTTTTTTCAGTCCATTTGAAATTTATGATTTTGACTGGCAGGAACGATGATCCAATCATTTCTTCATCAATATTAATTCAGTTCAGAAGATCAATAGAAATTTCAGGCATTTCAAGAAACACGACTTTGAGTATGCTTCTTTGTCGATATCTTACGTTTATTTACCACATAGGGAAACAAATATTGCAAGGGCGATTTTCTATCATTTTCTTTAGGTTACTATATTTGCTGATAAAGTTGCTTGTTCTCTTTGTCTTTTAACTTTCAGGGCGGTGTTTCTCATGAATTTTGCAGCAAATTCTCAGAATACTATGACACGCTAGCTGATGAACAAAGCCCTAAAGTAAGTAAATTTAGTTACTAACTTGCCAAATTATTTTACTTTACTGTATATTTTTGAAGTAATTGCCAAATAATTTATTATTGTTCCTGCGTTCAACAAGGTTTCAAATATATACCCTCCCTTTTTCTTTATGTTCAAATCATAATTCTACTTTTATCTACATTTGTCTCAGCTTATTGCCACTCACTGAAGCGGAACTCGGGTTTGCCAACCAATCTCATTCTTTTTTTCTTTCAGTATGTATTTAGTCTAAACATCTTTGTGTCTTTGGTGCGAATAACAGGTCTCTCTAAAAATGGATATGGGTTTATAGAGACTTGCAGGGAGTATCAAAAGCTTCCTATTTTCAGCTACCATTGCTCTTTAAGTTTTTGTCATGAAGTATGAGTAGACATCTTTCGTCAAGTTCTGTGATTTTTTGGTTCAAAAGTTAAGTTTGTGTTTTGAAACCCCAGCTGAAAGATTACAACCACTACTACTACTACCATCTTAATGTTTGGAACTCATTTTATCTTAACATGTCTTCATGAATATCGTACTCGCCTTTCGGCTACGCAAATCACGTCAAGGCCACACCGCGCGCAACGCGCGCGGGGTGGAACCTAGTATACACCACATGTTGTAAGCCCATTGTATATTGTTATTGGCTCATTATCTCACCCTCATGCATATATAAGGAGGTTTATGGTTGGAGAATAATACACTTCTCAGCACTATTCTCCCTACACCTTGTCTCTACTTTATTTCTCTTCTCCCATCTTAGATCTCGTTTCACAACACGTTATCAGCACGATAGTGCTCTATCACACAAGAGATTGATTAATGGACCGGCACACTAGAGATCGATATATGGCGAAAGGTATCAGCTTTGTTAGATTTCTTTTTAATCTGAAAAGAGTAATCAAACCGAAAAGTAATAATTTTCGATGTTGGTTGTTCTGATATTCGAGCCCGATGTAATAATTCAAGTTGTCGTATACATGCTTCAACAGATTTATAGTATTTGATTATTAGTTTTTTCAAGCCATGTTCAATACAAAAGCAGAGTGTATTTTGTTCTTTACGGTTCATAATTAACCTACATTCACATGGTCACCTGTTGGTTTCTTACTCTTAGACATAGGTTTCTTTATATACTTGCCTGTACAACAAATATTTCACTCAACTATGAATTGCCTGGTTGATATAGGTAAGCAATTTCCCCAATTTTTTTCTTTATATAATATATATATATAATATATATATATATATAATATATATATATATATATATATATATATATATATATATATATATATATATATATATATATATATATATATATATAAGCAACATGCTCTTTGAACAAAACTCAATGTTTTGAATTGATTCAGACCAGGACCATTGCTTGAAACCAGATCTTATTGGGCACATCGTATTTTATTTAATTTTTTATTATTATACATGACTTGATTAATATAATTTTCATGATCTTGTTTGAACAAAAAGAAAAAGAAGGATGGATCTAAAGTTTGTCTTGGACCTTGACTTCAACACGTAACCCCACTCCTCAGCTAGTGGATTTGTAGTTAACCTTGTTAATGTGGGTGGGAATTACATCATTAGTTCCGTAATAATTTTTATGAATCTCTATTTTATATGGTTTCGTTATATATTACTGATTACTAAATTTTTCTATAATATTTTGTCATGAAATTAGACCAGAACTTTCAGAAGAGGTCTTTACTCAAGATCACTGTTAATTGATCTAAGTTATTTATACGTTAGTTCTTAAATAATCTTTTCACACCCGAAGTTGTGAAGTACGTGATTATTTGATCATAGCTTAAAGTTACGACACTATTTTTTATGACATGAAGTCATAACATACGACTAAATCTCTCGAAGAGATGTTGGTTATGTTATTATTTGAACATCCTCAAGAGGCAATCATTCATGATTGATGATTTTTTTCGAGCTATACGCTCCCAAAAGTTATGTTTCTCATACAGGAAGTTATGGAATTCGTGAAATTTTGATCGTAACCTGAAGTTACGGTAATTTTAATGACCTGAAGTCATAATCAGTTATTAATTGATCTCTACAAGAGATGTCTAAAACACATAAAACACTTGTTATTACCCAGCATCCTGAAGAGCTAGCGTTACGTTTTCTTTAATTTGTTACTTTTATGGACTTTAATTTCTGCATTCTTTTTTTTTTACTTATTATGGATCAAAAACGAGACCCCAGAAGAGGTTTCGTAGTGGCTATTGACACGCATGTCTAGCAATGTAATTTATTCTTGAAGTAACAAATTACATTACATAAATCATAACCCGCAGTTATGACTTTCATAACCTGAAGTTATGAAATATTATAAATAGTGATCTCCTGCAGAGATTGCTACAATCCAAATAATGATCAACCATCTTGATGAGGTCGTGTTCTGTTCTTTTTGTTTTACTTTATTTTTACGTATTTTTTTTTTCTGCTACACTCTTGATCTTTATTGATTGTTGATCAAAATCTAATCTCCAGAAGAGATTTTAAGTCAATTATATATCTTGGACATAAGGTGCATAAATTTGTACCGTACTTGGAATTACGGATTACATGATGTATTGATCATAACATGTAGTTATGACACCTCTACTGAAGCGATATCTACAAATTAATAATTGATCAACCCCCCTGAAGAGCATCCAGAAGATCTTCTCATACCATGATTTTTTTATTGGACATACATGCAAGTAAAACCGTTTTCATACCAGAAGTTATGAAAACTATGAAGACACTGTAACATAATGTTATAAAGTTATTATGTCAAAAAATCTCCTTGAAGAGAGAATCTACAGTCATCGAACCAGAAGTTTATATTGCATATTTTTTCCTGCTAATTTAATTTTTTATTTTGTAGTTTTATTCATATTCTCCTATTGTTGTTGTTACCTTAAAGGAAGAATACAATGACCTCCTGAAGAGACTTGTATACTATATGATGACAATTAAAAGCAATTGATATTGCTAGCGCGTGTAACAAAAATATTTCACACCAGAAGTTGTGAAAGTTAGTTACAATTGTCAATAACTTGAAGTTATGACATTGCTCATGACCAACTAATTCGACCACATTCCCTTCAGTGAATGCTAAGTGCATTCCCTGTAGAGAATCACTTTTTATATTCGGTCGAATTCCACATGTCTATAGATGCGGTCATGGTTGTGAATGTGAATATCTCTAAAAGAGATTAAAGTCGGGAAGAAGATTTTTATTTTGTAGAAAGAACTTCTGGAAGAAGTTTTTAGTCAACATTAATAGTTAGACATATTTAATGACTCAGATCATGCAATCATGGGGTATTTTATGACCCGAAGTCATAAAATTTTGATAGAGTTGAAAGGCCTTTTTCTTAGATCCATTGAACCTGAAGTTCAATTAATAAAATAAACACCGCTACGTAAAGCCAGAGTCCTAATAGTGTAAAAGAATTACAACTCATGGTGTTGCCAGAAGCCACACATAATAAAGGCTCAGGTGATTATGAATTGATGAATATGAGCTTGTTGTTTCGATCATCGCAAAGATGAGTCACCCTCTCTAAAGAGGATTTTTAATTATGGCCCCCATTATATGAGTTTACTCTTAAAAGCAGCTGAGATTGATATATGAGCTATTTCACGCAAGAAAATTGTGAAAAACAAGTTATGCTTAGATTTATAGCATATTATCAAATGGAAACTCATGTAGAGTAATGCGAAAGATTTAATGATCAACATTATGATAAGTTGGTCCCATATTGAGAAATAGACTATAGAGCATTTCCATAAGCGAATGCCTGCTCTACAACATTTGTTTTTAAAGAATATAGTGACGCATTTTTTGAAGTGAACCAATCTATGGTGTCACAATAATCGGTGCAGTCATGGACTTATTTGCAATGATATGCACGTCCATTGTCATATATTGAAGTGCATCTATATGATTTCTCCGGAAGAGAAAGACTGCATAAAAATGGGGGGAGAAAATAAATGCATCAATAGTTGCAAAAAGAGCATCCCTATGAACTTTGTTGCCTTCTGGAGCTTTATTTATTTGGTTATTAAAGAAGCTTCCAGTTGCTTAGCAACTTTAGAGCTATGAACCATGAATAAAAATGTAAATCATTTGGAGAAAAAGGGTATTCTCTACGAATATATGTTTATGATGGAACGGATATGGCTTGATGATTACATCGCCTAGTTGATGTGTTGTGTTTTGTATCAATTCGCAAGAAAATATTCAAATTACAATCAAGTCCCTGAAGTGGTTTTGATGTTATATCACTGTTATGATGAATATTTGTTAAGAGCCTATAGTTTCTCAAAATACCCAACCAAAATTGATCCACATTCCCAGAAGTGAATGTCTATATGTGGTCAAAGTATCTACAAGATAGTGGACTAAGTTGTGGTTCTGGATGGAAATAGTCATTGAAAATCTCTAAAAAAGATTGAGCTATATCAATCAACCCCTTCAGAGGTTTGGATGTTATCAATCGTACATTATATGAAGCCTCTCAAAGAGTATGAAACTTGCTATCCTCCCTCTGCGAAGATTGTTTTAAGAGTTTTAGCAAGTTATCCTCAATATTCATACGAGCATGTATGCTTGATGGAGGATATTTTGATCCAATGTTGAGCGATTTATTGATTGATATTAATCCCAGCATGATTATGTTTTTAGATTATTTCTACCTATTGCGTTCCCCGGAGAGAACGACCAAATTAGCTCATTAGACTTCCTTGAAGAAAGTTAGAAAACATTAAATATTTGTCAATGAATAATAACTCGTCGCATGGTAGTGGTGACTAAAGTTTATGAGAATATGAAAATTGGAACTGTGACATGTCATATCTCATAGAGAGATAAATAGCATGACATTGATTTAATGTTTTCTTGGATTTTTTTTATGCAAGAAGCATAAATTGTGAAGTTACTATGGTCATGAGTTTCACGTCATGAGGGGGAGATAGACCATATTGCATGACGTGAACTTTGTTTTTATCTTATTTACATCCAGATATACTGGCGTAAAGTTAGAAGGTCTATTACAGACAAAGTTCTAATTGACTAATGAGTATTTGGTTTGAAAGCATGCTGGTAGCATGTAAGGATTGCTTGTTCAAATATTATGATCCTCGAGAAGAGGATGTCAAAATCATCCAGAATCTGGTGCAATTTAAAGTCCCAAATTGAAAACACAAGATATGACAAAATTGTCATGATTTATGAGAAAAGAGATGATATCATCACCATTAGATCAAAGCCAACGTTGGAAAACAAATAGCCTTTGAAGAGGCACGAAGATCTTGAAGAAGCTAGGGTACCTATTTTGAGATTAATCTCATGATCTTATGGTTGATGATACTTTATTCAAAAAGCTCTTGATATCATATGTGATTTCCATTTACCACCTAAGTGGATGAAGTTGACTTTAATTTTTTGGCCATGACAAAAATTAACCAATAATGGACAAGAGGATACAAACTCTGCATAGTAGCAATGCATGGAGTATAATTATAAGTACCAAGAGTACTTGTGATGTTTGAATCATCAATGTCCATACTGAATTGGTGCCTGTAAATATACACGAGCTCTTCACTTAATGCATAGAGCCTATTTGGGAAGTACTTTGAAGTACGTTAGATGCCCATAGCATCCATGTTCGTATAGAATAATATATTCAAGTGTCCGCACCCTAATGATTGAATGCCTGAGACTATTGAAAGAGAAATATGTTGTAGTGCAAGTGATGCCTCAATATTTCTCATGGTTATAAATAAGATATAACCCACAAATCCTCTCTTTGTTAAGAGTGATTGTGATATTTCGTTTAGTCTAGAAGACTACGAATGTAAAAGTAACTAGTTACAAAAGATGATCGTACGAATCACTTTATGTGAAAATCATGGAGGTTGATACCCATGAAAGATATCTAGTTGCCTGAAGCAGCTCTACGTGTACACTCGCGAGTAGTCTAGGTGCATTTTCATTTTGTCACATATCACCTGACACTACATACAATCACCTGACATGATGACTATTGATAAATAATTTTTTTTACTATCTCTACATGGTCATGTAGTATTGCATCATATATTTGCATGTGTTTGCATGTCTATATTTTGTTTTCGCCGTGAATTTATATTACAAGTCATTGAGATGTGCCTTGAGCTGCTGACAGTTTTACAGAACTTATTTGATTCTTTTTGCAGGGTTTGATCTGTGTTATTGTGATTGTTTAATGACTTCTATGAGTCTTAAACTAGTTTATCATGAGTTATATGTGTCAGAAGTTAATCAGATTATTGTTTTATTATTTCATCCAGTTTTTATCATAAACTGGAAAACCAAACAGACTTATTACTGCTATATTTCTGGATTTTGTTGTTTCTATGTTTAAATGTTGTTGCAGGTTTGTTAAACGTGCAAATGCAATCTCAACAAACTCCAACGAATATCTACCCAGAGCTGTTTTAATTGTTGTTGAAACAAGAAGAGGATTTGTAGGAACTGAGATCCTAAAATCTCTCATTCAGTTGCAGTGGGTAGATAAAAAGAATGGTTTGAATTTTGAAAGGAAGAGGCTTGCAGATAACTGAGAGAGGTGTGAAATATTCGTGGGAGATTATTCATTCAAACACACAGACATTCAAGCTTCAATTCCAGATTTCAGAAGATCAATCATTCCAGTTTCCAGAAGAACACATCCATGCCTTCACAAGCTTATTCTTCTACGGTGTTCTTCATCTGTTTAATAATCTGCATATCTTTTGTATATCTAAAACCTCACTTAACCTACTGGTTGGTTGTTCAAGTGAACAACAAGAGGTTCTTGTTAGCTAAACAGTGAGTAGCTGATACTAGATAGGTTTGGAACCACAAGCTGTATAGGTGTAAGGGAAATCACTTAGGCTTGAAGATCTTGGGCTGTTTCTGTGTGAGTAATAAGAAGTTTTTGCCCAATCCTGGTGGAATTAGATCCCTCGGGCAGAGATTAGGTCCATTGGGACTAAACTTTGTAAACTGCTTTGTGTTCTTAACTTTATAGTTTTTTTATTTTCTGTTGGACACTACTCAAATCAAACTAGGGTTTATAAGCTGTTTAGAAATGATAATAATTCAAGGCCTTGAAGCATTCTATTTTGTCTTCAAAGGTTTCTGACTATTTTCTAAAATCCCAAGGCGTTGAGATTTGAGTTCCTCACTTAAGTTAGTTTGTTAAATACTGAGGTTTGCATAAAGTTTCCATACTCTATTCAACCCCCCCCCCCTATAGAGTATTTAGGTCCTGTATTTAGTCTACATTACACACTTTCAATTGGTATTAGAGCTTGGGTCACTGATATAGATCTAACAATCTTGTGAATATGAGTAATGTATGAGATGGTGCATTTTCACAAGGAAGGGCACCCAACAGACCTCCATTGTCATGTGGTGATAACTTCATGCACTGGAAGGCATTGATGAAGATGTTCATCATAGATCAAGACATGGAATTGTGGTAAATAGTTCAGAATGGTCCTCATGAGTACTACTATTGATGGAGTCAAATGTATCAAGTCTGAGGAAAATCTCTCAGTTACTGAACTGGAAAAGGTATCAAAAAATTACAAGGCTATGAATCTGTTAAACTGTGCTCTTAATGCAGATGAGTTCAACAGAGTGTCCAATTGCAAAAGTGCCAAAGAAGTATGGGACAAACTTGTTGTGGTATATGAAGGAACAAGCCTGGTTAAGCAGACCAAAATCAACATACTTCTGAGGCAATATGAGTAGTTCAAGATGAACTCAGATGAGACCATCAAGGAGATGTTCAAAAAATTCACTGATGTGGTGAATAATCTGGAGTCTTTGGGAAAGAATTTCTCAAATGAGGAAAAGGTCAGGAAAATTCTGAGAAGCTTGCCAAAAGCCAAGTGGGAGCCGAAGACAACAGCCATTGAGGAAGCTCAGGATTTAAGTCTTCTTTAGCTAGATGATCTACAAGGAAAGCTGCTCACTCATGAAATGTCTATGAAGGATGTAGAAGGTGATCTGAGTGAAAACATCAAGAACTTAGCACTCAAAGCTAAAGACAATGAACAATCTCAAAGCCTTGAGACTGAAGATGAGCATGATGATGAAGAGGCTTTAGCATTGATCTCCAAGGCCTTGGCTAGGATTCTCAAGAAGAAAAGAAACACTGGTAACAGGGACTAAAACAGAGAGAGATCAAGACCTTCAGGCAGCAAGGACTACAAAGATAAATCTTCATCACAGTCACATAAAACTAAAGTAATGAATTGTTTTGAGTGTGGTGATGCAGATCATTTATTAAGGGATTGTCACCAAAAGAAGAAGAACATGAACTTTCATAAGAAAGATAGTGGCAACAGAAGGAATAAAGCCATGATGGCTTCCTGGAGTGATTCTGATTCATCAAGTGACTCAGACACAGAAGAAGATCAAGCAAACTTGTGCTTCATGGCCAAGCATGATGAAGAAAAGTCATCAGACAGACATATTGAAGAAATGGTAAAAAAATCTTCTTGCTAGTCCTTCTGATGTACTTCCTGAAATTCTCAAGAGTATGTTTTAAATGAGGAGAGTTATAGAAATGAGATTTCTTCTTTAAAGAATAAGATTCATGAGCAGGTAAAAGAAAACCTGGACCAAGGTTTTACCAACAAAACTGATGAAGTTTCTAAGACAAAAATTGAAAAGGATTTCAAGGCCTTGGACAGCAGGTTCAAAGCCTTGAAGGAACAGATAAAAGAGTTTGTTGATCAAAATACTCTTTAGACTGAAAGATATGCTGATCTAAAGACTCATTCTGAGAATTTAGAACAACAAATCTGTTCTTTGACTGAGAAACTTCAAGAGTTTAAAAAGGTCCTAGCCAGTTTTACAGGCTCAGAACATAATCTAATCTCATTCTTGGAGGAAGTCTGAAATCAATGCATAAAAGTGGGATTGGCTATAATCCAAATTTTTCAAAGAAAAACCAAGCCACTTTAGTCAAATCTGGTAGCAGATATTCTCCAAAGTGTCATTACTGTGGAAAAATTGGTCATGTCAGATTAACTTGTCCCTTCAGAAGATCAGAACCTCACATTATGAGGAATACTTATCCTTATCAGCTTAAGGGACATGTTAGGCAGATTTGGGTTCCAAAAGGAATTAGACTACCAAACATGGCTGATTCTGAGTATAGCTCAAAGTTCTGTACTTGGTCAAACAACCTGTTGAGGAAATGATTTACTTTTGCAAGATGTCACCAAGGCCTTGAAAGATCATAAATGAATATTAGACAGTGGATGTTCCTGACATATGAGTGGAAAGAAATCTCTCTTTACGGAGCTTACAGAAAAATTTGGAGGAACAATCACACTTGGTGACAAATCAAAATGCAATCTTATTGGTATAGGTAGTATTGGTAATGGATCTACCAACTCTATCTCTGATGTTTATCTTGTGGATGGACTTAAGTATAATCTTCTTAGTATCTCTCAGTTATGTGATAATGGTTATAAAGCTATATTTGACAAGGAGAAATGTGTGGTGCAAGATGAGAAATCTGGTGATTGCATACTCACTGCTCCTAGATCATATAATCCATATGCTATGAGTACTAACAGTGTTGCAGGTGACAAGTTAAAATGCCTCAAGGCCTTGAAGGAAGATTCAAAGCTTTGGCACAGGAAGCTTGGGCATATTAGCATACACACCTTGAATAAACTCATCTCAAAGTATTTGGTAAGAGGTTTACCATCCCAGAAATTTTCAGATGATGAGATTTTCAAGGCATGTGTACAAGGTAAGCAAACCAGAAGCTCATTCAAGCCAAAGAATTTTTTAAGTACTTGTAGACCCTTAGAACTTCTACATATGGACTTGTGTGGTCCTATGAGAGTTCAGACCCCAAAAGGTAAGAGGTATATGCTATTTATAGTAGATGATTATTCTAGATTTACTTGGGTAATATTTATTAGAGACAAAACTGAAGCCTTATCTGAATTTTCTCGATTGTGCAAAGAGCTTCAAACTTTGAAAAATTTACCTGTTGCATCCATTAGAAGTGATCATTGTAGGGAATTTGATCAACTTGACTTTGATTTGTTTTGTGCAAAGCATGGCATATCACACAACTTTTCTGCACCTAGAACTCCACAGCAAAATGGAGTAGTTGAAAGGAAAAATAGGACACTTGAGGATATGTCTAGAACCATGCTAATTGAAAGTTATTTTCCAAAGTTCTTGTGGGCAGAAGCTGTTAATACTGCCAATGATGTGCTAAATAGATGCTTGATTAGACCTATTTTGAAAAAGACCCCTTATGAACTGTTTAAAGGTAGGAAGTCTAGTGTTTCTTATTTCAAACATTTTGGTTGTTTATGTTTTGTGCATAATAATGGTATAGACAATCTTGGTAAATTTGATGCTAGGAGTGATGAAGGTGTATTTCTTGGATATTCTCAAATTAGCAAAGCTTATAGAGTTTACAATAGAAAAACCAAGATTGTGGAAGAGAGCATTCATGTGATCTTTGATGAAAGTACTAAGGATTCTCTGAGTGAAAGTTTTGCATATCTAAATTTGAACATGCATGAGTCTGATGATGATGCTGTGAAAGAGGACAAAGGCAAAACTAATGTGCAGAATCAATCAGCAGAATCTCAAGGACTTGAACCCCCTGCAGAACCAAAATCTCAAAGCCTTGAGACAGAAGCTGAAACTTTCTATGATGCTCCCTCTACTGTTTCAAGAACTCATAGCCTTGAAGGAGAATATTCCTGGATACCAAGAAAGAAGTTTAAGTACCTTGCAGATCATCCAGCTGACAATATCATATCGCATCCATTAACTGAACTCAGAAAAGAGGACACTTGAAGAACTTGTGTGCTTTTAGTGCAATTGTATCTTTGATTGAGCCTAAAAATACCAAGGAAGCACTAGAAGATGCAGACTGGATCATTGCAATGCAGAGTGAGTTGAATGAATTTGAAAGAAACAAGGTATGGAATCTTGTTCCCAGACCTAAAGAGAAATAAGTTATTGGAACCAGATGGGTGTTCAGAAATAAGCATCATGGGAATGGGAAAGTGGTAAGGAACAAGGCCAGACTGGTGGCACAGGGATATAATCACGAAGAAGGTATAGATTATGAGGAGACTTTTGCTCGTGTTGCCAGGTTAGAAGCTATTATAATACTTCTTGCATTTGAATCTCACAATCACATAAAGCTTTATCAAATGGATGTCAAATGTGCTTTTCTAAATGGTTATTTACAAGAAGATGTTTTTGTAGCACAACCTCATCGTTTTGAAAATGAAAACTTTCCTGATCATGTTTAAAAAATAGACAAAACTCTTTATGGGTTAAAACAAGCTCCAAGGGCTTGGTATGATAGACTTTCAAAATTTTTACTTGACAACAATTTCAAGAGAGGTCTAGTTGATAAAATTCTTTTCATTAAACATCATGAAAGTGATTTGTTAGTAGTTCAGATTTATGTGGATGATATTTTGTTTGGTGCTACTAATGATGCTCTTTCAAAAGAGTTCTCTAGTCTGATGTGCAGGGAGTTTGAGATGAGCTTAGTGGGAGAACTAAATTTCTTTTTCGGACTTCATATCTTACAAATGAAGAAAGGAATTTTCGTACATCAAGGAAGGTATACCAAGGACTTATTGAACAACTACAATATGTCAAAGTCCAAGGTGCTTAAACCCCTATGAGTTCATCACTCTCATTAGACAAGGATTTAAATGGTAAGAATGTGAATCAAAAGGAATACAGAGTTAGGATTGGATCACTTTTGTATTTAATTGCTAGCAGACCTGATATTATGTTCAGTGTATGTATGTGTGCTAGATTTCAAGCAGATCCTAAGGAGAGTCATTTAACTGCTGTTAAAAGAATTTTTAGATATTTGAATGGAACCAGAGACTTGGGGCTTTGGTATCCAAGGAAATCTAATTTTATGTTGAGTGGCTATTCAGATGCAGATTTTGCAGGATATAAAGTAGACAGGAAGAGTACTTCTGGATGTTTCCTGTTTCTTGGATCTTCATTGATCAGTTGGCATTCTAAAAAGCCAAATTATGTAGCATTAACAACTGCTGAAGCTGAATACATTGCAGCTGGAGCTTGCTGTTCACAAGTGTTATGGATCGCTCAGCAACTTAGAGATCTTTGCTATAATTTCAGAAATGTGCCTATTCATTGTGACAATACAAGTGCTATCTCAATCTCTAAGAGTCCAGTTCAACACTCAACAACCAAGCACATAGATGTGAGACATCACTTCCTTAGAGATCATGCAGAACAAGGTGATGTTGTTTTATCTTTTATTTATACTTCAATGCAGATTGCTGATATTTTCACTAAACATTTTCCAGATGATAGGTTTTCATCCCTAAGGCTTGAATTGGGGATGTTAAACAAGGATGCATTGGTTTAGGGGGAGTATTGGTACTTACATGTGTTTATGTGTTGAAATCTCAAAACCTTGAGATTATAATTTCCAAAGCCTTGGAATTATAGCTCAAAGCTTTGAAGTTTCTCAAACTGCAGAAAATCTCAAGGCCTTGAGATTGTTCTCCAGGTCTTGAAACATCTGTATTTTTTTATTTTTTTAAAAATATGGATCATCAAATATTATATCTTATCTTTTTAGATAACTGTATAATATTTGAATTACTCAGAGAATTTTCCAAATATCTAAAAATATTTTCAAAGATTCTTTTTGCATGTTGATTTCAGTAGAGTCCTTTTATGACTCATCGTTTCAACCTACTTCAGCTGAAAGTCAGGGCTTATTCTTCTTCATTCTCTTTCAATTCTCTACGTCTCTCTACTCCCTCTCAATTTCTCTCAATCTCATTCCCTTCTCAAAACCATAAACCCACAATGGAGCGCAAATTAGCCAGGATTCAACAACAGGGGAAGCCTTCTGGCAGATCCAAGAAAAGGGCAAATAAGAAGGAGAAGATTTTGATCTTTTATTGGGATTCAGAGAATACTCAGAGTTTGCATGAGGACACTCCTCGTGCAAAGAAGAACAAAACAGAAAAGGGAGATGAAGGCTCAAGCATTGATCCGCAGAAATAGACAGAGACTCAGGGTGGTGATCAACCTAGGTCAGACAAGAAGAAAGGGGGAGAGAAGAATAAAGTCTAGAGAAGAAGAAAAGGGGAAATCTGAGATACCCCATTTTGTGACTATGGGTATTTTGTGATATTATTATAAGTGTTGGGAAGTTAATTTAATTGTAGAGAGTTAATTATAATGGTTATGAGAGTTTGGGGGATCTTTGTGACTTTAATCAAAGGTTTTAGTGTCTTTTACTTGAGTTTGGGGGAGGTAGTTGTCTTTTGACAAAACTAAGGAAAATAAGTGTCTTTTGACCTAACTTTTCTTCGTACGTAAAAAGTTTCCTAATTCAAGAGGGTTTCCTACTTATGAAGTTGATTTTATTTCCAACTCTCATAAAACCCTAACTCTCCCTATTTTTCTCTATCTCTCACGTCTCTCCCATCTCACCCGTCCCTCTCTCACTCTCTCTCGTCTCTCTCTTGTGGCCGACGGCAACCACCCCCCCCCCCCCCCCCCGCCGTCTCTCTCTCCATTGAGGTAATCTCTCTCTCTCTCTCGTTCTTTCTTTCTTTCTTTCTTTCTTTCTTTCTTTTCTTTCATTATTTCTCTCTTTCTTTTCCTCTCTCTCTCCGTCCGCCTCTCTTCCCGTCCGACCTCCATGGCGGCGGGTTTGAGCTAGTTTTGTTTCATCTTTTCTTTTCTCTTATTGATCTCTTATTCTTGTGATTACTTGTTCATGATTCATGTATGTTGCAAGTAATCTTTAATTTTCAGTTTGATATTGTTAGAATCATTGTTCATGGATTCAAAGGATGGATAATCAAGTTTTACGGTTTATCATGTTCTTGGGTGATGGGAAAACCCCTAGTTTGGAGGAGAAGTTTGATTAAACGATTTGGGTGTTTGAATGATCATAGTATATGGGTAACAATCTGATTTGAATGTGTGAATCATGTTATATTAGGTTTAGTATGAGAATAGGATGAATTAGATGTTTGGCGGAAAAGTTTCATGAAAATTGTTAATTCCCGTATGGATATTTTGAGTGAAATTGGAAACTTGAAACTAGTGTAACTTTTGATTCAGGAATCGAAATGAAGATCCGTTTGAGACTAAAATTATTATTTGGAATGTTTTGAATACAATGGAACTGTTTTTGGAGCATGATCTGTTTGGGAAACTGGAGTAATAAATTATTGAATTTATGATAGGTCATGTATGCTTTAGGTTAGAGGATTTTGAAGCAAAGTTTTGGGTTTTGTTTTGAAGTATGAATTGAGTGGGATGTTAGGTTGGTGTTAGAACCCTAAACCATTTACTATCATATGCATGAAGCTTGTATAGCAAGTGTATTGCTAGAATAATTGTTTCACTATAATATTGTTACGTGTAGGTAACGAGTTCGTCGACGACGAGTACGTAGAGTACGTTGATTGATTGCTATAGTTGGATTTACTTTGACGTAAGTAAATATTCCAAGCCTAGTGTGCTTATCTCTTTCTTGTCAAACGAATTCTTGTATTTCTTTACGTCTCAAAATGTGTTTATGTGATGGGACATGCAATATGTGGTTTTCACATGTTAAATGATTTTCTTGAAAATGTCGCCATGATAATAATAATGAACTACAATGTAAAGTGGAATACTTTTGCGGGGACATTTATTATTGGTTACTCTTGGCATTGTACTGTTTGATCTCGGTCTTCTGTTTCAATTTATTTTTATTTAATCCGGTTGCAAGTCCCCGGATAGCTCTCTTTACTCACTCCTCCGGCCGCTAGAGTCTTAGGGGGGTGTCGACACTTAAGGTCTTGGATGCTTGCGAGATGGTTTGGTTTCCCCCGTCACAACGAATTAATAATGAGTATTTTTGGTTTTGTTAACGGAAAAGAGTTAACGATGGATTTTGGATTTTCCTAATGATTATGGAATTGATTGGAAATATTATGGAATTGGGAACTCTTATGTTTTATTACAAGAGTCAACTTTATTACCGCTGTGTTTGAGAAAAATTCTAACTGACAAATGAGTCATTGTTTTATAACTATCCCATCATCGTTTTACATATTAGGGTGTTTATTTATCAGTATTTCATGCTGATTTTGTATTGTGGTGTTTCTTTTTGATTTCGTACCACATGTTTAGAGGATGGTTATCAGGCGTAGAAGGGAACGCATATCATCACATGGATTACTAGTAGTTTTATTTGAATTTGAACTCTTTATTAGTTTAATCACTTTAATTTGTTTATGCCCTGTTTGTGGCTAGGATGTTGGATTGTAATAATGAATAATTTCAATTGGTTTTAATTATTATTGTGGATGTTTTTGCTTGAGAACCGTGTGATAAAATCTCCTTGTATCCGGGCTCCTCTCGGGTACGGAGTGACATCCCCGGGTCTCCGGATTGGGCCATTAGGGGGTGTTACATGTGGTATCAGAGCTGGCATTCCAAAAAGGAAATCGAAACTTGTTAGGGTAACTAAAATGAATATATGAGAAATAACTTAAAATTTTGACCAGTCGTGGGAATTTGGGTAGTATGGATAGGACTAGTACGTGTAAGTGTTTAGAAAATAGGATGGAAAGCAAGTATTTCCACCCACCCATTCCTAACTAAGAGCCTTAGTATATCCAAGATGCTAATGGATTGAATTTTTGAAGCGTTTCATTTGAGTTCTAGTTGTAATCCTACTTTTAGGGAATTTGTTGGGAAATTTCTTCAAGAGTCTCGCGACTATCAATTTGGAGCCTTGGGAATAATTTTTGTTGCGAAGAGTAGTTATTTTTTGTTACGATATATGCCTTGTGAAATTAGAGATTTATTAAGTTGTTTCCTCTTGTAGATGGCTAGAACTAAGCAATCAGCAAGGAAGCGTGTGTTGCCAGTTGAGAAGCACCCTGTTGTTACACGTCGGGTCGAAGGTGAAGACTTTCCAGATTTTCGTGACCGCGTGGTTCAATATTGTGAGGATAGATTCCAAGCCTTAGATTTTCTTCGGTATAGAAATCCAGCTTTCCAGGCTTACTGTATGGTGAAGGCATTACCTATGAGACCCATGTTTGGAGAAATTATTACAAAGTATAGCAACATCATGGGCAGGTTGAATCGTCTGAATGATAGGGATTATCGTTGCCAAGGTGAATGGACGGTAAGTGCAGATTTTATATGCAAACTGTTGATGGAGACTCATCTTAAGTGGCAAAGTTATACAGTTATTGAGATAGAGCCCAGTGATGAAGAAGATGTAATATACATAAGCTTTAGTGATGAAAAAGAGGTGACTATTATAGACTCTAGTGACGATGAGGAAGTCGAAGAGGATCCAATGGAAGATGTCGATGAATACCCCGAGATTGAGGAAGATCCCATAGAGTATGAAGAAAATGAAGAAGACCCGAGTGAAGGTGAAGAGCACGAGTATGATTCCGACGAAGATGAGGAGTTGGATGGAAGCGATGAAGACGAAGATTAAGCTTGTTAGAGTTCTTCAGATTTCCTAGACTTGATGCTTTTTGAAGTTTTATTATTGGTTTGAATAAGGCTATGGTGCCAATCAATACTTTGAAGTTTTATTTAGAATAATTTTTGAATAGTCACTTTTGGGCTAGAGTTAAATATTTAGCGTTTTGCTATAGGAGATGAATAATGTTACATTTTGAAGACCCGATTTGTGGAGTTTAATAAATATAGCTTTTTGAATTTAGGAGTATGATTTTATGTATTAAGGTTGTGTTACGTTTTGTTATTATTGATTGAGTGCATAGAAAATGCTCATGGAGTTGGAACGTGAAAACTATGATCTTTGGTGATACTTGAATTTGCACATCAGTGAGTTTTTATTGTAGTAGACGTGTTTAATTTTGAATTTATTTTTCCCTGAACTTTTTCCAGAAAGTAGACATACCCAGGTATCTCCCATAAAAATTTCAGCCCTATACGAGTTCTGGAGAGTTAGTTACGAATTTTCAAAGTTGATGGTACAGTAGCAGAATTGCAAAGTGACTAGCTGTAGTATTTTTGAAGTTTACCTATCTTGCAGATCTTTTTTTTATGTCAAATTTTTATGGAATCTATTAACACGTTTGGCTAGTTCAGGGGGAAAACCTAGCTCATATTTTGATAATTTTAAGTCAGTTTAAGGGTTTTCAAAGTCAAAGTTTCTGTTTTGGTGGGCTGTGACAGAAGCTCTAGTATTTCCTGTTTATCTTGAGTTCTACAATTGATTTTGAGTTGATTCTTCTTGATTATAAAAGTAGACTCATAGAGGTTTGTGCACACCATAATTCATAATTTTTTCTTGTCTGATTGATCCTTTTTCAAATTTTTAAAGAAGATGAAAAGTTGAGACGTAGTCAGCCTATGTGGAAATACATGAGTAATTGATTTAAATGATGATTAATGTGTGACCTTACTTGTTTAATTGTTCACTAGATGCCATATATGCGTGATTGTTTGTACTTCTTCGTAATTTATAAGTAATACAATAGGCTATAATGTAGGGATTATGACTGATAGACCACATCAATACTACACTAGAAGAAATAGTCAAGTCCCTATGGCAACCAACAACAACAACATGGACAAATTATTTGCCCAATTGGCTCAGATGGCTCAGAATATGAAAAATGGAGAACAAAATGCAACTAATTGTGCAAAGAAAGTGGCAGACATGAAGCCATGGAACTTTACAGGCAAAGAGGATCCTCTTGAGCTACAAAACTGGATCGATGAGATGTATAAGGTCCTTGAGCTAGTTGAGTGCCCCGAAGACCGCAAGGTTTTTTGCGCGGCATTCTACCTGAAGAACGAAGCTAATACATGGTGGAGGAGAACACGTCAGAATTGTTTGGCTCAACCCTCTTCAAACTGAACTACGCACTCGCTTTTATCTGGACCATGTCCAGGATCTGACAGAAGGAAACGGTTCTGTGACCACGTACTTAAAGAAGTGCATGGAGCTATCCCGATTCGCAGGTCCGCTGATTCCTGATGAAGCGACTAAAGTTAGGAAGTTCATGTCTGGTCTCGAACTTCATCTGCAGGAAGACCTGATGTGCACGACGTACGATACTCTCCAGGAAGCTTATGATAGAGCTGCAGCCGTTTGGCGTATTCAAGAGGCACAAGATGAGAAGCGTGGAAAGCGCAAGGTTGATAGCGCTGTGGGCTATGGAAACAGTCAGAGTAGGATTAACCAAGGTAGTCAGGACAAGAGGTTTAAGCCTAACCATGGAGGAAGTAACCAGGGTCAGTATCTTGGTAACAAGCTAGATAATGGAGATAATCAACCTCGCCGTTATATCTGCAAGAAGTGTCAACAGAATCACCCAGGAAAGGACTGCCAAGGAAACCTTGTAAACTGCCACAACTGCGGCAGGAAGGGTCATCGTTCTTTTGAGTGCCGGTTGAAACCAAATGGAAATCAACAAGGGAACCAAGGAGGCAATTACCAAGGGAACCGACAGTTCAACAACAACAACCAGGGCAATGGAAGGAACAATGGAGCTCATAACAGGAATAGGAACAACAACGCTCGAGCTAACGCCAGCAACAATGGGACTGGTACGGCAGGAACTACCGCACAGAACGGGAATGTTGCAAGGATTGCTGTCATGAGTAAGACTGAAGCAGAAGTAGCAAACGGAGTAGTCACTCGTACATTTCTTGTTCATGATCAACCAGCATTTACTTTATTTGATCTTAGAGCATCGTATTCATTTATTTGATTATCATTTGTTGAAAAATTGAGTCTCAATAAGCCGTCTAGAATATCCATCCCCATAGCTACCCCAATCGGTCATGTAACAGTATGTGACGCCATTTTTGAAGGGGTAGAAGTTAAGATTTCGGCTAGTACCTTGCCAGCCAACCTGATACATTTCGATCTTGGAGGAATAGATGTGATATTGAGAATAGATTGGCAGGGTAAATATCGAGCAGTAATAGACTGTCACGATCACAAAATAGGGCTCAAAGGTCCAAAGGGAGAAAAAGTTTCTTACCGTGGTATCACGAAGGAACCATGTATACGACTAGTGTCAGCTTTGACCATAGTCAACCAAGTGAGGAAAGGGAATAGTGCTTACTTGTGTTATGTTCAAGAAATGTATAAGAAGGAGAACGTGCTAGAAGAGATACCAATAGTCATAGACTTTATCCAGTTCAAGGGTTTGATGAATGTGATGAATTGGATGTTGTCATCAAAGGTTTGAACTTGGAGAAGATACCTTCTGCTACTAGTCATGACACTAGTGTTGAGGCTAGGTGATTTTTTGAAGAAGAAAAAGAAGCCAATTCTAGTGGTGCTCACTTCAAAAGATATGTATGAGAAAACTGATGAAGAAGATGCTGGAGAAGACACAGGTGTTGATGCAGCTACGGAGGGGGATTCAGTGCAGGTTAAGAACAAGAAGGTGGATGAGATGATTGAGGAAGTTGTTGCAGAAGTGGAAGCTGAAGAAGAAGGAAATCAGTCTGCTGATGATGCTGAAAGTGATGAAGAAGTTGGAGAAGGCTCAGAGAAAGGCCATACATCAAAGAAGAACTGAATATCAGAGAAGACCAAAGCCTTGAACATTTCCTTCTATCTCTTTCTTTTCTTCTTTTCTATTCTCAAGGCATTGACTTTCTAAGGAATACTTTTTCTTTTTTTTTTAAGTTTTTAGACTCTGAGTAATGATCCAACATTTCTTCACATTTATTTGATGAAATTCAAAAAGGGGGAGAAATTATGTGTTTTGTGGCTACTATGGTTACTTTCAGTTACTTGAATAATAATAATCAGTTGTGTTCTGGTATTACTGTGATTATCTAGTGAATTACTGATTATATGTGTTTAGATGGTTTGACTGGTATTATTGTCTATTGTATCTGCAATATGTTGTTATCTAATACTTACAAGGATTTGCTGGGATACCTATACAAGATTATGGGTTTTGTCATTCATCAAGGGGGGAATTGTTGACTCAAAGACCCTTGAGTGTGTTTTGAGAAGTAACTGTTTTGAGTGATGAAAGACAAAGACTAAGCATTTCTGATACTCCAAGGCCTTGAGATACTGACAGAGCTTCAAAGCCTTGAGAGTATTTTTTATTGTGGTGAATGTTCTAACAATCTTGTGTTTGCAGATTGGCTATATGATTATATGGATCAGAGATTTGCTGCAAATACTTATATTTTATATTGTCTCCATATCTAAAACAATTGAAGATGTCCAGATCATGGAGAATCAAAGATTTCTGGTTTTAACTTTGACAGACTGTGAAGCATGTTCAGAGCTTCAAGGCCTTGAGATGTGCCTTCAGCTGCTGACAGTTTTACAGAACTAATTTGATTATTTCTTGTAGTGTTTGATCTTTGTTATTGTGATTGTTTAATGACTTCTAAGAGTCTTCAACTAGTTTGTTATGAGTTATATGTGTCAGAAGTTAATCAGATTATTGTTTTAATATTTCATCCAGTTTTTATGAGAAACTGGAACTCCAGTTGTTATGAGTTATATGAGTTAGTACTGCTATATTTCTGGATTTTGTTGTTGCTATGTTTTAATTTTGTTGCAGTTTTGTTAAACGTGCAAATTCAATGTCAACAAACTCCAACGGATATCTTCTAAGAGCTGTTTGAATTGTTGTTGAAACAAGAACAGGATTTGTAGGAACTGAGATCCTAAAATCTCTCATTCAATTGTAGTGAGTAGATAAAAAGACTGGTTTGAATTTTGAAAGGAAGAGGCTTGCAGATAACTGAGAGAGGTGTGATATATTAGTGGGAGATTATTCATTCAAACACACATACATTCAAGCTTCAATTCCCGATTTTAGAAGGTCAATCATTCCAGCTTCCAGAAGAACACATCGAGTCCTTCACAAGCTTATTCTTCTACTGTGTTCTTCATCTGTTTTGTAATCTGCTTATCTTTTGTATATCGAAAACCTCACTTAACCTAGTGGTTGGTTGTTCAAGTGAACAACAAGAGGTTCTTGTTATCTCAAAAGTTAGTAGTTGATACTAGATAGGTTTGGAACCAGAAGTTGTATAGGTGTAAGGGAAATCACTTAGGCTTGAAGATCTAGGGCTGTTTCTGTGTGAGTAATAAGAAGTGTTTGCCCAATCCTGGTGGGATTCGATCCCTCAGGAAGAGATTAGGTCCACTAGGACTGAACTCTGTAAATTGATTTGTGTTCTTTACTATACAGTTTTGTTATTTTTTGGTGGACACAACTCAAATCAAACTAGGGTTTATAAGCTGTTTAGAACTGATAATATTTTACAGCCTTGAAGCTTTCCATATTGCCTTCAAAAGTTTCTGTCTTTTTTTATAAAATCTCAGGGCCTTGAGATTTGAGTTCCTCACTTAAGTTAGTGTGTTAAAAACTGAGGTTTGAAAAAAGTTTCCATACTCTATTCAACCCTCCCCCCCCCCCCTTCTAGAGTATTTAGGTCCTGTATTTAGTCTACATTACACACTTTCAAAAAGCATTGAAGAAAGTGGAAATGAGATAAATTAATTGATGCTATGAAGAGGGGGAGTTTTCAAGGTTCAATCCAAAAACTATGAGGTGTTGTACTCTTTTCCTTCGCTGTGGTTTTTATCCCACTGGGTTTTTCCTAGCAAGGTTTTTAATGAGGCACGCAGCCAAATGTGAGTTCCCGAAGAATGTCATCTTCAATGAAAGTCAACAAAGAATCAAGAAGATTCATTATGACAAGGAGTATGTTTATTTAGGTCTGTACTCTTTTTCCTTAGCCAAGTTTTTGTCCCACTGGGATTTACTTGGTAAGGTTTTAACGAGGCAGACGATAGAAGTCTTCAAGCACCGAAGTTCTCTTTTTTCTTTGTCTGAGATTTTGTACCGCTTGGTTTTTCTTGACAAAGTTTTAACAAGGCATCTTTATGGTGAAAATTTAAGGGGGAGTGTTATGAAATATTGGGCTAGTTTATTGGTGAATATCCACCACATGTTGTAAGCCCATTGTATATTATTATTGGCCATTAGCCCACCCTAATGTCTATATAATGAGGCTTAGGGTTGGAGAATAATACACCTCTCAGCACTATTCTCCCTACATCTTGTCTCCCCTTTATTTATCTTCTACCATCTTAGATCTCGTTTCACAACAGTGATTGCTATATTTGATGATTTTTTGTTGATTTTCATAGTTTAATTTTGTAGCTTTACCATTTTTATTCTCTAGAGTCCTGCATAACTCATTCGTATACTATACTAATCAACAAAATTAAACACTACTAATCTCAGCCTAAACAATCATTACAAATATGGTTAAATTAAAGTGAATTGTAATATTGCGATGCAACTACATACATTGTTTGTGATGACTTAGTAAAATTCAATTATGTGATGTACTTCCTGTAAGATTATTCATACTTCATGCAAGATAACTCATATAGTGCTTTACTTCATGTATATAACTCATAAAGTGATTGCCCCTTAACTCATGTTGTATCTCTTTTGTATTAATTTTTCTGTGCGATGCACGGATGGTTTGCTAGTTTGTTCTTAACTAAGAAGAACAGAGTGTGGTCGACATCACAGTACTGAACAGAAATAGTGCAAATAAAAGAATATATATATTGTAACCAAAATATTGCAAACAAGATTGGTCTTACTGCCTTCGAAGAAGAAATAAGGATCAAGGATATTGTCTTACGATTCTTATCAAGTGATGACCAGATTTGTTCTATTAGAAGAAAACAGTAAATAACCTAAATAATGAACTTACAGATTGATTATTTGTTGAATGCAAATAAAAATATGTTGAAGAACATCCTTGTACATAGACGATCTGCATAAGACAATATTCATCGCCTACTGTATGTGACTTCGGGTTCCTACAGTGGCGAACTGTCCCCAGGATAGAAGTTCTTCCTGTGTTGCTGAATCGCACGGGACTGGAACACACGGCGAATGAGACTTGCTGACGAGAAGGGATAATCTGTGAAGGGAGAGGATGAATGCTTAAGAATTCGGGATAACAATTAATATAATTAGTTTATGTCGTTTTATATTCATTTATTATAATTGTGGAGAGTGTAGCGCATTAAGTTAGTCCAGGGGTATTATGTTAGCAAGTAATTTCAATTAGTTTAACTAGTTTATGTCGTTTTATATTCATTTATTATTACTGTGGGGCGGGTATCGTATTAAATTAGTGCAGTGGCACGTGTGTTTTAGTTAAAGTTTTTTCTACAAAAACTATGTTTTAGTCATGATTTGGAGACCATCAATCGGAAACTCAATTTTTGGGGTAAAACCCTAGTGTTTGTGTGTGTAGTGTTCGTGTTTGTGTGATTGCATCTTGTCTGTCAAGTGGTGCGTTCATTCGTTTTCACCACACAATTAGTGAATTCATCATGTCTATCTTTGATGAGAGTGAAACCTTCAAAACATTTTCTCAAAACATCATGGAAGAATTGGAGAGCATCATCGGCCGCTTGATAGCCTTGGAGGCGCGGCCATGAGCGGCACCGGGAACCCCAAAATGGACAGACGACCCCGTCCAATGCTTGCACCCAATCACGACATTGCCGCCCACCACAATATCGCCATCAAATCTGCAAGGGCCTTCCCCACAGCCTCGATGCACACACAACCACAGCTACTGCCGATCTAAACCCTAAATTTCATCTACAGCCTCCCTCAACTCCGTCCAACCCGCTCCAGTCCGCAATCGAAACTGGTGTCACCATATCCCAACATGCGCTGCCCCGAGCCTCCCCACTGGTCTTCCGAAAGTTTTTACCACCACCCACATCGCTCAGCCGACCTTCACCATGGGGAACCTTCAATTTAACCAGTTCTTGGAAAAAGTGGTGTCTCTGGGTCTGTAATCCACAACACCATCTTTAATTTTGTTCACCCACACCACCATGGATACGGTCTGGGTTACCCAATCACGAGTTTGACCCATCCAAATACCCCACCTAAATTCATCCCACACGCCAGTTACGGGTTAACGACGGCGGAATGCTACGGCCAACCCTCTGGCCCTCGTCAGTACGGACAACAGTCAGACTTTGAGCAGCATACGTACCAACAACCACTTTCCCAGTAGACGGTGTATTCGATGGACGGCTTACGTCACACCAGTTATTAGGGAACCAACACCCGCAATCACAAACTTTGTGTTAACGCACCCTGTTTTTGAGGTACACGATCCCCACACTTGGCTTTTTCAGGTAGAACAATAATTTAATTATTTTCATATTTCTCCAGATGATCGACTTCAGTACGGGAGTCTTGTTAGACGTTGAAGCCGCCGATTGGTTCCGGTATCGGCATCGCAGTTCTGAATTTTGCAGCTGGAGTGTTTTTCTAGATGAGGTCAAATTCTATTTTGACCCAAATTACTACCATGATTATTTTGGCCAGTTGTCCAAATAAAAGAAGCAAACTACTGTTCTCGCTTATCAGGCTGAATTTGAGAAGTTGTTAGTCGGACCAACGCCAAATCAACAACTTATCTCTATGTTTTTGTCCGGTCTCCGGCCACCACTAGGACGCGAGTTGGGGTTACGTCAAACTCATTCCCTTTCCGAAGCCTTTTCCTTGGCCTTGGAGTTGGAGGCAATCATGTCACCGAGCGGAGCCTCTAGTACAACCGCATCAGTTCAGCTTAGTACCACTACAGTGGCCCCTACTAAAGCTCCTACACCAGTCACATCTAGACTGCCAATTAAGCGGCTTACTCTTGTCGAACAACAGGACAGAAACAGACAGCGTTTATGCTATAGCTGCGATCAGAGGTATTATCGCGGGCATAGATGCGAGGGGAAATTTTTTACTTGTCCGTTGCTACGACACTGCCCCGACATCTCAAGACGAGGTACACGTCATTGCCGTCGAATCTTCTAGTCGCTTCACACTGATAAGCCATGACCAAATAGGTTTTTTACGGCTCGTGGGGGTACATAGGGAGTCGCGAGGTATCTGTCCTCATCGACAACGGGTCGACCCAAAAAATTATTCACCCTAAGTTGGCAGAGCGAATACAGTAGTCGATTAAGGCCACACCAGCCTTCAAGGTTGCCGTGGGTAATGGGGAGTGTCTACACTGTGAGACAACCTGCGGTCATGTTGATATTCTTCTTCAGGGGACAACATTTGGACTATATTTTTCCTCTAGGAGTTCCAGGGATCACAGGTCGTGATGGGGGTGAAGTGGCTCCAACAGTTCGTCAATGTAATTGCAGATTATGCCAAGATGAAAATGGTGGTTCTGACATGGGGATTCACGTGTGATCTTGCAGGGTTAACAAAAGCGGCATTGGAAGTGCATCGGTCCTACTTTTTCCTTGAGGACAAGGCGGTTGTTAACCGTGGGGGGGGGGGGATTTGAAACGGATGTGCGTTCGTCGGGTTGCACAGCCCCAGGATGTGTGATCGAGCACGAAACCGCGCAGCTAATCTCAAGGATTATGTTAGCAAGTAGTGTCAATTTGTTTAATTGGTGCATGTCAATTTATCTACATTTATCATTGTCGTGGGGACGTCAGGCATTAAGTTAGTCCAGTGGGAGGTAGGTGTCTTTTAGTTAAATTTTTTTCTACAAAAACAACGTTTCAGGCGTGATTTGAAGATCATCAATCAAATTATCAATTTATGGGACAAAATCCTAGTTTTCGTGTGTGTAGTGTTTGTGTGATAGCATCTTTCTATCATCTGCAGTCTCCCATCTCTTTATCTTATCCTTCATAAGTTTTACCCTTTTTGATATGTCATTCTGTCAATAGTGTATGTATTTTCATCTGTAAATTGTATAGGTATGATTCAAGTGATAAATGGTGAATCGTACTGAATATGAGAATAGACAGTCAATTAGATATTTTATGTTTGGTTGCAAGTCTCTTTAATATACTATCACACTAATCATGATTGAAACGCATTGAAGGAAATACGTCTTCATTTGAAGACTATCTTCTATAGTGTTACAGTTTTACGAGTTTGAACATGAAGGGTCTTACAATTTTGTACCAGCTGTGGTTTTCTTTAAATGTGGCTATATACAACGTCTCTCTCATTCCATATTCGACAGGATGCTTGTGAACAATGGAATTCACTTGGACATTGCAGCTGGGCTGGTAGGATTCGCGTTCAGAACAATGCAGAGGCAGTTTCTACTCTTTCTTTCATAACATGGTCACCAGTAGTCTGTAAAGCTTATGTAGGAAAATAAAATGAAATAAACAGACAATGCCACAGAATATTTATTTAATTTGGTTGTGCGTGAAGTCCAGAAATTTTATAGCAGATGCAAGAACTTCAAAGGAGCTTATCGTTTTTCTTCCCTACGGAAATCGACGACCATATGTGTCCCATTGTTTTAGCTTGAATAGCCAATAACGAAGACACCTGCTTGGATAACCTAGGATCTGGATTGTTTTTTTACTGAAGACGAAGCACCTGCATCAAACATAAACTTTCTGAGTTACTTTAATTATACAAGTTCACTGCTATCAGATATTCGAATAACATCAAATTGTTTTGTTAGAGTAGGTTGAATGAAAATTTGTACAGCAATGATTCACTTGATTATTTTATTTTCATATATACAGATGAGAGATATAGGGATGAAGTCACCATCTTCAACCTTGTAATCATAATTCAAGCCCATGAATTTTTATGTATGGTCTAATGTTGACTGTCCAAAACTAATTGTCCAGTTCTATTCAATTGAACAATTTTGCCACTTTATGGATAATCGATTTCACACACACTCAGTGCTGAAAACGTACCTTCACCTGGGGTCGAAGAATTGCACTGAACATCTTCAACAAGATACCAACTTTCCAAATTATCTTCATCCTCGCACGGCTCTGACGGTGCAACATCATATCTCAAAATGTGATTCAAGATATAATAGCCACACGGTTGTGGAGCCAGAAAAAATGTTTCTACAAAGCTTTTCATAATGTCCTGACTCCTCCAGGTGCCTGTTACCAAAAGATAATCCCTCCATTATGAGAAACTTGACCATCTATACTTTTTAACTCAATCTGAGCACCCTTGTAATATTCAGACAATATCTGATCATTGATTCCCTTAATCAAAAACAATGATTCACAATCAAGATTAATTAGAAGATGGCATTTCATAGTACAATGCAAAATGTTCTAAAGAGATTGAGGCCAGTTGGGAATGCTTCTGCTGCTAGCAAGGACGGCCCTAGAGCTTGTGAAGCAGGGGCAGTGCCACCCCTCCCCAGGGAAATCGGGTGTTAGCTTCAAATAGGTATATTATGCTCATGTAATACCACCTTGTTCAACAAAATTCATATATATGGCCCCCTTAATCAACTTCATATACGATATTTTGTAAAAATATATGTTCCTGTGCATCTCGTACTCAATTAAAGATCATCAAAGGTCATAGATGATGATTATTTTTATGTTGTTTTAATTTTTTGAGTAATTTTAAAGATTTAGATAATGATATTTAGAATAAACAATTTTTTCACGGTATTAAGCCGACATATTGATTTTGGCCACTCTTACAAAATTTCTGGGTCCGTCCCACAAATTATTGACAGCAGTTTGCTGCCTGCACAACTGCTTTCCGACAATAGAAGCAGTTTTAGTGCGTTTGGTAAAAATATTTCTTTCAACTTTTCGGACAATTTCTACTGTCCAACAACAGTTTTAGGAAGCAAGGGATGAGATGCTTTTGTGGAACCTGCTTTTGATTAATTTATCTTCAACCGATTTTAACCTTAAAATTGTGAAAATTCTCAATAGTTATCTTTACCAAACCTATGCATGTATAGTTTTGTCGTTTTACTCTCTGACTGCAAGTTCACAGTTCAACTGATTTTAACCTTAAAATTTTGAAAATTCTCAATATTTATGCTACCGCAATTTGTGTTTCTCTTTTAAATTTCAGGTACAACTAGGACGGTTGTTTGAGTGATGAAAATCATTCTCTATTTTTTGGAATCTATTTTATTGATTTTTTATGATGGCTAAACAAACAAATGAAATAAAGCCAAAATAAATATTCCAGAAAGAAAAAAAGAAGAAACCATTGTTCTTTAAAACCCACCTTCATTGTGGTAACTGTAACTAACATTCCATCCTCATATGGACGGCAAAGTTGGCTTTCCTCTTGATAATATTTGTGGGCAACACAAGGTTTTGCCAAGAGAATGGCATAATATTGGTGTGCGAAACTTCTTGCAACATGAAGCGGATCAATTGAAGGAGCTCCATAATTCTCATTCGCCAATCAGACATGTATAAGAAGAATTAAACAATGCAACAACATACATCTCATTTTCCAGAATATACAAAATAATGGAGTTACAACTGTTATACAATGAGGAATATAAATCGACAAAAGCATTAGAGAGCACATCCAGATATATAATACTAGAGGCTAGGAAGGAAATAACTAAAAGTATAATTTGCGGTGATAATAAATAGCAAATAAAAAAACACAACATACGACAAGAGCAACTTTACTATGATAAAAATACTCGTGGAGCAACGTACAAGTTATGCTACAACCTCTGTACCATGACGCTGGTAAACCGACAAAGAACATATAGAATTGGTGGTGATCGAGGGTGATAAATAAATAACTACGAGTATTACAATAATAAATAGCGAATAAAACAAATAATAACATACGACAAGAATAGTATTACTTCCGCCATCAACAATAGCATGAAAATAGCTACTGGTGATGTAACTAACAAGTAATGCTACAACCATTGTAAGATGACGCACGTAAGATTTATTGCAAATGGGGGATGCAATAAGCCTATTACAAAAGTGGGGATCGCAATCTGTTAGTATTGATATACTGGGAGTATGCATTAAATAATTAAGCCTAAAACAAAACAAGCAAGAACAATTTTATTTCTGTCATCTACAATTGCATGAAAACAGCTACTGGTGAAGCAACTTACATGTTATGCTATAAAACCGCTATATGATGTAGCAGGTAAACCAGAGAGCTAATTAACGAAACAGCAAAATAGGGTTTTAAATGATGTTCTAAGGTCTTAGAGTTGCTTTGGTTTGAAGACATGAAGAGGTTTACAATAGTTAAACATAAAATTTGAAATTAATAGTTTATAAATTTGTAAGCATAAGCTAAATATGTCCCCAAAAAACAAAAAAGAAAAGTGGTCCTGATTTGTCAAGAAAGGGTCTTCCCACTCATGGGCCCTACGCCTGCTCCGCTAGGACGTCGCTTTCACTTTGCCACGGAATGGACACGACATCAAGATTGCAAGGAAGCATTATGAGAGGTATGGCCTAACACCACTGCTACTCCTAGTTATTTACACACTTTCTCCAATAGAACTAATACTACAACTACCTTTTTACAAAAATGGGGAAAGAAAAAGCAAATTTCAGAAAGAAAAAAAAAAAGTTTGATGCATCAAATTTCTGTTCTTAATTCACAACCTGTGAGCAATAGTATCCTGCAACAGAAATAAGACATTAACTATCGCTTGCAAAATTTATTATCTGAGGAAGAACTTGCTTAGAAACAAAAATCTCGAAATTTATGGCTAAAAGAAGGTGATCAAACTATCAAGTTTTTTCACAAATTTGCTACAGATCGTAAACGTAAAAATGCCATTTCTGAAATTTGTGATAAAAATGGTAAAGTTTTTTATAACATCAATGATATCAAATCGTGTTTTGTTCACTTCCTTAACCAACTTGCATTGCCCTTATCCCTAAGATTAAAAATTCTAAAAATGTGGTTGACTTTATGATGATTAGTCTTTATAATGTTTCTTACAAAATCATACCCAAGACAATTGCTAATCCCCTTAAAATGTGTCTTCCCACAATCATTGACCCCACACAATCTGCTTTTAACAAGGGTCGTCACATATCTGACAATTCCATCATCGCTATCGAAACCTTGCATACAATTCAAATTAAGAAAAGCAAAATCGGGTCTTTTTTCTTAAAATTAGATATGACCAAGGCTTACGATAGGATTGAATGGACCTACCTAAAAAATATCCTTGACAAATTGGGCTTTCGTACAAAGTTTAAGAATCGCATTATGGAGTGTGTTACTTCTGCCTCCTTTTCCATCCTAGTAAATGGTCAACAAACTGATTTTTCCCTCGCTTCTACAGGTATTCGTCAAGGGGATCCATTTAGCCCTTACCTTTTTCTTTCGTGTACGGAAGGTATTTCTGATTTAATTAATCAAGCTGTCCAAAATAATGACCTTAAATGTGTTAAAGTTGGTATGGGCTCTCCCAGTATAACCCACCTCCTTTTTGTGGACGATTGTCTTCTTTCTCAAAAGCCACAATAGAAAACGCTATTTCTATTGGTTCCATTCTTTAGCAATATTGTGTGGCTTCTGGTCAATTAATAAACCTTTCTAAATCTGCAATTGTGTTTGGCCCAAAAGTCCCCAATTCTTCCGAGCAATTAATTAGCCAAATTTTACAAATTTCGTGTTCCTCTTCTCATGATAAATATCTTGGTCTACCAACCTTCATTGGTAGAAATAAAATAAAATCTTTCAACCTTTAAAATCCTAAATTTGGAATAAATTAACAGGTTGGTTAGAAAAATTCTTATCTCCTGGTGACATAGAAGTCCTTATCAAATCTGCTATTCAATCTATTCCCACCTACTTTATGTAAGTCGTTAGTTTACCAACTTCATTTTGTTCGAAAATTCAAAAGCTTATTGCTAAATTTTAGTGGGGTAATGAACTTGACAAAAATAAAATTCATTGGAAGGATTGGAACTCTCTCTGTACTCCTAAAAATATAGGTGGTCTGGCTTTTCGTCACTTGTATGCTTTCAAATTGTTCTCCTTGGTAAACAAACTTGGAAAATTTATAATAACCCTAATTCACTTCTAGCAAAGGTTCTCCATGGTAAATACTTTCGAAATTCAAATATTCTCAACGTGGATTACTCTTCAAGATCTTCCTATGTTTGGAAATGACTTGTTACGGTCAAAAATAGGGTAATTTACACTTTCTACACTTGTATTATGGTAAATAGGCAATTTATACCCTCACTGTTCATAGAATGACAGGAAACGCCCTTAATTTGGATGGGAAGTAACTGAAGTTAACAGACAAAAGAAAATTACATATTTACCCGTGGTAATTTATTCAATATTTAACTCCTCTCTTGTTGGCATTGAAAATGACTAAAATGTCCCCTCCCTCTTACTCTCAGTCTCTCACTCTTCTTCGCGGTCATGTTTGTTCTTCAAAATCGTTTCTTAGAATATTTGTGAGGTTTGATGATGAATAGGAAGACGAGGACGATGGTGGAGGTAGGGAAATCAGAAATGTTGAGGGCGACTGGGTTCGGGTTGGATTGCGAGGGTGTTGGTGCTGGCAGCAATCGGCGCGGATCAATTTTGGTCAAATAGTTACATCGATTAGGGTTAGAGAATTGAGTTGTTGATCGATGATGGTGGTTGGTTTGTTTAATTTGGACTCCTCACTACAGATTCAGAGAGACAAAGAGAGGGGGATATGAACTCGTGGGTCTCCTTCTATTTGGAATTTGGGGTTTTGAGGTGGGGTTGAAGGGAGGCGGTGGTGTTATGTGTGGGGAGTGGTTTCAACCTGAGAATCATGAAGAAAACATGCTTGTACAAAAATTGGAGAATCATGAAGAAAACATGAAGAAACCGGAGCAAGGAGAATCATGCTTGTACAAAATTGGAGGCGGCGTTGTGAAGAAAAGTCAAACAATGTGATCTCTTCCTCTCCCCCTTCACTCCACATTCGCCTCCCCCAAACGTGGCGGTTAGATTAAATGAACCTGCTTCTACTTTGGGAGTGCTCCAACAGGCGGTCCTAAGGCTGAGAACTTTAATTGCGACGGGAGAGATTCCGGCCGAAAGGGTTGGGGAAACCGAGGAGACGGTTCAGATGGAAGAAGATGTTGTGGTTCCGGGGGTAAGCTGTAGGGTTTTGATTCATGGATGCGCAACGGAAAAAAAAATAACCATGCAAAACCCTCCAAGGATCACAAGTCCAGGGACATAACGATGGTAAAGGAAGAAATCAACAACACACCTTAGGGTTCTCCTTTGATGACTTCAAACGCGAATTGTGTCACGTTCTCTATGGTTGATCCACGCCTAGAGTTGATCCTAGAATCTCCCAAGTCCTTGGTGGTCGCCCGGAAGAGGAAGAGGAAGAAGAATCAAGCAAAACGAGACCCAAAAGGAGGGTCTCGGCCTCCTTTGTGGCCGACGGGATGGGCGGCGGCAAAAGGGGCAATCAGCTCCTCTTGTTGCTTGCTCTCTCTCCTTTTTGTTCTCTCCCACTCTTGTTATGTTCAATAATGATCATAAGTTTTTGGGAAGGAAGGAAGGAAGGTCCTTTATATAGTCCAACAACTCCTTGCCAAGTACCTAAAGGACTTATTCTAGTCCCACTAGAATTCAGTTTAGTCCCTTCCTTGCAAATTAGTCCCTACTAAGTTTGCAAGGTTTTGCAAAGTGATCCTTCTAATTAATTAATCCAATTAATTAATTCCCAAATCTAGTTCAACTCTATATAGCGTGTGACCCCATAGGTTCTATCTAGTTGGTAGCAACTATTTGCTAATATGGAGCGATTTCTAGCAAAACATCCATTCTAGCCAACTAATAGAATAGTCAACTTGACAACCTTTGTACAAGTAATTTTCTCATCCCTTTTTTCTATATCTGGATTGGACACGAGAAATACAAGTCACACTCGTATATTCAATCCATAGTTTCTCGATCCATGGGAATAGCCTTATTCGTGCAAATAACATCAATATCCCATATTGATTTATTTGAGTCTGGCCAGACATTCTATAAGCACTATCCCTCGAGTGGCCTAGGATATTTGCTCCCGTTATGTGGGAGGGACAAATTCTATCTACATCCACTACGATATCTAAGCTTGCTTCTTATTGTATCCAGTACACGCCTTTATAACTACCCAGTTACGGTGTAGCGTTTAACGCTACCAAAATCACAATAATCCACAACTAGAATATCTAGTGACTTCAAGTCTAAGGATGACAATACCATTTCACCGCGAGAAGCGCTTGTGACTCAACATAATGTGTATGTAGCCTTCTCGGAGATGGGTCAATCCAGTGCAACATTCCCTAATGCACACCTATGTGTTGGATCGTGATATCTCCATATCAATCCAACCCCATACTAGTCTATAGATGATTGTCCCATTTATCATTATACTGGACTAGGAATATTTAAGATAAACAACACAATTGTAAATCTAAGGACTTCATTATATAAAATATCCAATAAATAATAAATGAATTTCTATCCACAAATAAATTCATACTAAAGTAGATTGCCTCTAGGGTTCCCTTCTGCCAGATGACACTTGAACAGTGCCTTGGAGACCTCATACCTCTCTACCCTCGCCTGTTCTTGGAAGAGCTGCTTCAGATGCCCGATTATATCGACAACATTCAAGTTTTCGTGTTGCTTCTGAAGCTCAGAAGTCATGGTGCATAGCATAAGGCAGGCCGCATCATTAGCGTCATCAACACGCTTTTGATACGCCTTTAGGGCAGCAGGTGTTTGGTTCTCTGGACCTTCTGGAACATGCTCTTCTATTGCGTACAGTTTCTTCTCTTGCTTGAGAACAATTCTCAAGTTTCTGTGCCAATCAAGAAAGTTGGTTCCAGAGAGCTTGTCCTTCTCAAGGACAGATCGTAGGGAATGTTGTGAACTCGATGAGTTGTTTGCCATTTGGAATTCTACAAAAGGAAAATACGCAAGTTTTAGTATTTGTGATTTTTTTTGACTATATTCAATAATGGCTAGTTAGTCAAATATAGCTCCCAGTATTTTTCTACGGATTAATAACCCTCAAGATATTAATGCGGAAAATATCCTTATATTTTCTAGTGGGTCAAGATCCATCTTTCGTCTCCTTATGAGCTTGCTTTGGCAAGTCACCCATAATTTGACTACTTTAGGTAGGAACAATTCCAATTGCATCCTACATGCAACTCTTGGTTCAATTGGGCAAATAACTCCTTATTTATCCATCCATATGGATAATCCCAATTGATTGCCTCTAGGTTTCTTAATCAAATTAATAGCCCAGTTGTGTTCAACCTCTTATCTAAACAATTGCACATTGTTACGTGCCATCGCATTCCATCATTATGAACCAAGTCGCCATGCTTTGGCACGCACGAACTTGATAAATAATGATGATAATGAGTGTTTAAATAACGAGAAGGCAAGAACACAATATTTGAATTTTGAGGGATTTTAAATTCAATTTTAATTGTTTTGTTGATCAATATCAACCAATCTATCTATTTGAGTTTGGGCACAACTGCAAATAATAGATCCGGGTTGTCTAATTATCTTATTATCCTAATTGCATGCATCATCCATACACCAACCACACAATAATAAGACAATAAAATAAACAACCACAAAACAGAAATTAAACGTGATGTGGATATGGCCTTTTTTAGACTAAGATAATTCCAAGCCAATGGAATTATCTATGAACCCTAAAAGAAACACATCTCCATGCGTCTTGATATTTTGGTCCATCCTTCATAGTCATGTGGAATGCTCCATGCTCCATCTTTTGTGGCTTCTTTGGCTTTGGGCTTCTGTTCTTCAATCTTGGCTAACAATCTACTTTATCTAGCACTACCTAACTTCTATACTAAATAAAATAAATCTCACAAGTTGAGAATAAAAATGGCACGCAGGCCATAAAATCCTAATTAATTATTACAATTAATTGATCAGCTCGCAGGTTGTAAAACCAAACCACAAAATTAAACATCCACATCAAACCACATCCTAAGGCCACATCCAATCACCATGCGATTTGCTCATAAACAGTTAAAATCTAATTTTAACGCGCTTGGTCAATTTTAATTTATTTTAGGATTTATAGGGTTAAAACGGTCCATGGGCCCAACAATCAAATTGGCCGGGCCCAAAAAGATGAACCACAAGGCCCTAGGGCCGGCCGGGCCCAAAACCCACACGCCTAGGCCGCGGGTTAGGGCCGCCCGGCCCCTAGGGCGGCCAAGCTTGGGAGGCAAGCAAGAGGGGCGGTCCCCTAGGGGGGCCGAACCTCCTTGAGGGAGTTGTTTCTAAAACAACTCCCTTGCTTGGTGCCCAAGTTTGGTTGTTTCCTTGTTTTGGAAGAACTCCTTCTTCCCCAAGGATGCCCAAACCCTAGATCTAAGATCCTAAAATTTCTCAAACTCACCAATTCATGCATCCAATGCAAGAATTAGATCTTGTTATGATTAATTATTGACAAATTGCATCCCATGCTTGATTTGTCTTGTTTTACGCAATAGACAATCAAATTAAGGTGTAAAACAACTAAAACGTAACACATAAACCATGTTTATGCTCTACGACCTGTGGCTCTGATACCACTGTAGGGTTTTGATTCATGGATGCGCAACGGAAACAAAAATAACCATGAAAAACCCTCCAAGGATCACAAGTCAAGAGACATAACGATGGTAAAGGAAGAAATAAACAACACACCTTAGGGTTCTCCTTTGATGACTTCAAACGCGAATTGTGTCACGTTCTCTATGGTTGATCCACGTCTAGAGTTGATCCTAGAATCTCCCAAGTCCTTGGTGCTAGCCCGGAAGAGGAAGAGGAAGAAGAATCACGCAAAACGAGACCCAAAAGGAGGGTCTCGGCCTCCTTTGTGGCCGACGGGATGGGCGGCGGCAAGAGGGGCGGTCGGCTCCTCTTCTTGCTTGCTCTCTCTCCTTTTTGTTCTCTCCCACTCTTGTTATGTTCAATAATGAGCATAAGTTTTTGGGAAGGAAGGAAGGAAGGTCCTTTATATAGTCCAACAACTCCTTGCCAACTACCTAAAGGACTTATTCTAGTCCTACTAGAATTCAATTTAGTCCCTTCCTTGCAAATTAGTCCCTACTAAGTTTGCAAGGTTTTGCAAAGTGATCCTTCTAATTAATTAATCCAATTAATTAATTCCCAAATCTAGTTCAACTCTATATAGCGTGTGACCCCATAGGTTCTATCTAGTTGGTAGCAACTATTTGCTAATATGGAGCGATTTCTAGCAAAACATCCATTCTAGCCAACTAATAGAATAGTCAACTTGACAACCTTTGTACAAGTAATTGTCTCATCCCTTTGTCTCTATATCCGGATTGGAAACGAGACATACAAGTCACACTCGTATATCCAATCCATAGTTTCTCGATCCATGGGAATAGTCTTATTCGTGCAAATAACATCAATATCCCATATTGATTTATTTGAGTCTGGCCAGACATTCTATAAGCACTATCCCTCGAGTGGCCTAGGATATTTGCTCCCGTTATGTGGGAGGGACAAATTCTATCTACGTCCACTACGATACCTAAGCTTGATTCTTATTGTATCCAGTACACGCCTTTATAACTACCCAGTTACGGTGTAGCGTTTAACGCTACGAAAATCACAATAATCCACAACTAGAATATCTAGTGACTTTAAATCTAAGGATGAGAATACCATTGCACCGCGAGAAGCGCTTGTGACTCAACATAACGTGTATGTAGCCTTCTCGGAGATGGGTCAATCCAGTGCAACATTCCCTAATGCACACCTATGTGTTGGATCGTTATATCTCCATATCAATCCAACCCCATACTAGTCTATAGATGGTTGTCCCATAAATCATTATACTGGACTAGGGATATTTAAGATAAACAACACAATTGTAAATCTAAGGACTTCATTATATTAAATATCCAATAAATAATAAATGAATTTCTAGCCACAAATAAATTCATACTAAACTAGATTGCCTCTAGGGCATCTATTCCAACATAAGCATGGAGAGTCCCACTTTTTTTCAACGCAACGCTTCGCTTAGTCCCAAGGTTCATGAACCAGGACACTTGGAGTCCCAAGGTCAAAAGGGGGTGGAGACGGTTAAGGAGGAAGATAAAACGGTTGGAGTTGCCCAGAAGTTGATTATAAAAGGAAAGCAGTTGGCTCCGGCGGAGTTCTTTACCAAAATGGAGAAGGGAGAAAGTTCAACTAGGGAAAAAGAAACTCATCAGGAGACTCATAATTCAACGGCTTCAAAACCAGTAGAGGACATACAAATGAAGGAAGGCAAAGAAGGAGAGCAAAAGAAAGAAGGTGTTGCTGAGAACAGGTGTCTTGATATCATCCCGGTCATTGATGTGGAACCAATCTGTGCTTGGCCGGCTTTTAGAATGGAGATCCCAGATTTCGAGACCTGGTCTAGTGATGAATAGTCTGAGTGGGAGCTGCACCACGAGGCCATGGAAGAGTTTATGGAAAGGAAGCTTGACGTGCTTGAGGCGCTCATCTCAGAAATTGCAGATCTACCACTTTTGGGAACCAACAATCAAGAGGTGATTGTAATTAGTGATGATGAGGAGGATATGGAGGAAAAGACACTAGCTGAAACAGGGGCCAAGGAGGAAGGGGGAAAGGATATAGGGATTATGGAGAAAGGAAATCAGGGAACAGAGAGACACATTACTGTGGTGCCACCAAAAAAAGGAAGCAGTGGAGATCTGAGGAGGACGAAGAAGGAATTCAGGGTAAGCGTCCTAGACTAAACCCTGTTCATCATCTCATTAACCCCCCAGGTACCTGTTTGTTTTCGTCCTTAATATTTAATTGTACAAGTCCTAGGGTTAATCTTATATCTTTCTCTGAGCCTAATTCCTCTTCTAGGATCTTGCATGGTAACAATAGTATCCCCCCTTTCTCTAATGGGTTTAGGAAGGTTGTCCCGCAACAACCTCCACTACAGCCATGAACGCCATAGCCTGGAACTGCAGAGGTCTTGGTCAACGCCTTGCAGTTCGTGACATTTTTAAGTTTACCAAAACTTTTGATCCCTCCCTCATCTTTCTCTCCGAAACTAAGCACTCAGTCAATTATGTAAACTCTAAACTCAAAAAATTAGGGCTAAACTCTTCAGGAGTTGACTCTATGGGGAGCTCTGGGGGTTTATGGGTTGGTTGGCGCCCCTCGATTAAGGTTGGTATTGTCTTATCTTCTCCCAACCTCCTCCTCCTTTGTTTGGACCTTCCTTCAGTAGGGAATTGCATGGTGGGTTTCATCTATGGACCACCAAATCTGAATGATAGAGAAAGTTTCTGGATGGATCTTGACTCAAGAATCCATCAATTTACCCTCCCCCTTCTTTTAATCGGAGACTTTCATCAAATTCTCTCGGGTGAGGATAAAATGGGTCCAAATAAAAATCTAGCTCAAGGTTCAGAGGTTCTTCGGGATTACCTGAGGGGGTGGGGTTTGGTTGAAGTAAAAAACATAGGACCCTGGTTTACCTAGACGAATAACAGAACCACTTCAACGCATACTTTTGAGAGATTGGATAGGGCTTGGATTAACCTGCAATGGCTGGATGCCTTTCCTTATAGCACCCAACAAAATCTTGGCTTCCACTACTCTGAACACTGTCCTATCCTGCTCAACACCCAACCTAAGATTGTCCCCAAAAGAAGGCTCTATAAATTTGAAGCATGGTGGACTCGGCATCAGGCTTGCAATGATCTGGTCTGGTCTCTTGAGATCCCTGGCTCACCCCTCTTCAAGTTACAGCAACTGCTTAAGATAGGGGTTAGGACCATGAGTCTTTGGTCTAAACACAGTGGATCCCTGGTAGCTCAAATAGAATCTACCAGAAGAACTATGCTTCACTTTCAAACCCAATTACCTGATCCTTGTGCTTTAGAGGGCTTCTTCCGTTCCAAAAGCACGCTTGATTAGCTATTGCTAGATCAAGAGCTTTTTTGGGCTCAAAGAGCACATTGTAAATGGTTGAGGTATGGGGATAGAAATACAAAATTCTTCCATGCCTCCACAAAGATTAGAAGGCATAGGAATCACATTTGGACCATCAAGTCAAGGAAGGGCCAAGACCTTACCAATCAAGAGGACATCATGAAGGAATTCCTCTTGTACTTTTAAGAGACTTTCCAACCTGCCTATGATCATAAAGATAGCTGTGACTTCTCAATCTTGAACCACATTGGTACCTCCTTGAAACCCTAGCAGGTCTCCTATCTTCAAGAAACCTTCACGACAAAGGAAGTAAAAGAGGCAGCTTTCTCTATGAGTCCTTTGAAAGCCTCAGGGCCAGATGGCATTCCTCCTATATTCTTCCAAGAGTTTTGGCCTATTATTTCCCCCTCTGTAATCACAGCTGTGTTATCCTATCTTAACTCTGGTTTTATGCTAAGAGAGACCAACATAACTATTGCTATTCTAATTCCCAAGAAGGATAATCCAGAGGAGGTTCAAGATTTCAGAACCATAAGCCTCACCAATGTGATTTACAGAAACATAGCTAAGGTTCTTGCAAATAGGATTAAACAAGTTATCTCCAGCATCGTCAGAGAGTCTCAAACTGGATTTATTCCAGGAAGATTAATCCATGATAATTCAGCTATAGCCACTGACCTCATGCATTTCATTAATAAAGGTAATCATCCCAATAATGAAGCCTTTGGATGTCTGAAAATTGATATGTCAAAAGCTTTTGACAGGGTCAGGTGGGACTTCCTACAACATACCATGAGGAAGTTCGGATTTCCTGACCCTTTTATTAGGCTTGTTATGGGATGTGTCACAACCTCCTCCCTTGCCATTAGCATTAATGGCTCCATCTCAGAGTAATTCTCCCCAACCTGTGGTCTCAGACAAGGGGATCCCCTCACCCCTTTTCTTTTTGTCCTCACTGCTGAAGCTCTTTCTTGGGCCCTTGTCAGGACTGAGGAGGATAACCTCATAACAGGAATCCAACACTCTCCAAATGGCCCTTCCATAACACACCTGCAGTTTGCAGACGATTCCATCTTTTTCTTCAAAGTTGAGGAGAGCTTAGGACACAACTTAAGGAAAATCTTTCAGGACTACTGCAACCAATCAGGCCAGGTTATAAATTTCAACAAATCAGGCTTAAATGTCAGCCCAAACTGCTCTTTTCACACAAAAATGGTCCTGCCTGCCCAGCTGAACATTAAAAGTAAGGAAATTTTGGGTCAATACTTAGGAGTCCCGGTGGAAATAGGGATTTGTAAGAATTCTCTTATTTCTCAGACCCAAAAAGTCGAGGATAGATGTGCTGGGTGGAAGGGCAGCTACCTTAACAAGGCTGGCAAACTCACTCTGGTCAAGTATGTCCTCACCAGCCTTCTTGTCTACCCCTTTTCCAATATCATGTTCCCTCCTAGGAGCATTAAAAGAATTAACCAAATCATGGCTTCTTTTATTTGGAATAAGCCTTCATCTCAAAAGGGTGTCCACTGGGTAGCTTGGAAGCATATGTGCAGGCCTTATAATATGGGGGCTTAAATATTAAGTCTCCCCACCTTATGAATAAGGCTCTCTTAACTAAGCAAGCCTGGAGATTAGTTGCAGATCGTGACAGTTTAATATCCAGATACTTCTTCTTCAGATACTGTAAAAGGAAAGATTTTTTTGATAGAAAGACTTTCCACAAACCTTCAAAGGTTTGGTCCAGCTTCTCCTCTGTCAGACATGTAGTCAGTCAGGGATTACAGAGGGACGCGGGAGATGGGATGATGATTAGGGTGAAGCAGGAAAAATGGATTCCTGACACTCCTCCTCTGTCCTCCTTCAGTAACCTTCAAATTGAGGATGATGAAAGGGTGAGTGATTGGATCTCCACTGATAGCTTTGGTAGAAGAGTTTGGAAGGATGAAAAGATCAGATGTTTGCCCCTAAGGCTCAGAAAGCAAATTATCTCGATTCCCCTTGCTAGAACAAACCAACCTGATACTCTTAAATGTTCCTTTTCATTATCTGGGGATTTCTCCGTGGCTTCTTCTTACAAGCACTTGTTTAGAGAGGAGTTCTGTGGGAAGTTGGTAACAACTAAGGCTGAGGGGTGGAAGGGCATCATCTTGAACTTCCCATGGGAAATTTTCTGGAAAATGAAGCTTCCTTTTAAAATTCTTTTTTTTTTCCTTTGGCAAGCTTTAAATGATAAACTACCAACCAAAAAAATGCTTAGCGAATTCTTGCAATCCCATCCTATGTTATGTCCCCTCTGTAATTTACATGAGGAAAATGTGGATCATCTCTTCCTTCACTGTGCTATGTTTCAACCTCTCTGGACCTTTTTTAGACATTTACTTCTCAAGTTCTACTACCTTAAAAGCCCTTCTCCTGAATATTCTCTCTAATCCTGGCATGCAAGACCTTCCTAAGAAACTCTGTTGGATTGGAGCCATCACCTGGTCTACATGGCTTTACAGGAACTCCCTGGTCTTCAAAAATGATAAGCATAATGATAACTGTGATTTTCCTTCTTCTTTTTTTAGTGCCAAAGTGTTGGCTAGTCAATTTCTTGAAGTTTGGACTCTGGAAACTAAGCAGGTGCAAGACCAGCAGATGGGAGGCCAGAAAAAGAGATTAGTTTGGGAAATAGGGACTGTGCAGAAGAAAAAGTTGAGATCCTAGTCTAGACTACCAAATATCGGAAAAAGAAGATGGTCCACTGTTTTGCGCATGATCATGGAAGGGCTCTCTTTTCTCAGAAAACTCAGGCCATTGGAGACTTTCCTAACAAAGTTTTTAACACTATTTTTGATACTGTTCTGCTGCTGCAAAATAGAAACTTCCATAATTTTAAACTCTCCATTAAAAGCAGCCGTGTTTTTCATCTTCTACAGCAGATGCAGGAACCCATGCAGGAGAAGCTTCTGAAATGCCCGAGTCTGTGGAGAAGAAAGATGAAGGACTTCCAGATCATTAGCTCCTTGCTTATCTTGTACTTTTCAGATGAGTAGTTTCAAAAACAAACTTTTGTAATTAATCTATGAACGCTTTGTTTTGCAGAGGGCTAGGTTTTGCCCTCTATCTTTTGGCTTGTTTGCTTTTGGGTGATATTCTATGAAAATTCTCTTTTCTTTAAAAAAAAATAAAAAATTAGCTAGATCCCTTCCTCTAATATGTAGTTTCTAATATCCAATTTCTTTTTGTTTGTCAACTAATATCCAATTTCTAATTTAGAAAATTTTAATTTATCTTTTTCTTAATTATTTGTTTTTCTTTTTTTACAACAATTTTCAGTTTCTATTCTCAATATTTTTTTTAAAAAATAGAATATTAACAAAAAAAAATTCGAAGGTATCAAAATAAACACATATTAAATTTGTTTTTCTGTATCAGTCTACTTCACTTTTGTCAAAATTTATTGTGTCACTTTGACCCAGTGTCTGATTATCAAAATACAAAAAATTGGTAATCTTTGGATGTCTTTTTGAGTAAACTTTACTCTACAATACCATAGAAAAACTGAATAAAAATTACATCGTGTTGCTATCTTATCGAGTCAAAGTAACCCAGTTACGGATTAAAAAGTCAAAACATGATTATATCGAAGAAAGGAATGTAGTACTTAACATATATTCTAAAGAAATCATACAATATTCAGTTTCTTTCCTTTTTTTTTGAGATAACAATATTCAGTTTCTCATTTAGTAATTGTTCTATTTCTATTCTCAATATTTTTAAGAAAATACATTTTTCAAGAAGGGCCAAATGTTTCTAATATTCTTTTTTAATAATAATATTCCTAATATTAGGTGACCTAATTGATAATATGTGTACTCTAAAGGTAACAATGGACAAAAGAGAGTTCTAAAGGGCATAAGGGTCATGAAAATATGTACTTCACTGCCACCTCGTAGACATTTAACAGCAGGTGACGGAGGGGTGTTACTTGTAATTAATTTGGCACAAATTAACGGTGTCTTGTGTCATTCGATGAACAGTGAGGGTAGAAATCGTCTATTTACCTTAATACAAGGGTAGAAAGTGTAAATTACCCCCAAAAATATTATTTTTCAAGGTGTTCGTCATGGTATTGGTAACGGTCAAAACACATTTTTCTATCATAATAGATGGATTCCGCTTGAATTGGGTAGAAAACCATGTAGATTCCCTACCCTTCCTACTAAATCCAAAGTTTCTAATCTTAAAAATCCAAATTTTACTTGGAACAAAGATTTAATCTTATTTAATTTTTCTGAAGATGAGGCGGATATTGTTGTCTCACCTATCAACGAAGACTGTTTTGTCTGGTCTCAGACTGAAAATAGTGTCTACACTGTCAAAACAGCTTACCATATGGTTGTCACAATTACAAATCCCACAAGTAATCAAACTTCTACTGCAACTACTAGCAATAACCATGTTGTTTTTTGGAAAGCCCTTTGGAAAATCAATGTCCCAAGTAAAATCAAAATTTTCATTTGGCGTTTATATCATCAAAGCAAAGCTAGAAAATGAAATCTGTTGAAAAAGGGGATCATTTTACCTTCTGTGTGTTGTCTCTTTTACTCAGCCGACGAGACCACTTCCATATGTTTCTTGATTGTCCTTGGGTGAGAAAAATCTTCAATTCCCCTCTCACTTCTATAACTCTGCCGTGGTCACATCTTCCTTTTAACATTCTCCTTAAGCAGTTCATGGGTGCTTTAGAGAGTTCAAAGCAACAGATCATCTGTCACCTTGTGTGGAATATTTGGTTACACAGGAATTGAAGGAATTTCAGATCTGAATCTAAAGACTTTGGTGACATTATTTCTTATGCTTTGGCAGAAAATAATTTCTTTCTAGACAGTAGTTATCTTGATCAAGAAATGTCTCATGCAGGATTGGACATTGATGCTGCAACAGATCACTGGACTCCACCACCGCCAGGTACCCATAAAATGAACATAGACGCCTCCATCTCCATCTCCGCTAATGAACGCCGATCTGGTGGCGGAGCAATCATCCAAAACTCCTAAGGGGACTTCGTGTTGGGAATGGATTTTCCGATACCGTATAACAACAGATCATTAATTGATGAAGCCTACGCTCTTGGATTAGCACTAAAGGAAGAAAAGAATTGATGTTTCCAAAATCTAATTGTGGAATCGGACAACATCAACCTAGTTCATCGTCTGAACCAGGAGGCGCCGCTTGTCCCTCTCTCTGAAATATAAATGATGATGAAATGTACTACCTCTGTTCTCTATCTATCTTCACAGTTTATCTTTTTCGGGTAACTATGACCCGGTGATTTTGATAGCAAAACGATAATTTTTTTGATAATTTTTCCATGGTGTTGTAGTGTAAAGTTTACTCTACAACATCATGCAAAGATTGTCATATTCTTGTATCGTCTTACTAATCAAATCATCGAATCAAAGTGAAGATAGATAGAGAACATATGAAGGATTAGAGAGCTGATGAAGGAGTATATAGCTATTAGTGTTCTGTGGCGTCGAAAGGTCCAAAATACCCTCGCCCACAATCTAGCTAGTTTGGCTTAGGTTTCAATATAACTTCTTATTGGGCCATCAAACGCCCAGTCTGCTTGTATGACTATTGGGCCAAGGATAAACCCAGCCCCTAGTAAATAAAAAACAAGCCTTTGTTCAACAAAATAAAATAAAAAACTTATGGTGATGAAAGAAAAAAAAAAGCGTCCCTTTAACAAAGATTGAAAAAATCACAAACCCTAAGAAAACGTCAGGAGGCTTTAAAAATGTGCCTGAATTACATTACCACAAAATAGCTCAAACAGTAGTGACCACATTCTGTCCGGATCCATATGAACAACTTACTTACATCTCACAACAATCAATCACCCTTATACCCTAAATCTTGACATATGAATGGTTACAACATATCCATATAAGTCCATCTTAGTCCCTAAAACTCTTCTTTAATCGAAATCAAACTTCAAAATGCCTCTACTCTCAATCAATCAACTAAATAAAACATATCAGAAAATCGAACTCAAATTCTTCAACATGCACGTATTATAAACCGATCAATTCCATTTATTTGTTCATAAGCATAGAGACACATATAACAGATCACTGAATGACTCAAACACCGATATGGAGAGCTGAGAGAGATCACGTACCTGTGTCGATTGAGAGACACGGACGAGATATATTGAAGGGAAAAACGTTCAGAGAGACCGAGTGATTATGTATCAAGAGAGAGAGCAGAACAAATGATGAAGACGATAGGAGATTTTGGTCAGCATATATAGAAGAAGCTGAGGTGTTGGGCGGTAGTAGGTGGTAGATATGAGAGTTGGAGAAACCCTAGTGAATCAAGAGTGGGATTTGGATTCCTATTCGCCTACTACCACCCAACGCCTCAACTTCGTCTATATATGCTGACCAAAATCTCCTATCTTCTTCATCATTTCTTCCGCTCTCTCTCTTGATACATAATCACTCAGTCTCTCTGAACGTGTTTTTCCTTCAATATACCTTGTCCGTGTCTCTCAATCTACGGAGGTACGTGATCTCTCTCAGCTCTCCATGTCAGTGTTTAAGTCATTCATTGGTCTGTTATGTGTTTCTCTATGCTTATGAACTAATAAATGGAATTGATGGTTAATAACACATGCATGTTGAAGGATTTGAGTTTGATTTTCTGATTTGTTTGATGTAGTTGATTGATTTAGAGTAGATGCATGTTGAGCTTTTATTTCAAATAAAGAAGCATTTTGTGTACTAAGATGGACCGATTTGGATCTGTTGTAACCATATATGTGTCTAGATTTAGGGTATAAGGGTGATTACTTGTGCTAAGACCTATGTAAGTTTTTCACAGGGGATCTGCACAGAATGCGGTCACTGTTTGATCTATTTTGTGGTGATTTATATATGTTTTTGGTGAGTGATTTTCTTCACATGCAAGATGCCAATGATAAATTTAGGGGGTTTTCTTCGATTAACACATTGTATATGGGTTTGATGCCATGATAAATTTAGGTAATCGGTACAGCTACGAGATACATGAGAACCCCTTTGATGAAGTGGAGCCTTGCCAACCACCCTTGCATGCGAACAATATGGATGCAATCCGTTTGAAAATTATAAGAGTTCTAAATCGTAACAGAAATATGGGTTAACGAATTCATATGTTCGATGTTTATCATTGATAGTTGAAGTGTTTGGTTGTCGTTCTTAATGTAATACGCATTTTTTAGCAAGTAATTCGACGCTTTGATGTAATGACATATGCAAATTCTATTTAAAAAATCAAATGTTCCATGTAGTATCATCCCTTCATTGGCATATCTTCAGTCAACACAAAAAAAAGTGTTCAAGATTAGATATAAGCTAGTTAAATTATTTAATTTAGGATGAGTGTTTAATGAAATGGGGGGGGGGGGGGGGCAGTTAGAGTGGTAGCTTCAGTGGTAGAGCGTTGAAGCCCCTGCATGAGGTCCCGGGTTCATATCCGGTTGACGGCAAAAATAATTTATCAAAAAAAAATGAAATTGGGAGAAAAAAGCAAATGGGTGCTAGCCGAGTGATAGAGTGTATGAACCCCCTGCATGAGGTCTTGGGTTCAAACTCGGCAATATCATTTTCTTATTTCTCCCAATTTCATTTAATTGGGAGAAATAATACACACAGAATTCTCAATACGGTATGTTTATTTTCTTTTCTTTTATGGACATCGCTCAATTTAGATGATGCATGAGAAAGTGACAATTGAAGTCGATGTTTATTCTTGTGCGCCCATAAGGTTCATAATTGGGGAGCAATCAAATGGCACTACGCCTATCACTAGAAATGCTAGGAGAAGATCGGGACATAATCATATTGGCCAACAAGTAGCGAAACGAAATAAGCTCCTATGTACCATCAGCTGAAGCATAATACTCGGACCCACTACTACACCGAACAACTACAATTTCCTTTTTGCTACTTCATGAAATGAGAGAATCTCCCTGATTAAAAAAATAACAACTAGTTTCCAATATCAGTTGGATCACCGACCTAATAGCATCAAGCATATAATGTTAAACCAGAGTGAATTGAGCATAAAAGCAAATACCATGAAATATGGTGCCATACATGTACCTAATAATCCAAAGAATAACGTGTCAGTAAGTGGAGCGTGGAGAAGAGATGATGTAGCTTACCTTATGAATCCCGTATGCACTGTTAGGGTGAGTAACTAAGAAGATGGATCCATTCATGTATTGAATAATCCAAAGAATGATGTGATAGTCGGTAGAGTGTTGACCAAACAAGACGATTACCTGATCAATGACATATGCAATGTTAGGGTCAGTAACTAAGAAGTACACCAGATTGCTAACAAATGTCTATAAGGAGTAGCATCAAGCAAAAGCTTTTCATGTCGAGGAGAAATTTCATATCATATCTAAATAGGTAAAGGCGGTCTTATGCTTTGGCAGATTGATACGTGCAGTGAAATATGAAGCATATTTGCTTAGGTCTGATCTTCATCCGTCCGGTACTTATGCGGTTTGGTTCGGACGGATGAGAAACATCCATGTAACACTATCAAATTAGAGTGAAGAAAATATATCCACCCCAATGCACAACTTACTTCTCAAAATATATACCATATTCAATGACCATTCAATGACCAAAGTTCCCCTAATGAGAAATCTATCTCTTGACCATACCGGCGTGTTCTTTGCAACAGAGTTTCACTTTCTTATCCCAATATCAGATCTTTTCATTATTGATGAAGATGTACATTTAACCACCACGACAATTTCAGGTCGGTCGGCTTTTTCGTCTTTAATACTGTGGGTAGAGTTGATCCATTTCATAAAGAACCCTTTTACATTCAATTCACAAATTAAAATTTGATTTTGATCCAGTTTTTCTCGTCTTAACTGTGGCTGGTTGCTGGAGTGAGAGATTCTAGATCTAACTTTGTTTCTGCGCGTCGATGTGTTCCGTCGTAAGATTTTTCTGTTGAGCCGTTAGCAATGATTGCAGCAAATCATTAAAAAAAAGTGAGGGTGTCAGAGCTTCTATTGAGCTCGTTGAGCTAGGTGAACCTTTTCCATTATATGAGTTGAATGGAACCGTTTACTTTGTTTTCTAGGCCACCAAATTACTATATTCTTGTTGCAACTAATTGTGAGACAATGATCACAGATGATTGTAGTAGTTATGGCGAAGCAGCAGATGTGTTACTGGCTATTGTGAAGATGAGTAGGGATTGCAACGAGTTAGATCCGTATCGGATCATGCCCTTCCCGATCCTGATCCGATAAGGAGAAATGGGATTTAGATGCGGTCCAGATCCGTTTGGATTGTCACCGGATTTGGATAAGTTCTGATCGGGTTTCATGCAACTGATCCAAATATAATCTGTAGATCCATATAGTGGGTGAGCTGTTCGGATCCGGTTCAGGTTTGCAATAAAATAAAATAAAAAATAATATAATATATAAACATTAGTTTGCACCCCAAGGTATGCTTGTAAGTTATATAGCATAAAACACAAAAGTAATAGCTTTGTAGCTTAGGGTTACTTTATATTCTTCTTGGAAGAGTAAGTTGGGAGGTATATTTGTAAAGCACACACATACATCAGATCAGATCGGGTCAAAACCCGGCGAATCTACACTCAAATCCAAATCCTATCGGGTCTGTTTTTTGGATCCAAATCCGATCCATTTGCAATTGGACCGGATTAATATCCGATCCATTCGGATAGGATCGCTTGGATATCAGATCTATTCGGACCATATTGCCATCCCTAACGATGAGTATTGAACGATAAAACTAAAGAGAGTGAGAGTGAGAGATAAACAAAGTAAAGATGAAACTCAAATTACTGTATGAGAGATTTATGCGCGTGGGGATAGATTTTACCTTTTTTTTCACAATTCAAGACCTGTGTTACAGGGCTCTGTTTCAACCGCCGATCCAAACCACACAAACTTCGGACAGATGAAGATCTATCCTAAGTCGATCCCCTTTCGCCTGAGAATGAGATTATCCATCAAATCTGGAAATGAATTAAAAGTCCAATAAAAGAACTAAGACAACCAAATCTTTCATATCCAAATGTGGAATCCTAAAGAAACCTATTTAGGTTTTTGAAACTTACTGAAGAATAACAAGAACAAACACAAAATGAATGGAGAAAGATGATGGTTTCATTAGAGAGCGAAAACGGCTGATGAACAGAAAAATGAGGCGTCATAATAAGATTAGGGTTTCCGAAGGGTTAAATACAGAAGAAGAGCAAATATTTTAATCATGATCGTTGGATTGCCTATGGCAAACAGGAAAGACAAATTTAACCCTGATAGTTTGCGGGATTAGATACAAGTTCGTAGAAATTGTAGAATGGCCCATATATCAAAAGGGCATAGCAGTTTAGTCTTTCTTCTTCTAGAATTGTCTGTAGCTCCTTCAGTTGAAATGAATACTTCAAAATGACTCATTTGACTTCTTCTTGAATTTCAAAAAAACTTCATCTTTGATACTCTAACACCCTCCTACAAAGTCATGGTGGGTCTTGAAGCATGAGTTTGGTCTTGAATTTTACTTCCTTCGTATCGCTTATTTCACATTAGTGAGAATAGGCGCATGGATTAAGAAAATTGTGCATTTAACTTTACTATCCCTTGTTCGCACAAAAAATTAATATTGTCGGGTATTTTTTAGGCGCAATTGTGTCATCTAACCACAATAATGTTACTTAAAAGGAAAATGTAGAGAAAGAGAAGATACGTCACAAAAGTAAAAAAAACTTAGAGAAAGAAACGATACGGAGGAAGTAGAAACGTAGGTTCGGTGGGGCCTTTGGTGAACACATCCCCACACTAATATGCACTAGAAAAAAATTCAACTAGTAAATGCTTTTTTAACACTTCTCTCTAAAAATAATACTGAATTCAAAGTTTTTATTTTTTGCGTGCATCATAGGTTTCGAAGTTATAGAAATACGAGAAGAGTTGCAATAGTATAAAGTAGGAGAACAATCCCTATAAATGTGTAAGTCTTTGAAAAGGTATTGAAAGTAACACATTTCTAAAGCTGTAGTACCAAGTGCTCGACATTCAGCCTCTGTAGAGGATCTAGATATAGTGGGTTGTTTTTTAATTTTTAGATCTACAATATATAGGATTACTACACAAAAAAATGACAATCCAGTAATACTTCTTCTATTAAATGAGTTGTCATCCCAGTCTGCATCACTATAAGCATGTAAATTGAGAGCAGAGGTTTCATACATAATACCATTGGACAAAGTATCTTTCAAGTATCTCAAAAATCTATTAGCACCAAGCATGTGTTGTGTAGTAAATGTGTGCATAAATTAACACAAATAATTCACTGCATAAAAATGTAAGGCCTGGTGAATGTGAGATATTGCAAGACACCTAACAGTGTTCTAAGGGAGTAGGATTAGAGAGATGAGACCCGTCATTCACATTATAGTTGACCTTAGAAGCACAGAGGTTAGATAAGGGTTTGAAATGATGCTTATTGATTTTTTGCAATAAGTCAGAAGCATACTTGTGTTGATGAAAAATAGATCATTTTCAAGGTATACTAGTGCATAGAAGGTAGTTGTTTGGAGGAGTTATGGAAGTTAATGATGGTGTTGGTTGGAGCACCGTAATATTGACTGGAAAGCAATCTAATTGGTGATTATGGTTGGTTATTTATGGTGCACCATAGTGCATGATGACTAGATAGTTTTCAGTTATGTGGTTTGGGAGCACCAAGTGGATGACTAGGTGTGGTTTTATACTGTAGGAAATAAATATATACATATAGGAGTCATTGAGAAGGATAGAAAATAATTATTTAATAATCTAGGAATCAGAATCAAACAATATATATAGAAGTTATAGATAGGGAACCAATAATTAAAAGTTCAGAAAAATCATTTAAAAAATATAGGTAGAGATCGAATTTTAAAGAGAGCTTAGAAAATTATATTGAAACAAAAAAAAGATAGAGGATAAATATGTAGATCTTCTCAGGATATATTGAGAATGAAAAAGAAAACTAATATTAATATTATATTTTACTACTAGATTGACCGAAATAACCGTTTTAATTTATGATATTGTTAAAATAACTCAATTACAAATATGAGCTATTACATCACCTCCTCCTTAAAATCAAGCTTTCTCCCCGTAGCTTAAAACAATTACTACTGAAGCAAAATAACATGACGATATGCGAACTCCATTCAATTCTAAAGCACAAAGAAAGAATAATTACATATAACAAGCGATCAACATACTTGTTGTCGACACAGCAAACACTCGGTATGAGACCATTTGGTAATGGGGAAATAAAAGTAAGAAGAATGTTCTACAATCCATGCGCATCACATCGGTTCGGCGGAAGGTGAAAAAAAAATAAAGAAAACAACCAAATAGCAAATATCACATAAATCAAGTAATATAACCCAAATAACTAGCCATGGAATGAGATGAATATACCACATAGCAAAACCATTTATCAGTCAACAGTAACTTCCACATTACCATAATGAGGCAGATAAGAGACAACAAGAAATACGAAATCCACGACCCCCGACTTAATATTTTTATTATCTAATTTAGTTATTGATGCAGGAGAGGACTGGACAATTAATTCGTCAAATTAAGAAAAGTTGTTTCAGTCAAAACGCAGAATCAGGGGCAGAATTGAAGGATGTCGGATTCGGGAAAAGTCATATATTAATTTGAGTGGAAACGACGTTCTAAAAAGAACCAGTTATTAAAAACGGGCACCGCCCTGACTTGGACAAAACGGCCATTTAAGGGTCCAAATAAGCGTTTTTCCATTTTTAATAATATTATTTCGATAATTAGGAGGTCAAATCAAACCCGATTTGGGTGAATCTTTTTGCTGTGTCTTTATTTTATTTAGTAATTTAATTAAAGATTGTTTTTTAGATCTTGCTATTTTTGGTAAAATTATGTTTTTCAGCTTTTTAAGTCCGGCTTGTGGACTGATTTCAACAGATTATTGAATATTGATTTTATTTCAGAAAACATTGTGTTTTCTGTGAACCCTGTGGAGGTTCTTTCATGATTTTCTTTTCAGTTCATTGCTTCTTGTTGCTCCCATAAAACGCCTCGATTCAATTCGGCGTCAGTTGGTATCAGAGCTCAGTTTGACGTGGGAAGAAGATTGTCATAACCATGGTGTGTGGACGACCTGACGGCTGCGGGCAGCTTCCGGCTGAGGAAGCCCACCAAAGGGAAATAAACCTCCAAGGGCTTATGATGATGGTGTAGGAAGGTCAAGCCTTTGATCAAGACTTGGAGACCGCGTTCGAGATTCCATTCAACCGCGAGCATTATGGAGGACCAAATTTCATGATCAGCAAGCTAGCTTTTTCAGGTATGTTGCAGATTGAGAACGTCTTTCGTGATGCAATATTTTATAAACGTATTTCCAAATCATGTGAACCTGAGGTGGATTGGACAATCCCTTCTATTTACGATGATTATGGAGATGATGAAGAAGTTGAAGTTGAAACGGTTGAAGTTGAATCAGAGAAGTATGTCAATTGTCCTTTCAAGTTGTCATCTTTCTATAGAGATAAATTCTTGGTGGAGACTTCCATTCGTTTACCTAGATTGAACTCGAGGACGAGTTAATTTGAAGAGGGGGTGTCTGATGCAGGAGAAAACTGGACAATTAATTCGTCAAATTCAGAAAAGTTGTTTTAGTCAAAACAGGATCAGGGGCAGAATTGAAGGCAGTCGGATTTGGTAAAAGTCATATATTAATTTGAATTGAAACGACGTTCTAAAAAGAACCCGTTATGAGTCACGGGCACCGCCCTGACTTGGTCAAAATCGGCCATTTAAGGGTCCAAATAAGCGTTTTTCCATTTTCAGTAATATTTATTTCGCTAATTAGGAGGTCAAATTAAACCCGATTTGGTGTGTCTCTATTTTATTTAGTACTTTAATTAAGGGTTGTTTTTGAGATTTTGCTATTTTTGGTAAAATTATGTTTTTCAGCTATTTAAGTTCGGCTTGTGGACTGATTTCAACAGATTATTGAATATTGTGTTTATTTCAGAAAACATTGTGTTTTCTATGAACCCTGTGGAGGTTCTTTCATGATTTTACTTTCTGTTCGTTTCTTCTTGCTTCTCCCATAAAACGCCTCGATTTAATTCGGCGTTAGTTGGTATCAGAGCTCAGTTCGAAGTGGGAAGAAGATTGTCATAACCATGGTGTCTGGACGACCTGACGGCTGCGGGCAGCTTCCGGCTGAGGAAGCCCCACAATGGGATATAAACCTCCAAGGGGTTATTATGATGGTGTTGGAAGGTCAAGCCTTGGATCATGACTTGGAGCCCGCGTTGGAGATTCTATTTAACCGCGAGCGTTATAGAGGACCAAGTTTCATGATCAACAAGCTAGTTTTTTTCGCGTATGTTGCAGATTGAGCATGTCTTTCGTGATGCAATCTTATATAAACGTATTTCCAAATCATGTGAACCTGAGGTGGATTGGACAATCCCTCCTGTTAACGATGATTATGGAGATGATGAAGAAGTTGAAGTTGAAAAGGTTGAAGTTGAATTAGAGAAGTATGTCAATTGTCCGTTCAAGTTGTCATCTTTCTATAGCGATATATTCTTGGTGGACACTTCCATTCGAATACCTAGATTGAACTCGAGGACGAGTTATTTTGAAGAGTGGGTGTCTGATGCAGGAGAAAACTGGACAATTAATTCGTCAAATTCAGAAAAGCTGTTTTAGTCAAATCAGGATCAGGGGCAGAATTGAAGGATGTCGGATTTGGGAAAAGTCATATATTACTTTGAATTGAAACGACGTTCTAAAAAGAACCCGTGATTACTCACGGGCACCGCCCTGACTTGGTCAAAATCGGCCATTTAAGGGTCCAAATAAGCGTTTTTTCATTTTCAGTAATATTTATTTCGCTAACTAGGAGGTATAATTAAACCCGATTTGGGTGAATAGTTTTGCTGTTTCTCTATTTTATTTAGTACTTTAATTAAGGATTGTTTTTGAGATTTTGCTATTTTTAGTAAAATTATGTTTTTCAGCTATTTAAGTTTGGCTTGTGGACTGATTTCAAAAGATTATTGAATATTTTGTTTATTTCAGAAAACATTGTGTTTTCGATGAACCCTGTGGAGGTTCTTTCATGATTTTACTTTCTGTTCGTTTCTTCTCGCTTCTCCCATAAAACGCCTCGATTCAATTCGGCGTTAGTTGGTATCAGAGCTCAGTTCGAAGTTGGAAGAAGATTGTCATAACCATGGTGTCTGGACGACCTGACGGCTGCGGGTAGCTTCCGGCTGAGGAAGCCCCCCAACGGGATAAAAAACCTCCAAGGGGTTATTATGATGGTGTTGGAAGGTCAAGCCTTAAATCATGACTTGGAGCCCGCGTTCGAGATTCTATTTAACCGCGAGCGTTATAGAGGACCAAGTTTCTTGGTCAACAAGCTAGTTTTTTTCGCGTATGTTGCAGATTGAGCATGTCTTTCGTGATGCAATCTTTTATAAACGTATTACCAAATCATGTGACCTTAGGTGGATTGGACAATCCCTCCTGTTAACGATGATTATGGAGATGATGAAGAAGTTCAAGTTTATAAGGTTGAAGTTGAATTAGAGAAGTATGTCAATTGTCCGTTCAAGTTGTCATCTTTCTATAGCGATATATTCTTGGTGGAGACTTCCATTCGAATACCTAGATTGAACTCGTGGAAGAGTTATTTTGAAGAGGGGGTGTCTGATGCAGGAGAAAACTGGACAATTAATTCGTCAAATTCAGAAAAGCTGTTTTAGTCAAATCAGGATCAGGGGCAGAATTGAAGGATGTCGGATTTGGGAAAAGTCATATATTAATTTGAATTGAAACGACGTTCTAAAAAGAACCCGTGATTACTCACGGGCACCGCCCTGACTTGGTCAAAATCAGCCATTTAAGGGTCCAAATAAGCGTTTTTCCATTTTCAGTAATATTTATTTCGCTAATTAGGAGGTCAAATTAAACCCGATTTGGGTAAATCGTTTTGCTGTGTCTCTATTTTATGTAGTACTTTAATTAAGGATTGTTTTTGATATTTTGCTATTTTTGGTAAAATTATGTTTTTCAGCTATTTAAGTTCGGCTTGTAGACTGATTTCAACAGATTATTGAATATTGTGTTTATTTCAGAAAACATTGTGTTTTCTATGAACCCTGTGGAGGTTCTTTCATGATTTTACTTTCTGTTCGTTTCTTCTTGCTTCTCCCATAAAACGCCTCGATTCAATTCGGCGTTAGTTGGTATCAGAGCTCAGTTCGAAGTGGGGAGAAGATTGTCATAACCATGGTGTCTGGACGACCTGACGGCTGCAGGCAGCTTCCGGCTGAGGAAGCCCCCCAACGGGATATAAACCTCCAAGGGGTTATGCTGATTGTGTTGGAAGGTCAAGGCTTGGATCATGACTTGGAGCCCGCGTTCGAGATTCTATTCAACCGCGAGCGTTATAGAGGACCAAGTTTCATGAACAACAAGCTAGATTTTTACGCGTATGTTGCAGATTGAGCATGTCTTTCGTGATGCAATATTTTATAAACGTATTACCAAATCATTTGAACCTGAGGTGGATTGGACAATCCCTCCTGTTAACGATGATTATGGAGATGATGAAGAAGTTGAAGTTGAAAAGGTTGAAGTTGAATTAGAGAAGTATGTCAATTGTCCGTTCAAGTTGTCATCTTTCTATAGCGATATATTCTTGGTGGAGACTTCCATTCGTTTACCTAGATTGAACTCGAGGACGAGTTATTTTGAAGAGGGGGTGTCTGATGCAGGAGAAAACTGGACAATTAATTCGTCAAATTCAGAAAAGCTGTTTTAGTCAAATCAGGATCAGGGGCAGAATTGAAGGATGTCGGATTTGGGAAAAGTCATATATTACTTTTAATTGAAACGACGTTCTAAAAAGAACCGGTGATTACTCACGAGCACCGCCCTGACTTGGTCAAAATCGGCCATTTAAGGGTCCAAATAAGCGTTTTTCCATTTTCAGTAATATTTATTTCGCTAATTAGGAGGTCAAATTAAACCCGATTTGGGTGAATCGTTTTGCTGTGTCTCTATTTTATTTAGTACTTTAATTAAGGATTGTTTTTGAGATTTTGCTATTTTTGGTAAAATTATGTTTTTCAGCTATTTAAGTTCGGCTTGTGGACTGATTTCAACAGATTATTGAATATTGTGTTTATTTAAGCAAACATTGTGTTTTCTATGAACCCTGTGGAGGTTCTTTCATGATTTTACTTTCTGTTCGTTGCTTCTTGCTTCTCCCATAAAACGCCTCGATTCAATTCGGCGTTAGTTGGTATCAGAGCTCAGTTCGATGTGGGAAGAAGATTGTCATAACCATGGTGTCTGGACGACCTGACGACTGCGGGCAGCTTCCGGCTGAGGAAGCCCCCCAACGGGATATAAACCTCCAAGGGGTTATGGTGATGGTGTTGGAAGTTCAAGCCTTGGATCATGACTTAGAGCCCGCGTTCGAGATTCTATTCAACCGCGAGCGTTATAGAGGACCAAGTTTCATGATCAACAAGCTAGTTTTTTTCGCGTATGTTGCAGATTGAGCATGTCTTTCGCGATGCATTCTTTTATAAACGTATTTCCAAATCAAGTGAACCTGAGGTGGATTGGACAATCCCTCCTGTTAACGATGATTATGGAGATGATGAAGAAGTTGAAGTTGAAAAGGTTGAAGTTGAATTAGAGAAGTATGTCAATTGTCCGTTCACGTTCTCATCTTTCTATAGAGATATATTCTTGGTTGAGACTTTCATTTGAATACCTAGATTGAAGTCGAGGACGAGTTATTTTGAAGAGGGGGTGTCTGATGCAGGAGAAAACTGGACAATTAATTCGTCAAATTCAGAAAAGCTGTTTTAGTCAAATCAGGATCAGGGGCAGAATTGAAGGATGTCGGATTTGGGAAAAGTCATATATTAATTTTAATTGAAACGACGTTCTAAAAAGAACCCGTGATTACTCACGGGCACCGCCCTGACTTGGTCAAAATCGGCCATTTAAGGGTCCAAATAAGCGTTTTTCCATTTTCAGTAATATTTATTTCGCTAATTAGGAGGTCAAATTAAACCCGATTTGGGTAAATCGTTTTGCTGTGTCTCTATTTTATGTAGTACTTTAATTAAGGCTTGTTTTTGAGATTTTGCTATTTTTGGTAAAATTATGTTTTTCAGCTATTTAAGTTCGGCTTGTGGACTGATTTCAACAGATTATTGAATATTGTGTTTATTTCAGAAAACATTGTGTTTTCTATGAACCCTGTGGAGGTTCTTTCATGATTTTACTTTCTGTTCGTTTCTTCTCGCTTCTCCCATAAAACGCCTCGATTCAATTCGGCGTTAGTTGGTATCAGAGCTCAGATCGAAGTGGGAAGAAGATTGTCATAACCATGGTGTCTGGACGACCTGACGGCTGCGGGCAGCTTCCGGCTGAGGAAGCCCCCCAACGGGATATAAACCTCCAAGGGGTTATTATGATGGTGTTGGAAGGTCAAGCCTTGGATCATGACTTGGAGCCCGCGTTCGAGATTCTATTTAACCGCGAGCGTTATAGAGGACCAAGTTTCATGGTCAACAAGCTAGTTTTTTTCGCGTATGTTGCAGATTGAGCATGTCTTTCGTGATGCAATCTTTTATAAACGTATTACCAAATCATGTGACCTTAGGTGGATTGGACAATCCCTCCTGTTAACGATGATTATGGAGATGATGAAGAAGTTGAAGTTTAAAAGGTTGAAGTTGAATTAGAGAAGTATGTCAATTGTCCGTTCAAGTTGTCATCTTTCTATAGCGATATATTCTTGGTGGAGACTTCCATTCGAATACCTAGATTGAACTCGTGGACGAGTTATTTTGAAGAGGGGGTGTCTGATGCAGGAGAAAACTGGACAATTAATTCGTCAAATTCAGAAAAACTGTTTTAGTCAAATCAGGATCAGGGGCAGAATTGAAGGATGTCGGATTTGGGAAAAGTCATATATTAATTTGAATTGAAACGACGTTCTAAAAAGAACCCGTGATTACTCATGGGCACCGCCCTGACTTGGTCAAAATCGGCCATTTAAGGGTCCAAATAAGCGTTTTTCCATTTTCAGTAATATTTATTTCGCTAATTAGGAGGTCAAATTAAACCCGATTTGGGTAAATCGTTTTGCTGTGTCTCTATTTTATGTAGTACTTTAATTAAGGATTGTTTTTGAGATTTTGCTATTTTTGGTAAAATTATGTTTTTCAGCTATTTAAGTTCGGCTTGTGGACTGATTTCAACAGATTATTGAATATTGTGTTTATTTCAGAAAACATTGTGTTTTCTATGAACCCTGTGGAGGTTCTTTCATGATTTTACTTTCTGTTCGTTTCTTCTTGCTTCTCCCATAAAACGCCTCGATTCAATTCGGCGTTAGTTGGTATCAGAGCTCAGTTCGAAGTGGGAAGAAGATTGTCATAACCATGGTGTCTGGACGACCTGACGGCTGCGGGCAGCTTCCGGCTGAGGAAGCCCCCCAACGGGATATAAACCTCCAAGGGGTTATGCTGATGGTGTTGGAAGGTCAATGCTTGGATCATGACTTGGAGCCCGCGTTCGAGATTCTATTCAACCGCGAGCGTTATAGAGGACCAAGTTTCATGAACAACAAGCTAGATTTTTACGCGTATGTTGCAGATTGAGCATGTCTTTCGTGATGCAATCTTAAATATACGTATTACCAAATCATTTGAACCTGAGGTGGATTGGACAATCCCTCCTGTTAACGATGATTATGGAGATGATGAAGAAGTTGAAGTTGAAAAGGTTGAAGTTGAATTAGAGAAGTATGTCAATTGTCCGTTCAAGTTGTCATCTTTCTATAGCGATATATTCTTGGTGGAGACTTCCATTCGTTTACCTAGATTGAACTCGAGGACGAGTTATTTTGAAAAGGGGGTGTCTGATGCAGGAGAAAACTGGACAATTAATTCGTCAAATTCAGAAAAGCTGTTTTAGTCAAATCAGGATCAGGGGCAGAATTGAAGGATGTCGGATTTGGGAAAAGTCATATATTAATTTGAATTGAAACGACGTTCTAAAAAGAACCCGTGATTACTCATGGGCACCGCCCTGACTTGGTCAAAATCGGCCATTTAAGGGTCCAAATAAGCGTTTTTCCATTTTCAGTAATATTTATTTCGCTAATTAGGAGGTCAAATTAAACCCGATTTGGGTAAATCGTTTTGCTTTGTCTCTATTTTATGTAGTACTTTAATTAAGGATTGTTTTTGAGATTTTGCTATTTTTGGTAAAATTATGTTTTTCAGCTATTTAAGTTCGGCTTGTGGACTGATTTCAACAGATTATTGAATATTGTGTTTATTTCAGAAAACATTGTGTTTTCTATGAACCCTGTGGAGGTTCTTTCATGATTTTACTTTCTGTTCGTTTCTTCTTGCTTCTCCCATAAAACGCCTCGATTCAATTCGGCGTTAGTTGGTATCAGAGCTCAGTTCGAAGTGGGAAGAAGATTGTCATAACCATGGTGTCTGGACGACCTGACGGCTGCGGGCAGCTTCCGGCTGAGGAAGCCCCCCAACGGGATATAAACCTCCAAGGGGTTATTATGATGGTGTTGGAAGGTCAAGCCTTGGATCATGACTTGGAGCCCGCGTTCGAGATTCTATTTAACCGCGAGCGTTATAGAGGACCAAGTTTCATGGTCAACAAGCTAGTTTTTTTCGCGTATGTTGCAGATTGAGCATGTCTTTCGTGATGCAATCTTTTATAAACGTATTACCAAATCATGTGACCTTAGGTGGATTGGACAATCCCTCCTGTTAACGATGATTATGGAGATGATGGTTGAAGTTGAATTAGAGAAGTATGTCAATTGTCCGTTCAAGTTGTCATCTTTCTATAGCCATATATTCTTGGTGGAGACTTCCATTCGAATACCTAGATTGAACTCGTGGACGAGTTATTTTGAAGAGGGGGTGTCTGATGCAGGAGAAAACTGGACAATTAATTCGTCAAATTCAGAAAAACTGTTTTAGTCAAATCAGGATCAGGGGCAGAATTGAAGGATGTCGGATTTGGGAAAAGTCATATATTAATTTGAATTGAAACGACGTTCTAAAAAGAACCCGTGATTACTCATGGGCACCGCCTTGACTTGGTCAAAATCGGCCATTTAAGGGTCCAAATAAGCGTTTTTCCATTTTCAGTAATATTTATTTCGCTAATTAGGAGGTCAAATTAAACCCGATTTGGGTAAATCGTTTTGCTGTGTCTCTATTTTATGTAGTACTTTAATTAAGGATTGTTTTTGAGATTTTGCTATTTTTGGTAAAATTATGTTTTTCAGCTATTTAAGTTCGGCTTGTGGACTGATTTCAACAGATTATTGAATATTGTGTTTATTTCAGAAAACATTGTGTTTTCTATGAACCCTGTGGAGGTTCTTTCATGATTTTACTTTCTGTTCGTTTCTTCTTGCTTCTCCCATAAAACGCCTCGATTCAATTCGGCGTTAGTTGGTATCAGAGCTCAGTTTGAAGTGGGAAGAAGATTGTCATAACCATGGTGTCTGGACGACCTGACGGCTGCGGGCAGCTTCCGGCTGAGGAAGCCCCCCAACGGGATATAAACCTCCAAGGGGTTATGCTGATGGTGTTGGAAGGTCAATGCTTGGATCATGACTTGGAGCCCGCGTTCGAGATTCTATTCAACCGCGAGCGTTATAGAGGACCAAGTTTCATGAACAACAAGCTAGATTTTTACGCGTATGTTGCAGATTGAGCATGTCTTTCGTGATGCAATCTTTTATAAACGTATTACCAAATCATTTGAACCTGAGGTGGATTGGACAATCCCTCCTGTTAACGATGATTATGGAGATGATGAAGAAGTTGAAGTTGAAAAGGTTGAAGTTGAATTAGAGAAGTATGTCAATTGTCCGTTCAAGTTGTCATCTTTCTATAGCGATATATTCTTGGTGGAGACTTCCATTCGTTTACCTAGATTGAACTCGAGGACGAGTTATTTTGAAGAGGGGTGTCTGATGCAGGAGAAAACTGGACAATTAATTCGTCAAATTCAGAAAAGCTGTTTTAGTCAAATCAGGATCAGGGGCAGAATTGAAGGATGTCGGATTTGGGAAAAGTCATATATTAATTTGAATTGAAACGACGTTCTAAAAAGAACCCGTGATTACTCATGGGCACCGCCCTGACTTGGTCAAAATCGGCCATTTAAGGGTCCAAATAAGCGTTTTTCCATTTTCAGTAATATTTATTTCGCTAATTAGGAGGTCAAATTAAACCCGATTTGGGTAAATCGTTTTGCTGTGTCTCTATTTTATGTAGTACTTTAATTAAGGATTGTTTTTAAGATTTTGCTATTTTTGGTAAAATTATGTTTTTCAGCTATTTAAGTTCGGCTTGTGGACTGATTTCAACAGATTATTGAATATTGTGTTTATTTCAGAAAACATTGTGTTTTCTATGAACCCTGTGGAGGTTCTTTCATGATTTTACTTTCTGTTCGTTTCTTCTTGCTTCTCCCATAAAACGCCTCGATTCAATTCGGCGTTAGTTGGTATCAGAGCTCAGTTCGAAGTGGGAAGAAGATTGTCATAACCATGGTGTCTGGACGACCTGACGGCTGCGGGCAGCTTCCGGCTGAGGAAGCCCCCCAACGGGATATAAACCTCGAAGGGGTTATGCTGATGGTGTTAGAAGGTCAAGGTTTGGATCATGACTTGGAGCCCGCGTTCGAGATTCTATTCAACCGCGAGCGTTATAGAGGACCAAGTTTCATGAACAACAAGCTAGATTTTTACGCGTATGTTGCAGATTGAGCATGTCTTTCGTGATGCAATCTTTTATAAACGTATTACCAAATCATTTGAACCTGAGGTGGATTGGACAATCCCTCCTGTTAACGATGATTATGGAGATGATGAAGAAGTTGAAGTTGAAAAGGTTGAAGTTGAATTAGAGAAGTATGTCAATTGTCCGTTCAAGTTGTCATCTTTCTATAGCGATATATTCTTGGTGGAGACTTCCATTCGTTTACCTAGATTGAACTCGAGGACGAGTTATTTTGAAGAGGGGGTGTCTGATGCAGGAGAAAACTGGACAATTAATTCGTCAAATTCAGAAAAGCTGTTTTAGTCAAATCAGGATCAGGGGCAGAATTGAAGGATGTCGGATTTGGGAAAAGTCATATATTAATTTGAATTGAAACGACGTTCTAAAAAGAACCCGTGATTACTCATGGGCACCGCCCTGACTTGGTCAAAATCGGCCATTTAAGGGTCCAAATAAGCGTTTTTCCATTTTCAGTAATATTTACTTCGCTAATTAGGAGGTCAAATTAAACCCGATTTGGGTAAATCGTTTTGCTGTGTCTCTATTTTATGTAGTACTTTAATTAAGGATTGTTTTTGAGATTTTGCTATTTTTGGTAAAATTATGTTTTTCAGCTATTTAAGTTCGGCTTGTGGACTGATTTAAACAGATTATTGAATATTGTGTTTATTTCAGAAAACATTGTGTTTTCTATGAACCCTGTGGAGGTTCTTTCATGATAATACTTTCTGTTCGTTTCTTCTTGCTTCTCCCATAAAACGCCTCGATTCAATTCGGCGTTAGTTGGTATCAGAGCTCAGTTCGAAGTGGGAAGAAGATTTTCATAACCATGGTGTCTGGACGACCTGACGGCTGCGGGCAGCTTCCGGCTGAGGAAGCCCCCCAACGGGATATAAACCTCCAAGGGGTTATGCTGATGGTGTTGGAAGGTCAAGGCTTGGATCATGACTTGGAGCCCGCGTTCGAGATTCTATTCAACCGCGAGCGTTATAGAGGACCAAGTTTCATGAACAACAAGCTAGATTTTTACGCGTATGTTGCAGATTGAGCATGTCTTTCGTGATGCAATCTTTTATAAACGTATTACCAAATCATTTGAACCTGAGGTGGATTGGACAATCCCTCCTGTTAACGATGATTATGGAGATGATGAAGAAGTTGAAGTTGAAAAGGTTGAAGTTGAATTAGAGAAGTATGTCAATTGTCCGTTCAAGTTGTCATCTTTCTATAGCGATATATTCTTGGTGGAGACTTCCATTCGTTTACCTAGATTGAACTCGAGGACGAGTTATTTTGAAGAGGGGGTGTCTGATGCAGGAGAAAACTGGACAATTAATTCGTCAAATTCAGAAAAGCTGTTTTAGTCAAATCAGGATCAGGGGCAGAATTGAAGGATGTCGGATTTGGGAAAAGTCATATATTACTTTTAATTGAAACGACGTTCTAAAAAGAACCCGTGATTACTCACGGGCACCGCCCTGACTTGGTCAAAATCGGCCATTTATAGGTCCAAATAAGCGTTTTTCCATTTTCAGTAATATTTATTTCGCTAATTAGGAGGTCAAATTAAACCCGATTTGGGTGAATCGTTTTGCTGTGTCTCTATTTTATTTAGTACTTTAATTAAGGATTGTTTTTGAGATTTTGCTATTTTTGGTAAAATTATGTTTTTCAGCTATTTAAGTTCGGCTTGTGGACTGATTTCAACAGATTATTGAATATTGTGTTTATTTAAGCAAACATTGTGTTTTCAATGAACCCTGTGGAGGTTCTTTCATGATTTTACTTTCTGTTCGTTGCTTCTTGCTTCTCCCATAAAACGCCTCGATTCAATTCGGCGTTAGTTGGTATCAAAGCTCAGTTCGATGTGGGAAGAAGATTGTCATAACCATGGTGTCTGGACGACCTGACGGCTGCGGGCAGCTTCCGGCTGAGGAAGCCCCCCAACGGGATATAAACCTCCAAGGGGTTATGGTGATGGTGTTGGAAGTTCAAGCCTTGGATCATGACTTGGAGCCCGCGTTCGAGATTCTATTCAACCGCGAGCGTTATTGAGGACCAAGTTTCATGATCAACAAGCTAGTTTTTTTCGCGTATGTTAGAGATTGAGCATGTCTTTCGCGATGCATTCTTTTATAAACGTATTTCCAAATCAAGTGAACCAGAGGTGGATTGGACAATCCCTCCTGTTAACGATGATTATGGAGATGATGAAGAAGTTGAAGTTGAAAAGGTTGAAGTTGAATTAGAGAAGTATGTCAATTGTCCGTTCACGTTCTCATCTTTCTATAGCGATATATTCTTGGTTGAGACTTTCATTCGAATACCTAGATTGAAGTCGAGGACGAGTTATTTTGAAGAGGGGGTGTCTGATGCAGGAGAAAAGTGGACAATTAATTCGTCAAATTCAGAAAAGTTGTTTTAGTCAAATCAGGATCAGGGGCAGAATTGAAGGATGTCGGATTTGGGAAAAGTCATATATTAATTTTAATTGAAACGACGTTCTAAAAAGAACCCGTGATTACTCACGAGCACCGCCCTGACTTGGTCAAAATCGGCCATTTAAGGGTCCAAATAAGCGTTTTTCCTTTTTTTCAATAATATTTATATCGCTAATTATGAGGTCAAATTAAACCCGATTTGGGTGAATCGTTTTGCTGTGTCTCTATTTTATTTAGTACTTTAATTTAGTATTGTTTTTGAGATTTTTGCTATTTTTGGTAAAATTATGTTTTTCAGCTATTTAAGTCCGGCTTGTGGACTGATTTCAACAGATTATTGAATATTGAATTTATTTCATAAAACGTTGTGTTTTCTATGAACCCTATCGAGGTTCTTTCATGATTTTCCTTTCTGTTCGTTGCTTTTTGCTGCTCCTATAAAACGCCTTAATTCAATTCGACTTCATTATCCTAAGTTAATTTTAATTTAAAAAATGTTTCACATGTTTTTTTTATCTTTATCTTGTTAGAAATTGGAATGTCACACTTACTTAGAACCGGCAGATCAGATACTAATTGTAACACCCACAAAATATAAGGGTGCTCTCGGCCTGTAGTGTTGAGCTACATTGATATTGGAGCATAGGGCTAGTTTGGGAATGCTGTGGCGGTGCTAGAAAGCTGTTGTGTGAAAACACTGTGGAAAAGCTTTTGTGAATTCTTGATAAAATGTTGTTTGGTAAATATTACGTAAAAGCTGATGTGAAATATTGATATAGTAATTTTGTTTGTTATAATCAACTGTGAAGTTGTTGTGACAGGGAAAAATGACAAAAACATATGACATGTGTCATTTCCGAAAAGATAAATATTGATACTTTAAAAAATTATAAGGTTAAAATCGGTTGTAGATAAATTAATCAAAAACACTTTCTGGAAAATCATCTCCCCCCTTGCTTCCTGAAAACTGCTGCAGGACAGCAGAAACTATCCGGAAACGCAGATACCAAACACACTAAAACTGCTTCTACTGTTGGAAAGCAACTGTGCTGGCAGCAGAATCATTCCCAAACTCGCCCTTAGTCTCCGTTTCACAGTTCGTCTGACCCACGATAGTCCAAAAAAAACTTTATTGTAAATGATAAACAATATTTGCAAATCAAGATTACATTTATTCATAAGATGAGAAAGACTAGGTGAAGTGCTAGGCTGCATGCATCCCTAGCCAACAATATCATGAGCGTCCCCATCTTTATTGGTAACCTGATAGTTCTTAAAATAGTACAAGCCGACCGCAGGAAAATATAAGTCAGAAAGACTATGTAAGAACATACTACAATAAGTAAAACATGAGTTTTGGCGCAAAAAGTAAATTACCCACAAAATTATAACCATTAAGATAAGTATCAAGTAATATTATTTTGGCTGTGACAACAAAAGGCTTCCAGCAAGTACGGTGTATTCAGACATGTCACTATGGTACTTTGTTTTCTTTATATATATATGTGTGTGTGTGTGTGTGTGTGTGTGTGTGTGTGTTTACATTTGAATTTAGTTGTGGTTGTTGCTCATTGAAGCATGCAGTATTCTCCAACAGTGTTGCAAAAATGATTTACCTTATGCAAAAAAAATGACTTCAGTTGTCACTCCACTCAATTTAGATGATGCATGAGAAAGTGACAATTGAACTCAATATTTTTTTGTGCCCATAAGGCACATCATTTTTTTCCAACACTTTTTGAGAATAGTGATTGTTTGAATGAGAAACAACCACAACCCTATTAGAAGAACAAAAGAAATATATAAGAAAACAAAATACCATACTGAGGTACATCATGTTTTTGGAGGAACATTAGGCACATCATTGGGGAATAATCAAATGGCACTACGCCTATCACAAGAAATGCTAGCAGCATATGGAGACATGATTATATTAGCTTACTAGTAACGAAATGAAACAAACTCATGTGTAGCATTAACTAAACCATGATACTCGGGCTCATTTCTAGATCAAGCAAAAACAATATGCTTTTTACTACATGACATGAGAGTGTCTCTATGAATGAAACGATAATAAAAAATAGTTACCCATATCAGTAGGATCATAGACACAAACAACATGGAGAAAAAAAATGTTAAAGCAGAGTTGGTTAAGCATAAAAGAAAAAACCATTAATTATGATGTCATTAATGTACCGATTAGTCTAAAGAATAACGTGACAATATGTGGAGCGTGGAGCACAGAGGAAGTATCTTACCTGATGAATGCCATATATAATGTTAGGGAGAGTAACTAAGAAGATGATGCCATTTATGTACTGAATAATTCCAAGAGTGATGTGATAGTCGGTAGATTATTGACTAAACATCAATTTGCTTACCTGGTGAATGACATATGCAATGTTAAGGTGAGTAACTAAGAAGTACACATGAATGCTAATAGACCTTTAAAGAGTAGCATCAATAAAAAGATCGTCATGTAGAGGAGAAACTCCATATCATATCTAAATAGGTAGAGGCGGTCTTATGTTTGTCATACTAACACATGCAGTGACATTCAAAACATATTTTGCATGAGAATGAGATTATCCATCAAATCTAAGAAATGAATTTAAGTCTTATAAAATAATTAAGACAACCAAATCTTTCGTCTTCAAATTGGGAATCTAAAAGAAACTTGTTTAGGTTTCTGGAAATTACTCAAGAACAGAACGAAAAAGGATGAAGAAAGATGATGATTTCGTTGGAGAGCCAAGACAACTGATGAACACAATAATGAGGAATCATAATGGGGTTTGGGTTTTTGAAGGGCTAAATACAAAAAAGAAACCTACACTCTTAATCAGGGCTGTTGGGTTATGATTGGCAAACAGAAATATCAATTTAAACCTGATCGTTTGGGGGATTACATACCTGTCCATATAAATTGTAGAATGGACATGATATCACAAAGGAATAGCAGTTGAGTCCTTGTTCGTCCAAAGATGTCTTTAACTCTTTGGATTGAAATGAATACTTCAATTGGGTCCTTTAAATTCTAGACTTTCACAACTTATTCTTTGATACTCTAACACCCTCCTGCAAACTCATGGTGGGTTTTGAGGCATGACCTTGGTCTTTTACTGTACAAAAGCCGGTGTAGTGAGACCTTTGGCAAATACATCCCCAAGCTGATCTTCACTTGAAACAGATGCAACTGGTAACTACTTTTTTCACATTTTTTCTTTAGTAAAATTATAATACAACTCAATGTGTTTGGTTTATGTACGCATAATAGGGTTGGCAGTTAAGGAAATAGCATAAGAGTTGCCACAGTGCAAAGTAGGACCATATTGCATGTAAATAAGTAAGTATTTGAAAAGTTATTGAATCCCACACATCTCTGCAGCTGTAGTAGCAAGTGATCGATAATCAAACTTTGAAAAGGATCTGCATACAGTGGATTTTTTCTTAGATCCCCAATGTGTAGGACTAGAACCCATAAAAATACCGAACACAATAGTACTCCTTCTATCAGATGGGTTACCAGCTCAGTTTTCATCACTATAAGCATGTAAATTAAGAGTAGAGGGTTCATAGAGAATACCATGGATAGAGTACCTTGAAAGTATCTGAAAATATTTTAGCACCAAGCATGTTCTTTGTAGTAAGTGTCATCATAAATTTACACAAATGATTGACTGCAGAATAAATGTCATGTCTGGTGAATGTGAGATATTGCAAGGCACCTAACAGTTACCTGAAAGGAGTATGTTTACAGATATGAGACCCATCATTCACATTATACTTGACCTAAGAAGCAGAGGGGTTAGAAGAGGGTTTCCAATGCTACATATTGAATTTGTGAAATAAGTCTGAAACATACTTTTGTTGATTCAGAAAAATTCCTTTTGAACTTCTAGAAATCTCAAGTCGCAAAAAATAAGTTAACGGACCTAAGCTGGTCATTTCATGCTCATTGTTGAGGTGAGTGACAATAATTTGAATGTATGAAGTGTAAACACCTGTACGGATGTTATCATCACATATAACAGAAGGATAGTGTTTTTTCAGGAGTGATACTTATAGTAAACAAAGAAGTTTCATCCAAGGATCTAGTGAACCTTAGAGATAATAGTAAGTTGTGAATCTTCCAAACCAGGGCCTTGGATACTATTTCATCGATAAATGGATATATGTAATTTGCAAACATGATATGAGAAATTATGATCATTAAACCCCAAAGGTTGCTTCATATATACATTTATTTTAGAAGCGCATGAAGAAATTCTTTTTTTCCATCAAGTGGTTGAAGAGGCCAATTAAAAGAAACAAAAATGATCAAGAATTGTTCTTACAGTGGGGTATTTAACAACAATACTGAATGTCTCATCAAAGTCAATCCTAGGGTTTTGCTGAAATCCCTTGGTAACCAACCTAGCTTTATACCTATATATAGTCCCATTAGTATTGTATTTTTTCCTGAGTACCCATTTTCCCCCACAATATTTTAATTGGGGGGAAGACTTGACAAGGATCAAATTATTTTGTTTTAAGAGACTTTGATACTCATCATTAATTGCATTAAGCCACTGTAAGTGGTTCTTTGCCTCTATGAAACAAGTAGGTTCATTTAGAGAAGAAGATGAGGTAATGAGATTGCTAGATGTGAAATTATCGCCAATACTTTTTCTCTTAAAGATACCAGACTTACTTCTTGTCTGCATTAAGTGTCCTCTAATGGAAGGCTGCTATGTGCTTGGTGTAGGTGCCATGCCAGAGCTGGTTGTTGGAATAGACTGCTCATATTACAGCATCTCTGCGTATAACAATCGTACCTCCTGCACTGTAGGTATTTGATATGCATGTGTAGCACTTTTTAGTTCAGTTTTGGAGGTGGCCCTCAGGTGTAGTGTTGGTGTTCTCATCAGTTAAAAAACCGTTTGAATCATCTTAGATGGTTTTGTTGTTATTAATAGGGCATGAGACAAGAAAAGGAACAATATGAGTTGTAGGAATACAAATAGGAGCACAAGGGGTAGTAGAAGAAGAAGCAGCGTAAGGAAAGGAATGTACATCAAATGTAACATATAAACTTACAAATATTATTGATGTGGTTTAATCATAGCATATATAGCATTTATAATTAGAAACATAGCCTAGAAAAACACATTGATGAGTTCTAGGATCAAATTTGGATTTGGTATGATTCCTCAAATAAGGATAACATGCACACCTAAATACTTTAACTAGGAAAAATTAGGTTTAAAATTATGAAGCAATTCCCAAGAAGATTTGTTAGTAGTTTTTCTAGGCATGCAGTTTCTGAGATACACAAAAGTAGTGAAAGCATGGAAACTAGAAAGTTTTTGGAAGGGAAGCATTTCAGGAAGACTTATACCAGTTTCATCTATGTGTTTATGATTTGTTTCAGCTACTCCATTTTTTTGTTGAGTATATGGACAAGATATTTGATGAACAATGCCATGTGATAGCACCAAATGCTGAAAATTATAAGTAATATATTCACCACGACCATTTCATATCAAATTTTCTATTGGTGGATTATTCCACCTTGAGCACAAATTTCTGCAAAGGGAGAATCATTTGCTCCTCCTCAGTCACTACGTAGGATTTTAATCTTTGTGCATAATTGGTTTTCTACATGTTCTTTATTTTGCTTGAAAGCTTATACTTCTTCATCTCGACTATGCAATAAGTAAACATAGCAATACTTTGTGCAGTCATCGATAAACATAATGAAATATTTTGTTTCAGCCTCTTGTTGGCACAAACTTTAAATCACATATGTCCGTATGTATTAATATAAAATTTAAAGGCTGCCTTGTTAATTTCTCCTCAACAAAAATTTCCCATTTGTGATTAAATTAATTGCGCTTTTTGGAAGATTGTCCAAATTCATTAATTTCTAAATCGATTATTAGTTAACGTGACCAAGTCTTCCATTCCATAAAAAATAAGAAGAAAAAGAATTAGATGACTCAAGCTAATAGTTAATAGCTGCTTTCTTATTAATATCCGAGATAACCATTTACAATAAGTTTGAACATCCCATCCTTCAAGTACCCCCTACCCACGTACTCTCCTCTCTTGGTTACAACACGCTTTTCAGACTCAAAAAATAGTTTGAACCATTTCGTGCTAAGAACCAAACCAGAGACTAAGTTCTTCCTAATGTCCGTGACATGGAGAACTTCATTTAGTACGAGCTTCTTGATGGAGGTCATCTTGAGGATTACCGCGCCTTTGTTTCACGGTGGATGTTGACGAATTCCGCATGTAAATTTGCTCATCGGTGTCAACATCGTCATACCAAGAGAACATGCTCTTGTCCGAAAAAAATGTGGCGGGTGGCGCCAGTATCGACCCACCATTCTTTATGGTTTCCATTGGCTAGGTTAAATTTTGAAACGACTGCCGAAAAGTTGCCTCCTTCATCACGGTTTTTGTCTTCAACCAAGTGAGCTTCGGACTTCTTTCCGTTAGAATTCTTGCACTTCTTCTGGAAGTCTTTGATCATGTGACCCGTCTTGCCATAGTTGTTTCACTCTCCCGTGAAACTATTCTTCTTCTTATTTTCAAGTTGAGCATTGAACTTTCACTTGAGTTTGTTGGGTTCCGAACCGCCCTCCAAAAGATTTACCTTGGACTGATGGCTAGTTAAGGGCTTCTCGTCTGCAACCCGGTTGCCTTCCTCGATTCTGAAACGCACAATCAAGTCCTCCACACTCATCCCTTTGCGTATATGCTTTAGATAGTTCTTGTAGGTTTTCAATGTCGGAGGTAGCTTATGTATCATGATGCCAACAAGAAACTCCTCGCGAGGATCATGTTTTCCGCATGAACGTCATGAATTAAGCCCTGAAATTCATGGACTTGAAACATGATACCTTTGCCGTCTATCATCCTAAACTCTAAGAAGTTTTCCACTACAAACTTCTTGGCTCTCGTTTTTTCGGTTTTGTAATTATTTTCTAGATATTGCAAAAGTTCCTTGGCAGTTTTTACAGCAGAATATACATTATACAATTTATTTCTAGACTATTCAATACATAGTTCCTAGCCAAAAAAATATGAATGATGCCACACGTCTTCTGCTAGTACCGCCTCCTTTTCTGGATTATCGGAGAATTTAGGTGCATTTTCGAAAAGGTATCTTGCAAGCTTAAGGTGGTCAAGTTGAAGTACATCTTTTCTTGCCACCGCTTAAAAATCCTTGCCGGAGAACTTCTCGGGTCTCTCCACTGGATCTGCATTGATCGGTATGAGCGGAGCAACGGGCACCACTGCATTGGTTGTGGCTATCCTAGTTGACTCGGTTTGTCCATCCACCATTTCTAAATAAACAAGTTGGTTAGATGCACATCAGAATACAAATGAACTTATAAAGTTTTTGACAAATAAATAAACAGTACTGAATCTGAAAATTGTTGTAACCGAAAGTGGTAAAGAATATGTTATAATACTAAAACAAATATCTTTTATAATACTAAGTTCAAGTAAATGTAACAAATTATCTATAAACGTACAATACAAACAACAAATTGTAGTACTAAAAAAACAGTCAGAAAGCACAGAAAAATAACCACGGTTCTAGAAAACGTGGTATTAAGAACCAAAAGTAACGGTATTTGTAACTTTTGTTTCTCGGACATCAATAATCACGTTTTTTGACGAACTGTAGGTTTAGTTTTTGGATTATAACACGGTTTAATAGGAACCTCTCTTTTTGTTATAAGTAAAAGGACAGTTTTACCAAACCGTGGTATTATTCATTAGTTTTTTAATTAATAAACAACGGGTTTTGTTAAACCGTGGTTTATTTAGACTTTTTAACTAAAGTCAATGCCGGGAAAATGAAAGTGAAGCGCGCGCACCTGAAATGTTGGGGGAAATAAGCGCGCTTGACCTACTCTCTATCTCGTTACTTAAGAAAATTAGAGCTTTGGTGTGGAGAGAGGTGTCGGTGTGGGTTTTGAGAGGAGAAACAGAGCTTTGGGTCTGGAGATTGACAGATAGCGTTCGATTGGGTGCTGGGAGAAGGTTCAAGGCAGTGGGGATCGATCGATTGGCTGCAAGGGGAAGCGTAGTTCTCAATCTCACTGGGTTTGAAGCCTGCTTTGGTATGAGTTGTTTCTTCTTATTGTTTTTGGTACAATAATATGATTAGAGATAGTAGATGCTTATCTTGTTTATCTTGTTGTTTGTTGTTTTTGCTGTTTGTTTGGTATTCCAAAACTGGACAGTAGTAATAGTAGATGCTTAGTAAGAAACTGCTTATTTGGTCTTCACTTGTTTCTTCCTTGGAAATGAGTAGCATATTGTGTTGTTCATTCTTTGATTCTCAAGTTTGAGATTCTATTTATGAAATACGACTCGAGTAAAGTTTAGAAATCGCATGCCCATTGTTGTTATGTCACTTTTGGGTTGTTTTTAAGCAGTTGTGTGTAGGGAAATTAACTTGGTAGTTGACTCAGTCTAAAGGAAGGGTTTGAAACTGTCTGGAACTCTTTGATGTTGAATTAAGATTTTCTTGAAGTGAGTTATTGTATGGTGTTCATTAATTGTAATATAGATACAATCCTGAGTAGATATTGTTCTCATTTCAGTTCATTATTGTTCTCTGATGAGCAGTAGCTTCGCATATCCTATTAGTTAAATATTTCAGAGAAATATTGTTCTCTCATGTGCAGTGATATCTTGTTTTAGTAAAATATTGTTCTAGCATGGATAAACATGGATACTAAAAAAGAAGTATTTTCTTTAGTATTGGTAAGGGTGCAATAAACTTTTAAATTTCGCATATGTTAATAGTCAGGGACGAGCAATAATAAAGTGTCTGTGTAAGAAGTGCATGAATCGATTTTACAAGGATAGAGATACAGTGTTTGAGAACATGATGTGTAATGGATTTCATAGTGATTGTAAGTTCAACTCAGATTCAAAGGCTTGAAATAGCTAGTCTATTTCAAGACCTTGATACAGCTTTCAAAGCTTTGAAACTGACACTGCTTTATATGCACTAAATTAGGGGGAGTTTTTGATCTTGATTCATCTCCTAAACCCCTATGATTGATCAGTTGTTATATGATGATGAAAGACAAAGTATTTTGACACTGTAAATTGCATCTAATCCATCTGTTTGACTTAGTTTTGCAGGGAGATTATGTTTCCTATATTGGAGGATATATTTCCTAACTTATAGTTTTGCAGGAACAGAAACTATGTATTGATCAACTATCCATTGGAGAAGATGTTAGAGAAGTCAAAGTTGAAGCTACAAAATGGGGAAGTTTGTTAAGAGAAGATCTTGAAGATCTGCAGTTCAAACTGCTCTATAAAAGAGGTAAAGCTGAAGCAATGCAACAGTATAATAAGCAGAGACACTCAAACACATTCAAGGATTGACAAGCAACAAAGAAGCAGATTCATTTCTCTCACTCCGAGCATCTGAAGAAACTGCATACTCGCTGCAGATTCAGTTCTAGTGTTATTCTATTCTGAACTTCATTTGTATATCATTTTGATAATAATTATAGTTCTTATTCTCGTGGATTGTTCAAGGTGAACAATAGAGAATTATTAGTTAATTAGTTAGCTAGAGCAGGTACTAAGTAGGTTAGTGAGAACCACAAGCTGTAACAGAGTAAGGCATCTTTGTGTGCTCGATATCTAGGGCTTAGATTTTGATTCTTAAGAATTGAGTTGAAAATCCTGCAGGGATAATATCCTTGAGGTAGAGATGTAGGTCAAAGTGGACTGAACTCTATGAATCTATGTCTCTTGCATTTAATTTTCAGTTCTATACTTAGTTCTTTTTCAGCAATCAAAATAGTTTCATTTCAAGGGCTCAAAACTTATTTGAATGCCTTGAAATAGACTTATCTTATTTACTTCAACTGTTTTCATTCCAAGGGCTTGAAACTCATTTCAAGGCCTTGAATCACTCTTAACTCATTATAATTCTTTTTGAAACCACTCTTTTTACAAGTTTAGTAAAAGTTGGCATACTCCATTCAACCTCCCCCTTCTAGAGTATTGATCCTCTATTTCTACCTATTCTACACCACTTCAATTGGTATCGGAGCTTGTATCACTACATTGATTTAACCATCTTGTGATTATGAGAAGTGTAGATGATGGTGGTTTTTCTCAGGGAAGAGCTGCTAACAGACCTCCTCTCTTCTGTGGAGACAATTTTGTTCACTGGAAAGCCTTGATGAAAATTTTCATCATTGATCAAGATATAGAGAATTGGACTATCATACAGAATGGTCCTCACACTTTCTACACAGAGAAAGATGGGATTAGAACTCCTAAATCTGAAGACTCACTCTCTGCTTATGAGTTAGAACAACTTTTCATAAATTATAAAGCTATAAATCTCTTATATTGTTCTTTGAGTGCAGATGAGTTCAGCAAGATCTCAGGTTTCAAGTCTGCCAAGGAGATCTGGGATAAGCTTGTGGTGACTTTTGAAGGAACCAACCAAGTTAAGCAAACCAAGATCAACATATATCTCAGACAATATGAGCTATTGAAGATGAATGGAGATGAGTCAATCAGAGACATGTTCAAAAGATTCAATGACATTGTCAACAATCTTGATTCATTGGGAAAACATATTTCCAATGAAGAAAATGTTAAAAAGATTCTGAGAAGTATTCCGAGATCAAAATGAGAACCAAATACTACTGCCATTGAGGAAGCTGAAGATCTTACATCACTTCAACTTGAAGACCTTCAAGGAAAACTCCTTAAACACGAAATATCCATGAATGAAGTTGATGGAGAATTACCAGAAGGTGTCAAGAACTTAACTCTCAAGGCAAAGAGAATATAATGAGCAATCTCGAAGCCTTGAAACTGAAGAAGATGATGATGAAGATCGTATTGCTTTGATTTCCAAAGTCTTGACCAAAATTCTCAAAATGAAGAAGAAATTTGGGAACAAGTACTTCAGCAGAGATAGACACAGATCCTTCAGTAGCAAAGACTACAAAGGTAAATCCTATTCCCATGGTAATAAGCCTAAATTTATGAATTGCTTTGAATGTGGTACCAATGACAAACTGGTTTGTTGATGGGGGAACTAGGTTACACACCTTATTTCTTTCAAACTCATTGAGCTCACTTTGCATAGCTATAATCCAGTGTGCTTCTTGTAATGCTTCCTTCACAGTTTTGGGTTCTACAAGAGAAATAAAATCATTAAAAGCACAAAGATTCTTCAACTATGATCTTGTTTGTGATAAGTCTGAAGCTCATGGATATTATGATATGAATATATAGGCAGAGAGCTTAGCTCCTTGATGATGAAAGCCAGAAACACAAGCATAAGAAATTGCTAAGTACCAAACCTTCAAAGCTTTGAGTTACTATAGCAGTTCCTATATGCTGTATTATCTAACTATTTTGTGCAGGTTTTGGTTATGTTTTGATAATTTTGGTTTATTTATATAATTACATTCAACAATCTATGCTCTAATTTGATTACTGCAGGATTAAGTTGGATTGAAAATCCAATGTACGTTCTGGTGAAGTTAGCAGGAAAAGCTTCAAAGCTTTGAGATAGTCTAGTTACTCTTTACTGATAAGTTCTACTAATCATCTTTCAGTATGCAGATGGATTCAGTGATACTTAGATCTTGTTACATGCTGTTTATTGTCTATTATTGTGGATTCTATATTGATTACTTGATATATTCATGAGATTGAATATACTTGTTAACTCAGAACTGTCAGCAGAAAAGTCTAGCATAATTTTCTCTTTAATGGTTAGCTGCTGTTTCAAGCAAATCTTTTTGCTAGATTTTATTGTTATTTGTTTGATCTTGTTAGGTAAATATATGCAGGTTTGTTGGAATCTCCAACGTCCATAAAAAGATCAGCAATGTATTCAAATTAAGGTGTTAACAGGAGCTTATCAGATAGGAGATATTTTAGGAATTTTGTTCCTGAAATCCCTCAAGTTAGTTGCAGACTGAGAACAACTACTTAAGTTTGAATTGCAGAGACTTGTGAGAGACAAAGAGGTCGTGATTTTGAAGAGGGAAATCATCTGGGAAGATCAATTACATACAGCTCTTCAAATCATCCAGGAATTCAATTCAAGCAGGGTGAAGATCATTCAAATCCAAAAGAACTCTTCCAGGCTTTAAACAGCCTATTCTTTTTGAGTTCTTCTCTCTGTACTTAATTTTATCATTTATTCTTCATCTCTAAAACCTCACTAAACTTAGTACTTTGGATGTTCAAGTGAACAAAAAGAGGTTCTTATTCAACAGGTTGTAGCCTGTAACTAGATAGGTTGGGAACCACATGCTGTATAAGTGTAAGGTAGCTCACTTAGGCCTGAGATCTAGGGCTAAATCTGGGTGATTAATAAGAAGTTATGTTTGAATCCTGGATGGATTAGATCCCTCGGGCAGAGACTAGGTCCAATTATGACAGAACTCTGTAAAATCTCTGTGTTCTTGCTATTTACTTTTTGCTGCATTTACTTACAGTTCAAATTGTATGTTTCAAAGCTTTGGAGCTTTCCATGTCTCAAAGCTTTGAAGCCTTTATACTCTGATGCTATATCTTTAAGCTTCTCAAATTTCTTTCAAAGCTTTGAGATATCAACAGTTTGTTCTACTAAAGTTTCAAAAACTTGAGTTTTTGCAAAAGCTAGCATACTATATTCAACCCCCCCCCCTTCTACAGTATTTTATACCTATTTACACCTACATTACACATTTGCAATTGGTATCAGAGCTTCGGGTCACAGTTTAAATATCTAACAGTCTTGTGACTATGAGTTTTGTAGGTGAAGGAGGATTCTCACAGGGAAGGGAATCTAATAGACCTCCATTATTCTGTGGTGATAACTTTGTGCATTGGAATGCATTGATGAAAATGTTAAACATAGATCAGGACATGGAACTATGGTCTATTATTATGAAAGGGACAAACCTATTCTATACTACTGTGGATGGTGTTAAAACTGTCAAACTTGATGAAGATCTCTTAGTTACTGAACTGGAAAAGGTATCAAAAAATTACAAAGCTTCGAAATTATTATATTGTGCTCTTAGTGCAGATTAGTTCAATAGAATATCCAACTGCAAGAATGCAAAGGAGATCTGGGATAAGTTGACTGTTACCTATGAAGGAACTTGCAAAGTCAAGCAGACAAAGATTAATATCCTTTTGAGGCACTATGACCTATTTAATTGAACTCTGATGAGTCCATCAGAGGTATGTTCAAAAGGTTTACAGATATTGTGAACAAATTCGAATCTTTTGGGAAAAGTATTCTAAAATGAAGAAAAAGTCAGGAAGATTCTCAGATGCATGCCTCAAGCCACATGGGAGCCCAAAACTACTGCTATTGAAGAAGCTCAGGATTTAAGCATTCTGTAACTGGATGATCTGCAAGGAAAGTTACTCACTCATGAGATCTCTATGAAGGAGATTGATGGTGAACTGAGTGACAACATAAAGAATCTGGCACTCAAGGCAATAGACAATGAAAAAACCCCAAGGCTTGAACTAGAAGAGGATGATAATGATGACGAAGCCTTAGCCTTGATTTCCAAAGGCTTGACCAGAATTCTCAAGAAAAAGAGGAATTCTGGGAACAAGGATTACAACAAAGAAAAGTTCAGATCCTCAACTAGCAAAGATCAGAAAGGTAAGTATTCTTCACAATCATATAAACCTAAAGTTATGGAGATGCAGATCACTTGGTGAGAGACTGCTCTCAAAAGAAAAAAAACATACAATTTTTAAAGAATGAAAATGACAACAGAAGTAAGAAAGTAATGGTGGCCTCATGGAGTGATTCAGACACTTCAGACTCAGACTCTGATGATGAGCAAGCCAATCTATGTTTAATGGCTAGACATCAAGAGGACCATTCCACTGAGAAGCCAATTGAAGACATGATAAAAAATCTCTTATCTAGTCCTTCTGATGTGTTACCTTAAATCCTCAAAAACATATTTTTAAATGAGGGGAGTTACAGGAATGAGATTAATTCTTTGAAAATGAAGGTTCTTGAGCATGCAAAAGATAATTTAGATTTGGTTTTTCAGAATAAATGTCTTGAAGCTACAAAGTTAGAAATTGACAGCGACTTCAAAGCCTTGGACAGTAGATTCAAAGCTTTGAAATCACAAGTCAAAGAAATAGTTGATCAAAACACTATTTTAACTGACAAGTTTGTTTATCTAAAAAATCATTATGATGATTTAGAAAAACAAAATACTACATTGACAAGTTAGCTTCAAGAATCCAAGAAAATTCTTTCAAATTTTGCTGGCTCAGAACAGAAGTTAAGTCTCATGCTTGGAGGAAGTCTACAGTCTGTTCACAAAAGTGGAATTGGATATAATCCAAATTTTCCAAGAAAAAGCCAAACCACATTTTTGAAAGCAGGAAGTAGACATTCACCAAAGTGTCATTATTGCTGTAAAATTGGACATGTAAAAGTAACTTGCCCCTTTAGAAGGACAAAACCTCACATAATGAGGAACACCTATCCTTATCAGCTTATGGGACAAGTGAAACATATTTGGGTTCCAAAAGGAGTTAGGCCACCTAACATGGTTGACTCTGAGTATGAATCGAAATTCTACACTAAGTCTAATAGCCTGTTAAGGAATTGATTGAATTTTGCAGGATGTCACCAAAGCTTTGAAATATGAGAAATGGATATTGGATAGTGGATGTTCCAGACATATGAGTGCGAAGAAATCTTTATTCTCATAATTGAAAGAACAATCAGAAGGAAGAATCACACTTGGTGACAAACCAAAGTGCAACATAATTGGTATTGGAAGTGTTGGTAAAATTTATGCATATTCAATTTATGATGTTTATTTAGTTGATGGTCTTAAGTATAATTTGTTGGGTATTTCTCAGCTTTGTGACAAGGGTAATAAGGTTGTTTTTGACAATGAGAAATGTGTGGTGGAAGATGAAAAATCAAGAAATTGCATTCTCACTGCTCCTAGGTCACATAATGTTTATGCACTATGTACTGACAAAGTTGCAGGTGATTGTCTGAAGTGACTCAAAGCTTTGAAGGATGACTCAAAACTATGGCACAGAAAGCTTTGTCATACAACCATGCATTATTTGAATAAAATCATCTCAAAAGATCTGGTAAGGGGATTGCCAATACTTAAATTCAAAGTTGATGAGTTTTTCAAGGCATGTACTCAAGGTAAACAAACCAGAAGCTCATTCAAGCCAAATAATTCTGTAAGTACCTCCAGACCCGTAGAAATGTTGCATATGAACTTGTGTGGTCCTATGAGGGTTCAAACACCCAGAGGTAAGAGATATATAGTTGTTGTAGTTGATTATTACTCTAGATATACTTGAGTTATGTTTACTAGAGGAATTTCTGAAGTATTATCTGAATTTTCTAAACTTTGCAAAGAGCTTCAAACTTTGAAAAACATACCTCTTGCATCTATTAGAAGTGATCATGGTAGGTAATTTAATAAAATTGATTTTGATTTATTTTGTGCAAAGCATGACATCTCACATAACTTTACTGCACCTAGAACTCCTCAGCAAAATGGTGTAGTTGAGAGGAAAATTATGACTATTGAAGACATGTCTAGAACCATGTTACTTGAAAGTAATTTGCCAAAATCTTTGTGGGCAGAAGCTGTTAATACTGCCAACTATGTGCTCAATAGATGTTTGATCAAGCCAATTTTGAATAAAACCCCTTATGAACTGTATAAAAGCATGAAGCCTAGTGTTGCTTACTTTAAGCTTATTGGCTGTACTTGTTTTGTGCATAACAATGGCAAAGATAATCTTGGTAAGTTTGATGCTAGAAGTGATGAAGGTGTGTTTCTCGGTTATTCTCAAACCAGCAAATCTTACAGGGTTTACAATAAGAGATCTAAGATTGTAGAGGAGAGTATTCATGTTTTTTTTATGAAAGTATTGATGATTCTCTGAATGGAAATTTTGCAGATCTTAGTTTGAATAAATATGAGGCTCATGAAGACCTTGGGAAAGTCAGCAAGAGCAAAACTAAGCATAAAGAACTTTCAGAAGAATATGAAGGCCTTGAACCCCCTGCTGAGCCAAAATCTCAAAGCCTTGAGACAGAGATTGACAGGGAATATGATGCTCCTTCTACTGTATCAAGAACTCAAAGCCTTGAGGGTCCATACAATTAGACACCCAGAAAGAAGTTCAAATATCTCTCAGATCATCCTGCTGAGAATATTATGTCAGTTCCAACAACTTGAACTCAGACAAGAGGTCAATTGAGAAATATATGTGCATTCAGTGCTTTTGTATCACTCATTGAGCCCAAAAATACAAAGGAATCACTAGAGGATGAAGACTGGATCATTGCAATGCAGAATGAGCTGAATGAGTTTCAATGGAACAAGGTCTAGAATTTGGTTCCTAGACCAAATGATCAATCAGTGATTGGAACAAGATGGGTGTTCAGAAATAAGCTTGATGAAAAAGGTAAGGTTGTGAGAAATAAAGCAAGACTGGTTTCACAGGGATACCATCAAGATGAAGGTATTGATTATGAGGAAACATTTCCCCCCGTTGCAAGGTTAGAAGCTATCATAATACTTCTTGCATTTGCATCACATAATCACATAAAACTTTTTCAAATGGATGTCAAATGTGCTTTTCTGAATGGTTATTTACAAGAAGAAGTATATGTTGCTCAACCACAAGGTATTGAAAATGACATCTTTCCTGATCATGTTTACAAACTGGACAAAGCCTTTCATTGACTTAAGCAAGCCCCAAGGGGTTGGTATGACACACTGTCAAATTTTTTGTTAGACAATGGTTTTAAGAGAGGTCTGGTTGATAAAACTCTTTTTATCAAAAATCAGGAAAAATATACGTTATTTGTTCAGATATATGTAGATGATATTATTTTTGGTGCTACTAATGATGCTCTTTCAAAAGATTCTTCAAATCTAATGTGAAGGGAATTTGAAATGAGCTTGATGTGAGAACTTAATTTCTTTCTTGGACTTCACACATAAAATGAAGAAAGGAATTTTTGTGCATCAAGAAAAGTACACCTTGGACTTGTTATACAAGTATAACATGTAACATTCCAAGGTTGTAAAGACCCCTATGAGTTCATCACTTTCTTTAGACAAGGACACAACTGATGCAGACTTTGCAGGATACAAAGTAGACAGAAAGAGTACTTCTGGATGCTGCCAGTTTCTTGGATCTTCATTGATAAGTTGGCATTCAAAGAAGCGGAATTCAGTGGCTCAGTCAACTGTGGAAGCTGAATATATTGCAACTGGAGCTTGCTGTTCACAGGTTTTATGGATTGCACATCAGCTATGAGATCTTGGATATGATTTCAAAAATGTTCCTATCAACTGTGACAATAAAAGTGCCATTTCAATGTCAAAGAATCCGGTACAACATTCAAGGAAAAAGAACATATATGTGAGACATCATTTTCTAAGAGATCACACAGAAAAATGTGACATTGTTCTATCTTTTATTTCTACTTCTAAGCAAATAGCTAATATTTTCACTAAACTACTGCGAGATGAGAGGTTTGCATCCCTAAGGGTTGAATTGGGTATGTTAAACAAGGATGCATTAGTTTAGGGGGAGTAATTAGTTACTATATGTAGTATCCGTTTGATTTCAAATCCTTGAGATTATATTTTCTGGAGCCTTGAATATATAGCTCAAAGCTTTGAAGTTTCTTTATTACTCTGAAACTTCTCAAAGCTTTGAACTACTATTTCACTACTATGATGAGTGAATTTGCATTATCTTTAAATAATAGGATCATGAAAATTTTTGTGTTATCTTTATAGATAATTATAGAATCTTTTCAAATGTTCAGAGATTTGATCAAAATATCTACAAGTATCTTGAAAATCTTCTGAAATCTTTTTGCATGCAAATCTCCTACTTTTAGTCAAACTCATCTAACTACTTAAGCCAGCTTCAGGAATTAATTTCTCTCATTCCCTACTTCAATCTCTTCGTCTCTCTCTCTCTCTCTCTCTCTCTCTCTCCCAATTCTCTCAATCTCTCAAACCCTAACCCAAATGGAGAGAAAATCAGAAAGGATCAAGCAGTTAGGTCAGACCTCCAACAAGAGGGTGAAGAGAAAAGCTAATAGAAAGATCACCATTGATGGATCAGACTCAGAAGACACGACTAGTGTTCATGAGACTTCACCCCATACAAAAAAGTCCAAGAAAGGGAAGGAAGTTCAAGAAGAAGCTAGGGCTGGGTCAGATTCAGAATCTGCAATAGAGGAGGTGGTGAAAGAAAAGGGGAACAAGGATCAGGAGGAAGAGTCAAGAAAGAAGAAGAAATAAGTGATTGCTGAGGAAGAAAAGAAAAATGTACCTTGTACAATAGAGAAGAAGGCTGGTGACAAGAAAGAAGAAGAAACCCCAGAGAAGAAGGGTAAAGAAACCACTGAGAAGAAGAGGGTTAAACACAGTGTAGTAAAAATCAAGAAAGCCACAAACTTTGGTAAGAATCTCTTGCCTGAATCTTGGTTTGTTAATTCTGATGTCAAGAAGGTATGGATGGATGGGTATGCATCATCAAAAGTGTCTTTTTGTAGTATGATTAGTTCAGATTTATTGGAGATTTTAGACTGAGACTACATTAAGAACTTGAAAAGCTCATCTTTTGGAAGTATGTTCGATCCACCCTGTGAAGCCTACCCTAGGTTAACCAGACTGTTCTATTTGAATCTGGTTCAAGAGCTTGATGCATGTTATACATATATCCTAACCTCAAAGGTGGCTGGTGTGGACATTAGGTTAGATCACAGGGTATTCTCCAAATTTTTGGAGTGCTTAGGAAGTATAAGGTTGGTGACTATCCTGATAGAAAAGAGATCCTAGAGAAAGCCAAAGCTAAGTTTTTCTTGGAGGGAACCACTTCCGAACCCAAGCAGTTAACACATTCTGTGTTCAATTGTGAAGCCAAAATCCATTTTCTATCACTATGAGGGGTGTGGTACCCAGGGAATACTCCAAAGAGTTGGTAAGAGACAAGGTTTTAATTTTGATGTACTTGATTTGTCAAGAGTTTGAGGTAGACCTTCCTACTGTGGTGATGGAACACATTGTCTACTGTGAGAATAGGACTAGAAACCACTCTCTACCCTGTGCCAATGTTTTACCACTGTTTTTCAAACATTTTGGAGTGTCTTTGAGGGATTAAGAGAAGACTACTACTTGTTTTGGGGTAGCTGATGAAGCACCCCTTCAAAGTATTGGGATTGTGTATACTGCTAATGGGAAGTGTAAGGTCTATTCAGAGTTGAGTGCTAAGGAGCTGAAGGAAAAGGAGTTCACCAAACCTAGAGCTGCTTCAACCCTAAGGTTCCTGGTAATCTGGATTTCTCACAGATTATAGATAGGGTTGAGGTTCTGGAAGATGGTGTGGAGGATTTGAGACTGGGATTGTTTGACTTGTCCAATGATCTGACTAAATTCAAAGGTTTGGTGCTTAACAAGCTTGACCTGATCATCAAAGGTTTGGATTTAGAGAAAGTTCCTTCTTCAGAAAGCAGAGATACCATCATTGATTGAGAAGAAGTTCTGGGAGAAGCTCCCAAGAAAAAGAAGAAGAACAAAGGTATTCCTGTTGTTCTAACATCAAAGGATCTCTTTGATCAGTGTGAGGAGGCAGATGATGAGGAAACTGCTGCAGAGAAAGCTGAAGTGGAAGCTGCTAATATGGAAAAATTGGTTGATGAGGTTGTTGAGAAGATGCAAAATGAGGAAGCTCATGGAAAGAAGGCTGAAGATCAAGGAGAGCAAGCTGAGGAACAGGCTGAAGATGCAGAAGTCTCAGAAGAAGAAAAAGAAGAGACTTTGGGCAAAGGCAAGGCAACAACAAAGTCTACATGATCTTCAAAACATTAAACCTATTCTATCTATTCTTTCTACTCTTCTCAGTCCTGAAGCTTCGGTTATTATTCTTATTTTCTTTTAAAAACTCTGAACAGATCCAACATTTTCTTCTACTCTTTTGATGAAAGTCAAAAAGGGGGAGAAGATTATGTGTTATGTGTTTTTTTATATGTTTAGTATTTTTAATAGTTTTAAGTTTTTAGGATGTTTAGAATCTAATTTTATGGTGTGTAGTAAATTCTGGATCTGGTATATGTTTATCTATACAATTCTGTGGGTTTCAAATTTATGTTCTGAGATTTATTTACTGCTGTATGTAAGTAACAGAATATCAAAATTCAGATAATTTGTTTTGTCTATCATCGAGGGGATATTGATAAGTCTGAAGCTCATGGATATTATGATATGAACATACATGCAGAGAGCTTAGCTCCTTGATGATGAAAGCCAAAAACACAAGCATAAAAATTGCTAAGTACCAAAGCTTGAACGCTTTGATTTGTTGTAGCAGTTCCTATATGCTGTATTATCTAACTATTTTGTGCAAGTTTTGGTTATGTTTTGATAATTTTGGTTTAGTTATATAATTATATTCAGTAATCTATGTTCTAAATTGATCACTGCAGGATTAACTTGGATTGAAATTCCAATGTACATTCTGGTGAAGTTAGTAGGAAAAGCTTAAAAGCTTTGAGATATTCTAGTTACTCTGTACTGCTAAGTTCTACTAACCATCTTTCTGTATGAAGATGGCTTTAGTGATGCTTTGATCTTGTTATATGCTGTTTATTTTCTATTATTGTGGATTCTATATTGATTAATTGATATATTCATGAGATTGAATATACTTTTTATCTCAGAACTGTCAACAGACAAGTCTAGATTAAATTTCTCTTTAATGGTTAGCTGCTGTTTCAAGCAGATCTTTTTGCTAGATTGTATTTTTATTTGTTTGATCTTGTTTTTTAAGTATTTGCAGGTTTGTTGGACTCTCCAACGTCCATAAACAGATTAGCAATGTATTCAAATTAAGCTGTTAACATGAGCTTATTAGATAGGAGATATTTTAGAAACTATGTTCCTGAAATCTCTCAAGTTATTTGCAGACTGAGAACAGCTACTTAAGTTTGAATTGCAGAGACTTATGAGAGACACAGAGGTCATTATTTTAAAGAGGGCAATCGTCTGTGAAGATCAATTACACAAGCTCTACAAATCATTCATGAAATCAATTCAAGTAGGTTGAAGATCATTCAAATCCAGAAGAACTCTTCCTGGCTTTAAACAGCTTATTCTTTCTGACTTCTTCTCTCTGTACTTAATTGTATCATTTATTCTTCATCTCTAAAACCTCACTAAAATTAGTAGTTTGTTTGTTCAAGTGAACAACAAGAGGTTCTTATTGTTTCAAAAGGTTGGGAACCACAAGCTGTATAAGTGTAAGGTAGCTCACTTAGGCTTGAGATCTGGGGCTAAATCTGGCTTATTAATAAGAAGTTGTCTCTGAATCCTGGACGAATTAGATCCCTCAAGCAGAGACTAGTTCCGATTGTGAATGAACTCTGTAAAATCTCTGTGTTCTTGCTATTTAGTTTTTGCAGCATTTACTTACAGTTTAGATTGGAAGTTTCAAAGCTTTGGAGATTTCCAAGTCTCAAAGCTTTGAAGCCTCTATACTCTGCTTCTATATCTTTAAGTTCTCAAATTTCTTCCAAAGCTTTGAGATATCAACAGTTTTTTGTACTAAAGTTTCAAAAACTTGAGTTTTGGCAAAAGCTAGCATACTCTATTCAACCCCCCCCCCTTTAGAGTATTATTATACATGTTTACACCTACATTACACACTTTCAGTTTGTGTACAAGTGGTTTGATAAGATATGATGTTGTCAGCTGGATGAGATGAAAGATATTTGAATCTTTTTCTTGGAGACCAGGGTTCAGGCTCTCCATATTGCTTCTCTGGTCTTGAAGTAGTAGCATGATCACTCATATATTTCTGATCATTCTTGTCAAGGCTTTGATCTCTATTATCAAGGCCTTGAGACCTGTTTTTAAGGTCTTAAAAATGGCTTCTGTTTCCTTCTAAACTTTTTTTGAAACCAAGTGAGTTTTCATCTTCTTCTTCTGATTCATGCTTGTTCAGATTCAAGTCTGCAAAACTTTCACTCAAAGAACCATCATAGCTTTCATAGAAAATAACATGAATATTTTCATCAACCAGCTTGGTTCTATTATTATAACCTCTATAAGCTTTGCTAGTAAGAGAGTAACCAAGAAAGATACCTTCATCACTTCTTGGATCAAACTTAACCAATTTTGCCTTACCATTGTTGTAGACAAAACAAGTGCAACCAAAGGGTTTCAAGAATGAAATGTTTGGATTTCTCCCTTTGAAAATTTCATAAGGGTCTTCTTCAAGATAGGTCTGATCAAGCACCTGTTCAAAATGTAATTTGCTGTATTCATAGCTTCTTCCCAATAGTGTTTTGGCAGCTTGTTTTCTAGAAGCATTGTTCTCGACATATCTTCAAGAGTCATGTTCTTTACAACAACTCCATTCTGTTGAGGAGTTCTAGGAGCAGAGAAATTATGAGAGATACCATGCTTAACCAAAAACAAATCAAATTCTAATTGATCAAACTCTCTACCATGATCACTTCTGATTGAAGCAATAGGTAGGTTTTTCAAGGTTTGAAGTTCTCTGCAAAGCTTTGAAAATTCAGAGAGGGCTTCAGATTTTTCTTTAAGAAACATAACACAAGTAAATCTGGAATAGTTATCTTTAATAACTAGCATATACCTCTTACCGTTTGGAGTTGGTATCCTCATAGGACCACAGAGATCCATATGAAGTAACTCAATAGGTTTAGTAGTACCTACAAATTTCTTTGTCTTGAATGAGCTTATGGTCTCCTTCCCCTGAGCACAAGCTTTGCATACTTCATCATCTTTGAACTTGATCGATGGTAATCCTCATACCTGATCTTCGAAGATCAACTTGTTAAAGGTATGCAAGCTAATATGACCAAGCTTTCTGTGCCAATGGTTTGAATCCTCTTTCAAGGCCTTGATACACTTCAGGCTTTTACCTGCAACTTTGTTAGTCTGAAAAGTATACACATTGTTTGAACTAGAGGCTGTGAGAATGCAATTTCCTGATTTCTCATTTTGCACCACACACTTCTCTTTATCAAATATGAATTTATTGCCATTGTCACAAAGCTGAGATACACTAAGCACGTTAAATTTCAAGCCATCAACTAGATATACATCAGAAATTGAATTTTCAGAATCTGTACCAACTTTACCATTACCAAGAATGTTGCATTTTCCTTTGTCACCAAGTGTAATTGAACCTTCTGCTTGCTCTTTCAGTTCTGAGAATAGGGATCTCTTTCCTCTCATGTTTCTTGAGCAACCACTGTCCATAAACCATTTATGTTCTTTGACATTGGTGACAACCTGCAAACACCAATCACTGGCTGACCTAGCTATTAGTCCAAGTGTGGAATTTGGGCTCATACTCAGGATCTACCATGTTGGGTGGTCTGACCCTTTTAGGAACCCAAATCTGTCTGACTTGTCATTTGATTTGAATTGGAAATGTGTTCCTCATTATGTGAGGGTCTCTTCTTCTGAAAGGACAAGTCATATTAACATGACCAATTTTATTGCAAAAATGACATTTAGGAGAAGTTTTGTTTCCAGATTTCACAAATCTGGTATTGTTCTTTCTTGGAAAATTTGGATTGTATCCAATACCAGTTTTGTGAACAGACTTAGAACTTTCTCCAAGAATTAAATTCATCATGTGTTCTGAGCCTGCAAGTTTGAGTTGTCTTTTGTTTATCTAATTCATCAACTTGATGTCTTAGATTTACAATGCTATCTCTCAGTAGAGAGTTCTGAGTGACTACTTCCTTGAATTGTGTTTTCAAGGCTTTGAAACTGGTTTTCAAGGCCTTGAAATCACTGTCAGTTTTCTATTGAGAGTTTTCAAGATTCTGATTCATACAAACAAGTTTTAAATTCTCTTTTGCTTGATCATGAACTTTTTCTTTCAAAACTATAATATCTTTCAGATATTCCTCCTCATTTAAAAGCATTGTTCTAAGATAATTTGAGAGAGCTTCTTTTTGTTTTGAAATCAAACAATTTACCATTACCTCATTGTTCTTTTCAGAACTTCCATCATGCTTGGCCATGAAGCATAGGTTGACATGTTCTTCTTCAGATTCAAATTCGCTTGAGCTATCTGAATCACTCCATGAAGCTATCATAGCTTTCTTTCTTCTGTCATGGTCTTTCTTCTGAAAGTTCTTGCTTGTCTTGTGTGGACAATCTCTTATCAAGTGTCCTGCATCACCACACTCAAAGTAGTTCATGAATTTGATTTATTTTGTGAAGTAGACTTACCTTTGTAGTCCTTGCTACTGGATGATCTGTGTCTTTCTCTGTTGAAGTCTTTGTTTCCAATGTTTTTTTTCATCTTGAGGATTTTGGTCAAAGCCTTGGAAATCAAAGCAAATGGATCTTCATCATCATCCTCAGTTTCAAGGCTTTGAATTTTCTCACTCTCTTTGGCCTTGAGTTCTAAGTTCTTGACACGTTATGGTGGCTCTCCATCATTCTTTGGTTCCCATTTTTCCTTTGGTAGACTTCTCGTAATGTTCCTCACCTTTTCTTCATTGGAAATATGCTTTCCAAGTGAATCAAGATTATTGACTATGTCTGTGAACCTTTTGATCATGTCTCTGATTGACTCATATGTATTCATCTTGAATAACACACATTATCTGAGATAGATGTTGATCTTGGTTTACTTGACTTTAGTGGTTCCTTCAAACGTCTCCACAAGCTTATCCCAGATCTCCTTGGTAGTCTTACAGCCAGAAATCCTGTTGAATTCATCTGTACTCAAAGCACAATACAAGATGTTTATAGCTTTGTAATTCTTAGAGAATAGTTCTAATTCAGATGAAGAAACAGAGTCTTAAGATTTGGGAGTTTTAATCCCATCTTTATATGTATAGAAAGTGTGAGGTCCATAATGAATAATAGTCCATAGCGCTATGTCTTGATCAATGATGAACATTTTCATCAGGGCTTTCCAATGAGAAAAATTATCTCCAAAAAATAGAGGAGGTCTGTTAGCAGCTCTTCCCTGTGATAAACCACCATCACCTGCAGTACTCATGATCACCAGGTGGTTAAATCTCACTGATACAAGCTCTGATACCAATTGGAAGGGGAGTAAGCAGGTAGAAACGCAGCACATATACTCTAGAAGGGGGGGGGGTTGAATAAAGTATGCCAACGTTTTGTAAAACTTGCGAAGATAAGAGTTTCTGTGAAGACCAATGAAGTTCAAGGCCTTGAAACAGTTTAAAGCCTTTTGAATGACATACAGTTTGAATGAAAACAGGCTAGTCTTTTTCAAGGCCTTGAAAAGAGTTTCAAACCCTTGAAAACAGACTAGTTTGAATGCTGTAAAAACTAAGTATGATAATGAAAATGTAAATGCAAGAGACACAGGATTTATAGAGTTCAGTCCAATTGGACCTCTGTCTCTACCTCAGGGATCTTCTCCCTGCAGGATTTTCAACACAATTCTTATTAATCACAAGCTAAGCCATAGATCTCAAGCACAAAGATATGCCTTACTATGTTACAGATTGTGGTTCTCTCTAACCTATCTAGTACGTGCGCTAGCCAACTAATTAACTAAGAATTCTCTATTGTTCACTTTTAAAAATCATTGATAATGAGAGATATAAGTAGTTTAATAATGATATACAAATTGAGTACAAGTCAGAAGAACACTGGAAGTGTATAACTGCAGTGAAGAATGCAGTGATCTTTTGTGATGGGAATGATGTGCTTCTTTGATGGTTGTCAATCCTGAAAATGTGTCTCTCCTTTTTCCCTTTGATTATTTTGTTTGTTGCTTCAAAATGAGCTCTATTTATACACCTCAGATGCTCTGAAAATCTTCCCTGATTTTCAACAACAACCTTCCTGTTTTGTAGGTTACAATTTTGACTCTTTTAACAGCCTTCTCCAACGGATAGTAGATCATAATCTTCACAGATATTGTTCTGATCTTGTATTTAAACAGATTTAGAAGGTTTAAAGAGTGTCTAATTGGTCACAGAATCACATTCTCTCAATGTTTCCTTTCCTGCAAAATCCAGATTAGGAAACCAATCCTGCAAAGTAGGAATAATATTTCCCTGCAAAACTAAGTCATACAGGTTAAACAAATGAGGTCCTGTAAATCAAGAGCTTTTGTTTTTCATCATCAAGTAACAACATATCACATATAGGGGTGAGAGAGTTAGAATAAGATAAGAAGAGATTTTAGAGAAAAATCCCCCCTTAGAATATGCATACAGGTCAGATAGTTTCAAGGCTTTGAACATTGTGTCAAGGCTTTGAAAACTGGTTAAAGGCCTTGAAATAGCTATGTATTTCAAGTGTGTAAAACCTGTGAACTTACAACAACTATTGTCGATATCAGGCGAATCACCGTAATTCTCACTACCTTCTTGGGAAAATATCTTCGTCGGTGTCTCCAATCATACTAAGTGTAACCTTTTTCGCTTCTATGCAAGCTATATGCCTTACCACGCTTCCGTTTGGGTCTCTGATTAACCTTGGAAATCCATTGATCTCCAATAGTATTTCATCCAGTCGGAAAAACCAAACTAGTTTCAAACTTGGTTCGCCCCTTATTCACTCTAATTCATCGTTAAAGCTTATTCTTAATTCTTCATAATTAGGTAACGATAAGGCCTAGGATTCCATCCTATCGTTTATGCAAGATGATCCTAAAGATTATCCCTTCGATCTCAAGCAGTCAATGGGGTATGCTCCTATAAGAAATTCCTTTGCATAAGAGGATCATCAGTTGCTCTCATCCCTTATGGATGGGCACCTTGCTTGGAAATTCACTCCCACTGTACAAAGGATCCTTGAGGAACTAATTACTCGTAATCGACTAAGGAATAGGTTTCTTCCACTGGTTCCTCCACACTCGCGGTGATCATCATCTTTACGAGATTTTCCCTTAATTATGGTCATCTCCTATGAGAAAACATATATCTCGTGAATCCATTTACGTTATACTACTAATCTGTTGTCGCCTGACGAATACGCGACCCCTAGAGTGCTCCTAATAGCATAAGAAGATATGTTTCTTCCATCTAGGGTCCATCTTCAAATTCCTTCTGGTCAGGTGCTGACAGATTCTGGGACGATGTCCTAGGTCCATCATTGTCTTGCTTGGTGACCGTTACATGTCATATCGTCGGCGGGGTATGCTCCAAAAAAATTTCCTTCGCAAAGAGGGTTCTTCTGCATAATCATGATCTATGATGGGCTGTTCACCTGGCAAGTCACTCCCACAATCCTGAAGATCCATAGGAAATGTTTCCTGTGATCAATCAGGGATAGGGCGTCATCCAGTGAAACCTCTATTTCGTAGAGACTTACTTCTCAAAGATCCTCTTCCTAACTTGAATTTTTAGTTAGCACATAAGTTATCGATCCCCATGGCCTTAGGTGACCCCATTAGGTTGCCTTTTGGTCCATATCTCATAGGGTTTAGTGGCTACAGACTTGGTGGCCTTTTGGTTGAGTATTTCGCTAGCCGTTTAGCAAAGTGTCTCCTCAAAATAGGTAACATGTAGTTTGCACGTGCTATCATACATCAGAACATTTCTAGCAAAATCCTATTCCTATCCGCTAGAGCATCCTGCTGCAGGGCGTGAGAATAGCGAACTGCCTTACTATTCCTCTTCATCACATAGCTCTTAGCTCAGATAGATACTCCCACTCTCATTATGGCTAAGGAGATATCCTCTTGTCCATATAGTTGTACTTTTTGTGGATACCTGTCTGAAGCACTCTTGTGCCTCAGACTTATGCGACATCTAGCACACATATGTGAGACGCGTACAATAATCTACGAATGTGATGGATTAGTAAGCACCACGTCTTAGCTCTAATTTTTAATGGATCATAATAACAGAATGAATAAGAGGCGTAGACTCAGTAGTCCTTAATGCTCTTCTGGATGGTTTGTGTTTTTCCTTTCATCTAAGGCAAGAATCACACACAGGTAAGGGTACCTTGGGCACTCCAAGCAGGCTTGCCCTAGCTAGCCTGAACATCTTTTCATGCCATCGTGTGTCTTAATCTTGCGCGCCACATATCAGAATCTTAGCCCGACTCTTGAGTTGTCATTCAAGGATTCTGAGGCGTCTCCTGTGCTAGAATTTAAGGACGCAAACAACAAACATGATATAACCGTATCCAAAGTCAAAATTGTGAAAAAATACAAATTTGGTGGGTAGTCCCTCAAAGATAATCCTATGGATCCTTAGGCGAGAAGTTAGTATCTGGTATGGCCGTTTCTCTAGTCTTAGGAAAACCTCTTTTTCCTCCTTTGCATTTGCCAGTCTTTCGGCTATTGGTCTTATACCAATATTTCCCGATACTTCTTTTATCCTTGCCCTACCTATTGCCTCACGGTCCTAATACTGTGCTAGGGACTAGATCTGCCGATCATACTTCATTCACAACCTTTAGCAATCATATATTTCTTAGACTTCAGAAGTATGCATGACTAGTATTCTTATCAAACTCTTAGTTTCTTAGATCCTAGAACCGAGTGATATTTGGTCTCATCCAAACATCTTGACATTCATAAAGTACGCCATATCAGAATCTTAGCCCGACTCTTGAGTGATATTTGGCACTCCATGAAGTGTGGCAAAGATAGCTACAAATTGCTAATCAAATAGCTTGTATTTGGCAGCCCTTAACTCTCTTATCATAAATAGCATGAATCTCAGACGATATCACCGAGTGCTCAATATTATGACATGATTCATAACTCGTAGTTAAGGCGGGGTTTATGATTCACTACTCACAATCAGTACACGCAAATGGCTAAGGTGGATCCAAGATTCTTCTTTGGCCAATTCATACAATTTCAAAAAGTGGTCCTGAACTTGCTCATGAGGTAATTTCCCCACCTTGGCATGGCACGCTCTATTGACATTATCTTGACTGATGCGTCTTACTATTAGTGTGACTAAAGATAATTTCTATGTGCTGTTGTGAGAACTAATCATCACAAGGTTCGACCACGTTTGTAGGTGGTTTGACAACCTATGTCCCATGGATGGTAACATAGTACGACGACTCATCATGTCGTTTTTGTCACCAATTAGCCCTTACAATTTCGATTTAGACACGATTGATTGTGAGATTGTGGAGGTTAATCACTAGCATTTTCTTAGCTAAAATTTAGACACTCGATTAAAATTTAATAGTGTCTCATAAGGACTCCGCCAAAACATAGTAGCAATTCTAGGAATCAAATTTCATCACTTGTGATTCCCTATTAGTTTTAATCATGTCTTCTAATGTGAGCTATTTTGTTTTAGTTCTTTAGCATATGAGGTTATACTGTTATATCCAATCACACGCAATTTATAACATACAAACACAAGTATAAATAAATATATGATGGATGTGGCCCCAAAGGTGCACTCCCACTATTGGGAATACTTCTTGAGCAAGTCTTGAACTTCATCTCATGCCATCTCGCCTAACTTGAGGACTCCAAGCTTCAGGATTTTTAGATCGTCTATTTGCTCCTGCACCTTGCGCCATGTGTTTTGGTTTGGCAACCTCTCTTGAAGGCACGACACGCAGGCCGTATTTTATTTAATTAAAAATTCAAAATCAAAACCAAATATAAAAACATCTATGCCACATCGATGCATTAAACACATCCATTAAACCCACAACAGTATGTAAAACAACATAATAAACATACTGAAATTTTCTGGAAATATCCAGAATTAAAAACTAATTACTGAAAATTAATAAGCAGTTATTAATTACAATAAATAATCACATATTGCTCCAAATCACCTAGGGTCTCACCACCTATGGTAGACCGTAAGTAATAATTTTATCAGTCTCCAGAAAAACTTGGGCTCAAAACAATGTCTTTAAATTCGTCAAACTTCCTCGGGAAGTGTGCTAAACACTAATTAATTAATCGTGAAATTAATAAAACTTTAAGTCTCTCCAAAAAATATGGAAAAATATCCAAAAAATAGGAAATCAAATTTGGAGTACCTTTGAAAAAACCGAATGAAAAATGACTGCGGGAGGAGGTCGCACACGCTGTCGTCGGCTGGCTTGCCACATTGGCACCATATCATCATGCCACGTCAGTCCTAGGCACGTCAGCAGTGGTCGCGAGCCCTTTTGGCGCGTGTGGCCCACGCGCCGCCTTCCCGTGCTCCGTTTTCAACGAATTTTACGTCATGGGAATTCTCCCTTCGTCATGATCCCGATTATTTGTTCAAAATCCAATTTTAATAAGTTTGGAAAAAACGTTTTTCTAATCAGATCTAACCTGTCTAGATTAATATAGTTTCAAATCTTTAAAGGGGCATAACTTTCTCTACGTTTGTCCAAAAATATAAAATCTATATTTATTGAATCCTTGTGAAAAGCTATATCCCTCCATATAGGATTCGCATACTGATTACGAAATTTCAGAAATATAATTTTCTACAGCAGGTCAGATTCGGGTACGTAATACGAGGCCCAAAAAACAAGCCTAGGAATCTGATTCCAATGAAGGAAAAGCTAATCTAAACACATATAGCTCTTCAACATGAATTATAGCAGAAGATTCATGTGTTTACCTCTTCGCCTAAGCTCTTAGCGCAGCGGATTGTGATCTTGTTGTTTCTTGCTTTCACGTGCCTGCACGTTGATCTTGATCCCACCGGTCTAGTGCGAATCACTGGGACGAACACCCACCTTCTTGGATGCTAGCTGAAGAGAGAGACTAGGGTTGTCTACAACTAAGAATTAATTTGGAAAATAATTCTCTACTGGCTAAATTTTCAACTAAACCCCTAGGGTTTCAGCCTTTGCTACTAACCCCTTTAGGTTTGTGCCTCATTACAGCTTAACCCATAAGGTTGTAATATTTTCATTGAGCACCACACATTGGCACACCAAATGCTATCATACGAAACAGATAAACAAAATTGAGGTGGAGAAGAAATTAAACTAAGTTCAAAACTATCACTATTATATTGAGTGGCTAAAATATCAGCAAGACAATTGGCTTCCCTCCAAATGTGCTGCAAAGTGCTTTGAGAAGAAATGAGCATCTCTTTGATGGCAGAGATCAAACACAAAACAAGCAAAGAGGAGTCACCTGCCTCCACTAGCTCAATTGCTTCTTTAGAATCTGATTCCATAATTACATTGCTCAGACCAAGCTTCTTTACCAGAAGGAGACCTTCAAGAATAGCCCAAATCTCACCATTAAGAACAGAAATACACCCCACAATTTTTGGAAAACCCCATTTCCAGCAGCCTTGGTCACGTCTACACACTCCACCAATGCCAAGAACACAATTGTTACTGCAGTGTCCACAATCCATATTCAATTTTAACGAATTTGGATGGGGTTTTATCCAAAACACCAGAAGTTGCTTCTCTACCAATTTAGAACGGTTAAAAGAGAGGTCTAAAGACACTCTCTTATCTTGACAAATAATAACCATCTTTGGCTTTGCAAGTAACTGAAAATTACCATCATCACCATGGACTCTCTTATTGTGCCATAACCAAATATTGGAAATGGCAGAGTGAAACAAGGTGACCCAAGAAATCTCAGTAGACAACAAATTTGTCTGAGCGGTGCCAAGAAAATTCCAATCAACCCAGTCTTGCACATTTAAACTGAATAATTGTTCAAGATAGAGGGAGGAAGGATACTATGCCAATTATTTTTTACCCAAGAACAGTCTATCAAAGCATGAAGAGAGTCTTCACAGAAATGAGAGCAAAAATGACAAGAAGCATTATTGGAAATACCTCTTGTAGAAAATAATTTCCGTGTAGCCAAGCTGTCATGCCTAATCAACCAGAGAAGAGTGGTCCATCACTCATATCCTTTACACTTCCAAATGGCCTTCCAAGGTTTAGAGATGACAAAACCAACTCCATTACCTTCTAATTAGGCATACCCAGAAGCAAATTTATAGAGGCCTTTAGAGGAATCCATCCACACCTTTTTGTTAATGTCAAGCTCATAAGAAGATATAGAGGTACAGAAGATAAGTTGAATTATGCTCTCAGGAAGCTTCACCTCCAAAAGATGGGTATTCCCCCCTTCATCTGGTATTCAAAAATGTCTAACTTTCTGAAAAAGATCATCATCAGAGATCACAGAAGTAGCAACATCCAAGTGTTTGAATCTTCCCAGCCACTGATCTATCCAGAATAAAGTTGCAGACCCATTATGGACATTCCTACCCATCCCACTCTAACAACAGCCATGATTTTGTGGATATGTTTCCACACCCTAGAGTGATGAGGTTTAGAGATGGTCAAGTGAGAGGGGGAAGAGACATTATCATACTTTAAAAGTAATTCAGAAGCCCAAAGAGGCTTCTTATATGAGAAAAGCCAGCTACCAGTCTTTGCTATTAAAGCAAGATTAAATGGAGCTAAATTAGTCAACCTTAGACCTCCTTTCTGAAATATCTCGTTTTATAGATACGGGTATTTTATGATACTAGTAGGTAGCACGTGCTCTGCACGTGGGTCTTTATTTTTAATATTTCGTGGAGCTACATAATATTTTTAAGCATATATAATTTAAAATGAGAAGTAATACTCAAGATACAACATTACATAATGGAAAAAAAATATTATCCCCTACAAACAAGTGTAACATAAATTTAATTTTCTTGATTCTGGAATCAAAATACAATGGTAATTGCTTGATTAAGCAGACATATGTTCTCCGATAGTAGTTGTATAGATGTGAGATTTAATTGCATCTACAAAGATTTAATTCATGTTTGAACATAAAGGAAACTCCAATACACAAATGATTACTCGTACTTGGGACTAAATTCCCTGTTATGTACCAATAGACTAATGATCTCCTCTGGACGAAGTCTCACTTAATTATTTACATTCTCAAGTATCATGAGGTATCCTTCCTAAATGGCATATCTGCAATTCTACTCCACCCTTCGCTAAATTCTATTGAAGGTTCTTAATAGCCAAAGGTAGAAGCTCAGTGGGCATAGACAATTACATATTAATTAGTCAGTCAAGAAATAGAATCCTAGAAATGAAGTCCCATTGGAATGAATGAGTGTCCTTTTAGGCTTGGTGACCAACTCTCCTGTAGTGTCCAATATATTGAGAAACCTTTCCTTTTCATATTTTCGTTCCAAATTAGATTCCTTTCCATGCTGAGTTGTTGGAGCAATTTGGTCTTCCTCCGTCATGAGCACACCAATTCCGTTCCACAATGAAATACAACTATTAAACCTTCAAATCCTAAATAAATATACATTTCTCATGAAAAATATATATTTTCTTTTTCTGTTGTGAGATTTCTTCAAGTAAGATAGAGGAAATTACAACAATTTTCCTCTAACCTTTGTTTCTTTAGGAATTCAATCACACGCCTAAAGCGTTGCGAGTACAAGAGCCGTTGCAAACTGAGCATGTAATGTTCCACTAATCAAGGCTCTAGCTGTCCACAATTTCAACAATTGAAAGTAAGTTAACCAATAAGGTAAAGAAAAGTATGATGAGTAAAATATGATGTGTATTTAGGGGGCGCAAATGATCTGCTTCATACATTATGCTCATGAAACAAACGTACAAGGAATAGAAATACCACCAAGGTCTTTCGGCGCAGGCTCACACTAATAACTGATTATATCATATTCCTTCATATTTACCATTGCAAAATATTTCATCAATGAGTGCTCTACTTCCACTTTTTAGGACATATATGAAAGTATGAGGAAGATGTCTAGAAGGGGTCAGCTAATATTGAGAAAATGACATCGATACAGGAGATTATCATTGATACAGGAAAAATAGATAGTACCAAAGAAAAAACTTTCTGTAACCCAGAATACTGATTATTTATCATTCTATCTTTAGTCTCTTTGCTTTCTCTTTGAGAAGTCAAAAGCTAAAATAAGAGATCAAATATTTATTTAAACGTAGGTAGGCATTGGTATCTTCCTAGGACTGTCACGTAATATAAATATAAAAAAAATCGTTGACACAAATGAATATATAAAACAATACACAAAATCACTGAAGAACATCAGACAATATCCCCAAGGCACCAACTCAATATCAAAGGAGTATTACACCCAACTAAATCTCATGGTAATCACTCAAAAGTCATCTATAGAGGAAAGGTTTGACCTGAGTTAAAGCAGAGCTCTAGCAACAAGGACAAAATAAGCTTATCGACGAACCCGCGAGTGAAGCCTCAACCTAGTCAAGGGCTCAATCAAAAATACAATTGCCTCTCTGCATGCTAAACAAGCAGCTTGTTACCTAACTTCTACGACATAATCTTCACGTTAGTAAAACTTGTAGCTATATCTACAAAGGTCTAGAGCTTATAATAGAGGTAGTGGGAAAAATCAATTGGTCAACCTAGATATTAAAAACCACGTTGGTTGCTAACTGCCTTAGAATGCCAACCTATTTACAAAATGGTAAAAAAACGTATAAAACACAAGTTTCATAAAAAGTTCGAAGTGAAAGAGGAAAAGACTCCTATGTTTTCAAGTTTTACCAAATACTAAGAATCAGTAGTTGATTAACTGTTGAGTGCCATGTCTAAGATATAAAAATTAAAGAGAAAGCATAGCTAGTTTGTTACATTTTCACTCAACAAGTTTGTCCGTCAGGCTACACTTGTGTAGTGAAGAAGGGCTTTCTCCATTTCCGACAGAGAATCCTGATACTAATGTCAAGAACGGACAAACTTATGCGAGGTTGTTCCTCCTCAAATTCAACCAAAAAGGAGAGCTGAATATAAAATGGCATCTACTAAACATTGCCAGATAGGATTTCCTAACAAATTTATCATGTAACATACCCCATGTAAATTCATTCCTAGGGTATCTTACTTGGTAGATGTTAGCGGGAATTGGCAAGGATAAAAGATGAAATGTGACATGAGGGAGGGTTGCAAACCAGGACTTTGAAATCATTGAAAAGCAAGTCTATAGTGACACTGAAATTCTAGTAAGCTTGAAGAACACCAAGAATTTTGTTTGTGGGTGTCCCTTTTGTAACTTTCAGACACCCTCCTCTAACTTCACTTCACTGTCCAAATCTCTACAGTACCATTACAAAACCACAAGAAAAGTTTTGTGAACCTAAAACCACAATAACCTTAGTACCCAAACACCCCTGGAATATGTGGTTTTTGTTGTTGTCAAACCCACCTTTGCAGTTACAAAAATACCCTAAAACACCATCCGTTGTAAAGCAGGAAAATATGCATAAAATAGCAAAAGGAATCTTTTGTGTATTTGAAGTTCAGCGGTGGAAAATTCGTAAAGGAAAAACCCAAGTTACCAGGATCGCAGGTCGTTGTAGTATGCAGAACGAGAACAGGGACGCGAACATGATATGACATCGTACGGGATACGATAAGGGTAGACTAATTCCAAATGGTCTCTAGAATGAGACATGGTTGTACCTATATATCTGTTGTATAACTATATACATAAGTTGCTTCAATGACAGATACACAAAAGTGGGTATTAGCACATTTGGAAAAAATACTTAAATAAATATCTGTTGTAGTGCAGTTTTGATTGATTAACTAAAATGACTGCTGCATAGAGGAAGAAACCCTAAATATAAAGACATGAGATACGCAGATAACGATCATCGAATATAAACTATCTTCTTCCTAAATTTTTAAGGATTTCATATCGCCCTAACTACGTTCCAGATCGCAGACGTACCGTTTCAGGTCGTTTGACCCAGGAACGTGAAACACGACCAATTCAGCGTTTTCGGTAACATAGGGGTAAAACCTAGAAACCAAAGACAGCATTTAAGAGCTAACCATATGCACCTGATAATTTGGATATTGTGAACACAATGGGGCCATATACATGAGCACATGTTAATTAATCAAGAAAGAAGTAGTATTGCATAGGGTATAGCATAATATTAACGACCAGAAAAATAATATGTACGCGCACACAGACAAAATGGTCTATAGACATGTCTAGAGTGAATAACTCACCACTTGAAAGCATTTCTCGCAGTCACACGTCGTCCCAACAATGTTCATCACACACGGACTTTTACGATAGAGCACCTGCAAGTGAAATCAAAATTGATCAGGCATGACGTTCTCCAACCATGGTGCACAGGAAGGCGAGAAGTTCGGCCATATTGGGTCGATTACAACCTCTATGTTAATTCAGGCATCGCTACTGAATTTGTTGTTTAGGAATCCCCTGTGTTTGCGATCGATCCCTGAACCACGTTTGATGTGCAGGAACTCGATGAGAGATGTCGTTCCCTACTAAGCCACACACTTACTGAAGAAAAAAACTCTAATACTGGGGTTTCGGAAGTTCCATTGACGGTTCTATCTTCTGAAGAGTCTGCTCGTCAAACGACGGCACCCGTGCCCAAGCGGTGCGATTTTTCACAAATGAGGGAGAAGATCAACATTACATTCATAAGGTAGGGGCATTTTAGGGATTTCAAAAAGCTTAGGAACCACCATGGGTTAGGAACTCTTCAACCTTTTATATAGTAGAGATTATTACAAGTGTTGGGTGTTACTTTTTTATTGTTTGGGAGTTAATTTTTATATTTATTAAAGACTTGGGGGTTTTGTGCCTTTTTCCTATCTTATTAGTTTCTTTTGACTATACTAGGTGTAGTAGGTGCCTTTTTAACTAAACTTATGGGGTGAGAGTTTCTTTTACTATTAATTCATATAATCATCTTCCCCAAACTCTTCCACGCACGGGAGGAGAGTTTCCCGTCGGTTTCCTCATCCACCTCCAACTCTAACTCCACCAAATTCGTCTCATTTTCACCCGAATTCAGTCCCAATCCACTCCCAACTCAACATAGACCAATAGTTTCTCACCAAGAAAACAATTTGACCCAAAATCGTGACCCAATTTGGAATTGAAATTGTCGCCGGTGGGTTTCCTAATACTCGTGGGATTCTTCAACCCAAGCCTATAAAACCCCCTAAAACTCAGAGAAATTCACACCAAATCAATCCTCAAAGCTCTCTCTCTCTCTCTCTCTCGCTCTCTCTCTCTCTCTCTCTCTCTCTCTCTCTCTTGTCGTTTTGCCCATAATACGCGCTGCCCAGCAGCCGACGCCGCCGCCACCGTTGCCGTCGTCGTCTCTTTTCTCCCTTCTTCTTCCGGTAATTCCCAATTCCATTCTTATTTAAATTCTTGGGTTGGTTTCTTTAAAATCCATGGGTAGCGTTGAGGAAAAAATACTTACAGTGAGTTAATGAGGAAGAAAGTGAATTGAATAAAAGGTTGGGTACTTCGAGTGTATATTTGCACAATCTGAAAATAGTTGAGGGTTAGTTGTAGTTATGAAAAGCTATTTATTTTCCTAAACTCATAATTGGGAATAGGAAATGAAGGCTACATTGTTTAATACTTTAGTAAGTTATATTGCTATAAAATACTTTTATTGATCAAATGAATTAGTCTTTTTATTCTAGAAACAAAAATATATTACCTTACAAGTTTATAAATATAATGTTATGTTTATATAAGTCATATTTGACATAGAAGTAGTATGTCACGTTAGCAAATTTTGGAGAAATTAATAAGGGGTGGTATGCATTGCATATAGGATTTTGTTTGTGTATGTGTGTTAACAATTCGTTAATTAGAATATTGCTATACTTGTAGGCAACGAGTTCTCAGACGAAGGATACTTGAGTATTACGACTGAATTGCTATAGTTGCGTTTATTTGAAATGAGTAAATATGCTTGGCTAGTGTGCCTAACGCCCTTTCGTGTCAGATTATTTCTTCCGTACTTTTCTCAAAATGAATTTACGTGCTATGTGAAATATGTGCTACTGGAATACTTGTTCCCACTTGTTGAAACGTTTCTTTAAAACATCACAATAATCTAATAATCGATAATAACGTAAAGTGGAAGAGTTGTATGGGGTTGTTATGTGGTTACTATTGGCTTGGTCGTGATGACTTCGGTCTCTCGTCTAATTTATTTTGTTTAATCCGGTTGCAATTCCCCGGATAGCTCCTTGTACTCACTCTTCTGGCCGCAAGATTCTTAAGGGGGTGTCGACACTTAGGTCCTAGATTCTTGCGAGATGGTAGGTTCTTTTTCTCCATATCAACAAGTTAACAATGTGATTTTTGGATTTGATGGAAAAACAACGAATATGTGGTTTTGGAATTTCATAATTCAAAAACTGAAATTGGAATCTCTCTTGTTTTCTTATAAATGTCAAATCTTTTACTTCCACTTTCTTTCAGCTAAACTACTACAAATTGATTATTGTTTTGTAAATTACTTATTCATCATTTTACATGCTTGGGTGTTTATTTGCTCAATATTTATTGCTGATTTTGGAACTGTGGTGTTATTATATTTTTCTGCACCACTTTTTTAGATAGGAGCGTGGCTTAACGGGAGCGTGACTCATCACAATATTTAGAAATTTCCACATTAATATTTCTTAGAACTCTTTTCAGTTATCACTGAATTTCTAGATTTGAGGTACAATACTCTGAATCTTAATAAGTATTATTTAATTATTTTATGGATATGCTTGGATCTTCTATTTTAAACCTCCTTGTATTCCGGTATCATCTCGGGTACGGAGTGACACCCCCGGGTTTTAGTTTTGGTCATTTTAGGGGTGTTACAGTTGGTATAAGAGCCAGGTTGTCCAAAAAGAAAATTTTAAATATGTTAAAATTTCAAATGGACATAGGAAAATGATTTAAAATTGGACAATTCGTGGTTGTGGGATAGTTTAGTAGCATTTTGTGGTTTATTTGAGATTATTATGTTCTATGTTATTGCTTGATTATTAATTGCATTAAGATTACGTGTGGTATAGGACAATTCTGAGACTTTCTTTCTCTCTTTCAGATGGATGCCCATCCCGAATCATCTTCACCAACTCTTGGACCTGGCAACTCACCCTATCGCTTGAAGTTCTTGGAAGTGAAGGAGAGCATTGCCAACTACTCTGCGCGTTTTACAAATATATGCTTTCAATGGAGGTTCACTCATGGAGGCCCAAATTTCCAAAACCCATTGATGGTATGTGATGTCATAATTGAAGGAGTACCAGATACCTTTCCACGGAAAGAAGTGAAGGAGGACTACTCCGACCTGGTCATCGCTAAATAAGTACAATGGGTGCCCAACGAGGACAAGAACATCAACAACATGCATTTGGTCAAACGACTACGCTGGAAGCTCAAGACGTTCGATGAGCTTTTTCAAATGATGAAGGAAGGCCCGAATTATGAACCTGAGGAAGACCCAATAGAAGAAGAAGTGATGCCTGAAAGAGAAGTATATGTCCCGATTCTAACTACACACGCAAGATTCAAGTTTCCCATTCCTACCCTTGATGATCTCACCCTTGCTTAGAAACCTTAAAGGAGTACTGTACCTACATCGGGAACCTATGCATCGCTTGGAGCTTAAGGTGCCCTGAACTTTTTGACCACCCGTTGAGTATATGCCACTACATACTCAATGGAATGACTAGAGTGTCACCTTATAAGGAGTCTAAGGACGAGTTCAACGACCTAGTCATCTACAACAAATGGGATGAAGAAGTTCCTAACATCTCGAAGTACAAGGATCACGTGCATAATGTATACTTGATAGACCCACCAACTCTTTTGGGATGTCTAGAGAGTATAGCGTCCATGGATGCGGAGACTAAGCATGAAGTCAGACACGTGCTGAAGAAACTCAAGAATATGGATAAGAATGAGATACCAAAGAAGGTACAAGTAGTATGGGTAATAATTAAGGAAGTTGACGAAGCCGATATGGATCTATCCAACTCCGACTGTCCTGACTCACCACAATAAACTCTTCTCACACCACCTTCCAACCATTAGGACATACTATTCTATCTTTTATTTCATTGCAAGTTAGAACACTTAGGATTTGATTTAGTTTTATTTTAGACATGGTTTGATTTGGTAGGATGATTTTGCTTTCATGATACTGATGTTTTAAGGATCCGTTTTGGAATTCAATAAGTTTCTGTTTTATTTAATTGGATTATGATTTGAAAATTTTGTTACATTGTGTTTGTTATTGTTGCTTAGTGCATGGAAAGCGTTCATGGAGTTAGAGCGCGATACGTGGAGTTTTGTGACGTTCAAATTTGTGCATAGTGACCATCTGTAGTATTCTTAATTTTAACCTATCTTCCAGATCTTGTATGAGCCTCAAATTTTTATGGTGATTAGTAGACATAGAGGGCTATATCTGGGTGAATGCCTAGCCCATTTTGAAAAACTTAAAGTCAGATTAAGACCTAGTAAATTTGAATTTTCTATTATGGTGATCTGTGACAGTAGTTTTGCTCTCTTAATAACTTGAGTTCGATAATTTTTTCTGAGTTGATTCTTCTTGATTTTGAAAGAAGACTCAGAGTGCTTGCCTAATTGACCATTTTTCTAATTTCAAAGAAGTATGAGAATAAGATGCGTTCAGGCTATGTGAAAATTGCATGTGTAACTGATTAGATGATGATCAATGTGTGATATTACGTGCTTAATTGCTTATTTTGTACCTTGTATTTCCTTTTTACTTGTACTTTTAGGGTATTATGTGAATGATACAATAGGTTATAGTGTAGGATTATGGCTCATAGACCACTATAATACTATACTAGTAGAGTCCGTCAAGAAAAAATGGCAGCCCAAAACAACAACAACATGGAGCAATTCTTTGCCCAATTACTTAAATGCAGAATATGAACAATGGAGAGCATAATACGACAAACTGGGAAAAGAATGTGGCTGACATGAAGCGTGGAAGTTTCACTGGCAATGAGGACCCAGTGGAACTTGAAGACTGGATTGATGAGATGGACAAAATCCTTGAATTGGTTGAGTGCCTTGACATCACTAGGGAACCACATCCGACTAGTGTCAGCTTTGACCATAGTCAACCAAGTAAAGAAGGGGAATAATTCTTATTTGTGTTATGTCCAAGACGTGTCTAAGAAGGAGAATGTGTTGGATGAGATACCGGTAGTCAAGGACATTCAAGATGTATTCCCGGACGAGATTCCAGGAATGCCACCTAGGAGGGAAGTTAAGTTCACAATAGACTTAGCACCTGTAACAGCTCCAATTTTGAAGGGGTCGTACCGTATGGCACCAGCGGAAGTAAAGGAACTAAATGATTAGATGCAAGAACTCCTTGAGAAGGATACATAAGACCAAGTGTGTCACCTTGGGGAGCAACATTGTTATTGTAAAGAAGAAAGATTGAAGTTTGAGGTTGTGCATTGACTATAGAGATTTGAACAATGCAAAAATCAAGAACAAATAGCCTTTACCCCGAATTGATGACTTGTTCGATCAGTTGCAAGGGGCGAGTGTTTTCTCTAAAATAGATTTGAGATCAGGGTATCACCATCTTCGGGTAGCCGCAAAGGATATCCAGAAGACATCCTTTAGAACGAGGTATTGCTATTACGAGTTTACGGTAATGCCTTTTGGCTTAACTAATTCTCCTGCATTGTTCATGGACGTTTCTAGATCGGTTTGTATCCTTCTTTATCGATGTCATCCTCGTTTACTCAAAGAGCAAGGAAGACCATCAAGAACATCTCAAGGAAGTATTGGATACTTTGAGACATGAGAAGCTTTATGCTATGCTCTCTAAGTGTGAGTTCGGGCTAAATCATGTTCCGCTTCCGGGTAACATAATCTCGAAGGAAGGGATATCAGTAGATCCAGGAAAGATTTCAGCAATTATCACTAGAACGCTGACTATTACCGGCCAACTCCGCAGAATGTGTCAGAAGTAAGAAGTTTTATGAGATTAGCAGGTTATTAACGGCATTTTGTTAAAGATTTCTCAAATATCGCTAGAACGCTGACTATGCTAACCAAGAAGGCGGTAAAGTATCAGTGGAGCGAAGATTGTCAAGAAGCATTCCAGACATTGAAGGAATAGTTGACTACAACACCTGTGTTAGCTTTAACCAATGATTCTGGCGAGTTTGATGTTTACATTGATTCATCAAAGAAGGGTCTAGGATGTGTGCTTATGAAAGAAACAAGGGTTATTTCATATGCTTCAAGACAACCGAAAATTCATAAAGAGAACTATGCTACTCATGATTTGGAACTTGCGGAAACAGTTTTCGCATTGAAGATATGGAGACATCATCTTCATGGCTCAGTGTGTAGATTATATACGGACCATAGCAGTCTCAAATACATCTTCACGCAGAAAGAGCTGAACAACAGGCAAAGACGTTGGCTAGATATTATAAAGGATTATGACTTGCGTATCCAGTATCACGAAGGAAAGGAAAACGTGGTAGCAGATGCGTTAAGCTGAAAATCGAGCCATACTTTAGAAGCTATGCTAGTTTTCCAGAATAGCTATGCCATGAGTTCTTAAAGCTCGAAATTGAAGTGGTGGAACAAGGTGGAGTAAAGAAAATCCTTGTGACTATGACAGTTGTGCCAGATGTCTTAGGAGAGATAAGGAGTAACCAACCAGGAGATCTGAAGCTGGAAAGGATAAAGAAGAAGATTTAAAGAAATGAAAACAAAGGATTTTAAGATCCATGAAGATGTAAGTATCCGCTACAAGGGGATATGGTGTGTACCACATAAGTATGCGGAAACCGAGGAAAATTTGATGCGTGAAGCGCACATCACACCCTATTCAGTACATCCAAGAGGTGAAAAAATCTATAAGGATTTGAAGAAGATGTTTTGGTGGCCCAACATGGAGACAGAAGTAGCAAAGTTTGTGGCAAGATGTCTAACTTGTCAAAAGGTGAAATTCTAGCATAAAAGAATGGGAGGTTTAGTCCAACCACTGGATGCACCAGTTTGGAAGTGGGATTCCATTTTGATGGAGTTTGTGACTTCTTTTCCGACATCGAAGAATGGACTAAATCAGATATGGTTCGTGGTCGACAAATTAACCAAAACATCAAGGTTCATTCTGATGAAGGATACATGGAACATGGAACAAAGAGCCGATGCGTATATGAAGAACATTGTAAGATACCATGGAGTCCCGAGCTCTATAGTTTCCGACAAGGATCCTAAGATTCTCTCTCACTTCTTGAAAGCACTCCAGGAGGCATTGGGAACCCTGTTGAAATTCTGTACAGCATTCCACCCTGCTACTGATGGACAAACCGAGAGGACAATTCAGACATTGGAGGGTATGCTAATGTCTTCTGTTATATACTTTCAAGGTTCATGGGTTGATAGATTACCTCTGATAGAGTTTTCCTACAACAATAGTTACCACGCCAGCATTGGCATGACACCACACGAAACGTTTTATGCAAGAAAGTACCAAACAACACTATGTTGGAGCGAAATAAGCGAGACGATAGTGATTGGTCCACAGTTAATTGAAGATATGACAGATCAGGTAAGACTTATCCAGCAGCAAATGAACGCAACTCAGGATAGGCAAAAGTCCTACGCTAATCAGAAGAGGAGACCATTGGAGTTTCAAATTGGAGAAAAGGCGTTCCTTAAAGTTTCTCCTACTAAAGAATTCATGAGGTTGAATCAGAAAGGGATATTGAGCCCGAAATTCATTGGACCGTACGAAATATTCCCACACTAACTTTTTACGCGTCCCGAGAAAAATCTCGATTAAACCCCACAGAATGACTTTTAATGCACCGACTAGTATACACTTTACTAGCCATGCGAAACAAACGAATATGCAAACTACGTGAATATACAATTTAACTCGATATTAGCAATGCAAATAGTTAAACAACACACCAATTTTAATTTCATTTTTCTTGAGAGATCGGAAATCTCGCTATCACTAACCAAAGTCATTAAATTCTCACGAGTCTCTCTCGAAATTTTACAACCAATAGCAAGAAATTGAAGTAGAATGATCCTACACACAAGCTCACTAAGGGGTCCCCAAATATCCACCAATATCAAACCAAGATTCGGGTACTTTCTTTTAGCTCAGAGGGTCTAGGCATCCGAAGAACTAAGGTAGTCTTTTGTCGCCAAGTCATTTGAGGTTTTTAGACCCTCTTAGCCGTTATTGCGTTTGAATGAAAATTGTACCAGTGACGGGAGATACAACTCCGTGTAATAGGTCTTGACTTTAATTTTCCTAAGACGCTCTAATTGGTTTGAATCCAAATTCCCCGCGTGAATGGAGACACATTAGGTTATTCACCGTATCTAATCCAATAGGATATTTTTATTTCTTTTGTTTTTCGTTCTCTTTCATTTTTTTTGAACCGTGCATTTAGAGCTACTAAGTGTAGGTTTTTTCGTTTAGCTCTTGAAACCGCTGTAAGGGATGGTGGTGTACACTCCGTAACATCACTTAGGCTAAGCCAGTGTACCACATTAAACCAACTCTACACGAAGTTTCACCCCAAATTTACAAGAGACCAAAAGTTTCCTCTTGAAAACAGACTATTCAACTGCTTAGGACTAAATCCTCTTAGCACAATAAAGGAACTAAAGGTATGCCCTCATCAACATTACACAATCCCTGTATACCCGGGACATCCTTTCGTGAAATAAGTGAGCAAGATACAAAGAATTAAGGTTTTCCTACTACAACGCTTCCTATTCTCAGAGACTCTTTCACTGACCTCTCTTCGGTTTCTAGCTTCATCAATCGCCCTTATCTCAAAATTTTCAATTTTTATGGTTTTCTAATTTCTTTGTTTTTTCAATTTTTTCACTTTTTCCTAACTCTATATGCTTTTGGCCAACTCGATTAATCGTAAAAATTGGGTAGAGGGACTCAATAATTTACAAATGCAAACAATGCATATATTTTAATCTAACACAGTACGACAATGTATGAAAAAACTGTACACCAACCACAGCTACTACACGGTACTACACAACTAGATGCAACAAGGCTATGCAAGACGAAACATGGCAAGCACAGTCAGACACAAACCTGCCCCGCCCTCCACACTTAAGCGTTTTGTTGTCCTCAACGAATTTAGAGATATAGTAGGAGGTATCCTTTGGTAGTGGATATCAACAATTATTTCTCAAAACGTAGAAGCCAAGAGAGTAAAAGATACCTGGGTTCGCGGAACTACATGGGCACCGTGTCCGTGAAACTGCAAAAAGAAGGGGTCTTGTGGACCGTTGACAGTTTCCCGCTGATGAAGATAACGTGAGTAATCCCCAAGCTACATCATGCTACAATGTAGCTCCCTTAAGGTTGTGTGTGCCTCGTGCACCTGGTTAGATTGCTCCATGCGGCAAACAACGCGCACGAAAAATCCCCAACTCACTGCACGAGTCCCCATGTGGGTCAAATGTGCCATCGCACATTGGGGTAGATTTCTGGATAACATCATCTCTAAACACTAGATAACTCATCAGTCTCTTTCTCTTACCTATCACAGAAATCATGTAGATATAAATATATTAAAAAACTAATCTAACTATATAATTCTACTCCTAGGTTGGGTTGCCTCCCGACGAGCGCTTGTAATTTAAGGTCGATGGCCCGAACCAATTACCTCTGCCACCTCACGAGGATGGTTTGGCACCTTTTGCCGCTTCAATCTTTTCTTTATTGTGCTGAATTTGAAGCACTGCTTCATGTGCTTTCACAGCTGATGGCTTGTTCCTTTCCTAGTAATTGGGTCTATCCCCTTGCGACAACTCTGGGATTTGGCACTTCACTGGCTCATAAAATGGAACCCCTGGCTGATACTCCCACGAGTAATTGAGTGTTGGTTTAAAGACCCGAAAAGTCTCCATGTCATCATTTTCCCTCATAATGACTTCCTCATACTCTACTTCAATGGAAGTACGGCCAGTTGCTAAGATTGTCCTACCCATAATTAGCGGAACATCACCTAGTGTCATATCCAATATAACAAAATCTGCCAGAATGATCAGACTTCCGACCCTCACCAGCACATCATGGACCATCCACACGCTTTGTTGGATATTTTTTCTACAAACTACAGAGTGATCATGATTTTCGGAGGCTGCCCCACACTTAGAATTTTGAATACAGACAGCAGCAAATTCACGCTCGCTCCCAGATCACATAGGGCCCTTCCAGTGTAGGCGTCACCCAGTATAGCTTCAATGAAAAAACTACATGGATCCACTCCACATCTCATATGGTGTCTTCATGACTGATTTAGATGGAACACGGTTAATGGTGAAAGCTGCACTTAATAGAGCGTAGCCCCAAAATGATAATGGAAGATCGGTTTTACACATCATAGATCGAACCATATCCAATAGGGTTCGATTCCTCCTCTCGGACACGCCATTCCATTGTGGCGTTCCGGGTGGATTGAGTTGGGACACAATCCCACACTCTCTAAGATAGTCGTCAAACTCTTGGCTTAAGTATTCTCCTCCACGATCCGATCGTAGGGCCTTGATACTTTTGCCAAGTTGCTTTTATACTTCATTCTTGAATTCTTTGAACACTTCAAAGGATTCGAATTTTGCCCTCATAAGGTACACAAATCCATATCTACTGTAATCATCAGTAAATGTAATGAAGTAGACATAACCACCCCTGGCAGGCGTGGCAAATGGCCCACACACATCAGTATGTATGAGTGCCAATTGCTCACTAGTCCTCTCACCTTTCTTATTGAAAGGGGACTTTGTCATTTTTCCCAATAAACAAGCCTCACATGTCTCATATGATTCAAAATCAAATGAGTCTAGTAATCCATCCTTATGGAGTCTAGATACACGTTTCTCATTTATGTGGCCTAAACGACAATGCCACAAATAACCAAGATTTAAACCATTTATTTTAATCCGCTTGGCATTAATGTTGTAGACAGGATTGCATAGATCAAGGACATAAAGTCCATTAAATAATTGCGCACTAAAATAGTGAATATTATTTTAATAAAAGGAACAACAATTGTTCTTTATTGAAATAATAAAACCATTCTTGTCCAAACAAGAAATAGAAATAATGTTTCTGCTCATAGCAGGCACAAAATAGCAATTATTTAATTCTAAAACTAATCCTGAAGGCAGAGATAGCTCGCACACGCCTATGGCCAACGCAGCAACCTTTGCTCCATTCCCAACGCGCAGATCTACCTCCCCTTTAGCCAATCTCCTACTTCTCTTTAGATCCTGCATATTTTGAAAAATATGAGATTCACATCCAGTATCTAATACCCATGATGTAGAGAAAGTTAAATTGACATCTACAACAAAAATACCTGGTGGTGGTGGAATCACTATTCCAAGCCTCTTGTCCTCCAGATATTTTGGGCAGTTCCTCCTCCAGTGTCCAGGCTGACTGCAGTAGTGACATTCACCTTTAGTCACATCTTTGGCAATGCCACCAACAGGCTTAAGGGCAGGTTCCTTGGACTTGGCAACTGACTTGCCTTTGCCTTTGGAGGAAGAGGCAAACATTTTGCACTTTCCTTTCTGTACCATCATTATGGCCTTGCCCTTACCCTTGTTGATGCTCTGTTCAGCCGTCCTCAACATGTTGAGTAAATCTGGCAGTAGTTTAACGGTCTCGTTCATGTTATAGTTCATAATGAACTGTCCATAACTCTCGGGCAACGATTGCAACACGAGATCGGTTGCCAACTCTTGGCCGACCGGGAACCCCAGTCAGGCGAGATTCTCCAAGTACCCGATAATTCGGAGTACATGGGTTCCCACCGGGTTCCCATCTGCCAGATGACACTTGAACAGCGCCTTTTAGACCTCATACCTCTCTACCCTCGCCTGCTCTTGGAAGAGCTGCTTTAGATGTTCGATTATGTCGACAACATTCATGTTTTCGTGTTGCTTCTGAAGCTCAGAAGTCATGGTGCAAAGCATAAGGCAGGCCGCATCATTAGCGTCATCAACACGCTTTTGATACGCCTTTAAGGCAGCAGGTGTTTGGTTCTCTGGACCTTCTGGAACATGCTTCTCTATTGCGTACAGTTTCTTCTCTTGCTTGAGAACAATTCTCAAGTTTCTGTACTAATCAAGAAAGTTGGTTCCAGAGAGCTTGTCCTTCTCAAGGATAGATCGTAGGGAATGTTGTGAACTTGATGAGTTGTTTGCCATTTGGAATTCTACAAAAGGAAAATACGCAAGTTTTAGTATTTGTGAATTTTTGACTATATTCAATAATGGCTAGTTTATCAAATATAGCTCCCACTATTTTTCTACGGATTAATAACCCTCAAGATATTAATGCGGAAAATATCCATATATTTTCTAGTGGGCCAAGATCCATCTTTCATCTCCTTATGAGCTTGCTTTGGCAAGTCACCCATAATTTGACTACTTTAGGTAGGAACAATTCCAATTGCATCCCATATGCAACTCTTGGTTATATTGGGCAAATAACTTCTTATTTATCCATCCATATGGATAATCCCAATTGATTGCCTCTAGGTTTCTTAATCAAATTAATAGACTAGTTGTGTTCAACCTCTTATCTAAAAAATTGCACATTGTTACGTGCCATCGCATTCCATCATGATGAACCAAGTCGCCATGCTTTGGCACGCACGAGCATGGTATATACTGATGATAATGAGTGTTTAAATAACGAGAAGGCAAGAACACAATATTTGAATTTTGAGGGATTTTAAATTCAATTTTAATTGTTTTGTTGATCAATATCAACTAATCTATCTATTTGAGTTTGGGCACAACTCCAAATAATAGATCCGGGTTGTCTAATTATCTTGTCATCCTAATTGCATGCATCATCCATACACCAACCACACAACAATAAGACAATAAAATAAACAACCACAAAACAGAAATTAAATGTGATGTGGATATGGCCTTTTCTAGACTAAGATAATTCCAAGACAATGGAATTATCTATGAACCCTAAATCAAACACATCTCCATGCGTCTTGATCTTTTGGTCCATCCTTCATAGTCTTGTGGAATGCTCCATGCTCCATGCTCCATCTTTTGTGGCTTCTTTGGCTTTGGGCTTCTTTTCTTCAATCTTGGCTAACAGTCTACTTTATCTAGCACTAGCTAACTTCTATAAAATAAATCTCACAAGTTGAGAGAAAAAAATGGCACGCAGGCCATAAAACCGTAATTAATTATTACAATTAATTGATCAGCTCGCAGGCCGTAAAACCAAACCACAAAATTAAACATCCACATCAAACCACATCCTAACGGCCATATCCAATCACCATGCGATTTGCACATAAACAGTAAAAAACCAATTTTAACGCGCTTGGTCAATTTTAATTCATTTTAGGATTTCTAGGGTTAAAACGGTCCATGGGCCCAACAATCAAATTGCCCGGGCCCAATTAAGTGAACCACAAGGCCCTAGGACTGGCCCGACCCAAAACCCACAAGCCTAGGTCCGCGGGTTAGGGCCGCCCGACCCCTAGGGCGGCCAATCTTGGGCGGTAAGCAAGGGGGGCGGTCCCTGGGGGGGCCGAACCTCCTTGAGTTTGGTTGTTTCCTTGTTTTGGGAGAACTCCTTCTTCCCCAAAGATGCCCAAACCCTAGATCTAAGATCCTGAAATTTCTCAAACTCACCAATTCGTGCATCCAATGCAAAAATTGGATCTTGTGATGATTAATTATTGACAAATTGCATCCCATGCTTGATTTGTCTTGTTTTACGCGATAAACAATCAAATTAAGGTGTAAAACAACTAAAACGTAACACATAAACCACGTTTATGCTCTACGACCTGTGGCTCTGATACCACTGTAGGGTTTTGAGTCATGGATGCGCAACGGGAGCATAAACTAACATAAAACCATGCAAAACCCTCCAAGGATCACAATTCAAGAGACATAACGATGGTAAAGGGTTTGAAATCATAAACACACCTTAGGGTTCTCCTTTGATGACTTCAAACGCGAATTGTGTCACGTTCTCTATGGTTGATCCACGCCTAGAGTTGATCCTAGATCTCCCAATTCCTTGGTACTAGCCCGGAAGAGGAAGAGGAAGAAGAATCACACAAAACGAGATCCAAAAGGAGGGTCTCGGCCTCCTTTGGCCGACGGGGACGGGGCGGCGGCAAGGGGGCGGTCGGCTCCCTTTTTTCTTGCTCTCTCTCCTTTTTTTCTCTCCCACTCTTGTTATGTTCAATAATGAGCATAAATTATGTATGTGGGATGGAAGGAAGGAAGGTCCTTTATATAGTCCAACAACTCCTTGTTAACTACCTAAAGGACTTATTCTAGTCCTACTAGAATTCAATTTAGTCCTTTCCTTGCAAATTAGTCCCTACTAAGTTTGCAAGGGTTTGCAAAGTGATCCTTCTAATTAATTAATCCAATTAATTAATTCCCAAATCTAGTTCAACTCTATATAGCGTGTGACCCCATAGGTTCCATCTAGTTGGTAGCAACTATTTGCTAATATGGAGCGGTTTCTAGAAAAACATCCATTCTAGCCAACTAATAGAATAGTCATCTTGACAACCTTCGTACAAGTAATTGTCTCATCCCTTTGTCTCTATATCCGGATTGGACACGAGACATACAAGTCACACTCGTATATCCAATCCATAGTTTCTCGATTCATGGGAATAGCCTTTTGCGTGCAAATAACATCAATATCCCATATTGATTTATTTGAGTCTGGCCAGACATTCTATAAGCACTATCCCTCGAGTGGCCTAGGATATTTGCTCCCGTTATGTGGGAGGGACAATTTCTATCTACGTCCACTACGATCTCTAAGCTTGCTTCTTATTGTATCCAGTACACGCCTTTATAACTACCCAGTTACGGTGTAACGTTTAATGCTACCAAGATCACAATAATCCACAACTAGAATATCTAGTGACTTCAAGTCTAAGGATGAAAATACCATTGCACCGCGAGAAGCGCTTGTGACTCAACATAACATGTATGTAGCCTTCTCGGAGATGGGTCAATCCAGTGCAACATTCCCTAATGCACACCTATGTGTTGGATCGTGATATCTCCATAACAATCCAACCCCATACTAGTCTATAGATGATTGTCCCATTTAATCATTATACTTGACTAGGGATATTTAAGATAAACAACACAATTGTAAATCTAAGGACTTCATTATATTAAATATCCAATAAATAATAAATGAATTTCTAGCCACAAATAATTCATACTAAACTAGATTGCCTCTAGGGCATCTATTCCAACAAGAGCATCAGCTTGAGCGCTTCAGATGTGACCTTACTATATTGGATTAGCCCATAGTGGCTCTGAAATCTCCCGATGAATGCATGTGGGTCTTCCTCATCTGTCCCAGTAAAAGTGCACAGGTTCTGAGTGAATTGAATTATGGCCATCTTGAGGCTGAAGCTTTCAGCCTGAATTGGTGGCACCACAATTGCTGGTTCATTTCCCTTGAGATCCACCTCAAATGCTTGGATTATAGCTCTTACATAACGGTTATATGGCCTTAAGGTTGGGTGCGGTCTAGATGTTGACGCCATTACTTTCTCTATAACTGCAACCACCATAGCTTGCAGCTGCTCCGTCACGAGGCTAATAAGCCCTTGGCCTTTCGCCATTGCTACCTGAGAAAGCAACACTAGCACACCCGTGAAGTAAAATGATGTAAAAATGAATAAATAAAAATTAATAAAAACTCTAAACTTATTTCTAACTAAAAATTCTACCGCTGTCCCCGGCAACGGTGCCAAAAACTTGACACGATTTCTTACATGTATAAGCAAGTGCACGGTCGAAGTAATGACAAATGAGTATTAAGCTCAAGTTGTCGAACCCTGAGGGACAGTCTTGAGATTATTTAGTTAAATAATTAATTTGGAGTTAATTAACCGGAGGAACAAGTTTTAATTTAAGGATTGGTCACCCTAAAACAAGTGACTAAATTGAAATAAGCAAACTAAACTAATATTTTCGTGTTTTTCTGAAGAATAGGATTATGGGGAACACTAGATAGGTTTAGGGTCCCTAGGGTATTTAGACAATTCCGGACTGTGATTTGAAACACTCTACCTATGTCTAGTTATACCAGGTCAAACTCATCGCGATCTTCTGTCGATATAACGCAAATCTACTTCGGTCTACTTCGGGTCATGTCGGTCTACCGTCGTCTACCGTTACGTTCTAGTTAGCTAGCTAGGTTTGCTCAACGGGTCCTGTCAGACCACCGATTATGCTAATCTTAACTACGTCTAACTGAAACAACCCACACACGGTCATTCAAGTCTCTTTATCCTATCGGTCTCAAGAAACTACAAGAATTCCAACAAACTTCTTCACGAATCTAGGTTTAGTTCACTTTCAGGCAACAACCTAGATAACTAGCATGATTAGGGTGATCAATCGACACACACTAAGAATTGAGAAAAGGAACTTGTTGAATTAACTAGAACAATACGTAAAATTAAGTTCAATTAAACGTGAATCAAACTTCAAATCCGGAAAATCTAATAAAACCCTAGTTCTCCATAAACTATCTAGCAATGAGAGATTTAGCTAGACATAGTATTGTTTAGCTTTATACAATTCTCCATAAAAGTGATAAAAATAGAGAAAGAAGAAAGAAACCAGGAAATACGAGCTCCGTCTTTTTCTTCTCCGTTGTCCTTCTTCAGTATTCTTCTTCATCGAATGGTAGAAAAACCCGATCTAATACAGCCTCCCTTTCTTATTCTTTCCTAGACCCGTGCAACAATAGGGGTAAAAAAAATATTTTCACTTTCACCCCTCCAAGAAAGTGGGAACTTCTCCTCTAGGGCTGCTCCTTAAATGACCCGTAGCTTCTTTTTCATCTTCTCATTAATTCCACTTGGCCACTGATTTATAGCCGCCTGGAACCACTGATCGTGTGATCACTCCATCTGGTTGTGCGATCTCGAGTTGATTTGGCTTCTGATCGTGCGCTCCAGAGAGTTGATCGCCAATTACAGTGAGTTTCTCTCTTTTCTTCCTCCGAAAACTGACTAAGTGTTTGCTTCTGATCGCACGACCAAGAGGTCTGATCGTGCGATCTGCTGTGAAATTGCTGTTCCTTGCTTCTTCTTCTTCTTCGCTGCCATGGATTCTCTGTTCCTTCCAGATTCTTGCGCTGCAGGTAGAGTGTTGGGTCTGGTTTGTGGTCATGGCGATGGTGGCTGTGGTTGTGCTGGTGATTGAGAGAGCAGGTGGTCGTGGTGGTTTTAGTGGCTGTGAAAGGTGTTTGATTAATGGTGTGAGGTTTGTACTGGTTTATGGTGGAGGTTGGGATATTGGTTATGTGATGTTGTTGGTGGTCTAAGGTTATTTGGAGGCTGTTAATGGTGATGGTGCTTGGCCATGGGCTGGTGTTTATTGTGGGTTTTAGATAGGTGGTTTTGATGGTGTAATGAAAGTTTGCAGGTGGTGTTAGGGTGATTAAGGAAGTGGTGATTTGGTTTATTGGTTAGAAAAGGTAGCAGTGGTATAGGTTGTTAATCTCAGGTAGTTTTAGGAGCAGTGGTGATTTGTTTTATTGGTTAGAGAAGGTAGAGGTGGTATAGGTTGTGCTGCAGGTAGCTTTGAGGTGGTTTTCATGGAGATTATTATGGTGTTTGGATTGTTGGATGTAGGCTAGGTTCAGGTAGTTAATTGGAAGGGCGTAATGGGTGTTGGTTTGGAGAAATGGTTAGATTTGGAAGGTTTATAGAGGTAGTTTGGTTTCTACTGGTTTCAATGGTATAATTAAATGGAGGTTTCATGGTAATTAATTGGTGTGATTGTGTAGTTTGTTCCAGTGGTGTATAATAATGAGAAATGATGGAAAGTGGCATTGGATAGAACAAGTTAGTAGGTGTGATGCAACAGTTTATTTGCTATTTCTTCACTTTTTTATCTTAGCCAGTTTCTCAAGCTTCTGCGTTTCTGAAGTTCGCTTTCGTTCCCTTTCACTTGATCTCGCAAGTTTCATTTCCTGTCAAAACAACACGAACACAACCCGTGCGATCAAACTTGACAAATATAATTCAAATTGACTAGAAAACGCCCGGACTTTACAATTCGGCACATTAATCTCTAACTTACAAATTCTTCAATTTCATAGCATAAATATCATGTATTTTATCAGGAATCACGCAAAACGGTAAGCTTTCAACTGTTAATATATAACCCTGTAAACGAGGTTATCACAAAAAAAAGAGAACTTGAAACTTGTTTGTCAAAATCAAAGCCTTGAAATTTCTCAGAAAAAGTCTGACAGAGATTTCAAAGCCTTAGAAACCAGTTCAATGCCTTGAAAAGTCAAGTCAAGGAAGTATTCACCGAGAACTCTCATTTGAGTGACAGATCTATTGCTCTAAGACATCATTGTGATGAATTTTAGGAACAAAAGACTACTCTAGCTGAGAAACTTCAAGATGCTAAGAATGCTATGACAAAGCTTGCAGGCTCAAAACGCAATCAGAACCTGATTCTTGGAGGAAGCTTGCAGTCTGTTCACAAAACTCGTATTGGATACAATGCAAATTATCCTAGAAAAAGCAACACCAGATTGGTGAAGTCCAGCAACAAAAGTTCTCCTAAGTGCCACTATTGCAACAGAATTGGTCATGTTAAACGACTTTTTTTTTAGAAGACGATACCCTAAAATAATGAGGAACAGTTTTCCAATTCAACTTAAAGGACTAGTTGGAAAGATTTGGATTCCGAAATTCCACACTTGGTCTAACTGTAGGGTTTTGATAACGGATAAGCAGTGGAATAAACATAAATTAATCTGTCCAAGACCCTCCAAGGATCACAGGAAGAGACTACATAACGATAGTAAAGGATTAGTGTTAAAGTACCTTTCGGATCTCCTTTGATGACTTCACACGCGAAATTGTGATCACGTCTCTATGGCTAGTCCACTCCTAGGATTGAAACCCGCATCCTTCAAGCCTTTTTGCTAGCTAGGATTGAAGGACACACAAAACGGAGCAAAGGAAGGGGCGGTCCTTCCTTGTGGCCGACGGGGTGAGAGGGCGACAAAGGGGGTCCGTCCCTCTTTGTTGCTCTCTGTCGCCATGCTTCTTTCTCCCACTCAATATGTTATGAGCATTAGTGATATTGGAAGGAAGCTAGGATGCATAAAAGCCCCTGTCCTAATCCTCTCCATACACGGATTAGTTCAACTTGCAAATTAGTCCTACTAAGTTTGCAAGCTATTGCGTCTTGTTCCTTTTAATTAATTAATCATATTAATTACTTCCCTAGTCCGATCCAATCTATACCGAGTGTGACCCCATAGGTTTCTTCTTAGTTGGTAGTAACAAATTACTAACATGGAGCGGCCTCTAGCAAGACTTTCATGCTACCCAATATAGTCATTTGCCATACCTCGTGCAATTATCTCATCCCTTTGTCTCTATATCCAGATTGGACACGAGACATACAAGTCACACTCGTATATCCAATCCATAGTTTCTCGATCCAGGGAATAGTCTCATCCATGCAGATAACATCAATATCTTATATTGATTATCTGAGTCTGGCCAGACATCTATGAGCACCGGCCCTCGAGTGGCCGTGGATATCTACTCCCGTTATGTGGGAGGGACAACTCCTATCTACGCCACTACCATATCTAAGCTTGCTTCATTATTGTATCCTACTAACGCCCTTATTACTACCCAGTTACGGTTTAGTATTTGACGATGTCAAAATACAACAATCTACAACTAGAGGATCTAGTGACTTCAAGTATAAGGATGACAATATCGTTGTCACTACAAGAAGCACTTGTGACTCTACATAACTTGTATGTAGCCTTCTCGTTATGGGTCAATCTAGCATAATATTACTCCTAATTCATAACCATGTGTTGGATCGTGGTATCTCCATATCAATATAACCCCATACTAGTCTATATTTGATCGCCTTGTTAATCAATATAATTGAGTAGGGATATTTAATACAAACAACATATTTGCAATTTAAGGACTTCATTATATTAAATATCCGCATAAATGATACAATGAATGTTTCTAACCAAACATACTATTCAAACTAAAAATATTGCCTCTAGGGCACCTATTCCAACAGCCTCCCAATTGCACTAGAGCCAATCTGGCGCGTCCTTTATGCCCATAGATCTAGTGTGCCCTTCATGCTTGCGCTGAACAAGTTGCTTTCTAAGCGGATCTGACAGATTCTCATCTGTAGGAATCTTGCATATCTTCACATCTCCTCTATCGATGATATCTCGAATAAGAGTGAATTTTTGGAGTAAGTGTTTGGATATCCTGTGTGACCTGGGTTCCTTTAATTGTGCGGTCGCCCCAGTGTTGTCACAATACAACTCTATTGGATCCACAATGCTAGGAACCACACCAAGTTCAGTGATGAACTTACTAATCCAAACATATTCCTTTGCTGCGCCACTCGTAGTAATGTACTAAGCCTTAGTTGTAGAATCAACAACCGTCTCTTGCTTGGAACTCTTCCATCTCACAGCTCCTCCATTCAGGCAATACACGAAACCCGACTGCGATCTGAAATCATCTCTGTCGGTTTGGAAGCTTGCATCCGTGTATTCCCTTACACTCAACTTCTCATCCCATCCATAGATCAAGAACGCGTACTTAGTTCTTCCTAAGTACTTTAGGATGTTCTTAACTGCTATCCAATGACTCTCACCCGGATTACACTAAAATCTGCTTTTCATACTCAATGTGTATGACACGTCAGGTCTAGTACATAACATGGCGTACATGATGGATCCTATGGCTGAGGCATATGGTATCCTACTCATGTGTTCTATCTCAATCTCATTAGAAGGACAATCTCACTTCGAAAGAGTGATCCCATGACACATGGGAAAGAATCCCTTCTTGGAATCTTGCATGTTAAACCAATTCAACACCTTGTCTGTATATGTACTTTGACTTAGGCCTAGCAGCTTCCTCGATCTATCTCTATAGATCTTGATACCAAGTATGTAAGCTGCTTCCCCTAAGTCCCACATTGAGAAACACATTCCTAGCCAATCTTTCATGGATTGCAGCATGGGAATGTTGTTTCCAATGAGTAGTTTGTCATCTACATACAAGACCAGAAAAGCAACAGAGCTCCCACTAACCTTCTTGTAGCCACAAGACTCATCTTCTTTCTTTTTGAAGTCAAACTCTTTGACTGCTTCATCAACACATCGATTCCAACTCCTAGAAGCCTACATTAATCCATAAATGGATCGTTGTAGCTTACAGACTTTATTTGTATGCTCTGGATCTACAGAACCCTTAGATTGTGTCATGTACACATCCTCTAGGAGGTTTCCATATAGAAACGCAGTTTTGACATCCATCTGCCAAATCTCGTAGTCGTAGTAAGCTGCAACAGCAAGTAGGATTCAGATGGGTTTGGTCATTGCGACTAGTGAAAAGGTTTCATCATAGTCTATACCATAATTCAGTCTGAATCCCTTTGCCACCAATCGGCTCTTATAGGTAATCACATTATCATCCATGTCTATCTTCTTCTTGAAGACCCACTTTCACCCTATGGGTCGTTCCCCTTGGGTTGGTTCAACCAAAGTCCATACTTTGTTGGTATATATGTATTCCATCTCCGATTCTATGGCTTTTCGCCACTTCTGAGATTCAGGCCCTTTCATGGCCTCTCCATAGGTAGTAGGCTCATCATATATGAGAAACGCGTCACCAGACTCAGTCACAAGAAGTCCATACCTCTCTGGATCTTAGCGCACTCTACTCGACCTACGAAGTTCTTGTGTCACTTGAACAGATTCCTCCACAACATTTTGCGGTTCTTTTTCATGTTCCATAGCAGGATCAGTAGTTTGTGGTTCTTGAATTTCTTCAAGTTCTACATTCCTGCCAATTGCTTCTTTAGAGAAAAACTCTCTTTCTATAAACACGCCGGACCGAGAAACAAACACTTTGTTCTCAGTTGGATTGTAGAGGTAATACCCTTTGGTTTCCTTAGGGTATCTCACAAACTTAAACTTATCCGACTAAGGCCTGAGTTTTTCTGATTGTAAATGTTTTACATAGACATCGCAGCCCTAAATCTTGATGAACGACACTGTGGGACGCCTCCCACTCCACATCTCATGTGGTGTCTTTATGACAGATTTAGATGGAATACGGTTAATGGTGAAAGCTGCACACAATAGAGCGTAGCCCCAAAAGAATAATGGAAGATTAGTTTGAAACATCATAGATCAAACCATGTCCAACACCTCTAATCCCACACTCTCTAAGATACTCATCAAACTTTCTAAGATAGTCATCAAAATCTTAGTCTAGGTATTCTCCTCCACGATCCGATCGTAGAGTCTTGTAATTTTTGCCAAGTTTCTTCTGTACTGCATTCTTGAATTCTTTAAAATTTTCAACGGATTCGAATTTGGCCTTCATAAGGTATACAAATCCATATCTACTGAAATCATCAGTAAACGTAATGAAGTAGACATAACCACCCCTGGTATGCGTGGAAAATGGCCCACACATATCAGTATGCACGAGAGCCATTTACTCACTAGTCCTCTCACCTTTCTTATTGAAACGGGACTTTGTCATTTTTCCCAATAAGCAAACCTAACATGTCTCATATGATTCAAAATCAAATGAGTCTAGAAATCCATCCTTATGGAGTCTAGATACAATTTTCTTGTTTATATGGCCTAAACGACAGTGCCATAGGTAAGCAGGATTTAAATCATTCATTTTATCCTCTTGGTATTTAAGTTAGAGACATGGTTTTTAGATCAAGGATATGTAATCCATTAAACAATTGCTCACTACAATAGTGAAAACTATCAAAATAAATGGAGGAACAATTGTCCTTAATTGAAATAGTAAAACCTTCCTTGTCCAAACCAGACACAAAAATAATGTTTCTTCTCATAGCAGGCACAAAATAGCAATTATTTAATTCTAAAACTAATCTTGAAGGCAGAGACATCTCGTACACGCCTACAGCCAATGCAGAAACCTTTGCTCCATTCCCAAGGCGCAGATCTATCTCCCCTTTAGCCAATCTTCCACTTCTCTTTAGATCCTGCACATTTCAACAAATGTGAGATCCATCCAGTATCCAATACCCAAGATGAAGAGTAAGTAATATTGACATCTATAACAAAAACACCTGGTAGTGGTGGAATCACTATTCCAAGCCTTTTATCCTCCAGATACTGTGGGCAGTTCCTCTTCCAATGTCCAGGCTGACTGCAGTAGTGACAATCACCCTTAGTCACGCCCTTGGCAACGCCACCAACAGGCTTAAGAGAAGCTTCCTTGGATTTAGAAACCGCCTTGCCTTTTCATTTGAAGGTAGAGGCAAACCTTTTGTGATTCCCTTTCTGCACCATCATTATAGCCTTGCCTTTTCCCTAGTTGATGCTTTGTTCAACTTTCTTCAACATATTGAGCAGATCTGGCAGAGGTTTCACGATCTCGTTCATGTTATAGTTCATAATGAACTGTCCATAACTCTTAGGCAACAATTTCAACACAAGATCTGTGGCTAACAGTTGACCCACCGGAAATCCTATACGCGTGAGATTCTCCAAGTACCCAATCATTCGGAGTACATGAGGTCCCACTAGGTTTCACTCTGTCAGATGAAATTTGAAAAATGCCTGGGATACTTCATACCTCTCAACCCTAGCCTGCTCTTGGAAGATCTGCTTCCAGTGTGCAATCATATCGAACGCAACCATGTTCTATGTTGCTTCTGGAGCTCAAAGTACATGGTGCAAAGCATAAGACAGGTCGTATCATTAGCATCATCAACAAACTTTTGATGCGCCTTCAGGGATGCAGTGGTATTGTTCTCTGAAGCCTGAGGAACTTCCTCCTCTAGAGTGTACACTTTCTTTTCCTGGTTGAGAACGATTCTCAAGTTCCTGTACTACTCTAGTAAGTTAGTTCCAGAAAGCTTGTCCTTCTCAAGGACAGAGCGTAGGGAGTGTGATGAACTCGATGAGTTGATTGCCATTGGAATTCTACAAAATGAGAAATATACAAGTTTTAGTATTTAGTGATTTAATAACTATATTTAATAATGGCTAGATTATTAAACATAGCTCCCACTATTTTTTCTCGGACTAATAAACCTCAATATTAATGCGAAAAAGATTATTATATTTTGTAGTAGGTGCCAAGATCCATATTTCACTTATTTTAAGCTTGATTTGGCAAGTCACCCAAAATCAGTTATTTAGGTAGGAACAGTTCCAAATTCATCCTTAATTCTTGGTTCAGTTGGGCAAATAACTCGTTATTTATCCATACAAATGGATAACCCCAATTGGTTGCCTCTAGGCTTTTAATCTCATTAAAATCACCTAGTTGCGTCCAACATCTTACTCAAACAATTGGAAAATACTTGTTTGTGCCATCGCACCACAATCATGTCAAATCAAGTCGCCTTGCTTTGGCACGTACGAGCTTGATAATCATGATCATGAAGAGTGGTTAAGTAACGAGAAGGCAAAACGCAATATTTAAATGGAGGGATTTTTCATTACAATTTTAAATTGTTTTGTTGATCCATATCAACTAATCTACTTATTTTGTGTTGGGCCAACTCACAAATAAAAAATTCGGTCGTTAATTATCTTATTGTTAATTTTGCATGAGTCATCCATACACAACCAATAAATAATAAGACAATAAAATATGAAAGTGTGTAATGTAGACTAGATACAGGACCTAAATACTCTAGAAGGGGGGGGGGGTTGAATAGAGTATGGAAACTTTTTGCAAAACTCAAAGTTTAACAGAAAGACTTTGTGTGAAACTCAAATCTCAAGGCCTTGACATTTTAGTAAACTGTCTGAAAATTTCAAAGGCAAAATAGAAAGCTTCAAGGCCTTGAACTGTAAACAATTCTAATTAGCATTTGAACCCTAGTTTGATTTGAGTTGAGTGCAGCAGATAATAATCAAACTGTAAAGTAAAGAACACAAAGCAATTTACAGAGTTCAGTCCCAATGGACCTTATCTCTGCATGAGGGATCAAATCCCACCAGGATTGGGCAAACACTTCTTATTACTCACACAGAAACAGCCCTAGATCTTCAAGCCTATGTGATTTCCCTTACACCTATACAGCTTGTGGTTCCTAACCTATCTAGTTCCAGCTACTAACTGTTGAGATAACAAGAACCTCTTGTTGTTCTCTTGAACAACCAACCACTAGGTTAAGTGAGGTTTAAGATAATCTAAAGATACATAGATAGAAGTACAAGTGACGAACACGGTAAAAAGATGAGCTGTTGAAGCCTGGATGTGTTTGAATGAATGATCTCCCACAAATTTTTCACACCTATCTGAGTATTATGCAAGCCTCTCTCATCTTCAAAATTCAAACCAGTCTCTTTTATCCACCAGCTGCAATTGAATGAGAGATTTTAGGATCTCAGTTCCTACAAATCCTCCTTCTGTTTTCAACTGAAATTCAAACAGCTCTAAGTGTATATCCGTTGGAGTTTGTTGAGATTGCTCCTGCACGTTTAACATCCCTGCAACAGCATTGAAACAGAGCAACAACAAAATCCAAAAAGATAACAGTGCTATGACTGTTTGGTTATCCAGTTTCTGATAAAACTGTTTAACAGACTAGAACAATAACCTGTATAGCTTCTAAAACATATGAATCATGAAAAAAATAAGTTTAAGACACTTAGAAGTGAGTAAATAATCACAATACTAAGAATCATAACCTGCAAGAAAGAATCAACTTAGTTCTGTAAAAACTGTCAGCAGCTCAAGGAACATCTCAAGGCCTTGGAGCTCTGAACCTGCTTCACAGATATTCAAAGTTAAACCCAGATAACTTTGATTCTTCCTGTTTTGATCATCTGCAATTGTTTTAGATATATAAATAGTGTAATCCATAAGTATATGCAGTAAATCCCTGATCTGTATAATCAGATATCCAATCTGCAACACAGAACTGTTAGAAAATATAGTAGAATAGAATAAATCTCAAGGCTTTGAAGTTCAGTCACTATCTCAAGGCCTTGGAATGACTGAGATGCTTTGTTGCTTATGTCTTAGTCTTTGTCTTTCATCACTCAAAACAATTACCAACCAAAACACATTCAAGGGTCTTTAACTCAACAATCTCCCCCTTGATGAAAGACAAAACCTACACTCTTGTATAGATTATCCTGCCACTCATATTCACAATTAGATAACCATAAAATGCAGATAAATAACCAGCAAACATAAAATTTTCATATTATCACAGAAACATAAACACAACTGATTAAACCACAAAACAACTAAGTATTATTATTATTCAATTACTACAAACACAGAACCACATAAATTCTTCCCCTTTTCGACTTTCATCAAATAAGGATGAAGAAATGTTGGATCATTAATCAGAGTCTGAAAAAAAAATAAAAATAAAAATTTTAGCTAAAAAGTCAAGGCCTTGAGAACACAAAAGAGAGAAGAGAAAGAGATAGAGGGTCAAGGCTTTGGCAGTCTCTGATCTTCACTTCTTCTTTGATGTCTGGCCTTTCTCTGAGCCTTCTCCAATTTCTTCTTCACTTGCAGCATCTTCAGCAGACTGATTACCTTCTTGTTTAGCTTCCACTTCAGCAACCACTTCTTGGATTATCTCATCCACTTTCTTCTTAGCCTGTACTGAATCCACCTCTGTAGCTGCATCAACACCTGTGTCTTCACCAACATCATCTTGATAAGTTTGTTCATACAAATCATTTGAAGTAATCACCACTGGAATTGGCTTCTTCTTCTTCTTCTTCTTCTTCAGAAAATCTCCCAGCTTTTCCTCTGAATCCACACTGGTGTCATGACTAGTAGTAGAAGGTATCTTCTCTAGATTCAAGCACTTGATGACAACATCCAGCTTCCCATTCATAACATTCATCAAGCCCTTGAACTGGTTGAATTCAGTTGATAGATCAAATAACCTTTGTCTGAGATCTTCAATCTCAACCTGCTAATCTTCTAACTTCTCAACCAACAAAGAGTAATCCTCATTGGCTTGTCCTTTCCTAGATGTAGTCCCCTTAGTCTTCACAAACTCCTTCTCAGCAAGTTCTTCCTTTGACAAATCTGAATAAAACTTCCAATGCCCTTTCCGAGTCTGAACTACTCCAATCCTCTGAAGTGCAGTCTCATCTATCAACCCAAAACCTCCAGTAATCTTTTCCTCTCCTTTCAAAGGTACATCAAAATATTCAAAGAAAAGAGGTAACAGGTTGGCATATGGAAGATGATGGTTTCTAGTCTTGGTTGCACAATAAATCATATGCTCCATAACAACTGTTGGCAAGTCTATCTCAAACCCTTGAGATATCAGATACATCAAAATAAGAAACTTATTAGTTACTAACTCCCTTGAGTTCTCCCTAGGAACTACACTCCTCATCAAAATTGTAAACAAGTTTTTAGCTTCACAGTTGAGTACAGAGTGTGTCAACTGCTTTGGACCAGAGGGAACACCTTCAATAAAAAACAGCTCCTGTCCTATCAGGATAATCTACAACATTGTATTTCCTAGGAATGCCCAATACTTTGGCAAAAGTCCTATGATCTAACCTCAAATCCACACCAGCCACTTTTGAAGTTAACACCATTTTATCATCACCTTCAGAAACCAAGTTCAGATAAAATAACCTAGTTAACCTAGGATAGGCCTTTGAACTAGGATTTAACACCATCCAAACAGCAGTTTCTCTTAACTTTATCATGCAGTCTATGTCCAATTTATCCAATAATTCATCAGAAATCATAATACAGAAAGCTACCTTATATGAAGCATACCCTTGCATCCAAAAATTTCTAACCTCAGAACTAACAAACCATTCTGTAGGAAGTACGTTTTTACCTTGATATCCTTTCTTAGTTGCTGCAGCAACTTGCTTAACCCTAGTTTTCTTCTCTGAGGGTTTGGTCTTTTCTTGTCCTCCTTCAGTTGGTTACTTCTGGCTTTCCTGAGTTGATTTCCCCTTTTTCTCTTCACCAGTCTTTTTCTTTTTTCCCCCTTTGTTCTTCTCTGACCTAGGTTGATCACCACCCTGTGTCTCTTGTTGTGGATTAATACTTGAGCCTTCATCACCCTTCTCTGTTCTAGACTTCTTTGCAGGAGGAGTATCCTCATGCAAACTTTGAGTGTTTTCTGAATCTGAATCAGAAATCACTATCTTCTCCTTCTTATTTGCTTTCTTCTTGGATCTGCCAGAGGGTTTTCCCTTTTGCTGAATTCTGGCTGATTTGCGCTCCATTTCGGGGTTTAGGGTTTTGAGAAGAGAATGTGATTAGGAGGAATTGAGAGAGAGAGAGTAGAGTCGAGGAGAATTGAGAGAGAATGAGAAGAAAAAGCCTTGACTTTCAGCTTGAGTAGGTTGAAAATGATGATTCATAAAAGGACTCTGCTATATCAACATGCAAAATAGGATCTTGAAAAATATTTTTTGGGATATTTTAGAAAATTCTCTGAGTAATTCAAATATTATACACTTATCTAAAAAGATAAGATATAATATTTAACGATCCATTTTTTTAAACAAATTACAGATATTGTCAAGACCTGGAGAACAATCTCAAGGCCTTGAGATTCTCTGCAGTTGGAGAAACTTCAAAGCTTTGAGCTATACTTTCAAGGCTTCAGAAAATATAATCTCAAGGCTTTGAGATTTCAGCACATAAATACATATAAGTACTAATACTCCCCCAAAACCAATGCATCCTTTTTTAACATCCCAACTCAAGCCTTAGAGATGAAAACCTATCATCTGGCAAAGGTTTAGTGAAAATATCAACAATCTGCATTGAAGTAGAGATAAAATTTAAATCAACATCACCTTGTTCTGCATGATCTCTAAGGAAGTGATGTCTCACATCTATGTGCTTGGTCCTTGAGTGGTGAACTGGATTTTAGAGATTGAAATAGCACTTGTGTTGTCACAATGAATAGGCACATTTCTGAAGTTGTAGCCAAGATCTCTAAGTTGCCGAGCAATCAATAACACTTGTGAACAGCAAGCACCAGCTGCAATATATTCAGCTTCTGCAGTTGATAATGCTACTGAGTTTTGATTTTTGGAATGCCAACTGATCAATGAAGATCGAAGAAATTGACAGCATCCAGAAGTACTTTTCCTGTCTACTTTATATCCTGCAAAATCTGCATCTGAATAGCCACTCAACATAAAATTAGATCTTCTTGGATACCACAGCCCTAAGTCTCTGGTTCCATTCAAATATCTAAAAATTCTTTTGATTGCAGTTAAATGAATTTCCTTAGGATCTGCTTGAAATCTAGCACACATACATACACTGAACATAATATCAGGTTTGCTAGCAGTTAAATACAATAGTGATCCAATCATACCTCTGTATTCCTTTTGATTCACACTCTTACCATTTGAATCTTTTTCTAAAGAGAGTGATGAACTCATAGGGGTCTTAGGCACCTTGGACTGTGACATATTGTACTTATTCAATAAGTCCTTGGTATGTTTTCCTTGACGCACAAAAATTTCTTTCTTCATTTGTAAAATATGAATTCCAAGAAAGAAATTCAGTTCACCCATTAGGCTCATCTCAAACTCCCTGCACATCATACTAGAAAACTCTTTTGAAAGATCATCATTAGTAGCACCAAATAATATATCATCTACGTAAATCTGAACTACTAACAGATCACTTTGATGGTGTTTAATGAAAAGAGTTTTGTCAACTAAGCCTCTTTTGAAATTGTTTTCAAGTAGAAATTTTGGAAGTATGTCATACCAAGCCCTTGGAGCTTGTTTTAAACCATAGCGAGCTTTATCCAGTTTATAAACATGATCAGGAAAACTTTCATCTTCAAAACCAGGAGGCTGTGCTACAAAAACATCTTCTTGTAAATATCCATTCAGAAAAGCACATTTAACATCCATGTGATAAAGCTTTTATGTGATTGTGAGATGCAAATGCAAGAAGTATTCTAATATCTTCTAACCTAGCAAAAGGAGCAAAAGTGTCCTCATAATCTATACCTTCTTCCTGATTATATCCTTGAGCTGCCAGTCTGGCTTTATTTCTTACCACTTTGCCATTCTCATCAAGCTTGTTTCTGAATACCCATCTGGTTCCAATAACTGATTTCTCTTTAGGTCAGGGGACCAGATTCCAAACCTTGTTCCTTTCAAACTCATTCAGCTCACTCTGCATTGCAATGATTCATTTTGCATCTTCTAGTTCTTCCTTGGTATTCGTAAGCTCAATCAAAGATACAAATGCACTAAAAGCACACAAGTTCTTTAACTGTCCTCTTGTCTGAGTTCTAGTTGATGGATCTGATATAATGTTATTAGCTGGATGGTCTGCAAGTTACTTAAAAAATTTTCTTGGTACCCAGGAGTATTCTCCTTCAAGGCTTTGATTCCTAGAAACAGTAGAGGGAGCATCATAGAAAGTTTCAGCTTCTGTCTCAAGGCTTTGAGATTTTGGTTCAGTAGGAGGTTCAAGGCCTTGAGATTCTGCTGATTGATTCTGCACATTAGTTTTGCCTTTGTCTTCTTTCACAGCATCATCATCTAATTCATGCTTGTTCAAATCTAGATCTGCAAAACTTTCACTCAGAGAATCCTTAGTACTTTCATCAAAAATTACATGAATGCTCTCTTCCACAATCTTGGTTTTTCTATTATAAACTATTTAAGCTTTGCTAGTTTGATAATATCCAAGAAATACACCTTCATCACTTCTAGCATCAAACTTACCAAGATTGTCTCTACCATTATTATGCACAAAACACATACAACCAAAGGGTTTGAAATAAGAAATAGTAGGCTTTCTACCTTTAAACAGTTCATAGGGGGTCTTTTTCAAAATAGGTCTAATCAAGCATCTATGCAGCACATAATTGGCAGTGTTAACAGCTTCTTCCCATAAAAACTTTGGCAAATTACTTTCAAGAAGCATGGTTCTGGACATATACTCAAGTGTCCTATTCTTCCTTTCAACTCCTCCATTTTGCTGTGGAGTTCTAGGTGCAGAAAAGTTGTGTGAAATGCCATGTTTTGCACAAAACAAATCAAAGTCAAGTTGATCAAACTCCCTACCATGATCACTTCTAGTGTATGCAAGAGGTAAATTTTTCAAAGTTTGAAGCTCTTTGCACAGTCTAGAAAATTCAGATAAATCTTCAGTTTTGTCTCTAATAAACATCACCCAAGTAAATCTAGAATAATCATCAATTATAACAAGCATATACCTCTTACCTTTTGGGGTCTGAACTCTCATAGGACCACAAAAGTCCATATGAAGAAATTCTAAGGGTCTAGAAGTACTTACAAAGTTCTTTGGCTGGAATGAGCTTCGGGTTTGTTTGCCTTGTACACATGCCTTGCAAACCTCATCATCAGAAAATTTTTATGATGGTAAACCTCTTACCAATTATTTTGAGATGAGTTTATGCAAAGTATGTATACTAATATGCCCAAGCTTTCTGTGCCAAAGCTTTGAATATTCCTTCAAGGCCTTGAGGCATTTTAGCTTGTCACCTATACCAATGATATTGCATTTTTCTTTGTCACCAAGTGTGATTGTTCCTCCTGATTTTTCTGTAAGTTCAGTGAGGAGAGACTTCTTTCCACTCATATGTCTGGAACATACACTGTCTAATATCCATTTCTGATCTTTCAAGGCCTTGGTGACATCCTGCAAAAACAAATCATTGCCTCAACAGGCTGTTAGACCAAGTGCAGAACTTTGAGTCATACTGAGAATCAGCCATATTTGGTGGCCTAATTCCTTTTGGAATCCAAATCTGCCTAACCTGTCCCATAAGCTGATAAGGATAAGTATTCCTCATAATATGAGGTTCTGATCTTCTGAAGGGACAAGTTAATCTGACATGACCAATTTTTCCACAGTAATGATATTTTGGATAATGTCTGCTACCAGATTTGACAAAAGTAGTTTGGCCTTTCTTTGGAAAATTTGGATTATAGCCAATCCCACTTTTATGCATTGATTTCAGACTTCCTCCAAGAATGAGATTCAGATTATGTTCTGAGCCTGTAAACCTAGCTAGGACCTTCTTGGACTCTTGAAGTTTCTCAGTCAAAGAGAAGATCTGTTGTTCTAAATTCTCAGAATGAGTCTTTAGATCAGCATATCTTTCAGTTAAAAGAGTGTTTTAATCAACAAACTCTTTTATCTGTGCCTTCAAGGCTTTGAACCTGCTGTCCAAGGCCTTTAAGTCCTTTTGCAAATTTGTCTTAGAAACTTCAACAGTTTTGTTTGAAAAAACTAGGTCCAGGTTTTCTTTTACCTGCTCTTGAATCTTAATCTTTAAAGCAGAAATCTCATTTCTATAACTTTCCTCATTTAAAAACATACTTTTGAGAATTTCAGGAAGTACATCAGAAGGACTAGCAAGTAAATTTTTTACCATAGCTTCAATATGTTTGTCTAATGAATTTTCCTCATCATGCTTTGCCATGAAGCATAGGTTTGCTTGCTCTTCTTCCGTGTCTGAGTCACTTGATTAATCAGAATCACTCCAAGAAGTCATCATTGCTTTCTTCCTTCTGTTGTCTCTGTCTTTCTTCTGAAAGTTCCTGTTCTTCTTCTTTTGTGGACAGTCCCTTACTAAATGATCTGCATCACCACACTCAAAACAATTCATTACTTTAGTTTTATTTGACCGTGATGAAGATTTACCTTTGTAATCCTTGCTGCCCGAGGGTCTTGATCTCTCTCTGTTGTAATCCCTGTTACCAAAGTTTCTTTTCTTTTTGAGAATCCTGGCCAAGGCCTTGGAGATCAATGCTAAAGCCTCTTCATCATCAGGCTCATCCTCAGTCTCAAGGCTTTGAGACTTTTCACTGTCTTTTGCCTTAAGTGCTAGGTTCCTGATGTTTTCACTCAAATCACCTTCCACATCCTTCATAGACATTTCATGAGTGAGCATCTTTCCCTGTAGATCATCTAGCTTAAGAAGACTCAAGTCCTGAGCTTCCTCAATGGCTGTTGTCTTTGGCTCCCACTTGGCTTTTGGCAAGCTTCTCTGAATCTTTCTGACTTTCTCTTCATTTGAGAATTTCTTTCCGAATGAATCCAGATTGTTCACCACATAAGTGAATCTTTTGAACATCTCCTTGATGGTCTCATCTGAATTCATCTTGAACAATTCATATTGCCTTAGAATAATGTTGATTTTTGTCTGCTTAACCTGGCTAGTTCCTTCATATGTCACCACCAGTTTATAACATACTTCTTTGGAACTTTTGCAATTTGACACTCTGTTGAACTCATCTGCATTAAGAGCACAGTATAACAGATTCATAGACTTGTAATTTTTTGGAACCTTTTCCATTTCAGTGACTGAAAGATTTTCCTCAGACTTGATACATCTGACTCCATCAATTTTAGTGTAGTACTCATGAGGAACATTCTGAACTATTTACCATAGTTCCATTTCTTGATCTATGATGAACATCTTCATCAATGCCTTCGAGTGCATGAAGTTATCACCACAGAAAAATGGAGGTCTGTTTGCTGCCCTTCCTTGTGAGAATCCACCATCTCCTACATTACTCATAGTCACCAGATTGTTAGATCTAAAACAGTGACACAAGCTCTGATACCAATTGAAAGTGTGTAATGTAGAATAAATACAGGACCTAAATACTCTAGAAGGGGGGGTTGAATAGAGTATGGAAACTTTTTGCAAAACTCAAAGTTTAACAGAAAGACTTTGTTTGAAACTCAAATCTTAAGTCCTTGAGATTTTAGTAAACTGTCTGAAACATTCAAAGGCAAAATCGAAAGCTTCAAGGCCTTGAACTGTAAAAAATTCTAAACAGCTTTTGAACCCTAGTTTGATTTGAATTGAGTGCAGCAGATAATAATCAAACTGTAAATTAAAGAACACAAAGCAATTTACAGAGTTCAGTACCAATGGACCTAATCTCTGCCCGAGGGATCTTATCCCACCAGGATTGGGAAAACACTTCTTATTACTCACACAGAAACAGCCCTAGATCTTCAAGCCTAAGTGATTTCCCTTACACCTATAGAGCTTGTGGTTCCAAACCTATCTAGTTCCAGCTACTAACTATTGAGCTAAAAAGAACCTCTTGTTGTTCACTTGAACAACCAACCACTAGGTTAAGTGAGGTTTAAGATAATCTAAAGATACACATATAGAAGTACAAGTGAAGAACACAGTAAAAAGATGAGCTATTGAAGCCTGGATGTGTTCTTAGAATACTGGATTGATTTGATCTTTAGGAATCTGGAATGAAGCTTGAATGATTGTGTGTTTGAATGAATGATCTCCCAGGAATTTGTCACACCTCTCTGAGTATTATGCAAGCCTCTCTCATCTTCAAAATTCAAACCAGTCTCTTTTATCCACCAGCTGCAACTGAATGAGAGATTTAAGAATCTCAGTTCCTACAAATCCTCCTTCTGTTTTCAACTGAAATTCAAACAGCTCTAAGTATATATCCGTTGGAGTTTGTTGAGATTGCTCCTGCACGTTTAACAACCCTACAACAGCATTGAAACAAAGCAACAAAAAAATCCAAAAAGATAACAGTGCTATGACTGTTGGGTTATCCAGTTTCTGATAAAACTTTTTAATAGACTAGAACAATAACCTGTATAACTTCTAAAACATATGAATCATGAAAAAAATCAGTTTAAGACACTTAGAAGTGAGTAAATAATCACAATACTAAGAATCATAACCTGCAAGAAAGAATCAACTTAGTTCTGTAAAAACTGTCAGCAGCTCACGGCACATCTCAAGGCCTTGGAGCTCTGAACCTGCTTCACAGATATTCAAAGTTAAACCCAGATAACTTTGATTCTTCTTGTTTTGATCATCTGCAATTTTGTTAGATATATAAATAGTGTAATCCATAAGTATATGCAGTAAATCCCTGATCTGTATAATCAGATATCCAATCTGCAACACAGAACTATTAGAACATATAGCAGAATAGAATAACTCTCAAGGCTTTGAAGTTCAGTCACTATCTCAAGGCCTTGGAATGACTGAGATGCTTTGCTGCTTATGTCTTAGTCTTTTTCTTTCATCACTCAAAACAATTACCAACCAAAACACATTCAAGGGTCTTTGACTCAACAAAATAAACAACGACAAAATAAAAATTAACGTGAGATGGATATGGCCTCTAAACTAAGATAGTCTCAAGTCAATGAGAATATCTATGAACCTTAAAATAGAAAGCTCATCTCCATGTGCCTCCATATTTTGGTCCATGCTCCATAGCTCTTTCAGGATTGTCACCTTCTTGTGGTTTCTCCGTTTCTTTAGGCTTCTTTCTCTCCATGTCTTGAATATTATCTATTTTATGTAATTCTAGCTAGCATCTAGACAAAATAAAAAGATCTCACAAGTTAGGGAAAAAAATACCGGTTCGCAGACCGTAAAACCTAATTAACTATTACATTTATTTGATCAGCTCGTAGGCCATAAAATAAACCACAAAATAAACATTCACAACAAACCACAACCTAAGGCCATATCCAATAACCATGAAAAAGGAACATAAACAGTTAAAATCCAATTTTTATGCGCTTGGTCAATTAATTGTTTCTTGATGTTCTAGGGTCAGAACAGTCCAATAGGGCTCCCCAAGCTTGGCCAAAAAACCCTAATGGACCGCCACAAGTCCTAGGGGCCGGCCAGCCCTAGGCCACACGGTCGACCTACACACGCCAAGGCCGGTTCGGCGCTAGGCCGTGTTGCGTCTTGGGTAGCAAAGAAGGGGATGGTCCCAATTGGGGTCGATCCTCCTTGTGGGAGTTGTTTCAAAACAACTCCGACTCCTAGTTGCCCAAGTTTAGCTGTTTCATTGTTTGAAAAATCATTTTTCCAATCATGTGCCCAAACCCTAGCCACAAAGATCCAAAAATTCACATTCTATGTGATTCAATTCACTAATCCTTACGTCCCATGTAATATTAGATCTTTTTTGGTTGAATTATTGACAAATTGCATCAATATGCTTGATTTGTCCGTTTTACACGATAAACAACAATTTAAAAGTGTAAAACTACATAAATCGTAACACATAAACTACGTTATGCTCTACGACCATTGGATCTGATACCACTATAGGGTTTTGATAACGGATACTGTAGGGTTTTGATTCATGGATGCGCAACGGAAGCATAAAAAAACATAAAACCATGCAAAACCCTCCAAGGATCACAAGTCAAGAGACATAACGATGGTAAGGGTTAGAAATCATAAACACACCTTAGGGTTCTCCTTTGATGACTTCAAAAGCGAATTGTGTCACGTTCTCTATGGTTGATCCACGCCTAGAGTTGATCCTAGATCTCCCAAGTCCTTGGTGCTAGCCCGAAAGAGGAAGAGGAAGAAGAATCACGTAAAACGAGACCCAAAAGGAGGGTCTCGGCCTCCTTTGGCCGACGGGGACGGGGCGGCGGCAAGGGGGCGGTCGGCTCCCTTGTTGCTTGCTCTCTCTCTCCTTTTGTTCTCTCCCACTCTTGTTATGTTCAATAATGAGCATAAGTTATGTATGTGCGAAGGACGGAAGGAAGGTCCTTTATATAGTCCAACAACTCCTTGTTAACTACCTAAAGGACTTATTCTAGTCCTACTAGAATTCAATTTAGTCCCTTCCTTTCAAATTAGTCCCTACTAAGTTTGCAAGGGTTTGCAAAGTGATCCTTCTAATTAGTTAATCCAATTAATTAATTCACAAATCTAGTTCAACTCTATATAGCGTGTGACCCCATAGGTTCTATCTAGTTGGTAGCAACTATTTGCTAATATGGAGCGGTTTCTAGGAAAACATCCATTCTAGCCAACGAATAGAATAGTCATCTTGACAACCTTTGTACAGGTAATTGTCTCATCCCTTTGTCTCTATATCCGGATTGGACACGAGACATACAAGTCACACTCGGATATCCAATCCATAGTTTCTCGATCCATGGGAATAGCCTTATTCGTGCAAATAACATCAATATCCCATATTGAATTATTTTAGTCTGGCCAGACATTCTATAAGCACTATCCCTCGAGTGGCCTAGGATATTTTCCCCCGTTATGTGGGAGGGACAAATTCTATCTACGTCCACTACGATCTCTAAGCTTGCTTCTTATTGTATTCAGTACACGCCTTTATAACTACCCAATTACGGTGTAGCGTTTAACGCCACGAAGATCACAATAATCCACAACTAGAATATCTAGTGACTTCAAGTCTAAGGATGACAATACCATTGCACCGCGAGAAGCGCTTGTGACTCAACATAACATGAGTGTAGCCTTCTCGGAGAAGGGTCAATCCAGTGCAACATTCCCTAATGCACACCTATGTGTTGGATCGTGATATCTCCATATCAATCCAACCCCATACTAGTCTATAGATGATTGTCCCATTTAATCATTATACTTGACTAGGGATATTTAAGATAAACAACTAGATTGCCTCTAGGGCATCTATTCCAACAGTCTCCCACTTGCACTAGAGCCAATCTGGCTCATCTCGTATGCCCATACTTCTAGTGTGCCCTTCATGCTTCCACTGCGTGAGAGGCTTCGTAAGCGGGTCTGAAAGATTATCATCTGTAGGAATCTTGCATATCCGAACGTCTCCTCTATCGATAATATCTCGAATCAGATGTAACTTCCTGAGCACGTGCTTGGACTTCTGGTGCGACCTGGGTTCCTTTGATTGCGCGATCGCCCCAGTGTTGTCACAGAACAACTCAACTGGATCCGCAATACTAGGGACCACACCAAGTTCGGAAAGAAACTTTCTGATCCAAACAGCTTCCTTTGCTGCGCCATTTGCAGCAATGTACTCAGCCTCTGTTGTAGAATCAGCTACCGTCTCTTGCTTGGAACTCTTCCAGCTCACCGCTGCTCCATTCAGGCAAAACACATATCCCGATTGTGATCTAAAGTCATCTCTGTCGGTTTGGAAGCTTGCATCAGTGTAACCCCTTACACGCAACTCTTCCTCACCGCCAAATATGAAGAAAGCATCCTTATTTCTTCTCAAGTACTTTAGGATGTTCTTGACTGCAATCCAGTGACTCTCACCCGGATTGGATTGGTATCTTCTTGTCATACTCAAGGCATATGACACATCTGGTCTAGTACATAACATGGCGTACATGATAGATCCTATGGCCGAGGCATAGGGGATTCTACTCATGCGTTCCTTCTCAATCTCATTGGAAGGACAACCACTCTTCGAAAGAGTGATTCCATGTGACATGGGAAGAATCCCTTCTTGGAATCTTGCATGTTGAACCGTTTCAACACCTTGTCAATATATGTACTTTGACTTAGGCCTAGCAACCTCTTAGATCTATCTCTATAGATCTTTATACCGAGTATATAGGCTGCTTCCCCTAAGTCCTTCATTGAGAAACACTTCCCTAGCCAATCTTTAACAGATTGCAGCATGGGAATGTCGTTTACAATGAGTAGTATGTCATCCACATACAAGACCAGAAAAGCTACAGAGCTCCCACTAACCTTCTTGTAGACACAAGACTCATCTTCGTTTCTGATGAAGCCAAACTCTTTGACCACTTCATCAAAACGTCGATTCCAACTCCTAGAATCTTGCTTCAATCCATAAATAGATCTTTGCAGCTTACAGACTTTGTTGGCTTGCTTTGGATCATCAAAACCCTCCGGCTGTATCATATATACGTCCTCGAGGAGATTCCCATAAAGGAATGCTGTTTTGGCATCCATCTACCAAATCTCATAGTCGTGGTATGCTGCAATTGCAAGTAGGATTCGGATGGATTTGGTCATAGCGACTGGTGAAAAGGTTTCATCATACTCAATACCATGAATCTGTCTGAATCCTTTAGCCACCAATCGGCCCTTATAGGTAGTCACATTACCATCCATGTCGATCTTCTTCTTCAAGACCCACTTGCACCCTATGGGTCGCGCCCCATCGGGTGGTTCCACCAAAGTCCATACTTTGTTGGTATACATGGATTCCATCTCGGATCTCATGGCTTCTAGCCACTTCTGAGAGTCTGGGGCATTCATGGCCTCCTCATAGGTAGTGGGCTCATCATCTATGAGCATCGTGTCACCGGAATCGGTCACGAGAATTCCATACCTCTCGGGTTCCTGGCGCACTCTACTAGATCTACGAAGCTCTTGTGTTACCTGAACAGGTTGCTCCACAACAACTTGTGGTTCCTGTTCATGTTCCATAATCGGCTCAGTGATTTGTGGTTCTTGAACCTCTTCAAGTTATACATTCATCCCACTTGCTTCTTTAGAGACAAATTCTCTTTCTAGAAACACGCCAGTCCGAGCAACAAACACTTTGTTCTCGGTTGGATTGTAGAAGTAGTAACCCTTAGTTTCCTTAGGGTACCCCACAAAATTACACTTATCCGATTTAGGCCCGAGCTTGTCTGATTGTAAACGTTTTACATAGACATCGCAGCCCCAAATCCTCCTGAACGATAGTGTGGGACGCCTCCCACTCCACATCTCATATGGTGTCTTCATGACTGATTTAGATGGAACACGGTTAATGGTGAAAGCTGCACTTAATAGAGCGTAGCCCCAAAATGATAATGGAAGATCGGTTTGACACATCATAGATCGAACCATATCCAATAGGGTTCGATTCCTCCTCTCGGACACGCCATTCCATTGTGGCGTTCCGGGTGGAGTGAGTTGGGACACAATCCCACACTCTCTAAGATAGTCGTCAAACTCTTGGCTTAAGTATTCTCCTCCACGATCCGATCGTAGGGCCTTGATACTTTTGCCAAGTTGCTTTTCTACTTCATTCTTGAATTCTTTGAACACTTCAAAGGATTCGGATTTTGCCCTCATAAGGTACACAAATCCATATCTACTGTAATCATCAGTAAATGTAATGAAGTAGACATAAGCACCCTTGGCAGGCGTGGCAAATGGCCCACACACATCAGTATGTATGAGTGCCAATTTCTCACTAGTCCTCTCACCTTTCGTATTGAAAGAGGACTTTGTCATTTTTCCCAATAAACAAGCCTCACATTTCTCATATGATTCAAAATCAAATGAGTCTAGTAATCCATCCTTATGGAGTCTAGATACACGTTTCTCATTTATGTGGCCTAAACGACAGTGCCATAAATAAGCAGGATTTAAATCATTTATTTTAATCCGCTTGGTATTAATGTTGTAGACAGGATTGCTTAGATCAAGGACATAAAGTCCATTAAATAATTGCGCACTAAAACAGTGAATATTATTTAAATAAAAGGAACAACAATTGTTCTTTATTGAAATAATAAAACCATCCTTGTCCAAACAAGAAATAGAAATAATGTTTCTGCTCATAGCAGGCACAAAATAGCAATTATTTAATTCTAAAACTAATCCTGAAGGAAGAGATAGCTCGCACACGCCTATGGCCAACGCAGCAACCTTTGCTCCATTCCCAACGCGCAGATCTACCTCCCCTTTAGCCAATCTCCTACTTCTCTTTAGAACCTGCATTTTTCGACAAATATGAGATCCACATCCAGTATCTAATACCCATGATGTAGAGAAAGTTAAATTGACATCTACAACAAAAATACCTGGTGGTGGTGGAATCACTATTCCAAGCCTCTTGTCCTCCAGATATTTTGGGCAGTTCCTCCTCCAGTGTCCAGGCTGACTGCAGTAGTGACACTCACCTTTAGTCACACCTTTGGCAATGCCACCAACAGGCTTAAGGGCAGTTTCCTTGGACTTGGCAACTGACTTGCCTTTGCCTTTGGAGGAAGAGGCAAACCTTTTGCCCTTTCCTTTCTGTACCATCATTATGGCCTTGCCCTTACCCTTGTTGATGCTCTGTTCAGCCGTCCTCAACATGTTGAGTAAATCTGGCAGTGGTTTAACGATCTCGTTCATGTTATAGTTCATAATGAACTGTCCATAACTCTCGGGCAACGATTTCAACACGAGATAGGTTTCCTACTCTTGGCCGACCGGGAACCCCAGTCGGGCGAGATTCTCCAAGTACCCGATCATTCGGAGTACATGGGGTCCCACCGGGTTCCCTTCTGCCAGATGACACTTGAACAGCGCCTTTGAGACCTCATACCTCTCTACCCTCGCCTGCTCTTGGAAGAGCTGCTTTAGATGTTTGATCATATCGACAGCATTCATGTTTTCGTGTTGCTTCTGAAGCTCAGAAGTCATGGTGCAAAGCATAAGGCAGGCCGCATCATTAGCGTCATCAACACGCTTTTGATACGCCTTTAGGGCAGCAGGTGTTTGGTTCTCTGGACCTTCTGGAACATGCTCCTCTATTGCGTACAGTTTCTTCTCTTGCTTGAGAACAATTCTCAATTTTCTGTATTAATCAAGAAAGTTGGTTCGAGAGAGCTTGTCCTTCTCAAGGACAGATCGTAGGGAATGTTGTGAACTCGATGAGTTGTTTGCCATTTGGAATTCTGCAAAATGAAAATACGCAAGTTTTAGTATTTGTGAATTTTTGACTATATTCAATAATGGCTAGTTTATCAAATATAGCTCCCACTAATTTTCTACGGATTAATAACCCTCAAGATATTAATGCGGAAAATATCCATATATTTTCTAGTGGGCCAAGATCCATCTTTCATCTCCTTATGAGCTTGCTTTGGCAAGTCACCCATAATTTGATTACTTTAGGTAGGAACAATTCTTATTGCATCCCATATGCAACTCTTGGTTCAATTGGGCAAATAACTCCTTATTTATCCATCCATATGGATAATCCCAATTGATTGCCTCTAGGTTTCTTAATCAAATTAATAGCCTAGTTGTGTTCAACCTCTTATCTAAACAATTGCACATTGTTACGTGCCATCGCATTCCATCATGATGAACCAAGTCGCCATGCTTTGGCACGCACGAGCTTGGTAAATAATGATGACAATGAGTGTTTAAATAACGAGAAGGCAAGAACACAATATTTGAATTTTGAGGGATTTTAAATTCAATTTTAATTGTTTTGTTGATCAATATCAACTAATCTATCTATTTGAGTTTGGGCACAACTCCAAATAATAGATCTGGGTTGTCTAGTTATCTTATTATCCTAATTGCATGCATCATCCATACACCAACCACACAACAATAAGACAATAAAATAAACAACCACAAAACAGAAATTAAACGTGATATGGATATGGCCTTTTCTAGACTAATATAATTCCAAGCCAATGGAATTATCTATGAACCCTAAAGCAAACACATCTCCATGCGTCTTGATCTTTTGGTCCATCCTTCATAGTCTTGTGGAATGCTCCATGCTCCATGCTCCATCTTTTGTGGCTTCTTTAGCTTTGGGCTTCTTTTCTTCAATCTTGGCTAACAGTCTACTTTATCTAACACTAGCTAACTTCTATAAAATAAATCTCACAAGTTGAGAGAAAAAAATGGATCGCAGGCCATAAAACCCTAATTAATTATTACAATTAATTGATCTGCTCGCAGGCCGTAAAACCAAACCACAAAATTAAACATCCACATCAAACCACATCCTAAGGGCCATATCCAATCACCATGCGATTTGCACATAAACAGTTAAAATCCAATTTGAACGCGCTTGGTCAATTTTAATTGATTTTAGGATTTCTAGGGTTAAAACGGTCCATGGGCCCAACAATCAAATTGCCTGGGCCAAAAAAGGTGAACCACAAGGCCCTAGATCCGGCCCCGGCCCAAAACCCACAAGCTTAGGCCCGCGGGTTAGGGCCGCCTGGCCCCTAGGGCGGCCAATCTTGGGCGGCAAGCAAGGGGGGCGGTCCCTAGGGGGGCCGAACCTCCTTGAGGGAGTTGTTTCCGAAACAACTCCCTTGCTTGGTGCCCAAGTTTGGTTGTTTCCTTGTTTGGGAGAACTCCTTCTTCCCCAAGGATGCCCAAACCCTAGATCTAAGATCCTAAAATTTCTCAAACTCACAAATTCATGCATCCAATGAAAAAATTGGATCTTGTTATTGATTAATTATTGACAAATTGCATCCCATGTTTGATTTGTCTTGTTTTACGCGATAAACAACCAAATTAAGGTGTAAAACAACTAAAACGTAACACATAAACCACGTTTATGCTCTACGATCTGTGGCTCTGATACCACTGTAGGGTTTTGATTCATGGATGCGCAACGGAAGCATAAACAATCATAAACCATGCAAAACCCTCCAAGGATCAGAAGTAAAGATACATAACGATGGTAAGGGTTAGAAATCATAAACACACCTTAGGGTTCTCCTTTGATGACTTCAAACGCGAATTGTGTCACGTTCGCTATAGTTGATTCACGCCTAGAGTTGATCCTAGATCTCCCAAGTCCTTGGTGCTAGCCCGGAAGAGGAAGAGGAAGAAGAATCACGCAAAACGAGACTCAAAAGGAGGGTTTTGGCCTCCTTTGTGGCCGACGGGGACGGGGCGGCGGCAAGGGGGCGGTCGGCTCCCTTGTTGCTTGCTCTCTCTCGTTTTTGTTCTCTCCCACTCTTTGTTATGTTCAATTATTAGCATAAGTTATGTATGTGGGAAGGAAGGAAGGAAGGTCCTTTATATAGTCCAACAACTCCTTGTTAACTACCTAAAGGACTTATTCTAGTCCTACTAGAATTCAATTTAGTCCCTTCCTTGCAAATTAGTCCCTACTAAGTTTGCAAGGGTTTGCAAAGTGATCCTTCTAATTAATTAAAATTAATTAATTCCCAAATCTAGTTCAACTCTATATAGCGTGTCACCCCATAGGTTCTATCTAGTTGGTAGCAACTACTTGCTAATATGGAGCGGTTTCTAGCAAAATATCCATTCTAGCCAACTAATAGAATAGTCATCTTGACAACCTTTGTACAAGTAATTGTCTCATCCCTTTGTCTCTATATCCGGATTGGACACGAGACTTACAAGTCACACTCGTATATCCAATCCATAGTTTCTCGATCCATGGGAATAGCCTTATTCGTGCAAATAACATCAATAGATACGCACCGGAATAAACATAAAATAATCCATTCAAGACATTCCAAGGATCACATGAAGAGATTAAAGTACCTTTTGGATCTCCTTTGATGACTTCACACGTGAAATTGTGTTCACGTCTCTATGGCTAGTCCAATCCTAGGATTTAACTCGAATCCTACAAGACTTTGTGCTAGCTAGGATTGAAGGATGAAGAGAAAGAAGATCACGATCACGCAAAACGGAGCAAAGGAAGGGGCGGTCCTTCCTTGTGGTTGACGGGGTGAGGGGGCGTCAAAGGGGGTTCAGACCTCTTTAATGCTCTCTCTCTCCTAGCTTCTCTCCCACTCAATATGTTACAAGAATTAGTTATATGGGAAGGAAACTAGGAGTGTCTTTATATAGTCCAACAACTTGTTGACTGCATAAAAGCCCCTATCCTAATCCTCTCCATTTACGGATTAGTCCAACTTTCAAATTAGTCCTACAAAATTTGCAAGCTATTGCGAATTGACCCTTCTAATAATTTTTCATATTAATTACATCCTAGTCCGGTCTAATCCATAAGGAGTGTGACCCCATAGGTTTCTACTTTGTTGGTAGTAACAAATTACTACCATGGAGAGGCATCTAGAAAGACATCCATGCTACCCAACTAATAGAAATAGTCATCCGACATACCGTTTGCAAGTATTGTCTCATTCCTTTGTCCCTATATCCGGATTGGACACGAGACATAAAATTCACACTTTTATATCCAATCCATAGTATCTCGATCAAAGGGCGTAGTCTCATCCATGCAGATAACAGTAATATCTTATATTGATTTATCGGAGTCTGGCCAAACAATCTATGAACACCATCCCTCAAGTGGCCTTGGATATCTTCTCCCGTTATGTGAGAGGGAAAAATCATATCTACGCCACTACCATCTCTAAGCTTGCTTCTTTATTGTATCCGACTAACGCCTTTATTAATACACAATTACGGTGTAGTGTTTGACGGTATCAAAATACAACAATCCACAACAAGAGGATCTAGTGACTTCAAGTATAAGGATGTCAATACCGTTGTCACTACAAGAAGCACTTGTGACTTCACATAACTTTTATATAGCCTTCTCGTTATGGGTCAATCCAGCATGCTATTTCTCCTAATGCATACCCATGTGTTGGATCGTGATTTCTCCATATCAATCCAGCTCCATACTGGTGTATAGTTGATCGTCCTGTTAATTAATATAATTGACTGGGTATATTTAAGATAAACAACATTTTTGCGATCTAAGGACTTCAATATATTAAATATCAGCATAAATAATAGAATGAAATTTTCTAGTAAAAAACAATATTCATACTAAAAAGATTGCCTCTAGGGCACCTAGTCCAACACTAACAGCTGGGTAAGGCAGTGAATGGTGTTTGCAGAATGTCACCAAGAGTAAAGATCAAAGATGGTTCATGGATAGTGGATTCTCCCGACATACGAGTGGAAAGAGATCTTTATTCTTCGAACTGGAAGAGCAATCTGAAGGATCATCACACTTGGTGACAAAGGTAAGTGCAACATTTTAGGTCTAGGTAAAGTTGGTTCAGACTCTCAAAAATTCTATTTCTGATGTCTATTTATTTATGAAGGTATCTATCTTGGTTATTCTCTGACTAAGCTTATAGGGTTTATATTAAAAGAACTAATCTTGTTGAAGAAAGTATTCATGTCATTTTTTATGAAAGCTATGATTGTTCTTTGAGTGAAAGTTTTGCAGCCTTGAACTTGAACAAGCATGAGTCAGAAGATGAAGCAGAGAGTTCACATGGTCTCAAGGATAGCTTGCAGGAAAATAGGAAAAATTATCAAGGCCTTGAAACTAGATCTCAAAGCCTTGAAAATGAGCAACAGAAGAATCAAAGTGATCAAGCTACTTCCTCAAAATCTCAAAGGATTGAAAAGTTACCTGGAGAACCTGAGCGATGGACTCCAAGAAAGCGATCCAAATATTTTTCATCTCATCTAGTTGACAACATTATCACAAAAGATCTCAATTGAAAAACTTGTGTGCTTTTAATGCTTTTGTTTCTCTTGTAGAACCCAAAATGTGAAAGAAGAATTACAAGAAGCAGTCTGGGTCATTGGAATGCAAACTGAACTCAAAGAATTTGAGAGAAACAAGGTGTGGAATCTAGTTTCTCCACCAAAAGATTAGTATGTTCTTGGTACAAGGTGGTTATTCAGAAACAAGTTAAATGATAATGGCAAGGTAGTCAGAAACAAAGCTAGACTAGTAGCTCAAGGAGACAACCAAGAAGAAGGTATTGATTATGACGAGACTTTTCTCCTGTTGCAAGGTTAGAAGCAATTAGAATGTTACTTACATTTGCATCTTACATGAACATTAAACTTTTTCAAATGGATGTCAAGTGTGCATTTTTAAATGGTTACTTTCAAGAAGAAGTTTATGTGGCTCAACCTCCTGGATTTGAAAGTGATGAGTTTCCAAATCATGTTTACAAACTTGGCAAAGCTCTCTATGAGTTAAAACAAGATCTAATGGCTTGGTATTAAAGAATGTCAAAGTTTTACTTGAAAACGGTTTCAAGAGACGATTAGTTGACAAAGCCCTTTTCATCAAGACTCATGAGAAAGACATTTTAGGATTTCAAATATATATTGATGATATTCTGTTTGGATCTACACATGATTCTCTTTGCATGGATTTATCAAGTCTTATGAGTAGGGAATTGGAGATGAGCTTAATGGGAGAATTGAACTTCCTCCTTCGACTCATGTACAATAGATGAAGAAAGGAATCTTTCTGCATCGAAAAAAGTATACTAAGGACTTGATTAACAAGTACAATATGTCTCAGTCCAAAGTTACAAAGACTCATATGAGTTCTACACTATCTTTAGATAAGGATCAAGCATGTAAAAGTTTAAATAAAAAGGACTATAGAGGTATGATTGGATCTTTGCTATATCTCACTGCTTATAGACCAAACATTATGTTTAGTGTCTGTATGTGTGCAAGATTTCAGTCAGATCCCAAAGAGTAACATTTTTACTGTTTTCAAATGATTATTCAGATATCTAATTGTTACCAAAGACTTAGGGCTTTGGTATCCAAAACAGTATAACTTATCTCTTTATGGATATTCAGATGCTGACTTTGCAAGACATAAAGTAGACAGAAAGAGCACTTCTGGGTGTTGCAATTCCTTGGTTCATCCCTAATCAGTTGGCATTCAAAGAAACAGTACTCTGTGGCATTGTCAACAGCTAAAGTTGAATATATAGCAGCTAGAGCATGCTGTTCTCAAGTGTTGTGGATTGCTGAGAAAATGAGGGATCTTGGATTTGATTTCAAGGAAATTCCTATCAAAAGTGACAACACTAGTGCTATTTCAATTACAAAGAATCCAGTTCAGCATTCCTGAACTAAGCACATAGATGTTAAGCATCATTTCATTAGAGATCATGCTGGGAAAGGTGATATTATTGTTGAATTTGTTTCTACTAACATGCAACTGGCAGATATATTCACTAAAACATTGCCAGAAGAAAGATTTACAACCCTCATATTAGAGCTGGGTACGATCAATAAGGAAGCAATGGTTTAGGGGGAGTATCCGGTAAGCTTAAGGTAAAACTTTATGTGTTTCTAAGTTTTGAACTGATTTTCTAATCCTTGAAAATCATTTCAAAGCCTTGATGTTACTTGTTTTAGCAGTATAGCTTTTCAAGGCCTTGAAATACTTTCCAAAGCCTTGAAAATAAGTCTGTACTATTTAGTAAAAAATTGGATCTCTGAATTTGGATGCTATCTCAGTAGATAATTTTCCAATATTGTATTTACTTTTTAAATTTATTTTCGTCTAAATCAGCATTATTTAATTCCTTTCCCACGTAACACACACACACACAAATTTGAATTCCATTCAAACTGTAAAGATCTCAAAGATATTTGGAAATAATTCTATTTCCTTATCTGACTCAAACTCTCTAGTATTTATCTTCTTCTCTCTCTCTCTTCTCCGTATCACTCCCGCCTATATATTCTCTACCCCAAACCCTAATGAGTACGATAAGAGAATCCCAAAGAATCAAGATGGCTGGAGGTTCAAAGGTTGTTTTAGAACAGAAGAGGAAGACTGCAGAAGATGTGATTCAGACTATCGGTGGTGATTCTAGTTCCAAAACTCCAACTGAGGAAAAGGCTCCTTCTCTTCCAAAGAAGAAGAGCAAGAAAGATCTGACACCAACTTCCAGCAAGAAGTGGAAGATGGTAGATCAGTCTGCTCCATAGAAATACCTTGAGGAACAAGTGGCTAGTCCTAAGAAGCTGAAGAAGAAGAAACCTACAGTTGCTGACAAGGGAAAGGAAAAATTTGTAGATGTTGAACAAGAGAAGAACTGGCGAAGAACTGCAGATCTATTCAGAAAAGCCTCAATCCCCTGGTAAGAAACTTTCCAGCAAGTGGTTTATTTCTCAAACTGCTAGAGGTCAGTGGCTAGATGGTTTTGCTTCTAGACCAGTAGCCTATTGTAGCATGGTTAGTGTTAACATGATGAAAACCATGAATATGGAGTGTGTTAAGAGGCTGAAGAAAAGCTCTCTTTGGAAAGTTTTGAACCCTCCTGAAGTTTCCTACCCAAGGCTTACTAGGCTTTTCGACCTGAATATGATGCAACTCAAAACAACTGTTAACCTAGTGATTCAATCCAAAATGGCTGGGATTACAATGGAGTTAGATCATCATGAGTTTGCCAATGTCTTAGGATGCCCAAAGAGATACAACACTGAAAACTATCCCAACAAAGTTGAAGATTTGAAACTTGTTAGAGAATATGATCCAACATTTTCTCATTCTTTTTTTATGAAAGTCAAAAAAGGGGAGACATTTAGGTGTTTATCTGTTTGCTTTAAGTAGTTTAATCTGGCTTAGAGATCTGGTTTAGAAATAGGGTTTGCTAGACATTGTTGTTTTACTTTTTTGAAATAAATTGGATTATTTGGATATCTAGTGTTACAGTTTATTATCATGGATTCTTCTATGCTCTAATGATTATTTTTTTTGCAGAGAATCAATTCCTAAAAATATTTTGGTTTTGTCTTTCATCAAGGGGGAGATTGTAAGTTTAGCCTGTTTCAAAGGCTTGAAACAGGTTGTCTGTTTCAAGGCCTTGAAACTGGTTTCAAGGGTTGAAACAAGTAGAACTGATACATCATGAACTTAGGGGGAGTTCCTGATTTCATTACAACACCTTATCTCCTATGTTTGATTATATGATACTTTATGATGAAATAAAAAGCACTCTACTACTATAAATTGTGATTAATCTAGTTGTTTGACTCAGATTTTGCAAGGATATATAGTTTCCTATTTTGAAAGAATATTTCCTAATATATTTGAAAGCAGTATGGAAATCAATATGTCAAAGTTATTGTGCACTTGATCTGCAGTACCTAAAGACTCAACCTTCTAACAAACAAGATCAAGTCAGTATATTTGAAGAAACTGAGCAACTAGCCATTGGAAGAGCTGTAAGAAGATTCAAAAACTTGCAGCTAAATTTTAGGAAAGTTTGTTAATGAACATCCTGCATATCTTCAATTCAAACAAGCTGCATAAATTGATTTTGAGTGAAGTATTTCGAGGACACAATAGAGCAGAACATAAAGAGACATTCAAAAACTATGGAGGATTGACAAGAAACAAAGAAGCATATCTACAACACTCAATCCAATCATCTAAAGAACATTGCATTTTCACTGAATACTTAGTTATCAGTGTTCTTCTCTTCTGATCTTCATTTCTATATCATTTAGATAATACTTCTAGTTTTTATTCTCGTGAATTGTTCAAGGTGAAGAATAGAGAATTCTTAGTCAATTAGTTAGCTAAAGCAGGTACTAGATAGGTTAGTGAGAACCACAAGCTGTAACAAAGTAAGGCATCTTTCTGTGCTTGTGATCTAGGGCTTAGCTTTTGATTAATAAGAATTAAGTTGAAAATCCTGTAGGGATCAAGTCCCTGAGGTAGAGACGTGGGTCCTAGTGGAATGAACTCTATAAATCACTGTGTCCTTTGCATTTACTTTGCTGCACTTTACTTGTCTTATATACTGATCAAACAGGTTTCATTTCATTGGCTTGAAACTCATTTCAAGGACTTGAAATACTTGCTTCATTTCACAAACGTCTTTGAAACCACTCTTTTGGAAAAAAAATTTAAAGTTGCCATACTCTATTCAACCCCCGCCCCCCCCCCCCCCCTTCTAGAGTATTGATCATGTTGTCATTCCTACATTACTGTCTTTCACAACAAAGTATGGACTTTGGTGGAACCACCCCAAGGGGAGCGGTCCATAGGGTGCAAGTGGGTCTTCAAGAAGAAGACCGACATGGATGGTAATGTGATTACCTATAAGGGCCAATTGGTTGAAAAAGAATTCTGACTGATTCATGGTATAGACTATGATGAAACCTTTTCACTAGTCAGAATGACCAAGTCCATCCGAATCCTACTTTCTGTTGCAGCTTACTACGACTATCAGATTTGACAGATGTGAAAGTTTGTAATGTAAGTGTAAAAACAGGATCTAAATACTCTAGAGGGGGGTTGAATAGAGTATGCTAACTTTTGCCAAAACACAATATTTGAAACTAGAGTAGTGCAACCAGTTTATATCTCAAAGCTTTGAAACAGTTTTGTGAAACTTGAAGATATAACTGTAGAATATAGAGGCTTCAAAGCTTTGAGATTTGGAAAGCTCCAAAGCTTTTAAACTTCCTGTTTAGACTGAATATAACAATAACAAAAGTAAATAGCAAGGACACAAGGATTTTACACATTTCAGTCACAATTGGACCTAGTCTCTCCCTGACGGATCTTATCCCTCCAGGATTCAAAAACAACTTCTTATTAATCACCCAGATTTAGCCCCAGATCTCAAGCCTAAGTGAACTACCTTACACTTATACAACTTGCTGTTCACAACCCATCTAGTTACAGGCTACAACCTGTTGAAACAGTAACAACCTTTTGTTGTCACTTGAACAACCAAACTACTATGTTTAGCAAGGTTTCAAAAATTTATAAGGAATAATAGAATTAAGTACAAGTAGAAGAACTCACAAAGAATAAGCTAGTGAAGCCTGGAAGAGTTCTTCTTACCTGATGATCTTCTGCTGTTGGAGAGATAAATTGGTTGATTGATTTTAAGAATTGTGTATCTTGATCTTCCCTGATTTTTTTCTCTCTTCAAATCCCACGATTTTTCTATCTTTTTCTGGCTATCCTCTATTCAAATTTAAAGTGCTGAACTTCAGCAACAGTCTACAACCGACTGATAAATTATAGGAACAGAAACCCTATAAATTCTCCTTTCTTATAAGCTTCAATCAACAGCTATATTTAAATGGATTCCTGATTTGTTTATGGACGTTGGAGCGTCCAACAAACCTGCATAAACTCATCAAACAAGATCAAACAACAACAAGACAATCTAGCATCAAGATCTTTTTAGCAAACTGCTAACAGTCTTAAGGAAAACTGAGCTAGATTTGTCTGCTGATAAACTTTAGTTAATATATATATATATTCAAACTGATGAATATATCAAGTAACCAGTATAGAACACGTATTTTAGACAGTAATAAACTCATAACAAGTTTTAAGTCTCAGAGAAATAATCTGCATACACAGAAATAATTAGATGAACTTAGCAGTGAAGGATAACCAGTAAATCTCAAAGCTTTGTAGCTTTTCGTGCTAGTTCATCTGTATGAACTTGGATTTTCAATCCAACTCAATCATGTATTTATTATATATTATAACATAGATTACTAATGCAATTATATTGTCATCCCATATCAAAATTAAAACCTGCACAAAAACAGTTAGACAAATACACATATAAGCATAGCTACAGTAACTCAAAGCTTTGAAGCTTTGGTACTTTGCAATATTTCCTGCTTTTGTTTATGGATTTATCATCAAGGAACCAAAGCTCTAGGCATGTGAATTTACTTATCAATCTCAAGGAGCTTGAGACTTATCAATCTCGCCCTTGATGAAAGACAAAACACATTATTTGAAATCCTGATTTCCTGCAACTTACAACCAAATGTGATATTCACAGAATAACTTATAGTCACAAATAGAACAAAAACACAGAGAACCAATACCACAGAATAATCAAAAACACAGGAATACTTCAAGAACATATAGCATCCTACAATATTCAAAAATTATTACGAAAACTAAATCCAGAAACTAAACAACCTGAATACCTTAAAAAAACTAACACATATTAATCTTCTCCCCGTTTTTAACTTTCATCAAAAGATGAGAAGAAATGTAGGATCTGTTCAGAGTGTTTTAAAAGAAAAACAAAATAACAAAGGAACTTCAAGACTTGTGAGAAAAAGAATAGAAAGATTGGGTTCCAAGGCTTTGTAGATTTTCAAGAATTTTCTTTTCCTTTGTCTTTGCCCTGAGCCTCCTCCTGCTCTTCCTCTTAAACTTCTTAATCCTCAGCCTATTCTTCTCCTAGCTCTCCTTGTTCTTCATTTTTCTTATCATGAACTTCCTCAGTTTCAACCTGCATCTGCTCAATAACTTCATCAACTAACTTGTCCAAATCATCACCCTCCTTTTCAGCATTCTCAGAAGCGGTTTCCTCAGCATCAGCCTCCTCTTCAGATTGTTCACATAGATCCTTTGATGTAAGAGCAACAGGGATTCCTTTCTTCTTCTTCTTCTTCTTCTTCTTCTTCTTCTTCTTCTTCTTCTTCTTCTTCTTCTTCTTCTTCTTCTTCTTCTTCATCTTCTTCTTCATAAGAGCTTCTCCAATAACCTCTTCTAAATCAATATTGGTTTCTCTGCTCTCTGAAGAAGTTACTTTCTGCAGATCCAAACCTTTGATGATGATGTCATGTTTGTTGATCACCAAACCTTTGAACTTGGTGAAGTCAGTGGACAAATCAAATAAACCCTGTCTTAAATCCTTCGCTCCATCTTTCAGAACCTCAACCCTATCTAGAACTTGAGAGAAGTCCATATTACCAGACACTTTGGGCGTTGAAGCAGCTCTAGGTTTGATAAACTCTTTCTCTTTCAGCTCTTAAGCATTCAACTCAGAGACTTCCACTTTCCTTTTTCAGTGTAAACTATCCCAATCCTTTGAAGTGATGCCTCATCTACTACTCCAAAACCTGTAGTAATCTTCTCCTCGTCCTTCAAAGAAACTCCAAAGTGTTTGAAAAACAATGGTAAGACATTGGCATAAGGCAGGGAATGATTCCTAGTCCTAGTGCCACAGTAAACCATATGCTCCATAACAAGAGTTGGAAGGTCTATCTCAAACCCTTGAAAAATCATGTACATCAAAATCAACACCTTGTCTTTCTAAAGCTATTTGGAATACTCTCTGGGAACTACACATCTCATAATGATTTAAAAGAGAATTTTGGCTTCATAGGTAAAGACAGAGTGTGTTAACTGCTTTGTTTCAGAAGTGGTTCCCTCCAAGAAAAATAAGGCTTTGGCTTTCTCCTAAATTCTTTCCGATCAAGGTTATCACTGACCTTATACTTCCTAGGTACTCCCAAAACTTTTGAAAACACCTTGTTATCCAACCTAATGTCAACACCAGCGACTTTGGAAGTAAGAATATACCTATCACTATCATCCAGTTCTTGAACTAAATTCAGATAAAACAATCTTGTTAACCTAGGGTAAGCCTCAAAAGGTGGATTCAACAAACTCCCAACAGATGAGTTCTTCACATTTTTAATGTAGTCTAGGTCCATTATATCCAACAACTCAGTACTAATTAGACTACAAAAAAGAGACTTTTGATGATTCATACCCATCCATCCACACAGCTTTAACCTAATAATTAACAAACCAAGAATCATGTAACAAATTCTTACCGAAATTGGTGGCCTTCTTGGTCTTCACAGCAATGTGTTTCACCATCTTCTTTTCTGGAGTTTCTTCTCCTTTCTTTTCATCAGCTTTCTTATCTTTTGAATATGGCACACTCTTCTTTTCTCCTTTCTCACCAGTCACTTCCTTTTTCTTCTTACTTGATTCTTACTCTTGAACCTTACTCCCCTGATATTTGTCCTTCACCACTTCTTCAGTAGCAGACTCAGATTCTAACTCAACCATTCGTTCTTCCTGAACTTCCTTTCCCTTCTTGACTTTATTTGAGGGAGGTAATGTCTCATGGACACTAGTTATGTCTTCTGAATCTGATCCATGGATGGTGATCTTCCTGTTAGCCTTCCTCTTCACCCTCTTGTTGGAAGTCTGACCTTGCTGCTTAATTCTTTTAGAATTTCGCTCCATTTTGGTTAGGGTTTGAGAGATTTTGAGAGAAAAGGGAGAGAGACAGAGAGAGATAGACGAAGAAATAGAAGTAGAAAATGAGAGAAATATGTCCTGAAGTTTGCTTAAGTAGGTAGAAGAGATTGATTTAAAAAAAAACTAAAAAATAAAAAGAAGATTGCATGCAAAAAGATTGCAGAAGATTTCTGAAGATATTTTGAGATATTTTATCCAAATCTCTGAACATTTGAATTATTCTATAATCATCTTGGAAGATATTACATAGTAATCCACGATCCAATTTATTAAAGAATACAAATCCACTTAATGAAAGCAGTGTAACAGTGGTTCAAAGCTTTGAGAAGTTTCAGACCAACACAGAAACTTCAAAGCTTTGAGCCATACTTTCAAGGCTTAAGAAAGTACGATCTCAAGGCTTTGAGATCCACACATATAATACACATAGATACTAATACTCCCCCTAAACCAATGCATCCTTGTTTAACATACTTAATTCAAGCTTTAGGGATGCAAACCTCTCATCTGGCAATGGTTGAGTGAAAATATCAGCTATCTGCTTAGAAGTAGAAATAAAAGATAGAACAATATAACCTTTTTCAGCATGATCTATAAAAAAATTATGTCTCGCATCTATGTGCTTTGTCCTTGAATGCTGAACTGGATTCTTTAAAATAGAAATAGAACTTGTATTGTCACAGTTTATAGGCACATTTCTTAATTCATATCCAAGATCTCTTAGTTTTTCAGCAATCCATAAAACCTCAGAGCAACAAGCTCCAGCTGCAATGTATTCAGCTTCTGCATTCTAAAGAGCTACTGAATTTTGCTTCTTTGAATGCCAGCTTATCAATGATGAACCAAAGAATAACATCTAGAAGTACTCTTTCTGTCTACTTTGTACCCTACAAAGTCAGCATCTGAATAACCACTCAACATAAAGTTAGATCTTCTAGGATACCAAAGCCCCAAGTCTTTGGTTCCATTCAAATATGTGAAAATAATTTTCACACCAATCAAATGAATTTTCTTAGGATCAGCTTGAAATATAGCACACATGCACACACTAAACATAATATATGGTCTACAAGCAGTTAGATATATAAGTGAACCAATCATACCTCTATATTATTTTTTATTCACACTCATTGGAGTTTTAAATACCTTGGACTGTGACATGTTATACTTGTTTAACAAGTCCATGGTGTATTTCCCTTGATGCACAAAAATTCATTTCTTCATTCGATGTACATGTACAAAGCAAGAAATTTTGTTCTCCCATTAAGCTCATCTCAAATTCCCTGCACATTAGACTTGAAAACTCTTTTGAAAGAGCATCATTAGTAGCACCAAATGAATATCATCAACATATATCTGTACAACTAACAAATCCTTTTCCTGAATTTCGATAAAAAGATTTTTGTCAACCAGTCCTCTCTTGAAATCATTTTCCAGTAAAAACTTATATAGTCTGTCATAGCAAGCCCTTGGAGCTTGCTAAAGTCCATACAATGCTTTGTCTAATTTGTAAGCATAATCAGGAAAGGTGTCACTTTCAAAACCTGGTGGTTGAGCAACATATACTTCTTCTTGTAAATAACTATTCAGAAAAGCACATTTGACATCCATTTGAAAAAAAATTATATGATTATCTGATGCAAATTCAAGAAGTATTCTGATAGCTTCTAACCTTGAAACAGGGGCTATTTCCTCATAATCAATACCTTCTTCTTGATTGTATCCCTGTGCAACTAGTCTTGCTTTCTTTCTCACAACCTTACCTTTTTCATCAAGTTTGTTTCTAAACACCCATCTTTTTCCAATCACATATTGATCCTTTGGTCTGGGACCAAATTCCAGACTTTGTTCTTTTCAAACTCATTCAGCTCAATCTGCATTGCAATGATCCAATCTGCATCATCTAGTGCTTCTTTTGCATTCTTGGGCTCAATGAGTGATACAAAAGCACTAAAAGCACACAACTTCCTCAACTGGCCTCTTTTCTGAGTTCCAGTAAATTGATCTGATATCATATTCTCTGCAGGATGATCTGATAAATATTTGAACTTCTTTCTAGGTGTCCAAGTGTATGGTCCTTCAAGACTTCGATTTCCTGACACAGTAGAAGGAGCATCATATTTCCTGTCAGTTTCAGTCTCAAGGCTTTGAGATTTTGGCTCAGTAGGGGGTTCAAGGCCTTGAGATTCTTCTGAAAGCTTATGCTGCTTAGTTTTGCTTCTATTTACTTTCTCATAGTCATCATCAGCCTCATACTTGTTCATATTGAGATCTGCAAAACTTTCACTCAGAGAATCATCAGTTCTTTCAATAAAAGTTACATGAATGCTCTCATCTATAATCTTAGCTCTCTTATTGTAAACCCTATAAGCGTTGATAGTTTGAGAATAACCAAGAAACACACCTTCGTCACTTCTAGCATAAAACTTACCAAGATTGTCTTTGCCATTGTTAGGCACAAAACAAGTACATCCAAAAGGCTTAAAGTAAGCAACACTAGGCTTTCTGCCTTTGAACAATTCATACAGAGTTTTCTTCAGAATAGGCATGATCAAACATCTATTAAAAACATAGTTGGCAGTTTTAACAGCTTCTGCCCACAATAATTTCGGCAAATTACTTTCAAGTAACATGGTTCTAGACATGTCTTCAAGATTTCTATTTCATCTCGACTATACCATTCAGCTGAGGAGTTCTAGGTGCTGAAAAGTTATGAGAGATGCCATGCTTTGCACCAAATAAATCAAAATCAAGCTGATCAAATTCCCTACCATGATCACTCCTACTAGATGTAACACGTAAGTTTTTCAAAGTTTGAAGCTCTTTACAAAGTTTTGAAAATTCAAATAATGCTTCAGACTTATCTCTAATAAACATAACCCAAGTAAATCTAGAATAATCATCAACCACAACAAGCATATATCTCTTACCTTTGGGTGTTTGTACCCTCATATGACCACACAAGTCCAAGTGCATCAATTCTAAAGGTCTAGAAGTACTTACAAAGTTCTTTGTCTTGAATGAACTTCTGGTCTGTTTACCTTGAGCGCATGCCTTGCAAATATCATCATCATTGAATTTTAGGATTGGTAATCCTCTTACCAGATCTTTTGAGATGAGTTTGTTAAAAGTATGCATGCTTATATGACCAAGCTTTCTATTTCACAGCTTTGAGTCATCCTCCAAAGCTTTGAGACATTTCAGACTATCACCTTCAACTTTGTCAGTACATAGTGCATAAACATTATGTGACCTAGGAGCAGTGAGAATGCAATTGCCTGATTTTTCATCTTGCACCACACATTTCTTCTTCTCAAAAACTACCTTATTTCCTTCATCACGAAGCGGAGAAATACTCAATAAATTGAACTTAAACCATCAATTAAATAAAGATCGGAAATTAAATATGCAGAGTTGTTACCAATGCTTCCTATACCAATTATGTTGCACTTTTCTTTGTCACCAAGTGTAATTGTTCCCTCTGATTGCTCTTTAAGCTCTGTGAATAAAGATTTATTTCCACTCATGTGCCTGGAACATCCACTATCCAAAATCCATTTCTGATCTTTCAAAGCTTTGGTGACAACCTGGAAGATTCAATCAATGCCTTAACAAGCCATTAGACCAATTTTAGAATTTGGATTCATAGTCAAAAGTTAACCATGTTAGGTGGTCTAACTCCTTTTGGAACCCAAATTTGTTTCAATTATCCCTTAAGCTGATAAGGATAGGTGTTCCTCATTATGTGAGGTTCTTTCCTTCTAAAGGGACAAGTTAATTTCACATGTCCAATTTTACCACAGTAATGACACATTGGAGAATGTCTGCTTCCTGGTTTTACAAAGGTGGTTTGGTTTCTTCTTGGAAAATTTGGATTGTAACCAATTCCACTTTTGTATACAGAATGCATACGTCCTCCAAGCATAAGATTTAGCTTATGTTCTGAGCCAGCAAAATTTGAAATAATTTTCTTAGATTCTTGAAGCTTACTAGTAAATGAAGTGTTTTATTGTTCTAAATCATCTGAATGATTTTTTAAATCAACAAACTTGCAGTTAAAAGAGTGTTTTGATCAACCACTTCTTTGACCTATGATTTCAAAGCTTTGAATCTGCTTTCTAAGGCTTTGAAGTCACTATCAATTTTTAGATTAGTAGCTTCAAGACACTTGTTTTGAAAAACCAAATCTAAATTTTCTTTTGCTTGCTCATGAACCTTTATTTTCAAGGTATCAATCTCATTCATGTAACTTTCCGCATTTAAAAAAATACATTTGAGGATTTCAGGTAAGACATCAGAATAGGGATGGCAACGGGTCGGATCCGGATCGGATCCGACCTGATCCGATCCAGATCCAACGAGGAGAAATGAGATCCAGATCCGATCCAGATCCGTTCGAATTATCACCGGATTCGGATCAGATCGGATCGGGTCTCATTCAGCCGATCCAAATCCGATCCGTGGATCCATCTAGTACATAGTTGGATCGGATTCGAATCGGATCCGGCTCGAGTTTGCAATAAAATAGAAAAAACAATATAAAAAGGTAAACACTATTGCATACGCTAAGTCATGTTCGTAAGTTATGAAGCCTGAAAAATAAAAGAAATAGCTTTGTAGGTTGAAGTTACTATAGTATTCTTCTTGAAATGTATGTGGTGAGGTACTAGGGGCATATTTGTAAAGCACACATATACGTCGGATCGGATCGGGTTGGAACCCGGTGGATCTACCCTCAAATCCAAATCCAGATCCAAATCCGTTCGGGTTTGGTTTTTCTGATCCAAATCTGATCCATTTTCAGTTGGATCGGATCTGGATCCGATCCATTCGGCTCGGATCGCTCGGATCTCAGATCGGATCGGACCATATTGCCATCCCTACATCAGAAGGACTAGATAAAATATTTTTTAACATGTCTTCAATTGGCTTCTTAGTAGAGTGGTCTTCTTGATGTCCAGCCATTAAACATAAATTGTCTTGGTCTTTATCAGAAAATGTGAGTCTGAAGAGTCTGAATCACTCCATGAGGCTACCATTGCCTTCTTCCTTCTATTATCATTTTCCTTCTTAGGAAATTGCCTGCTTTTCTTCTTCTGAGGGAAATCTCTTACCAGATGATCTGCATCTCCACATTCATAGAAATTCATAACTTTAGGTTTGTGTGAATGTGAAGTAGACTTACCTTTCTGATCCTTATTGGTTGAGGATTTGAATTTTTCTTTGTTGTAGTCCTTGTTTCCAAAGTTTCTCTTCTTCTTCATAATTCGGGCCAAGGCTTTGGAGATCAGGGCAAAGGCTTCTTCATCATCATCCTCCTGTTCAAGACTTTGGGATTTTTCATTTTCCTTTGCCTTGAGTTACAGGTTCTTGATGTTGTCACTCAATTCACCATCAACCTCCTTCATGGTAATCTCGTGAGTGAGCAGTTTTCCTTGTAGATCTTCAAGTTCCAGAGTGCTTAGGTCTTGAGCCTCTTCAATTGCAGTTTTCTTAGGCTCCCATTTTGCCTTTGGCAAGCTTCTGAGTATCTTCCTGACCTTTTCCTCATTTGAGAAAGCTTTTCCCAAGGACTCCAAGTTGTTCACAATATCTGTAAACCTTTTGAACATATCTTTGAAGGATTCATCAGAATTCATCTTAAATAGTTCATACTGCCTCAAAGGAAATTAATCTTTTTCTGCTTGACTTGGATGGTTCCTTCATAAGTGACAGTTAGCTTGTCCCATATCTCTTTTCCACTTTTGCAGTTGGATATCCTGTTAAACTCATCTGCACTAAGAGCACAATATAATAAGTTCAAAGCTTCGTAATTCTTTGATACCTTTTCCATGTAAGTAAGTGAGAGATCTTCATCAGGCTTGACAATTCTAACTTTATTAACAGTAGTATTGAACAAGTTTGGCCCATTCACAACAATAGACCATAGTTCAATGTCCTGGTCTATGATGACAATCTTCATCAATGCCTTCCAATGAACAAATTTATCACCACAAAACAATAGGGGTCTATTAGCTGCTCTTCTCTGTGAGGATCCTCCATCAGCTACATTACTCATTGTCACAAGATTTTTAAATCCTTAAACAGTGACCCAAAGCTCTGATACCAATTGAAATTTTGTAATGTAAGTGTAAAACATGATCGAAATACTCTAGAAGGGGGGTTGAATAGAGTATGCTAACTTTTCCAAAAACACAATCTTTTGAAACTAGAGTAGTGCAAATAGTTGATATCTCAAAGCTTTGAAATAGTTTTGAGAAACTTGAAGATATAACTGCAGAATATAGAGGCTTTAAAGCTTTGAGATTTGGAAAGCTCCAAAGCTTTGAAACTTCCTGTTTAGACTGAATGTAAAGATAACAAAAGTAAATAGCAATGACACAAGGATTTTACAGAGTTCAGTCACAATTGGACATAGTCTCGGCGTGAGGGATCTAATCCCTCCAGGATTCAGACACAAATTCTTATTAATCCCCCAGATTTAGCCCCAGATCTCAAGCCTAAGTGAACTACCGTACACTTATACAGCTTGTGGTTCCCAACCCATCTAGTTACAGGCTACAACTTGTTGAAACAGTAAGAACCTGTTGTTGTTCACTTGAACAACCAAACTACTAAGTTTAGTGAGGTTTCAGAAATGTAGAATGAATAATACAATTAAGTACAAGTAGAAGAACTAAGAAAGAATAAGCTAGTGAAGCCTGGAAGAATTCTTCTGATCTGATGATCTTCAGCTGTTGGAGAGATTATTTGCTTGATTGATTTGAAGAATTGTGTAACTTGATCTTCCCTGTTTTTTGCTCTCTTCAAATTCCATGATTTTTCTATCTGGTTCTGGTTCTCCTCTATTCAAAATTAAAGTGTTGAACACTTGAGCAACAGTCTGCAACCGACTGAGAAATTATAGGAATAGAAACCCTATAAATTCACCTTTCTAATAAGCTTCAATCAACATCTATATTTTAATGGATTCCTGATTTGTTTATGGACGTTGGAGCGTCCAGCAAACCTGCATAAACGCGGCAAACAAGATCATACAACAACAAGGAAATCTAGCATAAAGATCTGATTAGCAAACCGCTAACAGTCTTAAGGAAAACTGAGCTAGATTTGTCTGATGATAAAATTGAGTTAATAAATATATTCAAACTGATTAATATATCAAGTAACCAGTATAGAACACGTATTTTAGACAGTAATCAACTCATAACAAGTTCTAAGTCTCACAGAAATAACTTGCATACACAGAAATAATTAGATGAACTTAGCAGTGAAGGATAACCAATAAATCTCAAAGATTTGAAGCTTTGCCTGCTAGTTCATCAGAATGAACTTGGATTTTCAATCCAACTCAGTCCTGTATATATTATAGATTAGAACATAGATTACTAATGCATTTATATTGACATTCCATATCAAAACTAAAACCTGCACAAAAACAGTTAGACAAATATACATATAAGCATATCTAAAGTAACTCAAAGCTCTGAAGTTTTCAAACTTAGCAATATTTCCTACTTGTGTTTCTGGCTTTCATCATCAAGGAAACGAAGCTCTCTGCACGTGCATTTACATTTCAATCTCAAGGAGCTTCAGACTTATCAAGATGGATTTCAAAACAACATTTCTGTATGGAAACGTCCTCGAGGATGTGTACATGACACAACCTGAGGGTTTTGTGTATCCAGAGCATGCAAATAAAGTTTGTAAGTTTCAATGATCCATTTTAGGATTGAAGCTGGCTTCTAGGAGTTCGAATCGACATTTTGATGAAGCAGTCACACAGTTTGACTTCATCAAGAACGAAGATGAGTCTTGTGTCTACGAGAAGGTTATTCGGATCTCTTTTGCTTTTCTGGTCTTGTATGTGGATGACATACTACTCTAAGAAAAAGACGTTCCTATACTGCAATCTGTGAAAGATTAGCTAGGAAAGTGTTTCTCAATGAAGGACTTAGGGGAAGCAGCTTATATACATGGTATCAAGATCTATAGAGATAGATCTAGGAAGCTGCTAGGCTTAAGTCAATGTACATATATAGACAAGGATTTGAATCGGTTCAAAATTTAAGATTCTAATAAGGGATTCTTGCCCATGTCATATGGAATCACTCTTTCGAAGAAGGATTGTCCTTCCAATGAGATTAAGAAGGAACGCATGAGTAGGATACCCTATGCCCCGTCCGTAGAATCCATCATGTATTCCATGTTATGTACTAGACCAGATGTGTCATATGCGTTGAGTATGACAAGCAGATATCAGTCTAATCCAGGTGAGTGTCATTGGATAGCGGTCAAGAACATACTAAAGTACTTGAGAAGAACTGAGGATACGTTCTTGATCTATGGAGGGGAGAAAGAGTTGCGTGTAAGAGGTTACACAGATGCAAGCTTCTAAACCAACACAGATGATTTCAGATTGTAGTCGGGATTCGTGTATTGCTTGAATGGAGGAGTTGTGAGCTGGAAGTGTTCCAAGAAAGAGACGATTGCTGATTCTACAACTGAGGCTGAGTACATTGCTGGGAGTGGCGCAACAAAGGAAACTGTTTGGATTAGGAAGTTCATTACCGAGCTTGGTGTAGATCCTAGCATTGTGGATCCAATAGAGTTGTATTGTGACAACACTGAAGCGATCCATAATCGAAGAAACCCATGTCACACTAGAAATCCAAAAACGTACTCAGAAATTTCCATTTATTCGAGATATTATTGATAGAGGAGATGTGAAAATAAGCAAGATTCCTACAGATGAGAATCTGTCAGATCCACTTACGAAGCCGCTTGTTGTGCGCAAGCATGAAGGGCACACTAGGTCTTTATACAGTTAAAAAATAGTTGTTGGACTATATAAAGGACACTCCTAGCTTATTTCTCACACTAGTTCTCATAACACATTGAGTGAGGAAGAGAAAAGCGAGGAGAGAGCAAGACTAGGGCCGAACGACCCCGTTCGGCCCCTCCTCTCATTGCCGTCGACCTCAAGGTGGCAGACGGACTTGGGTGCTCCGTTGTGTGACTCTTCCTCTTCCTTCATATAACAATTTCTAGCAAAAACGTGTGGAGGAATCTAGTTCTTCATCCTAGGCGTCGACTAGCTATAGAGATGCAAAAAAAAAAAAAAAAAAAAAAAATTGCGTTTGAAGTCATCACAAGAGATAAACAAGATAATCGTTACTTGAACCTTCACTATCATTATGATGTCACTTCGTGTGATCTATGATGGTTCTTGTGTGGATCTTATTTGTTTAATTTCGCTGTGTAATCCGTTAAAAAAGACATAAAACAATGCCTTGGAAATTTCATACCTCTCAACCCTTGTCTGCTCTTGGAAGAGTTGCTTCAAGTGTGCGATCATATCGTACGCAGCCATGTTCTCATGTTGGTTCTGACGCTCAGAGGTCATGATGCAAAGCATAAGGCAGGCCGCATCATTAGCATAGTCAAAGAACTTCTGATGCGCCTTTAGGGCTACATGGGGTATTGTTGTCTAGACCCTCAGAAATTTCCTCCTCTAGAGTGTACAGTTTCTTTTCTTGCTTGAGAATGATTCTCAAGTTTCTAAAACAGTCTAGAAAGTATTTTCCTGAAAGCTTATCCTTCTCAATGACATAACGTAGGAATGTGATGAACTTGATGAGTTGTTCAGTATTATACAAAATGAGAAATATACAAGTTTTATGAACAAATAACTATATTTAATAATGGCTAGATTATTAAATACAACTCCCATTATTTTTCTCGGGTTAATAATACTCTATCTTCATGCGGAAAATATCATTATATTTTTGACACGCTTTCTTACGTTTTACCGCAAGTGCATGGTTCAAATAATATAGGGTAGTATTTCAACCCGAGTTATCGATCCCATGTGGACAATCACGAGATTATTTAGTTAAAAGCTTAATTTAGAGTTAAAGTAACAGGGAGGAATGTTTGATAGTTTAAGAGTTTGCCACCCCCAAACAAGTAGCTGTATTGAAATAATGAAAAGACAATGTTTTTGGATTTTATAATTAAACAAGGTTTAATCAAATATGGAGAAAGACTAGGCGATCTATGGATCACCTAGGGTTGCTAGAAAATTCCGGATACTGTATTGAAACACGCTAATCCTAATTCAGTTCTGCCAGGTAGGGGTGTTCGCGGGGCGGTTTGGGCGGGTGAAACCGATATTTCTCCCCCAACCGAACTACCTCGCGTTAGAAAAATCTCTACCCAAACCTAACAAAGTAACCGATAAATCCAAACCTAACCGATCATTTTGGCTCGTCTCGGTTTGACTCGATTTGGGCGGGTTTTTTTCTAATAAAATGTAGGTGGATACGTGTTAGAATCACAAACTCAGTTATACGATGGATGAAAAACTAGCACGAAGTCTTACTCTCACAGATAATCTTCAAATTAATTTCAGCTAGTACTATAAACTTTCTTCATAGTCCATATTATTATTGTTCATGGGACATTTGGAGAAGGAAAAAAATTTATAATGGCTAATTCCATAAATTAATATATTTGATATAGAGATAGTAAATTATGTATGGACTCATTATATGATTAGTCATTTGAATGAGTGTATTATGTTAAAATTATATACTTATTATGATATAAGAAAATGTGTGCTCATGTTGGGCGGGGAAGTTTGGGGTTAACCGGCCGATACATTTTGAAAACCATGATCAATCGATAGTTGGGCGGGTTGAAATTATTCATACCCGAAATCGATCATTTAGCCACATTGTCTTTTTATTTCGGGTAGATTCGGCTCGGACCGGCCGGTTTGGGTGGGTTGTTCGGGTTTTTGAACACCCCTAATGCCAGGTAACTAGTCACTACGATCTTCTCTCGATCTCACGCAGTCCTACGTCACGGTCTACTACAGGTCCTGTCGGTCCACTGTCGTCTACCGAATGGCGAATCCTATTAAAATCACCTCTCAGTCTCATTGATTAAGGATTGTGTTCATGTTCTCTATCACCCTAAGCCAAGTCTCTTTCCATCACTCCACCTAAGTACTAGCAATTCCGGGTAGCTACTCCATTGTTGCTAAGATTGAAGCATCAAACATGAACAATAACTAAGATGGATTAAAAACTAAGTAAGAACACATAATCATCATAAAAAAAAATCATTCTCTAATGGTCATTCATCTCATAATTTGGGTGTGTCAATAACCCTAGTTCAACAATACACCAAAAGACTTGAAGAATCGTCACAATCATGAATCCAAAACATGTATCATTCTCAATAATCTGGAAAAAAAAGTCTAAAATAACCCTAGGCTCTCCATAGAGCCTATAAAAGAATCCAGCTGCTCATGGCAATGAAAAGATAAACAAGTTTCTCCTTAGATAATGAAAGAGAAGAAAAGAAGTGATAAAACGGTGAAATCGCCGAAGAGTAAATGAATCCGGGCATTCCCCAAGCTCCAAGATGCTCTCCAATGGTGTCTCGTTGCTCTCCTCCTTCTTCTTGACTCCCTATATGCGTGATTGATGTGTTTTTCCGTCCGTAGGTCGTTTTTTAGTCATAACCCGTCACAAGTCTTCAGTAATTGCACAATAGCCCCCTGAAATCTGCTCCTGACTTCGTCGGGCCATAACTTCTTCGTCCGAACTTAGATTTAGTTCCGTGACGTATTTTTAGAAAGCTCTCTGAGTCTACTTTCATTTGGCATTGGTCTCACTCCTAAACTATTTGTAGAATTCCGGATATGATCAAAATATTGCAAAATGGTCATCCAAGCTCCTCCAATTAGGCTTCTCTTGACTCCACTTGAGCTCCCGTTGTTTCCGTAGTTCGTTCCATGCCTCCTATCAACCGATTAGCATCCGTTCCTGCCAAGACAACATGAAAAAACAAACCAAGAGATTATATTTGGCAAATAACAATGAGATATGCATAGAAAACGCCCGGACAAACAATATAGCACATGGTGAGCAACAAGTGACAAAACGACTCATATTCTCTACAATTAAGCTCAAATCACTCGTGATAATGTGGTAAAATGGAGGTAATAGATAGCTCCTAAAAGGTGCTATCAAATTCCCCCACACTACCTTCTTGCTCGTCCCGAGCAACACTTTCTTGCTAGATTCACATATATCTTTACTTTGCCTTAGACACACCAACTCAAACACCAGACTATGCAATCTACATGACTATAAACAATGCAACTCGATTATGTACAATGCAATAAAGTAAAGAACATATATTTTTTCTTTTTATTTAGAGATTGGGCAATCTCGAAAAGCAAACCGGCATGTCATAAGGCTCTCATATCCCCTAGAAGAGTATATAACTTTGGTGATCGGTAGAGCTTGCGGCCAGTTTCGTCAGACTGAACGGGCACGAACACTCTATCAGTTGCTCTTGCACACTCAACAAACGTATCCCTAGCACCTACCATCCGAGCTATTTATCCACGATTTTCAATTGATGACGGCTTAGGATGGGTAGGTTATAATATTAAGAAGCGCAATCCTAGACGTCATGATATAACTCGAAAAAAACCCATTCTCACACTCCCTCACCGAAATCTAAGGAACCCCACCGAATCTACTACTCCGGACCTCATTCCCTCAAACTTGGTGCAACGCCATTCTCACGGCCACAAATGTGAAGAAGTGATCAAAAATCATAGCTAATCTCCTCCGTCTTCAGGAAGTTTAATTTCGGGCTCCCTATTCCATTTCACTTTTTAAACTACTGTTTTTGTATATTTTTTTCTTTCTCTTTCACAACACAATATATCACATGGAGCTCATAGTAGTATCAAATATCCGAGGAGAACAATCCGTCAAAGTAAATAACGTAGGGCTGGAATATGTCAAATCAATTGTGTAATCACGATAAATGCCGACACCCCCGAACTCAATGTAAAGCATATCACAAAAACCCGGTAGTCAATGTACATATGTGCTTTTTCCAACCTATCCTCCTCCTCACCTAATATAATGAGAATAATCATACTAATCGAAGCACATCCTCCTATAAGATAAATCAACCCCCACCCCATGACGTGCGGAAAAAGTATCACGCACTACGGCACTCCACCTGTGGTCGTGGTGTATGGACACGACTCACCGCCACACCGAAGTGTGCTGCCGTCTCTAACTCATCCTCACATACCCTCAAAAGATGACATGTAAGAAGATCCACGTAAGATGTATAATATCAGCTCACCCTCAACGAACTTCCCTAACTCAACTCCCTCTATCATGACGCATAGGAAGGGACCATTCTAACTAGTGATGAAAGTCACAAGGAATGGCGTCCTAGGCTAGAGGCTTTGAATAAAAGGGGTAAATTGATCAAATTGGGGTAACTAGTGGACCTAGGTGATGGAGACGGGACGTGAGGTCCCCATAAAAATCACTCGCACAGCTGTTCCGTTGCCACTACGAGGAGGGTTGAAGACTACCTAAGTGACGGTGGTGTAGCGCTAGTAGGATAACTAGTTTGAGCGACAGCTACTTACAATTCTCGAGTGCATTGGCCCTATAGCCTTTCTACTCTAGATTCTCGCGTCTACCTCATCTCAGATTGTCCTAATTTTAAGGAATTTCTATCATTGAGCCCTCTCCACGCTCACTCTCTTCACTTGCCCTTTTTCAAAAAAAATCAATTTTTCAATTTTTAGGATTTTTGCAATTTTTTTTTTCATTTTATTTTCCTTACTCTATATGCTTGGGCCAACTCGATTAACTAATAACGTTTGGGTAGGTGGACTCAATATTAAATAGTGCAACAAATATATATATATATATATATATATATATATATATATATATATATATATACAGATATATATATATATATACACACACACACACACACACACAATGCACTAATTATACGTGCACATGCAATCCTAACTCCGACACCTACGTGCAAACTGACTCACTAATCTATATGTAACATCGTTATGCAAAATTAGGCAAGCAAAGATATGCGTGAACCAACCCCCCCCCCCCACACTTGGGATAATCATTGTCCTCAATGAATTTTGAGTGTCCCCCCAATGACATGATCTCAAAGTGTAAGGATTTAAAAAGAAACAAGTGTTGCATTGCACTTTGCGCAAAATGAATCATATCTCCTAGAGCGATTATTTAAAGCGAGAGAGAATATGGTACCTATGATCCCGGAGTACCATTCTTTTGGGATTCATTCCGCAAACATAGGTCAAGAAATGACCGAATCGGTCGACCAAATTTTTCAAAAACTCGAGCAAGTTGAAGCAAGCATACCCTTGATGTGCTCCTCGGTGTTCTCGCCTTAAGTTCCTATTTGAGCTTTGGCCGAATCCCCCTCCAAAGAAACGAATCGGAAGATTTAAGTTCTTGGAGCTCTTCCTCTTTGAATTCCCCCACACTCAATCCGCTCACGATCTCAAAAGCTCAAGAGTTAATCTTGTAAATTTCGCGATTTGGATGCGTTTTGGGTTTGGGGTGTGTTGGTCTTCTTGAGGGTTTGGAGAGGAAGAGGATGAAGACAAGGAGTGTTTGATACAAATTGGGGGTTTTAGGGTACTTGTTGGTTGGTTCTTGGCCTTTACTACCCTCTAAAATGTCAAAAACACCCCCAATGAGTGACCAGCCCGGGCCATTTTGGCCCCCATTTCGGCCTCTATTTCGGCCCAAAATGGGGCCCGAAATCACTGGGAAATTTTGGAGCAGAATGCTCTTTTCATTTCGGGCCGAAATAGGGGCATTTCGGCCTCCATTTCGGCCCGAAATGCCTGGAACTCTCTAACTTGTTTTTGCTCTATCTTCTTCATCCGGCATCCGTTTTTGCTCCATTAAGGTCGATGGCCCGACCCAGTTACCTCTGCCACCTCACGAGGGTGGTCTGGCACTTTGTGCCGCTTCAAGCTTAGCTTTCCTATGCTGAATTTGAAGCAATGCTTCATGTGCTTGCACAGTTGATGGCTTGTTCCTTTCCCAGTAGTCACGTGGGTCCCCTTGCGATAAATCAAGAAGTTGTTGCTTCACTAGTACAGCAAATGGAACCCCTGTCTTATTCTCCCACGAGCACTAACGTGTCGGTTTGAAGACCCGAAAAGTCTCCATGTCCTCATGGATCCTCATAATCAGCTCTCCATTCTCTACATAAATGAGGGTGCCCCAAGTCGCTAAGAACGGTCTCCCTAGAATTATAGGCACATCACCAGCTGGCATGTCCAATATGACAAAATAAGTTGGCATAATCAGGCTTCCAACCCTCACAAGTACATCCTATATCATCCGACAGGCTCTCTTTGATGATTTGTGTGCGAATTGGGGAGTGATCCAGGTTTTCGGAGGCTCCACCACACTTAGCTTTCTGAATACCGACAATGGCATCAAATTCTTACTCGCTCCCAGATCACAGAGAGCTCTCCCAGTGTAGGCATCACCCAACGTAGCTTCAATGACAAAACTACCTGGAACATTCTTTTTCTTAGGTAGCCCATGCAGAACACATGAACTAACATGTTCATTCAAGTTCACTCGATGAAATTCATCACTGCTTTGTTTCCACGGACTGCATCTTTAATAAACCGCGCATATTTAGGCATCTTTCGAAGTTCCTCAATCAACGGAATATTTATATGCAATTTAGAAAAGACGTTCAGAAAGTGCCTGTATTCCTTATAATCATCCTTCTTCTTCCTACTACGCAATGGGTATGGAAGATCTAAGGAAGAAGAAGAATGAGATGAAAGTAGTACCTCGGGGAGTTCCTCTTACGCGTTGCTGCGCAAGTATACGGTCAAGTAATAAAGTGGAGTGTTTTGGACTCCGAGTTATCGAACCCAAGGGAAGGTGTTTACTATACGCTCTAGATTAACAATAAAACTCAATATACCTAAGTAACCGGTAAAAATGATTTAGAATGGAGTGTTGTCACCCTCAAACAAGTGACTAGATCAATACGTAAAACTAATGCAAAAGAAATGATTTAATGTAAATCAAAGGAGATGAAACTAGGCAATCTATAGATCACCTAGGGTAGTTTTTGACAATTTCGGATTTCATGTTCCAACACAACGACTCTCAGTAACCTATGCTGGGTAACGGCGTGGAGAATTACCTATCGGTCTCATGTCGTTCTACAGAAGGCAATGATTTGTACCTCTCAGGCCAAGTATACTAGCTATGTGTTCTAGCAGGCCAACAATGTTGCAAGGGATAATGACCTCTCAGACCACCATTCAAGAGAAACTAACTACATCCTACTGAATTTACCCTCATCTAGCCATTCTTATCCAACTAACCTCTCAGTCTAGTCAATTAAGAATGATCTTGTTTACTCATCCCAACTAGGGTAGAGTTATTTTCACACACTCACTCGTTACGTAGTAATTTCGGGTCATGACTCCTACGTTACTAAGAATTAAGCATAATAAACAAGATAATTAGGCTACCAATATCATCTTTAAGCCTAGTTCATGATTAAATGATGAAATAGATGATCCACAACACAAATCTTAGTCCTAACTTTTCAATGGAAGAACTCAACATGATGAAAACCAAAACAATCTTCATTGAACCATAATCCTAGCATGAAAGTTCATCCAGAATCCGGAAATTATCATAAAAAAATAAACCATAGGCTCTCCATAGATGCCTGGGTATGATTTTAGCTAATCATAACACAAGTTAACATGGTTCTTAAATAGTTCATACAAGAAAGTAGAGAGAAATAGATCAAACGCTAGAAATCGTGAAGATTGGCGCGATCCGGGCTCTCCTCCTTGCTTGAGATCGTTCCCAATAAAGTCTCCTTGCTCTCTCCTTCTTTGTTTCTCTCTGGATGCGTGAATCAATGTCTTTTTTGTCCCTAGGACGTCCTTCAATCATAACCCGCAGAAGTCTTCAGTAATTGCACAATAGCCCCCTGAAATCTGCTCCTGACTTCAATAGGCCATATCGTCTTCGTCCGAACTCGGATTAAGCTCCGTGACCTATCAATGGAAAAATCTCTGAGTATAATTTTATATGGCACTGGTATCACCCCCAAATGAATTGTAGAAATCCGGCTATGATCAAAATAATGTCAGCTGGTCATCCAATCTCCTCCAATTCGGCTTCTCTTGACACCACGTGAGCTCCCATTAGTTCCGAAGTTCGTTCCATGCTTCCTATCAACCGATTAGCATCCGTTCCTGACAAAAAAACATGATGAAACATACCAAGCGATTATATTTGACAAATAACAAAGAAACATGCATGGAAAACGTCCGGACTAACAATATATCACGTGGTAGCAACAAGTGATAAAACGACCTATAATCTCTAACATTGGACTCAAAACACTCTCCAAATACATATTAACATGTGGTAAATGCTAAAGAATTATAGCCCCTAAAAGGTGCTTTAAAACTCTCCCACACTTACTCTCTTGCTCGTCTCGAGCAACCATGAAGCACAAAACCCCCACACTTGAGACATTGCATACATACCAAAACCAAACTAATGCATACCCCACCGCTTTGCATACTTCACTTTCCGCTAGCCAACATGACTCGCGAATCAATACACAAAGACACGACTATGCAAACTACATGATATGTACAATGCAACCAAAGTATGTACAATGCAAGGAATTAAAGAACATATTTTTCTTTTTAGTTAGAGATTGGGCAACGTCAAAGAACAAACTGGCATGTCATAAGGCTCTCAAATCCCCTAGAAGATTCTATATTTTTGGCAATCGGTAGAACTTGCGGCCAGTTTCGTCAGACAGAACGGGCACGAACACAAAATAAGTTGCTTCCGCACACTCATCAAACGTATCCCTAGCACTTACCATCCGAGCTATTTATCCACGGGTTAAATGTTGACGGCTTTAGGACGTGTAGGATAGGATATTTAGAAGCATAGTCCTAGACGTCATGATACAACTCACAAAACCCGATTCTCACACTCCCTCACCAAAATCCAATGAACCCCACCGAATCTAACTACTTCGGCCTTCATTCCCTCAATCTTGGTGCAACGCCGTTCTCGCGGCCACAAATATGAAGAAGTGATCAAAACTCATAGCGACTCTCCTTGGTCTTCATGAAGTTCGATCCGGCTCCCTATTCAATTTCTGTATTTCTCTTCATTTTTTTCTTCTTTCAATTTCATTCTCAATAAGCACATGGAGCCACCAATACGATAGTAATATCCAAAGAGATCAAATATCACAATAGATAATGTGGGGATGGAATGTGTCAAATCAAATGATGTAATCAATAAATGTCCAATCCCCCATACTCAATATAAACCATATCTCGAACCCGGTAATCAATGTATAAACGTGCTATTTCCAACTAATCCTCCTCATCACCTAAGATATATAGAAAATAAATGAAGAACAAACACGTCCTTCTATAAGATCAATCAACCACACCCCATATCGTGCGGAAAAAAGTGTCACGCACAACGTCACTCCACCTGTGATCGTGGTGTAAGGACACAAATCGCCGCCAAACCCAAGTGTGCTGCCCTCTCCAACTCACCCTCACATCCACTCAAAAGATGACATGTTAGAAGATCCACGTAAGATGTATAATATCAGCTCACCCTCAACGAACCTCCGTAACTCAACTCCCTCTATCATGACGCATAGGACGGGACCATTATAACTTGTGATGAAAGTCACAAGGAACGGCTTCCTAGTCTAGATGTTGTGAATAAAAGGGGTAAATGGATCAAATTGGGGTAAATAGTGGACCTAGGCGATGGAGACGGGACGTGAGGTCCCCATAAAAATCACTCGCACAGCTGTTCCGTTTCCACTACGAGGAGGGTTGACGAATACCTAAGTAACGGTGGTGTAGCGCTAGTAGGATAACTAGTTTGAGAGACAGCTACTCACGATTCTCGAGTGCTTTGGCCCTATAGCCTTCCTACTCCAGATTCTCGCGTCTACCTCACCTCATATTTTCATACTACCTAGGGAATACTATCATTAAGCCCTCTCCACGCTTACTCTCTTCAATTGCCCTTTCTAAAAAAATCAATTTTTAGGATTTTTCTTTTATTTTTAATTTTTTTGTTTTTTCCTACACTATATGTAACTGGCCAACTTGACTAACCAACAAAGTATGGTAGGTGGACTCAATAAACAAAAGTGAAATAATATATATATATATAATGCATAAAATAAACGTGCACATGCAAAACTAACTGGCTGACACATACATGCAAACGTGACTTAACTACATGTAACAAGGCTATGCAATGGCTAACTAGCGGATAGCTAAAATCTCCCCCACACTTAAGCGCTTCGTTGTCCTCAACGAAAAATAGAGTAAAATTAATAGGAATCGGTTTCCTAAGCGTAGGGCCGGTGGGTCTAGTCGGAGTGAGTCCTCCCTTCGTCCTCGGCGAGGACTTCGGGACGGGACTCTGGGTATACATCAGAATGGTAATGGAACAATCCATCGTAGGTATGTGGGTGGTGCAACTGGACATTGGCCGCCACAGCCAAGTCCTGAATCCACCCACCCTGCTGGGCACAGTCATAGCTAAGTGACTCCATACCTCGGCCCAACTGGCGCTGACTACTACGGATGTGCTCAAAATGTCTCCTCTCCCTAGCTCTATCCTCATCATTTTGGAGTCTCTGAGACTCCATCATATGCATGAGCGTGTTGAGCTGTCGCTCAATGTTGGATCTCAAGCTACTCGCTTGGTCTTTTCTAGGTTGTGTGGGGTCAACAGTTATTTGGTTCTTGAGGGGGTCGGGTATTCTCTCCCAAGTACGTGCTGCATCCTTCTTCTTCTTGTCCCTAGAGCTATCGTCATACTCAATACCACTCAAATTAGCTTTAGCATCTTGTTCTAGCTGTAGGAGCAAGCAAGTGTGCCCGGAAGATCTACGTTTATAGCGGTCACTCCTCTCCATAAGAAATCGATAAATGAAGTACGGAACAATGATACGCTTCCCCATCCATAAACAGTAAGCCATGGTGCAAAGCTGGAAAGAGTACATGGGATTAGGGGAAACTCCATAAACCCATTTCTCAAGAAGCTCACATAACCACCTCGCACGTGGAAGCACGAGTCTCCTAGAGACGACCCACTCAGGTAAAGTGGGTCTCTCAATCCATCCCGCTCAGGCACTCCCCAAAACAAAAGGTACTCACTACTCCGGCCCTCATTCCCTCAATCTTGGTACAATGTCGTTCTCGGAGCCACAAATGTGAAGAAGTGATCTCGAACAATAGCTAATCTCCCCGGTCTTCAATTTCAGCTTGCTCCTTTATTCCTTTCACTTTCAGTTTCTATTTTTCTCTAATTTCTGTTTTTTTGTTCTTCTTTTTTCTTACTATTTTTTTCTAATCACAACACAATAAATCACATGGAGCTCATAATAGTAGTAAATATCCGAGGCGATCAATCCGTCCAAGAAAATAACGTAGCGGTAGAACGTGTAGAATCAATGATGTACTCAATATAGATAAATGTCGACACCCCCACACTCAATGTAAAGCATATCACAAAAACTCGGTAGTCAATGTATATATGATCTTTTTCCAACCTATCCTCCTCATCTCCTAAGATATAGAGAATAATCATACAAATCGAAGAACATCCTCCTATAAGATCAATCAACCCCACCCCATGACGTGCGAAAAAAGTATCACGCACTACGGCACTCCACATGTGGTAGTGGTGTATGTACACGACTCTTCGCCACATCGAAGTGTGCTGCCGGCTCTAACTCACCCTCACATACCCTCAAAAGATGACATGTAAGAAGATCCACGTAAGATGTATATTATCGGCTCACCCTCAACGAACCTCCCTAACTCAACTCCCTCTATCATGATGCATAGGAAGGGACCATTCTAACTAGTGACGAAAGTCACAAGGAATGACTTCCTAGGCTAGAGGTTGTGAATAAAAGGGGTAAATTGATCAAATTGGGGTAACTAGTGGACCTAGGCGATGGAGACGGGACGAGAGGTCCCCATTAAAATCACTCGCACAGCTGTTCCCTTGCCACTACGAGGAGGGTTGACGACTACCTAAGTGACGGTGGTGTAATGCTAGTAGGATAACTAATTCGAGCGACAGCTACTTACAATTATCCTGTTCATTGGCCCTATAGCCTTTCTACTCCAGATTCTCACGTCTACCTCACCTCAGATTGTCCTGCTTCTAAGGAATTTCTATCATTGAGCCCTCTCCACGCTCACTCTCTTCAATTGCCCTTTCTCAAAAAAAAAAATCAATTTTTCAATTTTTAGGATTTTTGCAATTTTTTTTTCATTTTATTTTCTTAACTCTATATGCTTGGGCCAACACGATTAACTAATCATGTTAGGGTAGGTGGACTAAAAAATTAAAAGTGCAACAAATATATATATATATACAATGCAATAATTAAACGTTCACATGCAACTCCGACACCTACGTGCAAACTGACTCACTAATCTATATGTAACATGGTTATGCATGTTTAGGCAAGGAAAGATATGCGTAACCCCCCCCCCCACACACACACACTTGAGATAATCATTGTCCTCAATTAATTTAGAGTTTCCCCTCAATGACATGATCTCAAAGTGTAAGGATTTAAAAAGAAACAAGTGTTGCATGACACTTTGCGTAAAATGAATCATATCGTCTAGAGCGATTATTTAAAGCAAGTGAGAATATGGTACCTATGTTCCCGGAGTACCATTCTTACAGGATTGGTTTCGCGAAAATTGGTTAAGAAAGGACCGAATCGGTTGACCAAATTTTCCGAAAACTCGAGCAAGTTGAAGAGAGCATACCCTTGATGTGCTCCTTTGTGTTCTCGTCTTAAGTTCCACTTTGAGCTTTGGCCGAATCCCCCTCCAAAGCAATGAATTGGAAGATTTAAGTTCTTGGAGTTCTTCCTCTTTGAATTCCCCCACACTCAATCCGCTCACTATCTCAAAAGCTCAAGAGTTAATCTTGTAAATTTCGCGATTTTGATGAGCTTTTGTTTTGGGGTGTGTTGACATTCTTGAGGGTTTGGAGAGGAAGAAGATGAAGACAAGGAGTGTTTGATCCAAATTGGGGTTAGGGGGACTTGTTGGTTGGTTCTTGTCTTTAAAAATCCTCCAAAATGTCAAAATAACCCCCAAAAAGTATCAAAAATACCCCCAAAAATGAGCTGTCCGGTTGATTTCGACCCCCATTTTGTCCCAAAATGGAGCCCAAAATCAATGGATTTTGGCCCCCATTTCAGCCCGAAATGGGGCCTGAAATTACTGGGTAAAAACCAAGAAGAAACCTTGTTTTATTTCGGGCCGAAATAGGTTGATTTCGGCCCCCATTTCGGCCCGAAATGGGTGCCGAAATCATTGGAGACCACCTTGTATTTGCTCTAGTCTCTTCGTCCGATCTCCGATTCGCACGATTCTTTCACTGATGGACTCCATATTCGAAGAGGAATCCATTTTTGACTAGAAAAATGTTTTTGGTATGAACAATTTTCTTTCACCGATGGACTCCATATTCGACGAGGCAATCTTTTTAGTATGAACAATGTTTTTGGCTAGAAACATTCATTGTATTATTTATGGAGATATTTAATATAATGAAGTCCTTAGATTACAAATGTGTTTTCTTAAATATCCCTAGTCAATTATAATGATTAATTTGACGATCAATTATAGACTAGTATGGGGCTGGACTGATATGGAGATATCACGATCCAACACATGGGTATGCATTACGAGTAATGGCATACTGGATTGACCCACAACGAGAAGGCTACATACAATTAATGTAAAGACACAAGTTCTTCTTGTAGTGACAACAATATTTTCATCCTTAGACTTGAAGTCACTAGTTCCTTAGTTGTGGAATGTTGTGTTTTGACATCGTCAAACGCTCCAACGTAACTGGGTAGTAATAAAGGTGTTAGTCGGACACAATAAGGAAGCTAGCTTAGAGATGGTAGTGATGTAGATAGAATTTGTCCTTCCCACATAAAGGGCGCAAATATCCACGGCCACTCGAGGGATGGTGCTTATAGAATGTCTGGCCAGACTCATATAAATCAACATAGGATATTGATGTTATCTTTATGGGTAAGACTATTCCTAGGATCAAGGAACTATGATTTGGATAAACGAGTGTGTCTTGTATGTCTTGTGTCCAATCTGGATATACAGACAAAGGGATGAGACAATACTTTCATAAGGTTTGTTAAAGTAAAGACTATACTAATCCGTGTATGGAAAGGATTAGGATAGGGGTCTTTATACAGTAAACAAAGAGTTGTTGGAATATATAAAGGACACTCCTAGCTTATTTCTCACACTAATTCTCATAACACATTGGGTGAGGAAGAGAAAAGCGAGGAGAGAGCAAGACTAGGGCCGAACGACCCCGTCCGCCCCCTCCTTTCATTGCCGTCAGCCTCAAGGAGGCACACATCCTTGGGTGCTCTGTTGTGTGATTCTTCCTCTTCCTTCCTCTAATAATTGCTAGAAAAAAGGTGTGGAGGAATCTAGTTCTTCATCCTAGGCGTCGACTAGCTATAGAGATACGAAAAAAAAATTGCGTTTGAAGTCATCACAAGAGACAAACAAGATAATCGTTACTTGAACCTTCACTATCATTATGATGTCTATTCCTGTTATCTATGATGGTTCTTGTTTGGATCTTATCTGTTTAATTCCGCTGTGTAATCCGTTATAAAACACATAAAACAATGCCTTGGAAACTTCATACCTCTCAACCCTTGCCTGCTCTTGGAAGAGCTGCTTCAAGTGTACGATCATATCGTACGCAGCCATGTTCTCATGTTGGTTCTGATGCTCAGAGGTCATGATGCAAAGCATAAGGTAGGCCACATAATTAGCATAGTGAACGAACTTCTGATGCGCCTTTAGGGATGCATGGGTATTGTTGTCTGGACCCTCAGGAATTTTGTAATCTAGAGTGTACAGTTTCTTTTCTTGCTTGAGAACGATTCTCAAGATTCTAAACCAGTCTAGAAAGTTTGTTCCTGAAATCTTATCCTTCTCAAGGACATAACGTAGGAATGTGATGAACTCGATGAGTTGTTTGCCATCGGAATTATACAAAATGAGAAATATACAAGTTTTATGAACAAATAACTATATTTAATAATGGCTAGATTATTAAATACGGCTCCCATTATTTTTCTCGGATTAATAATACTATATCTCATGCGGAAAATATCATTATATTTTTGACACACTTTCTTACGTGTTACCACAAGTGCACAGTTCAAGTAATATAGGGTAGTATTTCAACCCTGAGTTATCGATCCCACGAGGACAATCACGAGATTATTTAGTTAAAATATTAATTTAGAGTTAAAGTAACCGGGAGAAATGTTTGATAGTTTAAGAGTTTGCCACCCCCAAACAATTGGCTGTATTAAAATAATGAAAAGACAATGTTTTTGGATTTTTTAATTAAACACGGTTTAATCAAATATGGAGAAAGACTAGGCGATCTATGGATTACCTAGGGTTGCTAGAAAATTCCGGATACTGTATTGAAACACGCTAATCCTAATTCAGTTATGCCAGGTAACTATTCACTACGATCTTCTCCCGATCTTACGCAGTCCTACGTCACGGTCTACTACAGGTCATGTTGGTCCACTGTCGTCTACCGAATGGCCAATCCGATTCAAATCACCTCTCAGTCTCATTGATTAAGGATTGTGTTCATGTTCTCTATCACCCTAACCCAAATCTCTTTCAAGCAATCCACCTAAGTAGTAGCAATTCCGGGTAGCTACTCCATTGTTGCTAAGATCGAAGCATCAAACATGAACAATAACTAAGATGGATTAAAAATTATCATGACGAAAAATCATTCTCTAATGTTCATTCTTCTCATAATTTAAGTGTGTCAATAACCCTAGTTCAACAATACACCAAAAGACTTGAAGAGTCGTCACAATAATGAATCCAAAACATGTATCGATCTCAATAATCCAAAAAAACAAAGTCTAACATAACCCTAGTCTCTCCATAGAGACTATAAAAGAATCTAGCTGCTCATGGAAATGAAAAGATACACAATTTTCTCCTTATATAATGAAAGAGAAGAGAAGAAGTGATCAAACGGTGAAATCGCCGAAGAGTAAACGAATTCGAGCAATCCCCAAGCTCCAAGATGCTCTCCAATGGTGTCCCGTTGCTCTCCTCCTTCTTCTTGACTCTCTCTATGCGTGATTGATGTGTTTTTCCGTCCCTAGGTCGTTTTTTAGTCATAACCCGTCACAAGTCTTCTGTAATTGCACAATAGCCCTCTGAAATCTGCTCCTGACTTCGTCGGGCCATAACTTCTTCGTCCGAACTTGGATTTAGCTCCGTGACCTATCGTTGGAAATATCTCTGAGTCTAATTTCATTTGGAATTGGTCTCACTCCCAAATTATTTTTAGAACTCCGGCTATGATCAAAATAGTGAAAATTGGTCATCCAAGCTCCCCCAAATAGGCTTCTCTTGACTCCACTTGAGCTCCCGTTGTTTCCGAAGTTCAATCCATGCCTCCTATCAACCGCTTACCATTCGTTCCTGCCAAGACATCATGAATAAATATAACAAGCGATTATATTTGACAAATAACAATGAGATATGCATAGAAAACGTCTGGACTAACAATATAGCACATGGAGAGCGAAAAGTGACAAAACGGCTCATACTCTCTACAATTAAGCTCAAATCACTCGTGATAATGTAGTAAAATTGAGGTAATAGATAGCTCCTAAAAATTTCTATAAATTTTCTAGTGGGTCAAGATTCATATTTCACTTATTTTTTAGCTTGCTTTGGCAAGTCACCCAAAATTAGTTACTTAGTTTGGAACAATTCCAATTGCATCCCCATGCAACTTTTGGTTCAATTGGGAAAATAACTCCTTATTTATTTTTCCCCTAAGATAATCCTAATTGGTTGCCTCTAGGCTTTTAATCCTATTAAAATCACCTAGTTGCGTCCAATCTCTTACTCCAACAGTTACACGTTACTTACTTGTGCCATCGCATCACATCATGATGAATCAAGTTGCCTTGCTTTGGCATGCACGAGCTTGATAAATCAAGACTATGATGAGTGTTTGAGTAACGAGAAGGCAAAACGCAATATTTAAATTTGAGGGATTTTCCTTTCAATTTTAATTGTTTTGTTGATCCATATCAACTGATCTACTTATTTGAGTTGGGAATCCCAAAATAAAAGGTTTGGGTTGTTAATAATCTTATTATCATTTTTGCATGAATCATCCATACACCAACAATAAATAATAAGACAATAAATAAACAACCACAAAAATAAAGAAACGTGATATGGATATGGCCTCCTAGACTAAGATATTCCCAAGCCAATGAGAATATTTATGAACCCTAACATAGCAAGCTTATCTCCATGTGCCTCCATCATTTGGTTCATGCTCCATAGCTTGTGGAACGCTCCATGCTCCTTAGCCTTGTGGAATGATCCATCTTGTGGTTATTTAATTCTTTGGGATTCTTCTTCTCCATGTCTTGATTATCATCTACTCTATCTAATATTAGCTAGCATCTATACTGAATAAAAAGATCTCACTATTTGAGAAGAAGACCAGCTCGCACACCGCAAAACCTAATTAACTATTACATTAATGTTACTGGCTCGCAGGCTGTAAAAACAAACCACAAAATAAAACATTCACAACATCCACATCTAAGGCCATATCCAATCACCATGCGAATAGCACATAAAACAGTTAAAATCCGATTTTAATGTGCTTTATGGCGCGAGGATGGCCCGAGCCCCTTGTTCGTGGCTTGCTTGGGTGGCAAGGAAGAGGGGGTGGTCCCAAGGGGGGCTGAACCCTCCTAGGGGTTGTATCCAAAACAACTCCTTCCCTTGTTGCCCAAGTTTTATTTGTTTTCAAATTGGAAAAAAAAAAAACCCTTTTCAAACTTGTGCCTAAACCCTAGTTTTATAGATCTGAAATTTCACTTCCTATGTGTTCCAAGTTCACTAATTTTTACATCTTATGTAAAATTAGGTCTTGTTTGGTTGAATCATATTCAAATTGCATCAATTATGCTTAATTTGTCTGTTTTACGCGATAAACAATAATTAAAGTGTAAAATTGACATAATCGTAACACGTTAACTACAATGTGCTCTACAACCTGTGGCTCTGATGACACTGTAGGGTTTTGTAACGGATTACGTAGTGGAAAAACAATAACCAATATCCGCACAAGACCCTCCAAGAATCGCAGGAAGAGACATCATAACAATAGTAAATGATTTAGTAACATATACCTTGTTTGTCTCCTTGGATGACTTCAAACGCAAAATAGTGTTTGTGTCTCTACAACTAGTCCACGCCTAGGATTAAGCTCTAGATTCCTCCACGTTTTGTGCTAGAAAGCAGTGGAAGAAGAAGAATAACACAACGAACACCAAAGAGGCTCGACCTCTTGTGGCCGACGGTGGGGGGGGGGGTCTTGGCTTCAACCTTGAATTGTCTTGATCTATCTCATTGCTTTATTCTCTCTCTCACTCAATGTGTGTTATGAGCATTAGTTGAGAAAATAAGCTAGGAGTGTCCTTTATATAGTCCAAGAACTCCTAGTTAACTACATAAAGGCCCATCTACTAATCATGTCCTTACATGTATTAGTTCACCTTGCAAATTAGTCCTACTAAGTCTGCAAGTTCTTGTGTATTGATCCTTCTATTTAATTAATCATATTAATTAATTCCCTAGTCTAGTTTAATCCATATGGCGTGTGACCCCATAGGTTTCTACTTATTTGGTAGCAACGATTACTAAAATGGAGCGATGTCTAGCAACACATCCATGCCACCCAACTATAGAAATAGTAAGTCATCCGACAAACCTTGTGACTATATTGTCTCATCCCTTTGTTTCCATATCTGGATTGGACACAAGACATATAAGTCACACTCGTATATTCAATCCATAGTTTCTCAATCCTGGGAACAGTCTTATCCATGCAGATAACATCAATATCCTATATTGATTTATCTGACTCTGGTCAGACCTTTTATAAGCACTAAACCACGAGTGGACACGGATATTTGATCCCGTTATGTGGGAAGGACAAATTCTATCTACATCACTACCATCTCTAAGCTTGCTTCCTATTGTGTCCGACTAGAGCATTTATTACCACCCAGTTATGGTGAAGCACTTGATGATGTGAAAACACAATACTCCACAGCTAAAGGATCTAGTGAATTCAAGTCTAAAGATGAAAATACCGTTGTCACTACCATAAGCGCTTGTGACTTTACATAACTTTTATGTAGCCTTCTCGTAAGTGGGTCAATCCAGTATGACATTACTCCTAATGCATACCCATGTGTTGGATCGTGATATATCCATATCAATCCAACCCCATACTAGTCCATAGTTGATCGTCAAATTAATCAGTATAATTGACTAGGGATATTTAAGACAAACAAACACATTTGTAATATAAGGACTTCATTATATTGAATATATCCATAAATAATACAATCAATGTTGTAGCAAAAGAATTGTTCATACTAAATAAGATTGCCTCTAGCGCATATATTCCAACGTTTATATTATATCCTTTAACACGTCACACACAAAATTTGAATTTTCACAAACCTTCCTTCTTCAAATATTTGAGTATATTTAGTTTCCTTTTCAAACTCAAAATCTTGAGTACTTATCCTCTCTCTTCTCTCTCTCGTTTTTATCACTCCTGCCTCTCACTTCTAAAAACCCCAAACCCTAAAGGAATCACGAAGAACCTCTGAGAGAATCAAGATGGCTAGAGGCTCAAAGAAAAGTTCAGGAAAAAAAGAGAAAGGTTACATAATAAGAAGTTCAAGAAGTAAGTGATGGATATATTTCCAGAACCCCTAGAGCACCAAGACCCTCCTTCCCTCCTCCAAAGAATAAAATCAAGAAGGACAAAGAAGATCATACTGCTACTTCTAGCAAGAAGTTGAAGTCAGGTCCCATAGTTTCTTCTGAAAAACAAAAGAGTGTATAGATTGGTAATCCCAAGAAGGTGAAGAAGAAGCCTCAGAAATTAAAAAAAGGGAAAGAGAAGGTCACTGGTAAGGAGATTCAAGAATCAATGAAGGGCACTGGAAATGAGCTTCAGATATACTCTGAGAAGCAAACCCCTTCTGGTAAGAAAATAGATGTTTTTAGCTATTTTTAGCAATTTGTTGTAAATTAATGTTTTGACCAGATATTTATCGAAAACTGTCATTTTTGACGAGTTCGTTTAACTTTTTAAATAATTCAGTCACGTACCAGTTTATCAGAAATTTGACTAAAAATGTTGTCTGGTGGACTGTGTGTCCTGGTGGTTGAGATTTGGACGTCTGAAAGAGTCAGACGGGTTGACAGTAAATCGCGATTTTATCGAATAATCGATATTTTTATTATTAAAAGTGTGACGGGTCGTCACAGTGGTATCAGAGCCTGACCCAACCGGAGGTACGGATAGTGTATCTGGGACTGGGCGGGTGTTTTGGCAGGTGTCTGTGACGGGTGTTGTACAAGTGGTACACACTTGTGAGTCACCACACTTGTGAGCCACCGCACTGTCGAGCTAGGGATACACAGTCTAGTACTGCTTGGGTGGTGGAGGTGATGAAATGTTGTGGTACGTGATATTTTTTTAAAACTGAAACGTGAATTTTAGACCCAAAAAAAAAAAAAAAAGTTGTTGGGTACTGCATGGTTTTATGGGATGCCTTTTGTGAACAAAAAAAAATTCAGTGTAGACTGGTTGTAAACTCTTCTATTTGTTTGAATATTAAATTAAAATAAAAATGTATACGTGCAGGTATGCAACTGAGACAAATGTGAATTTTAGTGACAATAGGTTGGTTAGAAAGCATTACCAAGATTAAAATCATTCTAAGAGTACATGGAGTGCTTTCAAAGTAATGTATATCTTGTAGTTTTAGTTTTCTTGATTATGATATCATGATTATGCTTCATTACTTATGGTGATATATAGAAGGTGCTTGTGTGATAATCTTCATTGGTGGTAAAACATGTGACAATTAACTAATCAATTGGCTTTTTCTATTCCTAATTGAGGTAATATGGTTGTATACATACGTGTGTGCATACATTTTTGACAAGTAGGGGACTGTTTTGAGATTGATAACAGTGTGTGAATTGTTATATGCGGTGACATTGTTTAAGTGAGCTTGGTATAATGACAGAATGATGTGTTTCGATACACATTTACAGCTTTTTTTAAAAAAATTATTATTAGCGATGAATTTTTATTATTTTTTACTTAAATTAAATTTCGGGACGAAATTTTTATAAGTGGGGTAGATTGTAAGAACCCGGATTACATAAATAATTACATATGTAAATTTTGACTAGTAAATATTACTAGTACCTATATTTATTATATTGTTATTTTCTTGACTTTTAAATTGTTTATAAAGTGGATGTATTGAGAAATTGAGCTATCTAGTGATGTTTTCTTTATAAGAGAAATTATTTTACTAGAATCCCAGAAGTTAGAGATGTAGCTCATTGGAATGTTTTTTTTTGCCATAATCTTATTTTTACGTCCATGCAAGGGGATGGAATGTAAGAGTGTATATATTATATTGATATGAAAAGTCATGCATGTATTGTACCACTCCGTTTCTTCTCTTTCTCCCCCTTTCTATTTTGGTCTGTTTCCTCTCTTTCTCCCCCTTTCCTCATTTGGTAGGTTTTTTGTTGCAAAAATACTATTTTGCCCTCCAAGCAATACCCCACCTTTTCATTTCCCAACACAATTTTTACTCTAAAGAAAAACCTTACCCATTTTTCTTCCCTACTTTTCATTACTACCGCACAATACAATCTGCACATTTGAGAGGATAGACTTGAGAGGATAGAGTCAGATGGTTCAAGAGAGAGAGAGAGAGAGAGAGAGAGGAAGAAGGGGACGCGAAAAAGGAACAGACGGCGATGAAGGGGACGATCTAGACGGCGGCGCTGGCGATCTCGATGGCGTTCTCGACGGCGATGGGCGTTTCTTGCTCGACGGCGATCTCCAAACTGCGAGAAAGAAGGGGACGAAGAAGAGGGCCGATGAGGGTTTCTTCCTCAACGGCGGCGCTGCTGGTGGTTCTCGACGGCGTTCCATGGCAGGGGCGGCGGCGGCGACCCAGGTAGCTTCGGATCTCTATCTCTTCTTCGTTTTTGGCCTTTTCTTTTCTCTAATCTTTCTCCATGTTTTGATTTCTCTGTAGACCTGCTAATGGAGTTGATAAAGATGGAGGAGCAGATCCACAAAAGTGTCCACTTCTTCTTCTTCTTTTTCTTCAATTTGTAATATTTTTCTTTGTTATGAAATAATACTCTTTGTCTGTAAATTTGTTGTTGGATTTGATATTGGATGATGTTGGTAGAGTTGTGGTGACTGGTTGTGGTTGTGGTTGTGGTTGTGGTTGAGGGAGAGAAGGAGAGAGAGAGAGGGGACAGAAGACAGAGGGGTAACAGGGTCATTTGGCCTTGTTTCTTAATTGCAGTGCTTTCTCCAGGGGGGAGAAAGAGAAGAAATAGAGTGGTAATTAATAAGAGAAAGTGATGCTGTAAGAATTTCAATAGTCAAGAGTTTCTTCATCAAGTTGATTACACGTGGCCACTTTGATAACTATCCATATGAATTACTCTAAAATACCACTCTGTTTCTTCTCTTTCTCCCCCCTGGAGAAAGCGCTGCAATTAAGAAACAAGGCCAAATGACCCTGTTACCCCTCTGTCTTCTGTCCCCTCTCTCTCTCCTTCTCTCCCTCAACCACATCCACAACCACAACCACAACCAGTCACCACAACTCTACCAACATCATCCAATATCAAATCCAACAACAAATTTACAGACAAAGAGTATTATTTCATAACAAAGAAAAATATTACAAATTGAAGAAAAAGAAGAAGAAGAAGAAGAAGAAGTGGACACTTTTGTGGATATGTCCATCTTTATCAACTCCATTAGCAGATCTACAGATAAATCAAAACATGGAGAAAGATTAGAGAAAAGAAAAGGCCAAAAACGAAGAAGAGATAGAGATCCGAAGCTACCTGGGTCGCCGCCACCGCCGCTGCCATGGACAGCCGTCGAGAACCACCAGCCGCGCCGCCGTTGAGGAAGAAACCCTCATCGGTCCTCTTCTTCGTCCCCTTCTTTCACGCAGTTTGGAGATCGTCGTCGAGCAAGAAACGCCCATCGCCGTCGAGAACGCCATCGAGATCGCCAGCGCCGCCGTCGAGATCGTCCCCTTCATCGCCGTCTTTCCTTTTTCGCGTCTTCTTCTTCCTCTCTCTCTCTCTTTCTCTCTCTCTCTCTCTCTCTCTCTTGAACCATCTGACTCTATCCTCTCAAGTCTATCCTCTCAAATGTGCAGATTGTATTGTGCGGTAGTAATGAAAAGTAGGGAAGAAAAATGGGTAAGGTTTTTTGTTGCGAAATGAAAAGGTGGGGTATTGCTTGGAGGGCAAAATAGTATTTTTGCAACAAAAAACTTACCAAATGAGGAAAGGGGGAGAAAGAGAGGAAACAGACCAAAATAGAAAGGGGGAGAAAGAGAAGAAACGGAGTGGTAATAGTTACTTTTCTTTTAACTAAGTATGAGGTTGGAGATAAAGTGCTAGGTGTGTTCTCTTGTCTTTGACTTCGGGCAATAAAAATGGCTAAAGAGAAATTAGTTTTTGTATTTGATTTCATTTCTTCTCTTTTCACTGGAGAGAGGGATCTAGTTTGGGAAGAGAAATACTCTCTGGTGGGTTTGAATCCATGCCAACGATCTTGAGGATAGCTGCAATTAATTGTGTTTACTGTTTAGCTTGGATTGGAAGCTGCATGTAGTTTTGCATCAGCTCGCTCAAGTGTATTCTTCTCGATTTTTGAAAAAAGGTAGGGGAACTCTAATCTCTAAGTTTCCTACAGTTACAGTATATTTCTGTGTATAGTGTTGGTATGATTTTACAGCTTTTTAGCTATCTGATAATTATCTGGTGATTTATAAATCACACTGTTTGTGTATTTGGTGTCGCGTGCTGATATGTAATAACTGGCTGTTGTGTTAAGTAGATTTTAGATTTCTACGCCAGTGGTTAGGCGGTACCTGTTGGGCTATTTTGGCTCACCCCTCTGTTTTACATGTTGACCTGGAGCGCGCCAGGATCGCGGAGTAATTGCTAAAAAGTGAATTGTTTAGCTAAAATAGATGTTTTTAGCTATTTTTAGCGATTTGTTGTAAATTAATGTTTTGACCAGATATTTATCGAAAACTGTCATTTTTGACGAGTTTGTTTAAATTTTTAAATAATTCAGTCACGTACCAGTTTATCATAAATTTGACTAAAAATGTTGTCTGGTGGACTGTGTGTCCTGGTGGTTGAGATTTGGACGTCTGAAAGTGTCAGATGGGTTGACAGTTGTGCACAAGAGATTCCGGCGGGGAGACCTCCGTGTACACCGTATGTAGTGGATCAAGGATCGCACAGGAAGAGTGGGGTTGTGTGTAGGGAGAGAGTAAGTCAGTAGCAATGTCAGAGAGAGAGAGACAGAGGTTTGGCAGAGCTTCCACGTATGGCAAGTGTGTTCTCCTTTGTATGGAAAGGGTAACGTCCTATATATATAGCAGAGACCGTGACCGTTGTAGTGTGGTTAATGCGCCCATTGATGGCGGCTTAATTAGCTTAACCATAACAGCACGTTCGTCCGAGTATATAGGGACCGTTACAGCACGTGGTGCGCGAATACCGGAACCGTGACGAGGTTGACCGGGTTTGACCGGATTGACCGGGTTTATGGAGCTCGTGCCATAAATCTCTCAAAACAGTTACTAAAGGTCGCGCGCGGGCTTGGCTCGCACGCGACAGGGCTTACTCTAGCCTCCAAACCACTAAGTCCCTACAAGTCCCGTGCAGTGGTATGCGAGGGCTCTGTCTCGCAGCCCCCACATGGATCAGCTCGGCTGGTGATCCAGTGTGTGTGGAGCACAATATGGTGTGCTGGATGGTTGCCACGTGGCCAAGATCTGTCAGCTCAGAAAGCACTATCTACATTAGCCCCCTTTCTGCGCGTGAAGACTCATAGCTGTATAGGCTTCCATGCGCGGAAACCAACATGCGCGTCGCCACCACGCACCAATTCAAATATGGGTAAGTTCAGCCCCCGTGCGTGCCATTATGACCTAAAACCCCTAGAGTCGTGCCGTCTGGCCTTTAGGGTTTTAGGCGTGACGTCAGCTTGCCCTTTGATTGCGCGATACGACGGTGACGGTTGCGATTCGACTACTGAAAGGACGCAACCCTTCATTGTTTTGAATAAATACCTTGTACCCCCATTATTGCAAAGCATCACTTCTTTCTCATAAAGTGAATGGTACCCGGAGATCTTCGAGAGCACATTCAGATCATCAATCATCAGTGCAGAACTGCAAATCGTGTTCTTCAATTGTGCATATCCAAGCAAGCTTCAAGAAAACAAGGTTGGCCTCGTTTAATTTTGATTTGAGATACCAGTGTTTGCCTTGAACCGCGTTGAATTTGTAAGCCCAGAACATATAATGTTGAAATTTTGCAAGGAAGCCTTGATCTTTGAACCCACTTTTGCTTTAAACTTGCAATGATAAGGGCTTCGGATGTGAGATCTTGAAACTCCCTGATTTCTGAAATTGATACCAGAGACTGTTCGTCTTTCTTTGCATAGATCTTGAATTTCAAAATTCAAACTGAAGTGTGGTATTTCTCCCCCCCTTTTTTTTTGCTCTTCCGCAGGAATGGCCAAGACAAAAGGAACCAGACCTGTCAAGGAAGATGAAGAGATACCCGACCTTCCGCAGGCCTTGTGGCGAAAAGCCCCCTTTTTAGGTGGGAAAGATTTCTACCATGCGAGGGTGAAGGCGAAGAGGATGCCTGATCCTGTCCCGGTTGAGCGATTGCTGACACTGACTCGCCAGTTAACTCAGCCTTGCTCGAGTTGATTGGTTCCGAGGATGTGGTTCGATTGGGAATCGAGAACGGGCACTTCCCATATACTGCGATTTCTACCCAGGCGTTCGTCCAGAAACTGGACTACATGGATGAGTGGATTGACCACGTGTTGGACCATCACGCCGCGACTCTTGATGAAGCCGGCGTATACTTTGCTATCCGTGCTATGAAGGGTGCTGCCGTGAAGCTGGATCAGTCCATGCTTCTAGACCTTCTGTCCCGTTACTCACCTGCGACTCACACGTTCCATTTTGCTGAGTTCGAGGCTGCCCCCACTCTCGAGGACGTGCAAATGCTGTACGAGCTTTCCCCCATGGGCGAAGTGGACCCTTTAAGTCCTTTGAGGACATCTGCGGAGATTGCTTTATACACACAGATGGAGGAATGTCTAGCAGAGGTAAAGAAAATCTCCACCCGGTGGACCACTACAAAGCCCCTTCCGAACTGGCAGTTGGTTGATACGTCTGCGAAGAATACCTGGAACAAATGGTTGCAGTATTTCTTTCGAGACTATGCGAACAGCAGCATCACCAAGAAACTTCTGAGTGAGAACCCAGACGCCGAGAATTATGTGGAGGGTAAAGGCTATCATTTGACCCTTTGTGCTTTTCTGTGTGCTTGGCTGTCAAGGTATCTGATTGATGGTCACCCACATGATGGGGTCTTCTACCATGTTTTGCCACTTGCTGTGAGGCTCGCCCTTGGTCAGAGAGTCGCACTCGGGCCCTTGGTCTTAGGCACGCTCTACTATAGGCTTGATAAGCTGGTTCTAGCCATGAAAGAGTCGCGTGGCCGCCTCGATGTACTGACTTTTGTCAATATTTCCTTTTTGATAATGTGGGTTTTCGAGCGATGGCCGTCTTATGCTCCAACTGCTCTCAAACTTGACAAGTGGTGTCCCCCAGGCGAGACGGAAGCGCGCAACAGCGGAAGGGCTGCGAGATGGTTCGGAGCGGGCAACACCAAGTGTTTTTGGAGTTTGATATGCGACAAACGGAAGGAGTTTACTGCCAGGCCCTACGCCACGCGTATTGAGAACGTGCGATGGTTTCCAAAGTTGTACCCCTCTAAAGGTATTGTCTTCTCAGAAGAGCTTCTCTTTGAAGGGGGACCGCATTTCCATGAGCGCTACCGCGAGTTCTTTTGCTGGAGTCTGCGAGGTTCCCTCCCTGCCCTCGTAGAGCATATTCGTGAGCTCGCGCCGAGGTATGAAAAGCTTACCGTGGACGTTGACCCCACTCGAGTTTCTCCTCAGTTTGGTTTTGATGCGGTGGCCCCATCAATCTGGCCCCAGTCTATTATCAGGGGATGCTATAAGCGCTTGCTATCAAAGGAGTGCAAGACGGTCTTTATGAACAATCTTCCCTTTGAGCAGCCTGCGGGAACCCGCGAGGGTGGTTGTTCCCAAAACTGGCTCGCATACTGGGTTGCCCAGCAAACGAGGATCGAGACGGAGTCGGCCGCGCAGCCAAGTAGAGCTCCCTTGATCAAAAGAAACTCTTTTCCGTTTCGCCCCAATTGCAGTCTGAGCGAGTCTGAGTATGGTTGCTACTCACTGTTGGACCGTGAGAACCATTTGTGTCCTGATGTCATTCTGAAGGAGCAGGTCGCCGCAGTTAAGAAGGACGACACGCATGTCGTCAGATACAGCAAGGCATTCGCTGAGGTAAGCAATTTCTCCATGTGCGTCAAGCTTCTTGATTTTTTTTTTTTTGTGCTGACACCTTTGCTCTGTGCTGTTTGCTGTAGTGTCACGTGCGGAGATTCGCGTCTTGTGACCGCTCCAAATCGTTGGTTAACACCATTGTTGCCACCAGAAGACAAAGGCAGTCGTTCCGGCTAGCATGGAGGATGGCCCCTGAGGTCGAAACCAAAATTCGCGCAGTCATGAATGCTTTTGCTGACTCGCTGATAGACAATGCTCCGGCTCCGTCTCCTCCTGGAGACGATCCGTCCCCTCCAGCGACTGCAGCGCCGAGAGCGAAGAGACCCAGGCAAAAGGGAATTACAATTTCTTCCCCCAGAAGTGCTCCAGCTTCCCCCCCGGTGAGGTCCCTTTCTATCAAGGACAAAGGCAAGGGTCGCATGCCCAGCAAAGTGCGGAAAGAGCTCGCAGTTGAGTCTTTCGTTCCATTCAACAAAGAGGAAGAGGAGGAGAGGCAGGAGCCCCAAGAAAGTGATGAAGAAGAAGAAGCAACAGTTGTGATGCATGAGGAAGAATCAGGAGGTACCTCCGTCGCATTTCCTTTCCGTTTATCGTAACTTCTTTACACTTCTTTTCTTAAACCAATCATATATTCGCAGATGATGATGATGATGAGACCGTTGGTGGCCTTTTGGCCAAGAGACAAAAGAGAGATGCCCATTCTTGCAATCCAGACGATCCCATAAGCGAGGACATTCTTGCTGAGTCCAGGAAGACAGCCGCGGAAGCTGCTAAGAGAAGAAGACAGCGAGAAGAGGAGGAGCTCGAGCGTGTGAGACAGCTGAGCCTCGAAGAGCAACATGTTGACGACTTGGTGCGTCCAGCTACCGAGGAAGATGAGCTTCCCGAAGAAGTAGTTCCCCAGGCAGAGGAGGAAGATGCGGTTCCGGAAGAGGATGCAGCAACACTGGAGCAAGTCCAAGCGGACTTTGAGGAAATCGCGGGCGGCGATAAAGGTGAGATCTTCAATCTCGCAGTAACTTATAGAGATGTTATTGTGGGTGCGTTAAAGCATGGTCTGTCAAATACTGACATCCGCCGTTGGCTAGTAGACAAGTGCGGAGAGCCTTCAGGTAAATATTTGAGCGATATGCATGTGCTAGACCTGAGTAACTTGAAACAGGATCATGACTGGTTTCTCCGCATCCCAGGTCACGCCCCTTTTAAAGACTTGCTTAGTGAGGAGACACTAACAGGACATGGTTCCACGTCCTTAGTGTATGATGAAGATACCTCAATCCCACCTTCGCGTGGAGGTGCTTACTCTTAGCTTTTAGTAAAGATATCGAAATAACTTATAGCACAAGTTACCTCATATTATCGCATTTGATATCGCATGCCATGCTAAGGAAACTGTGTTGGAGCAGAGAAGTCAGCCTTCTGCGTCCTATGTTCCAATTTCGAGCTCCCATGCCGAGAAGCCCGTCGCAGCTGCTGAACACGCAAGTTAGCCTCTCGAGGACATCATCGAACTTTCCGATGATGCTGAAGCTGATGCTGTGCTGATGGATGAAGATGTCCATGCTGGTGCTGAAGAGGTAAGGACAAGTGCTGCTAATGCTTTCACATCTGAGATCGTCCTTCGACAAGCGACTGCGGCTGTCCCTTCGCCCCCGGCAATGGCTGAGCCAATGGCACCTATTCCTGCGTGGAGCTTTTGGGGCTCGCAGGTTGGGAATGCAGTCGCAGCTGGTGCGGCCTACACTCTTCCTCCTGACTATGAGAGGTTGGAGCTCGCAGCTGATAGGAGAGCTATGGAGCGAGGGCAGTCTTCGACCAACCCGGTAGCCCGCATTCCTTCTCTTCATGAAATTCTAGAAGGAACTGGTAAGTAGAGCTTTACTGTTCGCACATCGCATTATTCGCTTGCGAGTTTGACATCGTAACTTATCTTTGATATCACTTTAGGTTTGAAGCAAACCGATGTAGACTGGGTGGTTCGAATGCGCCTCACCTACCCCCGATCGTTTGTGAGATCTCTGGAGATCGGGCCCTTTGACAGGAGGCTGTTCCTTACTGAAGCCATTTGGATATTGGAGCAGCTGTCTGCGGCTACGCCTGCAACCATTTCTGTCCAGAGTGCTGAATTGCTACGCGGCATGTGCCAAAATCTCCTGACCAAAGTCCAGGGCAGACTAGGTTTCAAATTTCTTAAGGACAGAGTCACGCCGATTCGCGCAGCCGTAACTTTGAAACTCGACCACCAGAATCTCGCAGCTGAGAAGCAGAAGGTGGAGCAGTAGAAGCAAAAGGTTGATGAAGCTCTGAAGCTGTATCATGAGATGAATGCCAGGTGCGAGCTACTGAAGCAAGAAGTGGAACAGGTAGAGAAGCTGAGCCACTAGTTCGAGCGCCAAGACTCCTTGATCAAGAATTTGCTTTGACTTTTCGAGTTTTGAAAAATAGCAAGGAAGTAGCTGAAACATTAATGTAATGTTGTTAGGGTTTCTCCCCTTTTTTTAACAAAAAATGAATTTGCCCGTTTTGCCCTTTTCCGGGATTTGATAGGATATCTCTGTGCATATCCAATTATGACATCAGCAATTGATACTCTGCTTGATTTTCGCGCTAATTTCTCGGCAGATAAGCACGCTTTTGTTGGGAAGTCCATCCAAATCATGACCATCCGTCATTTATTAGGATACGCAACTGAATCGTCGTAGCCTTTAGTAGGGTAATTGATTGTTACCGCTTTTCAAGGCGTAAGTGATTGAACTTACCCTCTTTTCGAATTCTGCTGACTCATCCTTGGCAACTGAAGAGTCTCCACAGGGTCTATATAAACCCTGTCTTTTCTATTTGGGTTCTTCATCCCAAAAGATGTGCTTTGCCGTGAGTCCTTACGACTGCTGGCTCCAACGGTTGATTCATGGCAACTTCAAGTTTTGAATCCTGAATTTGCGCTTTGTGCTATAGAAATAGTTTCCAAGATCCACTTTATGAGGAATATTGCTCTTTATAACCATCATAAAGAAGATGGAGATAATATCTCATGTGTGTTCGAAGAAATTTCTTCGTGTATTATGTTTGCAGGTCATGTTTCCGGCCGCCTCGTGGCGAGGTGCAGCGCCGAAGTGACCGTGCTACCGTCTCGTAATGAACGGCGGAATTCTCCTCCAGCATCCCTATAGGAGGATTTCTTGTCTCTTCGTTCTTGAACTCAGGGTTGCGGACTGCTGTGTTCATCCCCGTCTACAAGGAGCCCTTGCCCTTTGGAGCTTCTGCTTGCATGTTGATCGCTGGAACCGGTGGTTCCTTGGGCAAATGTTATGGGGTGCAAATCTGACAAGGGTCTTGTCAAATACTGGGATCTTGAACGTATGGCTTCATGTGGCTCTTTGGAGCAAGATCCCAGTTGCGACAGATGTTCACCCGCAGATTTGTGAACGTATTGTATAGCCGGTGTTGGAACCGGTGGGTTCATCCTTTGCAGTCAGGATCCCCTTGTGTGTTTCTGCTGGCTTGTCAGCTGCTTTTCGAATGTATTGTAAGCCACGTTGGCTGTGTAGTTAGATTCGAGCTTTTTCGCTTGTAAGCTACTATCTAGACAGATAAAATGTAAGTCTTTTTGACTCATAATGATAAATAGCCTTTTGTATTATCTGCTGTCTCTTTACAACAAAATACAATTTCGCATGTGTTTCGGCATATTTCGCCTTGCATAATGCTATGTAATGGTTTTGCATTTGCGATCCGCTATATGAACTCGCGGATGTTTCACTAGATCATTCGAGATCATATTGTCGCAGCTACGCCATCTTGGCAGATGGGCTTGTTATTGGCCTTTGTGGATCATTTAAGATCATTTTCACAATATTGCTATCGTAGCAAATAGTCTTTAGTAGATCAATTGAGATCGTTAAGCGGTGCGAATTGCTATCATGGCAGATAGGCTTTATTAGAAGATCAATTGAGATCATTTCTCGCATAAGCTGCTATCGCAAAAGATAGGCTTTTAGAAGATCAAGTAAGATCATTTTGCGTAGGTTGCTATCGTAACAGATAGGCTTGAAAGATCGATTAAGATCGCATTTGTGTGTGTTGCTATCGTAGCAGATAGGCTTGAAAGATCGATTAAGATCGCATTTTTGTGGGCTGCTATCGTGACAGATAGGCTTCAGAAGATCAATTAAAATCGTGCTGCTATCGTAATAGATAGGCTTTTATGATCAATTAAGATCGCATTTGCATAGGCTGCTATCGTGACAGATAGGCTTAGATGATCAATTAAGACCGCATTTGCATAGGCTGCTATCGTGACAGATAGGCTTATATGATCAATTAAGATCGTACTCGCGTAGGCTGCTATCGTAACAGATAGGCTTTTATGATCAATTAAGATCGTACTCGCATAGGCTGCTATCATGAGAGATAGGCTTAGATGATCAGTTAAGATCGCATTTGCATAGGCTGCTATCGTGAGAGATAGGCTTAGATGATCAATTAAGATCGCATTTGCATAGGCTGCTATCGTGAGAGATAGGCTTAGGTGATCAGTTAAGATCGCATTTGCATAGGCTGCTATCGTGAGAGATAGGCTTAGATGATCAATTAAGATCGCATTTGTGGATTGCTATTGTGGCGAGTAACTCGCCGTTAACAGTTATAACAAACTCAAATAAAGTAAAATTGACACGCAGAAATATGAAGTTTCTCGTTTGGGAGAATTTTCTTATTATAATGCTCTCATATGGGAGAGATGGGATTACAATCCTTTCATATGGGAGAGGAGATTGTGTAAATCGTAGCCACATGAGGCATTAAGCAATGTTATAATAAAACGCATGAAATGAGAGAAGTCAGGGATAGTACTTCTTAATCCAGCGCATGTTGACTGAACTCGGAGTTGAGGTTGTGCCGTGCAACCTTCGTATGCTGCAGTAGCCACTGTCGAAGACCTCTGTGACTTCGAAGGGTCCTTCCCAATTGGCTGCGAACTTCGGGTGAGTTGCTTCTCGCATGCAGTGGTCAGATGCGCGCAAGACTAAGTCTCCGACTGCGAAATCTCTTCGCTGGACCGTCTTATTGTAGGCGCGAGCGATTCTTTCCTGGTACCGCTTGTTGGTCCTTTTGGCTTGTTCTCGCTTTTCCTCCAGCAAGACTAAGTCATGATCGCGTTGATTCTCATAGAGTGCATGGAAGGCCAGCCTTGCCGAATTGACTCTAACTTCCGCAGGTACCACGGCCTCGGCTCCATAGCATAGTAGGAACGGTGAGGCCCCCGTGGGTGTCCGTGGAGAAGTTCGGTAAGCCCATAGAGCTATGCTTAGAGAGTCAGCCCACTTCTTGTGGTCATCCGCGACCATCTTGCTCAAAATCCTTAACAGTGTTTTGTTGGTCGCTTCAGCTTGTCCGTTACCCTTCGGATAATAAGGGGTAGAACATATCTGCCTGATATTGTACTCTGCTAATTTCGCAGCTACCTGGCGATTAACAAAGGGAGTACCGTTATCTGAAAGAATGGTATTTGGAATTCCGAACCTGCATACGATGTTTTCCTGAATGAAGTTGACCACAGCTAGCGCATTTGCCGTTTTCAGTGGTATCGCCTCCACCCACTTGGTGAACAGCTCGGTTGCAGTGAGAATAAAATGATTCCCGTGCGACGTTGTCCGGATGGGACCGATGAAATCCAGAGCCCATGTGTGAAATGTCCATGGCGTCCCTAATGCATGTAGATCCACGGCGGGAGCGTGCACTAGGTTCCCTTTGAATTGGCACTCCTGACAGCGTCGTACTTTGGTGCGGCAATCAACTTCCATCGTGGGCCAGAAGTACCCGATTGAGAGGAGCTGTCTGCATAATTTCGCACCTCCTTGATGCTCTACCTGATGGGAAAGGTCCATGACTTCTTGTGCTTCTCTGCCGTCTAGACACCGCAGCAAGTTGCCTTCGTGACCTCTTCGCCAAAGCAGATTTTCTTGTACTATGTATTGAGCTGCCTTTCTTTTCAATTTCTCGGCTTCTTTTCTCGATTCGGGCAAGGTGCCCTGAGTGAGATAATCAAAGAGTGGCTTCCTCCAATCTGTGTCATCGTCGGTTAGAGCGATGAGTAGAGAATCTTTGATTAGTGCGCAACTCTCGCACTTCCCTTGTATCAGGGCCGCGGCTGTTGACATATCCGGCCAATGAATGCCATATCTCTGAGCCTTCCGGTAGATTGACACCTCGATTTCTCCGCAAGCATGTTGGTGAATCTTTTCTAACAACCGTTGTCCCTCTTGTTCGGAGACGCATCGCATGAGTATTCCGCCAGGACCCTTGTAGTAAAGGGTGTTGTCATGTATGCAGTAGCCTCTTGCGAGTGCCCAGCTTTCACTGCTTGTGCCTTCCGCAATAGCCTGTAGGATTGCCTTCCTCCAGTCTGCGTCGTCCATATTTTCGTCGTCGCACTCATCTTCCCTCAATGCCGACGATGTTCGCACTTCAATAGAGATTTTTGCAGGACACTTTTCAGTGCTGACCTTAGATCCCAAGGTTGCTAAAGCGTCCGCGTGCCTGTTGTCTGCTCGGGGCTTGTGCTCTTACTTCACATCGCAAAATTGCTGCATCAGCTTTTGTACTAGGGTTCGGTAAGACAGGAGTTTGATCTCTTTCAAACCATACTCGCCCGAAGCTTGCTTAACAATTAGCTTGGAATCTCCCATGACTGTTAAGTTGCTTACTTCCAAAGCTTTTGCCGCACGGAGCCCTGCGATGAGAGCCTCATATTCCGCTTCATTGTTTGTGACTGCGAAATTGAGCTTTGCGGACATCTGTATGACTTCCCCGTCCGGCTTTGTCAAGACTATCCCAATGCCCCCGCCTTTCCTGGTTGAAGAACCGTCGAAGTGGAGGGTCCAATAGGGCACGTCGATTGCGTAGATTTCAGGGCCTTCGAGCTCTTCTTCGATTACGGGTTCGTGGCTGTTGTCGGGAAACTGTGCCAACAGATCCGCTACCGCCTACGACTTGATCGCTCGCGGTCTCACGCATGTGATATCATATTGAGAAATGGTCATGTACCATTTCGCCAGTCTCCCTCCAGGAGTAGTGTGAGTTAGCAGATATCGTATGGGATCGCTCTTGGTAACCAACTTTGTGTGATGCAAAATAGTGTTTCAACTTTTCTATCACAAAGAATAAGGCAAGGCAATGACGTTCGATGTCTGTGTACCTTGATTCAGCAGGCTGCACAATGCGAGAGATGTAGTACATAGGCCTCTCTTGACCTTCATACTCCTGAGCCAAGAGCGCTCCTATAGATCTCCTTGTTGATGTTAGGTATAGCAGAAGCGGTGATCCCAGTTGAGGTGCGATCATTATTTTTGAGGACGTCAGTAAATCCTTCAGCTTTTCGAATGCGGCCTCGTGCTCCGGAGCCCAGTTGTACGCGGCGTCCTTTTTGAGGACAGCACTAAAACAGCAGGTGATTTCTGCAATCGGTGGGATAAATCTTCGCAGATATGACAGCTTTCCCAAGAATGTTTTCAAAGTACTCTGGTTATGAGGTGGCGTCATGCCAGTGATAGCTGACACTTTCGCAGGGTCAGGCTCGATTCCTTGACGATGAACTACGCATCCCAAGAACTTTCCCGAGGTTACCCCGAATGCGCATTTCATGGGATTCATCTTCAGCTGAAAGCTTCGACATCTATTGAACACCTTTCGTAGATCTGCAAGGTGATCTGCCTCGTGCTTGGATTTGACGACCAGGTCATCCACATAGAATTCCACTTCTTTGTGCATCATGTCGTGAAACAGAGCCATCATGGCCCGCTGATAGGTTGCACCTGCATTTTTGAGACCGAACGGCATCACTGTGTAATTGAACACCCCCACCGGAGTGATGAATGCAGTTTTCCGCGCGTCTTCGGGATCCATCTTGATCTGATTGTACCCGCTGAAGCCGTCCATGAAGCTGAACTTGCGTTGGCCCGCTGTTGAATCGATAAGCAAATCGATGTTGGGCAGTGGAAAATCGTCCTTTGGGCAGAAGCGATTGAGATCTCGGAAGTCCACGCAGATGCGGAGCTGTCCGTTCTTCTTCACTACTGGCACGATGTTGGCCAGCCATGTGGGATGATGATTCGGCTCTATGAATTTGGCATCTAGGAGTTTGACAATCTCCTGTTTGATTTTCACGTTGAGCTCTGGCCTGAAGCTCCTTGTACTCTGCTTTACTGGTTTAGATCCTGGGATGATGTCTAAACGATGCATGGTGATGCTTGTATCCAGGCCTGGCATCTCATCATACTCCCATGCGAACACGTCCTTGTATTCAGTTAGGAGCTGCAGCAGTCCTTGTTCCTCCTCGCTTGTGAGATCCGCACTTAGAAAGACTGGCCTTTTCTTTTCCTCGTTCGGGCTGAGGAACACTTCCTTTAGCTCTTGCTTTTGTGGTCTGGGCCTGTCTTCCATGCATTCAGGTGCTTCTTTGAGTTTCTCATCTGGAGCGCCCTGTGTTGGCTCTTCCGCCAGTGCAATCTGCTCGATTTGATTGATTTGCCCAGGGATATCCCCATGCCCGTGTGAGGACATCCCCGCGCACCTTCATATGCGATAGCATTTCATCCCATTGGCGTATAAGCTCTCTATCTCCTTGCCTTCGGGGTCGCGTTTTGCGATTCTCGTCAGAGTATACACATTCTTTCGATGATATGCGATACGTGGCGCCTCTTTGCGTGTAGGCGGCTTTTCCTTGGCATCTTCCCTTGTCACCATCACGCCTGCAGGCGACTGGTCCTTGATGTCCTCCCAGAGAGGCAAAGGAGTAGGGTTGAATGGTCCGGGTGTTTGCTCATCCGCCATCTCAGTGAACCATACCGCCTCGCTGAGATGTGCTTCGTCCAAGTTGAACGGGTTCGTCGAAGCCGGTATCTCGACTATTCTGTCGTTCCAGATAGCTTTCATAACCTGGTGAGCCGTTGAAGGAACTGCGTCGAAGCGATGAATCCAGGCTCGACCTATAATCATGTGGTACGTGGTGTTCGCGTCTATGACATAGAACTTCGCTGAGCACTTGATTTTGCCAATCTGAACGCCCAGGCGGATCCATCCTATCGTCATTCTAGAGTCGTTTCCGAACCCCATCAGCGGAGATGGACGCCTGACGATCTTGTGCTCGGGGATCCCTGCTAACTTCAGTGTGTGGAGCGAAACGAAGTTGACCGCTGCTCCTCCATCGACAAACGCTCGTTTGAACTCGACGCCATTGATGATGGCGGTCACGTACAGAGGCCTCTGGTGGCTCGCATCCGTCTTCTTGTCGCTGGCATAAAAGGTCATAATCTTTTCCGTAGGGCGAGATGCCCTGATGACTTTCCCGTTGGAGATTACGAGGTCCTCCTCGTAGTCCTCCGCTATCCTCAAGATCGCTTTCGTCATATCCGTCCGGCACTTCTCGGAGAAGTTCATCTCGTCGAAGAATCTGCTGAAGCCATGCGACCCTTTCATGCGGTCGGCACGTTCATCCTCCGTGTCCATGCTATAGTCTTCGTCTTCATGGACCTCGGCAATGATGGGTAGACCATCCTCTGCGACTTCTTCCAAGTCTACTATCGAGATCATGGCGACCTCTTTGCCTTTCGAGCCTTGCTACGTATGAGCAGGAAGCGGGTTGTTGCGCACGTCCTTCCTGTGGTCGCTGACGATTAGCTCGCCGTTCTGCATCTTCTGGTCGAATGCGAACCTGAGCTTTTTACATTCTGCTGTGGGGTGCATGACCTTGCCGTGGTACTCGCACCACTTAGGGTCCCTCACCATCTCTTTGGAGGGTGCCTTCTCGAGCGGTGGCAGGACGCCGTCCTTGCGCCACTGTCTGCAGAGGTCGCTTGCTTCCTCTACTGAGCATGGCAGAGGTGGTACGTCGAAGTTTGCAACCTTCGCTTGCTTCTGGGGCGAAACTGTATTGACCTCAGCTTCGCGTCCCCTCTTGTAACTAAATCTCCCGATCTTGTAAGTAGTGCCGCTCGAGGGTCGCTCCGGAGCGCTCTTCTTTTTCTGTCTCTCGACTATAGGCTCGATGTTCTTCGTGCATTCGATTAGCTTTGAAAACGTAGGTGTTTGCAAATTGATGAGCATACCTTTGTATTCATCTCGCATGCACTGCAGGCATATCTCTACGAGCCGGCTTTCGGGCATTGGATCTTTGCACTCCAAGGATTTCGCCCTGAATTTCTTGATGAAAGTGATTCCGTCTTCCTCGCGCTTCTGATACATCCGCGAGAGATGGATCATTGTCACCTTTTCTTCCATCTGGAAGAACTTGGTATAAAAATTCTGGACCACGTCGTCCCAAGTCTTCACGGATCCGGCTTCCAATGTTCGGTACCATTTGTACGCTACATTCCCTAGAGATTTTGGGAACTCAGGCATCAGCAGCTTGGGATCGGCTCCATACGGACCCATGACATCAATGAAACGCATGACATGCTCGTGAGCGTTTCCATTGACATCCTCTAACTTATCCCATTTGGGAGCCTTGTACCCCGCCGGGTTAGGCATGAGATAGATCTCTCGTGGAATGGGTGGATCATTGTCTAACTTCGGGATAATGGTATCCGCGAATGACTGATGAGCCAGAATAGTGTCTACGCGCTTCTGCAGAGATGTCATGCATTCTGGAATGCTCCCCTCGGTAGTTGATGGAGGGGTTGCCGCAGGCGGGGGCGACACATACGCCGTCGGAGGATTGGGAGTATACTGACTACCCGTATTCCCCCAGATCGCCGTTGGGGGAGGCAAGGGGTACTGCAGAGTTGGGTTAGACGCCAAAGCCGAGGGATGAGGAGCGTGAGCAGCAAGAGGCAGCATCTGGGCCGTTGTTCCCTGAACCGAAGGCAGCTGCGTAGTCGACGGTGGAGTCTACAGATTAGGGTTGGGAGGTGCGGTTGACACTCCCAATCCTGGAGCGGTAGGGGCTCCTCCTCCTTGAGGGATAGCGGTGGCTGATGAAGGGTTTGGCGCAAGGGTGCCCAGAACGGCCAAGATTCGTTCTAATTGCGCAGATTGAGCCTTGAGAGCTTTTGCCTGAATTTGGACAGTGGCGTCCAAAGACTCTAACGTCGGTGTCTCGCCGGGAGTCGTAGGAGTACGGCGGGTCTCGTCTCCCGAGGGGGCTTCGGTGGAGGGCGATCGGTTGCTGACATCATCCTCCTGAGACATGGTTGCTTTCGTTGGTAAGTTCACGTCGGGTTCACCAAAATGTGCACAAGAGATTCCGGCGGGGAGACGTCCGTGTACACCGTATGTAGTGGATCAAGGATCGCACAGGAAGAGTGGGGTTGTGTGTAGGGAGAGAGTAAGTCAGTAGCAATGTCAGAGAGAGAGACAGAGGTTTGGCAGAGCTTCCACGTATGGCAAGTGTGTTCTCCTTTGTATGGAAAGGGTAACGTCCTATATATATAGCAAAGACCGTGACCGTTGTAGTGTGGTTAATGCGCCCATTGATGGCGGCTTAATTAGCTTAACCATAACGGCACGTTCGTCCGAGTATATAGGGACCGTTACAGCACGTGGTGCGCGAATACCGGAACCGTTACGAGGTTGACCGGGTTTGACCGGATTGACCGGGTTTATGGAGCTCGTGCCATAAATCTCTCAAAACAGTTACTAAAGGTCGCGCGCGGGCTTGGCCCGCACGCGACAGGGCTTACTCTAGCCTCCAAACCACTAAGTCCCTACAAGTCCCGTGCAGTGGTATGCGAGGGCTCTGTCTCGCAGCCCCCACATGGATTAGCTCGGCTGGTGATCCAGTGTGTGTGGAGCACAATATGGTGTGCTGGATGGTTGCCACGTGGCCAAGATCTGTCAGCTCAGAAAGCACTATCTACAACAGTAAATCGCGATTTTATCGAATAATCGATATTTTTATTATTAAAAGCGTGACGGATCGTCACAGATTGTGGGACCCCAATACGATATATATATATATATATATATATATATATTTAAAATATTTAAAATTAGTCAGGTGTGATTGGTTTATTACCATAGTCGAGTAAAGTTTTCTTTTGACAAAAAGGAAAAGAACTAAAGCTTTGTGAGAACTGTAAAAGAAATGTTTGTTGGGTTGGATAAAAAAAAGAAAATATTGAGTAGCATGGGTGGAGGTGTTATTGTTGTTGGAAGTATGTTCCGAGGATGTCATTATCATATATGTTTTTATTATGAAATAATGGAAGGCATGTTAGTCTCTAGGTATCAATTTCATTTTTTTATTTTAATAAGAAATAAAATATTGACTTACTAAACTTCCTACTGAAGGTGTTGGAGCCTATGGGGTGATGGCTTTTATGTTGTGGCCAAGCTCCAAATGTGACACATAGCATGCTTACGAGTGTAAATTGTTGCACTATTATCACAAATCAGGGATTTTGCACGTCGGGAGGGCAATAAGCTTCTTTGGTATGTAACTTTTGTGAGTACAGTCCTCATAACTTTTCAAGCTCATCCCATTTTAGACTTAGAAGATAGAGTGAAGTACAAAGTTTGGTTAGTTGAAGGGAAATGAGTGAGTGGGTAACGCCCATGAGTTAGTAGGCGCCATCAAGGTGGTGTTTTTGTTTCTAGACAGTGAGTTTTGATACAAGTTTGTGGTCGGACAGTTCATTTTTACACGAGCTCGTTTTCAGGTAGGGGAGATCTGACTTCTACCTTTCCTACAGTTACACTCTTTATCTATATGTACTCCTCGTGTGATTTTTACAGTTTTTTTTTTGTTATCTGTTGATTGTTTGGTGATTGATGAATCACGCGATTTGTGGGTTGGTGCCGCCTGTTGTTGCGTGATAACTGATTGTTGTGTTAAATATATTTTAGATGTATACGCCAGTAGTTAGGCGGTACCTCTGGGCTGTTTGGCTCCCCCCTCTGTTTTACAAGTTGAGCAGGACTGGACCAGATAGTGGTTTTAATTGCTAAAAAGTGGATTGTTTAGCTAAAATATTTATTTTTAGTTGTTTTAGCTGTTTGTTGTAAATTACTATTTTGGGTCAGATATTTATAAAATGTCATTTTAACCAGCTGGTGTAACTTTTTAGTAATTTCGGTCACGTACCAGTTTATCATAAATTTGACTAAAAATGTTGTCTAGTGGACTGTGTGTCCTGGTGGTTGAGTTTTGGACGTCTGAAAGTGTCAGACGGGTTGACTGTAAACTGTGAATTTTATCGAATAATCGATATTTTATTATTAAAAGTGTGATCGGGTCTTCACAGTGGTATCAGAGCCTGACCCAACCGAAGGTACGGATAGTGTATCTGGGACTGGGCGGGGGTTTTGAAGGGTGTCTGTGACGGGTGTTGTACGAGTGGTACACACTTGTGAGCCACCACACTTGTGAGCCACCGCACTGTCGAGCTAGGGGTACACAGTCTAGTACTGCTTGGGTGGTGGAGGTGATGAATTTTTCGGTACGTGACATATTTTGAAAAAAAAAAAAAAAGATGGAGTTACATTTTTGAAAGAAAAAAAATTTATTGCTACATTGTATTATTGAATTTTTCAATTAATACGGAGGGTGGGTTGTTACTTGTTGTGTACTTGTATACCTGTTTCATTTTGTCGTGTTCAAGAATTAACTATATCCATATCCATATAAGTATATAGTTTGATTTGTGGGTTTGTTGTTTGTGTACTTGTGCCTATTTGTCTCAAATGAGTATAGAAATCAGAACGGGTGCGCATGATTGTTTGGTTAGATTAAATTGATATTTTGTAAAACTCTTGATAGTACTTACTTGGGATTAGTTAATGATTCGGTAAAAGTGACATTTTTTTCCATAGTGAAAAGTGATTTCAGTTGAATTTCGGGACGAAATTTCTTTAAATGGGGAAGATTATGACAACCCGTGTTTATAAAAAAACAAGTTAAATTTTAATTTGTGAATAAAATATTATTTGTTCATGATCATTTGTGATATTTTAGCTGACAAGTAGTAGTTTCAACTAGTTTGTATGCCTCTGGTGACGTGATAATTTTGACATGATTATTAGTGGCACACAATTCTGATGTATCGTGGGCTTGGTTTGTAATTGTTATAGTAAAAATAGAATTAGTTGGATAATTGTAGTGTTGAGTGTTGGAATAGATGCCCTAGAGGCAATCGTAGATTTAGTATGAACAATGTTTTGGCTAGAATATTCATTTATTATTTATGGCGATATTTAATATAATGAAGTCCTTAGATAAATTGTGTTATTTATCTTAAATATCCCTAGTCCATTATATTGATTAATAGGACAATCAAATATAGACTAGTATGTGGGTAGATTGATATGGAGATATCAAGTCTAGCACATGGGTATGCATTAGGAGTAATGGCATACTGGATTGACCCACGACGAAAAGGATACATTAGATTATGTGAAGTCACAATCACTTTTCGTAGTGCTAATATTATTGCAATCCTTGGACTTGAAGTCACTAGATACTCTAGTTGTGAAATATTGCGCTTTGATGTTATCAAACGTTACATCGTAACTGGGTAATCATAAAGATGGCTATCGGGCGTGATAGGAAGCAAGCTTAGAGATCGTAGTGATGTAGATATGATTTGTCCCTCCCACATAATGGGGGTAAATATCCACGGCCACTCGAGGGATGAGGCTTATTGATTGTCTGGCCAGACTCAGATAAATTAATATAGAGATATTAATGTTATCTGCAAGCATAAGCATATTCCAAGGATCGAGGAACTATGGATTGGATATACGAGTGTGACTATTTATGTCTCGTGTCCAATCCGGATATGGAGACAAAGGGATAATGCAATATGATATATTGGGCACAAAGGTTTGTCGGGATCACTGACTATTTCTATTGGTTGGGTGGCATGGATGTGTTGCTAGACACCGCTCCATGTTAGTAATAGTTACTGCCAACTATATAGAAACATATGGGGTCACACGTCAAATAGAGTAGAGCTAGATTTGGGATTAATTAGTATAGATTAATTAATAGAAGGATCATTGTGCAACACCTTGCAAACATAGTAGGACTAATTTGCAAGGAAGGGAATAATTCTAGTTCATCTAGAATTAGGAAACTCTTTTATGGAAACAACAAGGAGTTGTTGGAGTATATAAAGGAGGCTCTAGCTTCCTTCCCACTACATGAATTATTATTAGTCATAACACAAGAGTGGGAGAGAGCAAAAGAGAGAGCAAGACAAAGAGCTAGGGCCGAAACCCTAGCCCCCGTCCGCCCCCTCTACCCGACGGCAAAAGGAGGGCGCCCCCTCCTTTGTGCTTTGTTGCTTTGTTGCTTTGATCTTCATCCCTCTTCCTCCGGGTTCAAGCTAGCACTTGTGGAGAAGGAAGAATCTATATCTCACCTCTAGATGTGGATCAACCGTAGAGACGAGGACATCATTCTTCGTGTGATCTCACAAATCAAAAGGTACACATCTTCTATGACCTTAATCATGTTATTATGTCTCTTCCTGTGATCTTTGGTGGGCTTTGAGTAGGATTAATTTTTGTTATTCCGCTGCGTTACCTACGTCAAAACCCAACAGTGGTATCAGAGCCACAGGTCGCAGAGCATAACATGATATTATGTGTTTACGATTTCAGTTCATACACCGTATTATTGTTTATTACGCGAAAACTGAAAAATTGGCATAGTAGATGCAATATTGAATTTTGTTCAATCAAACAAGACCCAATTTAACATTGGATGTTAGAATTGGTGAGTTTAATCACATAGGATGTGAATAATTGGGTTCTTGAAAAATTAGGGTTCATGGGCACATGATTGAAATGGGATTTTCAATTATGGAAACAAAGTTATGGAAATAATTCCATAAGGAAACAACCTTGCTTGGGCAACAAGGAAGGAGGAAGGGGACTAGGGCCGAAAGTCTAGCCGCCCGCCCCTCCCTTGCGCGCCAAGCAAGGCCGCGGGCCTCTAGGCGTGCGGCGGTCCTAGGGTTCGGGCCACTTGTTGGCTTGTGCCCTTTGGACCGTTGTAAAACCCTAGTTACCCAATTTCATTAAAATTAAACAAGCGCGTTAAAATTGGTTTTAACTGTATTATGTGCTTTATTGCATGGTGGATGGATATGGCCTAGGATTGTGGATGTTTATTGTTTTTGTGGTTTGGTTTACGGCCTGCGAGCTGATCAAATTAATGTAATAATTAATTAAGTTTTACGGCCTGCGAGTCGTTCTTTTTCTCCTCGACATGTGAGGCTTTTGTTATTTATTTATTCTAGATGTTAGGCTAGAATTAGAAGTATTTAGATGATATCCAAGAACATGGAGAAGAAGACCGGAGAACCAAAGGAGCCAAAAGACATCCCTAGGCGCGCAGCTATGGTGGAGCACATGGAGATGAGCTCGGCACTTTAGGGCAATTAGATATTATCATTGGCTTGATAATATCATTAGTCTAGGGGCCATATCCATGCCACGTTTTTTTATTTTGTGGATGTTTATTATTCATGCCTTGTTATTTATTTTGTGTGTATGGCGCTACAAGCAAAAACGATAACAAGATAATAATAAACAAGGTTGGTCTTTTATTGTGGATGGCCCAATCCAAATAAGTAGACCATGTTGATAAGATCAACCAAACAACTTAAAAGAAATCCCTCAATTAAATATTGCGTTTTGCCTTCTCTTGCCAAAACACCCTTCATGATCATGGCCTATTAAAATTCGGGCTTGCCAAAGCAAGGCGATTTTAATTTTTCATGATGTGTTGCGGACGACGCAAGCTAGTAATGCGTGTATGTTGAAAGCAAGAGGTTGGACGCAACTAGGCAAGAGTCAATTGGATTGATGAGCTTAGAGGCATGACAATTAGGATTTATCCAATTGGATAAAGAATAAGAAGAACTTATTCACCTAATTGGACCAAGAGTTGCATGGGATGCAATTGGAATGGTTCCTACCTAAATAACAAATTCTTGGGTGACTTGCCAAATCAAGCTCAAGAAGAAGTGAAAAAGGGATCTTGGACCCACTAGAAAATATAAAGATATTTTCCGCTTTAATAGTGAGGGCTATTAATCCGAGAAAAATAGTGGGAGCTATATTTAATGATCTAGCCATTGTTAAATATAGTTAAATTGTTCAAAATAATAAAATTGCATATTTCTCGTTTTGTAGAATTCCAAATGGCAAACAACAACGCATCGAGTTCATCCCTACGATCTGTCCTTGAGAAGGATAAATTGTCTGGAACAAATTTCCTTGACTGGTACAGAAACTTGAGGATTGTCCTCAAGCAAGAAAAGAAGTTGTACGTCTTGGACACTCTAATTCCAGACCCACCACAAGATGAGTCTCTACTAGCAGAAGTAAGGGCACGTCAGAAACATATTGATGATTCTAATGACGTGACTTGCCTCATGCTTTGTACCATGACCGGTGAGCTTCAGAAGCAACACGAGAACATGGAAGCCTATGATATGATCAGACACTTGAAACAATTGTTTCAGGAACAGGCAAGGCATGAGCGCTATGAAGTGTCTAAAGCATTTTTCAAAAGCAGTCTTGCAGAGGGGAATCCAGTAGGCCTCATGTACTCCGAATGATCGGGTACATAGAGAACCTTGAGAGACTGGGGTTCCCACTCGGCCAGGACTTGGCGACTGATCTCGTCTTGCAATCGTTGCCTGACAGTTATAATCAGTTCATTATGAACTATAATATGAATGAGATCAACAAGTCTTTGCCAGACCTATTGAACATGCTAAAGACAGCTGAGCAAAGCATCAATAAAGGCAAGGGCAAGGCCATAATGATGGTACACAAGAAGAAGGGCAAGTCAGTTGCATCTACTTCAAAAGGAAAACGCAAGAAAGTTGCGAAATCCAAGGATGCCCTAATGCCTAGTGGAGGCGTGGCTAAAGGTGAATGTCACTATTGCAGCCAGCCGGGTCACTGGAGGAGGAATTGCCCTAAATATCTGGAGGATAAGAAGCTTGGAATAGTGATTCCACCACCACCAGGTATATATGTTATAGACGTCAATTTCTCTATTTCATCATCCTGGGTATTGGATACCGGATGTGGTTCTCACATTTGTCGTAATGTGCAGGATTTAAAAAGAAGTAGAAGATTGCGAAAAGAGGAGATAGACTTGCGCGTCGGGAATGGAGCAAAGGTTCCTGCATTAGCTGTAGGCGTTTATGAGCTATCTTTGCCTTCTGGACTTATTTTAGAATTAGACAATTTCTTTTATGTGCCTGCTATGAGCAGAAACATTATTTCCGTTTCTTGTTTGGACGAGAAAGGTTTTTCTATTTCAATAAAGGACAAGTGTTGCTCCATTTATTTTGATAGTATGCACTATTGAAGTGCGCATTTGTCTAATGGATTGTATATCCTTGATCTAAATAATCCAATCTATAACATAAATACTAAAAGGATTAAAACTAATGATTTAAATCCTACATATCTATGGCACTGTCGTTTAGGCCATATAAATGAGAAACGCATATCTAGACTCCATAAGGATGGACTTCTAGACTCATTTGATTTGGAATCATATGAGACATGTGAATCTTGTTTATTAGGAAAAATGACAAAGTCCCCTTTCAATAAGAAAGGAGAGCGGACTAGTGAGTTATTGGCACTCATACATACTGTTGTATGCGGACCATTCCCCACGCCTGCCATAGGTGGTTATACCTACTTCATCACATTTACTGATGATTTCAGTAGATATGGATTTGTATACCTTATGAAGGCCAAATCAGAATCCTTTAAATTGTTCAAAGAATTCAAGAGTGAAGTAGAGAAGCAACTTGGCAAGAGTATTAAAGCTCTACGATCGGATCGTGGAGGAGAATAATTAAGCCAAGAGTTTGATGAGTATCTTAGAGAGTGTGGGATAGTATCCCAGCTCACTCCACCCGGAACACCACAATGGAACGGTGTATCTGAGAGGAGGAATCGCACTCTATTAGATACGGTGCGATCTATGATGTCTCAAACAGATCTTCCGATATCTTTTTGGGGACATGCTCTAATGACGGCAGCTTTTACCATTAACCGTGTTCCATCCAAATCAGACATGAAGACGCCATATGAGATATGGACTGGGAAGCGTCCCATAGTGTCGTTTATGAAGATGTGGGGCTGCGACGTCTATGTAAAGCGTTTACAGACAGACAAGCTCGGGCCTAAAGCGGATAAGTGTAAGTTTGTGGGATATCCTAAAGAGACTAAAGGATATTATTTCTATAACCCTACCGAGAACAAAGTGTTCGTTGCTCGGACCGGCGTGTTTCTAGAAAGAGAACTAGTCTCTAAAGAAGCAAGTGGGAGGGTTGTAGAACTTGAAGAAATTCATGAACCACAAACCACTGAACCGATAATGGAACATGAACAGGAACCACAAGAAGTTGTGGAAGAACCTGTTCAGGTAACACAGGAACTCCGTAGATCCGGAAGAGTGCGTCATGAGCCAGAGAGGTATGGACTTCTCGTGCCTAAGCCCGATGACGTACCACTCATGGATGATGAGCCTGCAAACTATGGAGAAGCCATGAGTGGCCCAGACTCTAAGAAGTGGCTAGAAGCCATGAGATCCGAAATGGATTCCATGTACACCAACAAAGTATGGACTTTGGTGGAACCACCCGAAGGGGCTCGACCCATAGGGTGCAAGTGGGTCTTCAAGAAGAAGACAGACATGGATGGCAAGGTAGTTGCCTATAAGGGCCGATTGGTGGCCAAAGGTTATAGACAAATTCATGGTATTGACTATGATGAGACCTTTTCACCAGTCGCCATGACCAAATCCATTCGAATCTTACTTGCTATTGCAACATACTACGACTATGAGATTTGGCGAATGGATGTCAAAACAGCGTTCCTTTATGGGAACCTCCTTGAGTATGTGTACATGACACAACCAGAGGGTTTTGAGGATCCAGAGAATGCCAATAAAGTCTGTAAGCTGCAAAGGTCCATTTATGGATTAAAGCAAGCTTCTAAGAGCTGGAATCGACGTTTTGATGACGCGGTAAAAGAGTTTGGCTTCATCAAGAACGAAGATGACCCTTGTGTTTACAAGAAGGTTAGTGGGAGCTCTATAGTATTTATGGTCTTGTATGTGGATGACATACTAATCATTGGCAATGATATTCCTACTCTGCAATCTGTTAAAGAATGGCTAGGAAGGTGCTTTGCAATGAAAGACTTAGGAGACGCGGCCTATATACTTGGTACAAAGATCTATAGAGATAGATCTAAAAGGTTGCTTCGCCTAAGTCAGAGTACATATATTGACAAGGTGTTGAAGAGGTCCAACATGCAAGATTCCAAAAAGGGATTCTTGCCCATGTCACATGGAGTCACTCTTTCCAAGAATGACTGTCCCTCCAATGAGATGGAGAAGGACCGCATGAGCAGGATACCCTATGCTTCGGCCATAGGATCCATCATGTACGCCATGCTATGTACTAGACCAGACGTATCATACGCGTTGAGTATGGTGAGCAGATATCAGTCCAATCCGGGTGAGAGTCACTGGAATGCTGTCAAGAACATCCTAAAGTACTTGAGAAGAACTAAGGATGTATTCTTGATATTTGGAGGAATGGAAGAGCTAAGTGTAAAGGGTTACACTGACGCAAGCTTCCAAACCGACAAGGATGATTACAGATCGCAGTCTGGATACGTGTTTTGCCTGAATGGAGGAGCTGTGAGCTGGAAGAGTTCCAAGCAAGGCACAGTTGCTGATTCTACAACAGAAGCTCAGTACATTGCTGCTGCGGAAGCGGCGAAAAAGGCAGTTTGGATAAAGAAGTTTATCGCTGAGCTCGGTGTGGTCCCTAGCATAGTGGATCCCATAGAGTTGTACTGTGACAACTCTGGGGCAACCGCACAGGCAAAGGAACCAAGATCGCACCAAAAGTCAAAGCATGTACTTAGGAGATTCCATCTTATTCGTGATATGATCGATCGAGGAGATGTGAAGATGTGCAAGATTCCGACGGATGACAACGTGTCAGATCCGCTCACGAAACCTCTTGCGCAGCGAAAGCATGAAGGGCACGCCAGATCTATAGGCATACGAGATGCGCCAGATTGGCTCTAGTGCAAGTGGGAGACTGTTGGAATAGATGCCCTAGAGGCAATCGTAGATTTAGTATGAACAATATTTTGGCTAGAATATTCATTTATTATTTATGGCGATATTTAATATAATGAAGTCCTTAGATAAATTGTGTTATTTATCTTAAATATCCCTAGTCCATTATATTGATTAATAGGACAATCAAATATAGACTAGTATGTGGGTAGATTGATATGGAGATATCAAGTCTAGCACATGGGTATGCATTAGGAGTAATGGCATACTGGATTGACCCACGACGAAAAGGATACATTAGATTATGTGAAGTCACAATCGCTTTTCGTAGTGCTAATATTATTGCAATCCTTGGACTTGAATTCACTAGATACTCTACTTGTGAAATATTGCGCTTTGATGTTATCAAACGTTACACCGTAACTGGGTAATCATAAAGATGGCTATCGGGCGTGATAGGAAGCAAGCTTAGAGATCGTAGTGATGTAGCTAGGATTTGTCCCTCCCACATAATGGGGGTAAATATCCACGGCCACTCGAGGGATGAGGCTTATTGAATGTCTGGCCAGACTCACATAAATTAATATAGAGATATTAATGTTATCTGCAAGCATAAGCATATTCCCAGGATCGAGAAACTATGGATTGGATATACGAGTGTGACTATTTATGTCTCGTGTCCAATCCGGATATGGAGACAAAGGGATAATGCAATATGATATATTGGGCACAAAGGTTTGTCGGGATCACTGACTATTTCTATTGGTTGGGTGGCATGGATGTGTTGCTAGACACCGCTCCATGTTAGTAATAGTTACTGCCAACTATATAGAAACCTATGGGGTCACACGTCAAATAGAGTAGAGCTAGATTTGGGATTAATTAATATAGATTAATTAATAGAAGGATCATTGTGCAACACCTTGCAAACTTAGTAGGACTAATTTGCAAGGAAGGGAATAATTCTTGTTCATCTAGAATTAGGAAACTCTTTTATGGAAACAACAAGGAGTTGTTGGAGTATATAAAGGAGGCTCTAGCTTCCTTCCCACTACATGAGTTATTATTAGTCATAACACAAGAGTGGGAGAGAGCAAAAGAGAGAGCAAGACAAAGAGCTAGGGCCGAAACCCTAGCCCCCGTCCGCCCCCTCTACCCGACGGCAAAAGGAGGGCGCCCCCTCCTTTGTGCTTTGTTGCTTTGTTGCTTTGATCTTCATCCCTCTTCCTCCGGGTTCAAGCTAGCACTTGTGGAGAAGGAAGAATCTATATCTCACCTCTAGACGTGGATCAACCGTAGAGACGAGGACATCATTCTTCGTGTGATCTCACAAATCAAAAGGTACACATCTTCTATGACCTTAATCATGTTATGATGTCTCTTCCTGTGATCCTTGGTGGGCTTTGAGTAGGATTAATTTTTGTTATTCCGCTGCGTTACCTACGTCAAAATCCAACAGTGGTATCAGAGCCACAGGTCGTAGAGCATAACATGATATTATGTGTTTACGATTTCAGTTCATACACCGTATTATTGTTTATTACGCGAAAACTGAAAATTTGGCATAGTAGATGCAATATTGAATTTGATTCAATCAAACAAGACCCAATTTAACATTGGATGTTAGAATTGGTGAGTTTAATCACATAGGATGTGAATAATTGGGTTCTTGAAAAATTAGGGTTCATGGTCACATGATTGAAAAGGGATTTTCAATTATGGAAACAAAGTTATGGAAATAATTCCATAAGGAAACAACCTTGCTTGGGCAACAAGGAAGGAGGAAGGGGACAAGGGCCGAAACCCTAGCCGCCCGCCCCTCCCTTGCGCGCCAAGCAAGGCCGCGGGCCTCTAGGCGTGCGGCGGTCCTAGGGTTCGGGCCACTTGTTGGCTTGGGCCCTTTGGACCGTTGTAAAACCCTAGTTACCCAATTTCATTAAAATTAAACAAGCGCGTTAAAATTGGTTTTAACTGTATTTTGTACTTTATTGCATGGTGGATGGATATGGCCTAGGATTGTGGATGTTTATTGTTTTTGTGGTTTGGTTTACGGCCTGCGAGCAGATCAAAATAATGTAATAATTAATTAAGTTTTACGGCCTGCGAGTCGTTCTTTTTCTCCTCGACATGTGAGGCTTTTGTTATTTATTTATTCTAGATGTTAGGCTAGAATTAGAAGTATTTAGATGATATCCAAGAACATGGAGAAGAAGACCGGAGAACTAAAGGAGCCAAAAGACATCCCTAGGCGCGCAGCTATGGTGGAGCACATGGAGATGAGCTCGGCACTTTAGGGCAATTAGATATTATCATTGGCTTGATAATATCATTAGTCTAGGGGCCATATCCATGCCACGTTTTTTTATTTTGTGGATGTTTATTATTCATGCCTTGTTATTTATTTTGTGTGTATGGCGCTACAAGCAAAAACGATAACAAGATAATAATAAACAAGGTTGGTCTTTTATTGTGGATGGCCCAATCCAAATAAGTAGACCATGTTGATAAGATCAACCAAACAACTTAAAAGAAATCCCTCAATTAAATATTGCGTTTTGCCTTCTCTTGCCAAAACACCCTTCATGATCATGGCCTATTAAAATTCGGGCTTGCCAAAGCAAGGCGATTTTAATTTTTCATGATGTGTTGCGAACGACGCAAGCTAGTAATGCGTGTATGTTGAAAGCAAGAGGTTGGACGCAACTAGGCAAGAGTCAATTGGATTGATGAGCTTAGAGGCATGACAATTAGGAGTTATCCAATTGGATAAAGAATAAGAAGAACTTATTCACCTAATTCGACCAAGAGTTGCATGGGATGCAATTGGAATGGTTCCTACCTAAATAACCAATTCTTAGGTGACTTGCCAAAGCAAGCTCAAGAAGAAGTGAAAAAGGGATCTTGGACCCACTAGAAAATATAAAGATATATTCCGCTTTAATAGTGAGAGCTATTAATCCGAGAAAAATAGTGGGAGCTATATTTAATGATCTAGCCATTGTTAAATATAGTTAAATTGTTCAAAATAATAAAATTGCATATTTCTCGTTTTGTAGAATTCCAAATGGCAAACAACAACGCATCGAGTTCATCCCTACGATATGTCCTTGAGAAGGATAAATTGTCTGGAACAAATTTCCTCGACTGGTACAGAAACTTGAGGATTGTCCTCAATCAAGAAAAGAAGTTGTACGTCTTGGACACTCCAATTCCAGACCCACCACAAGATGAGTCTCTACTAGCGGAAGTAAGGGCACGTCAGAAACATATTGATGATTCTAATGACGTGACTTGCCTCATGCTTTGTACCATGACCGGTGAGCTTCAGAAGCAACACGAGAACATGGAAGCCTATGATATGATCAGACACTTGAAACAATTGTTTCAGGAACAGGCAAGGCATGAGCTCTATGAAGTGTCTAAAGCATTGTTCAAAAGCAGTCTTGCAGAGGGGAATCCAGTAGGCCTCATGTACTCCGAATGATCGGGTATATAGAGAACCTTGAGAGACTGGGGTTCCCACTCGGCCAGGACTTGGCGACTGATCTCGTCTTGCAATCGTTGCCTGACAGTTATAATCAGTTCATTATGAACTATAATATGAATGAGATCAACAAGTCTTTGCCAGACCTATTGAACATGCTAAAGACAGCAGAGCAAAGCATCAATAAAGGCAAGGGCAAGGCCATAATGATGGTACACAAGAAGAAGGGCAAGTCAGTTGCATCTACTTCAAAAGGAAAACGCAAGAAAGTTGCGAAATCCTAGGATGCCCTAAAGCCTAGTGGAGGCGTGGCTAAAGGTGAATGTCACTACTGCAGCCAGCCGGATCACTAGAGGAGGAATTGCCCTAAATATCTGGAGGATAAGAAGCTTGGAATAGTGATTCCACCACCACCAGGTATTTATGTTATAGACGTCAATCTCTCTATTTCATCATCCTGGGTATTGGATACCGGATGTGGTTCTCACATTTGTCGTAATGTGCAGGATTTGAAAAGAAGTAGAAGATTGCGAAAAGGGGAGATAGACTTGCGCGTCGGGAATGGAGCAAAGGTTGCTGCATTAGCTGTAGGCGTTTATGAGCTATCTTTGCCTTCTGGACTTATTTTAGAATTAGACAATTGCTTTTATGTGCCTGCTATGAGCAGAAACATTATTTCCGTTTCTTGTTTGGACGAGAAAGGTTTTTCTATTTCAATAAAGGACAAGTGTTGCTCCATTTATTTTGATAGTATGCACTATTGTAGTGCGCATTTGTCTAATGGATTGTATATCCTTGATCTAAATAATCCAATCTATAACATAAATACTAAAAGGATTAAAACTAATGATTTAAATCCTACATATCTATGGCACTGTCGTTTAGGCCATATAAATGAGAAATGCATATCTAGACTCCATAAGGATGGACTTCTAGACTCATTTGATTTGGAATCATATGAGACATGTGAATCTTGTTTATTTGGAAAAATGACAAAGTCCCCTTTCAATAAGAAAGGAGAGCGGACTAGTGAGTTATTGGCACTCATACATACTGATGTATGCGGACCGTTCCCCACGCCTGCCAGAGGTGGTTATACCTACTTCATCACATTTACTGATGATTTCAGTAGATATGGATTTGTATACCTTATGAAGGCCAAATCAGAATCCTTTGAATTGTTCAAAGAATTCAAGAGTGAAGTAGAGAAGCAACTTGGCAAGAGTATTAAAGCTCTACGATCGGATCGTGGAGGAGAATACTTAAGCCAAGAGTTTGATGAGTATCTTAGAGAGTGTGGGATAGTATCCCAGCTCACTCCACCCGGAACACCACAATGGAACGGTGTATCTGAGAGGAGGAATCGCACTCTATTAGATATGGTGCGATCTATGATGTCTCAAACAGATCTTCCGGTATCTTTTTGGGGACATGCTCTAATGACGGCAGCTTTTACCATTAACCGTGTTCCATCCAAATCAGTCATGAAGACGCCATATGAGATATGGACTGGGAAGCGTCCCATAGTGTCGTTTATGAAGATTTGGGGCTGCGACGTCTATGTAAAGCGTTTACAGACAGACAAGCTCGGGCCTAAAGCGGATAAGTGTAAGTTTGTGGGATATCCTAAAGAGACTAAAGGATATTATTTCTATAACCCTACCGAGAACAAAGTGTTCGTTGCTCGGACCGGCGTGTTTCTAGAAAGAGAACTAGTCTCTAAAGAAGCAAGTGGGAGGGTTGTAGAACTTGAAGAAATTCATGAACCACAAACCAATGAACCGATAATGGAACATGAACAGAAACCACAAGAAGTTGTGGAAGAACCTGTTCAGGTAACACAGGAACTCCGTAGATCAGGAAGAGTGCGTCATGAGCCAGAGAGGTATGGACTTCTCGTGACTAAGCCCGATGACGTACCACTCATGGATGATGAGCCTGCAAACTATGGAGAAGCCATGAGTGGCCCAGACTCTAAGAAGTGGCTAGAAGCCATGAGATCCGAAATGGATTCCATGTACACCAACAAAGTATGGACTTTGGTGGAACCACCCGAAGGGGCTCGACCCATAGGGTGCAAGTGGGTCTTCAAGAAGAAGACAGACATGGATGGCAAGGTAGTTGCCTATAAGGGCCGATTGGTGGCCAAAGTTTATAGACAAATTCATGGTATTGACTATGATGAGACCTTTTCACCAGTCGCCATGACCAAATCCATTCGAATCTTACTTGCTATTGCAGCATACTACGACTATGAGATTTGGCAAATGGATGTCAAAACAGCGTTCCTTTATGGGAACCTCCTCGAGGATTTGTACATGACACAACCAGAGGGTTTTGAGGATCCAGAGAATACCAATAAAGTCTGTAAGCTGCAAAGGTCCATTTATGGATTAAAGCAAGCTTCTAAGAGCTGGAATCGACGTTTTGATGACGCGGTAAAAGATTTTGGCTTCATCAAGAACGAAGATGACCCTTGTGTTTACAAGAAGGTTAGTGGGAGCTCTATAGTATTTCTGGTCTTGTATGTGGATGACATACTAATCATTGGCAATGATATTCCTACTCTGCAATCTGTTAAAGAATGGCTAGGAAGGTGCTTTGCAATGAAAGACTTAGGAGACGCGGCCTATATACTTGGTACAAAGATCTATAGAGATAGATCTAAAAGGTTGCTTCGCCTAAGTCAGAGTACATATATTGACAAGGTGTTGAAGAGGTTCAACATGCAAGATTCCAAAAAGGGATTCTTGCCCATGTCACATGGAGTCACTCTTTCCAAGAATGATTGTCCCTCCAATGAGATGGAGAAGGACCGCATGAGCAGGATACCCTATGCTTCGGCCATAGGATCCATCATGTACGCCATGCTATGTACTAGACCAGACGTATCATACGCGTTGAGTATGGTGAGCAGATATCAGTCCAATCCGGGTGAGAGTCACTGGATTGCTGTCAAGAACATCCTAAAGTACTTGAGAAGAACTAAGGATGTATTCTTGATATTTGGAGGAATGGAAGAGCTAAGTGTAAAGGGTTACATTGACGCAAGCTTCCAAACCGACAAGGATGATTACAGATCGCAGTCTGGATACGTGTTTTGCCTAAATAGAGGAGCTGTGAGCTGGAAGAGTTCCAAGCAAGGCACAGTTGCTGATTCTACAACAGAAGCTGAGTACATTGCTGCTGCGGAAGCGGCGAAAGAGGCAGTTTGGATAAAGAAGTTTATCGCTGAGCTCGGTGTGGTCCCTAGCATAGTGGATCCCATAGAGTTGTACTGTGACAACTCTGGGGCAATCGCACAGGCAAAGGAACCAAGATCGCACCAAAAGTCAAAGCATGTACTTAGGAGATTCCATCTTATTCGTGATATGATCGATCGAGGAGATGTGAAGATGTGCAAGATTCCGACGGATGACAACGTGTCAGATCCGCTCACGAAACCTCTTGCGCAGCGAAAGCATGAAGGGCACGCCAGATCTATAGGCATACAAGATGCGCCAGATTGGCTCTAGTGCAAGTGGGAGACTGTTGGAATAGATGCCCTAGAGGCAATCGTAGATTTAGTATGAACAATGTTTTGGCTAGAATATTCATTTATTATTTATGGCGATATTTAATATAATGAAGTCCTTAGATAAATTGTGTTATTTATCTTAAATATCCCTAGTCCATTATATTGATTAATAGGAAAATCAAATATAGACTAGTATGTGGGTAGATTGATATGGAGATATCAAGTCTAGCACATGGGTATGCATTAGGAGTAATGGCATACTGGATTGATCCACGAAGAAAAGGATACATTAGATTATGTGAAGTCACAATCGCTTTTCGTAGTGCTAATATTATTGCAATCCTTGGACTTGAAGTCACTAGATACTCTAGTTGTGAAATATTGCGCTTTGATGTTATCAAACGTTACACCGTAACTGGGTAATCATAAAGATGGCTATCGGGCGTGATAGGAAGCAAGCTTAGAGATCGTAGTGATGTAGATAGGATTTGTCCCTCCCACATAATGGGGGTAAATATCCACGGCCACTCGAGGGATGAGGCTTATTGAATGTCTGGCCAGACTCAGATAAATTAATATAGAGATATTAATGTTATCTGCAAGCATAAGCATATTCCCAGGATCGAGGAACTATGGATTGGATATACGAGTGTGACTATTTATGTCTCGTGTCCAATCCGGATATGGAGACAAAGGGATAATGCAATATGATATATTGGGCACAAAGTTTTGTCGGGATCACTGACTATTTCTATTGGTTGGGTGGCATGGATGTGTTGCTAGACACCGCTCCATGTTAGTAATAGTTACTGCCAACTATATAGAAACATATGGGGTCACACGTCAAATAGAGTAGAGCTAGATTTGGGATTAATTAATATAGATTAATTAATAGAAGGATCATTGTGCAACACCTTGCAAACTTAGTAGGACTAATTTGCAAGGAAGGGAATAATTCTAGTTCATCTAGAATTAGGAAACTCTTTTATGGAAACAACAAGGAGTTGTTGGAGTATATAAAGGAGGCTCTAGCTTCCTTCCCACTACATGAGTTATTGTTAGTCATAACACAAGAGTGGGAGAGAGCAAAAGAGAGAGCAAGACAAATAGCTAGGGCCGAAACCCTAGCCCCCGTCCACCCCCTTTACCCGACGGCAAAAGGAGGGCGCCCCCTCCTTTGTGCTTTGTTGCTTTGTTGCTTTGATCTTCATCCCTCTTCCTCCAGGTTCAAGCTAGCACTTGTGGAGAAGGAAGAATCTAGATCTCACCTCTAGACGTGGATCAACCGTAGAGACGAGGACATCATTCTTCGTGTGATCTCACAAATCAAAAGGTACACATCTTCTATGACCTTAATCATGTTATGATGTCTCTTCCTGTGATCCTTGGTGGGCTTTGAGTAGGATTAATTTTTTTTATTCCGCTGCGTTACCTACGTCAAAACCCAACATTGAGTTCAATTAAAGTCATAAGACACTCACACGTGTCTTGTATGTGGCTAAAGTTTTACTCTTCGTTTTTGTTTGAGGTTCTGCCAGGTAGCCAACCCATTTGGAAGGGTTTACTCATTTTAACTTGTGAATAGGCTATGAAGTGTCCAACAATTATTGGCTAAGAGTTTAGGTGGAATGCTAAGTCACTCATAAATGCTTATATAGATGAGCTTAGTTTGTTAGCATATATGACCCAAAAATGGAAACATGGATTAAAAAGACTGTCCGTGTGCAGTTACTTAGACCAGAGAAGAGGAAAATGGACTTATTATGTTAGCTCGTTCATATAGGGCTCCATTATGTTTGGATCCAATATCATATAAGGTAGGGGAAATCAAACTTCTACTCCCTCCGTCCCACCAGGTAGGTGAATAAGTTAATCGGGTATTATTTGGGCCTAGCGGTTTGGTTAGTCAAACAGAGTAAGAATTTGATAATTTTTGCATGGTCTTGTAGAGGCTAGTTTACTCTACAAGACCATGCAAAAATTATCAAATTCTAGCCTTGTTTTACCAACCAAATAGCTAGGCCCAAAAAATACCCGATTAACTTATTCACCTACCTGGTGGGACGGAGGGTGTAAGTTTCTGCAGTTACAGTCTATCTGTGTATATACTGCTGGTGTGTTTTATACAGCTTTTTAGTTATATGTTGACTGTTTGGGTGATTGATAAATCACGCTGTTTGTGTATTTGGTGCTGCATATTGATGTGTAATAACTGGCTGTTGTGTTAAATAGATTTTATATTTCTACGCCAGTGGTTAGGCGGTACCTTCTGGGCTATTTTGGCTCACCCTTCTATTTTACAGGTTGAACAGGAATGCACCAGATTGCGGTGTTAATTGCTAAAAAGTGGACTGTTTAGCTAGAATGGTTATTTTTAGCTGTTTTTAGAGAAAGTTGTAACATTTTAGTCGAATCGCGATATTTTATAAATATTTTCTTTTTGACGAGTTGGTGTAACTTTTTAAATAATTCAGTCACGTACCAGTTTTACAGATATTTGATTAAAACTGTCGTTTCAGAGGACTGTGTGTCCTGCTGTTGAGGTTTGGACGTCTGAAAGTGTCAGACGGGTTGACTGTAAACTTTGAATTTTATCGAATTATCGATATTTTATTATTAAAATTGTGACCGGGTCGTCACATACTGGCTTCAACGCTTGTTTTTCGTTGATTCATGGCAGCTTCAAGTTGTGAAACCTGAGTTTGCGCCTTGTGCTATAGAAATAGTTTCCAAGATCCGCTTTATAAGGCTTATTGATCTTTATAACTATCATAGAGAAGATGCAGATAATACCTCATATTTGTTCGAAGAATTTTCTTCGTCTATTATGCTCGCAGGTCATGTTTCCGGCCGCCTCCCGACGAGGTGCAGCGCCGTGCTGACCGTGCTACCGACTCGTAATGAACGGCGGGATTCTCCTCCAGCATGCCCGGAGGTTGATCATTCGCCACCATGTTCATGAGCTCAGGCTGACGAGCCATAGTGCTCGTCCTCGTGGACAAGGAGCCCATTGCCAGAGGAATGACTGCTCCCCTGTCTTGCACAGCTGTATACGCCGGAACAGGTGGTTCCTCAGGCACGTCTCTTGGGTGTAAGACCAAAGAGTGGCCTTGTCAGATCCTGGGATCTCAAGCATAGCGTCGCATAGGTCTTGTAGGCTTGGCGGGTTGTGGGCTGTTCTTCTCTCGGGAACACCCTACTTGCTACAGATCTTTGGTCGCAAGTCTTCGTATCGCATAGCTTCTGTTAGGACCGTTAGGTCAATCCTTTTCCAGTTGGGATTTCCCCGCTGAGTCACTTCTGTGTGTGAGTTACTATTTAGATGCATTGTAAGCCATGTTGGCTGCGTAGTTAGCTTAAGCTGAGCTTTTTCGCTTGTAAGCTGTTATCTAGACAGATAAATTGTAAGTCATTTTGACTCATAATGATAAATCGCTTTGTATGATTTGCTGTCTTGTCACAACAAATTACGATTTCGCATGCGTATTGACAAATTTCGCCTTCTATGGTGCTGTATAAACACTTTGCATTGTCGCTTATGATTTGCTACCTTGGCGGATAGGCTTGTGATTTGCTTTAGATTCAAGTGCAGGTGCTATCTCATCAGATAGACTTTTGTAGATCACTTAAGATCATTTTGCATAATGTTGCTATCATGACAGATAGACTTAAGAATCATTTTAGGATCGCATTTGCATAGCGCTGCTATCGTGACAGATAGGCTTTGAAAGATCAGTTAAGATCATGTTTGCATAGGCTGCTATCGTTGCAGATAGGCTTAAAAGATCAGCTGAGATCATGTTTGCATAGGCTGCTATCGTTGCTGATAGGCTTAAAAGATCAATTAAGATCGTATTTGCATGGGCTGCTATCGTGACAGATAGGCTTAAAAGATCACTTAAGATCGTTTTCGCATGGGCTGCTATCGTGGCAGATAGGTTTGAAAAGATTGGTTAAGATTGTATTCGCATGGGGTGCTATCGTGGCAGATAGGCTTAAAAGATCAGTTAAGATCGTATTCGCATGGGCTGCTATCGTGACAGATAGGCTTAAGAGATCAGTTAAGATCGTATTCGCATGGGGTGCTATCGTGACAGATAGGCTTAAAAGATCAGTTAAGATCTTATTCGCATGGGCTGCTATCGTAATAGATAGACTTTCACTCCCAGTAATAATGAACCAAATAGAGCAATAAAGACAGCTGGAAGCATAAATTTCTCATTTGGGAGAAGTCTTTTATTATAAAACTCTCGTATGGGAGAGATGATATTACAATTCTCTCATATGGGAGAGAAGATGTGCGAATCATGGCAATACGGAGCATAAAGCAAACAATGTAATATAACGCGTATAGCAAGAGAAGTTAAGGATAGTACTTCTTGATCCAGCGCATGTTGACTGAGCTTGGGGTTGAGGTCGTTCCATGTAACCTCCGTATGCTACAGTAGCAACTGTCAAAGACTTCCGTGACTTCAAAGGGTCCTTCCTAATTGGCTGCGAATTTTGGGTGAGCTGCCTCTCGCATGCAATGGTCAGATGCGCGTAAGACCAAATCTCCAACTGCGAAATCTCGACGTTGGACTGTTTTGTTGTATGTGCGAACGATCCTTTCTTGGTAACGTTTGTTGGTCCTTTTGGCTTGCTCCCGCTTTTCTTCTAGCAGGACCAAGTCATGATCGCGTTGGTTGTCTTATAACGCGTGAAAAGCCAACCTTGCGGAGTTAACCTTCACGTCCGCTGGTACCACAGCCTCAGTTCCATAGCACAAAAGGAACGGTGAGACCCCTGTGGGTGTCCTTGGAGAAGTTCGATAAGCCCACAGGGCTATGCTTAAAGAATCAGCCCACTTCTTGTGATCATCTGCGACCATCTTGCTCAAAATTCTCAACAGCGTTTTGTTGGTTGCTTCTACTTGCCCATTCCCTTTGGGGTAGTATGGAGTGGAGCATATCTGCCTGATGTTGTATTCTGCTAGCTTTGCGGCCACCTGGCGATTAACAAAAGGAGTGCCATTATCCGAAAGGATGGTGTTTGGAATTCCGAACTTGCATATGATGCTTTCTGGTTTGAAATGTACCACAGCTAACGCATTTGCTGTCTTCAGTGGTATCGCTTCTACCCATTTGGTGAACAATTCGGTCGCGGTGAGAATGAAGTGATTCCTGTGCGAGGTCGGTCGAATGGGACCGATGAAATCCAGAGCCCATGTGTGAAACAGCCATGGTGTTCCCAATGCATGTAGATCTACGGCAGGGGCGTGCACTAGATTACCCTTGAATTGACACTCCTGGCAGCGTCTTTCTTTGGTGCGACAATCAGCCTCCATAGTGGGCCAGAAATATCCAATTGAAAGGAGTTGTCTGCATAATTTTGCACCTCCCTGGTGTTCCACCTGATGAGAAAGGTCCATCACTTCTTGTGCTTCTGTGCTGTCTAGGTATCGCAGCAAGTTGCCTTCATGGCCCCTTCGCCAAAGCAGATTTTCTTGCACCACATGTCGGGATGCTCTCCTCTTTAGTTTCTCGGCTTCTTTTCTCGACTCGGGTGCGGTACCCTTGGTAAGAAAATCGAAGAGGGGTTTCCTCCAATCCGCATCATCGTCGGTTAGAGCAATGAGTAAAGAGTCCTTGATCAGTGCGCAACTCTCGCACTTTCCTTGAATCAATGCTGCGGTCGTTGACATGTCCGGCCAATGAATGTCATACCTCTCAGCTTTCCGATAGATTGACACCTCACTTTCCCCGCAAGCATGCCGGTGAATCTTTTCTAATAGCAGTTGTCCCTCTTGCTCGGAGACGCATCGCATAAGTATTCCGCCAGGGCCTTTTTAATAAAGGGTGTTGTCATGTATGCAATAGCCCTTTGTGGATGATCAGTTCTCGCTGCTCGTGCCTTCCGCGATGGCGCGTAAGATTGACTTTCTCAAGTCCGCATCGTCCATGCATTCATCGTCGCACGCGTCTTCTGTCAACACCGAGGACGTTCGCAATTCAATGAAGATCCTCGCAGGACATTTGTCCGCACTGACCTTGGATCCCAAGGTAGCTAAAGCATCAGCATGCCTGTTGTCCGCTCGAGGTTTGTGCTTGTATCTGACGTCGCAGAATTGTTGCACCAATCTCTACACTAGGGTCCTGTAGGGCAATAAGTTTATTTCCTTCAAACCATACTCGCCCGAGGCTTGTTTGACGATTAGCTTGGAGTCTCCCATGACTGTCAAGTTGCTTACTTCCAAGGCCTTTGCCGCGCGGAGCCCTGCGATGAGAGCTTCATACTCTGCTTCATTGTTGGTTACTGCGAAGTCAAGCTTTGCGGACATCTGTATGACTTCCCCATCTGGTTTGGTCAAGACTATCCCAATGCCTCCACCTTTCCTTGTGGATGAGCCGTCGAAATGAAGCGTCCAGTAAGGCAACTCAACTGCGTAGATTTCAGGTCCCTCCAATTCTTCTTCGATCACGGGCTCATGACTGTTATCGGGGAACTGCGCCAACAAATCTGCTACCGCCTGTGATTTGATCGCCCGCGGCCGAACGCATGTGATGTCAAATTGGGAAATGGTCATATACCATTTTGCCAATCTTCCTCCAGAAGTAGTGTGAGTCAGCAGATATCGTATGGGATCGTTCTTTGTGACCACCACTACTTTGTGCGAAGCAAAATAGTGTCTTAACTTCTCTATTACGAAGAATAAAGCAAGGCAATGACGTTCGATGTCTGTGTACCTTGATTCTGTTGGCTGCACGATGCGGGAGATGTAGTAGATGGGCCTTTCTTGACCCTCATACTCCTGAGCGAGGAGAGCCCCTATAGACCTCCTTGTTGACGTCAGATACAACAAGAGTGGTGATCCGAGCTGAGGTGCGATCATTACTTTTGAAGATGTCAGCAGTTCCTTTAATTTTTCGAACGCGGTTTCGTGCTCCGTGGTCCAATTATATATAGCATCTTTCTTGAGAAGATCACTGAAACAGAAGGTTATTTCAGCGATTGCTGGGATGAATCTTCGCAGATAGGATAGCTTTCCCAAGAAGGTTTTCAAGGCACTATGGTTGTGTGGCGGAGTCATGCCAGTGATGGCTGATACTCTCGCAGGGTCGGGTTCGATTCCTTGGCGATGTACCACGCATCCCAAGAATTTCCCTTATGTTACCCCAAATGCGCACTTCATAGGATTCATCTTCAATTGAAAGCGCCTGCATCTGTTGAACACCTTTCGTAAATCCGCCAGATGGTCTGCCTCTTGCTTGGATTTGACAACTAGATCATCCACATAGAATTCCACTTCTTTGTGCATCATGTCGTGGAACAGAGCCATCATGGCCCGCTGATAGGTCGCACCTGCGTTTTTGGGCCCAAAAGTCATCACCGTATAGTTGAATACTCCCACCGGGGTGATGAATGCGGTTTTCCGTGCATCTTCGGGGTCCATCTTGATCTGATTGTACCCACTAAAGCCGTCCATGAAGCTGAACATGCGATGTCCCGCTGTCGAATCGATAAGTAAATCAATGTTGGGGAGCGGAAAATCGTCCTTAGGGCAGAAACGATTGAGATCCCGGAAGTACACGCAAATACGGAGCTGCCCATTCTTCTTTACTACTGGCACGATGTTGGCCAGCCATGTGGGATGGTGATTTGGCTCTATGAATTTGGCATCCAAGAGTTTGACAATCTCCTGCTTAATCTTCATGTTAAGCTCGGGCCTAAAGCTTCTTCTGCTCTGCTTTACCGGCTTGGATCCCGGAATCATATCCAACCGGTGCATGCTGATGCTCGTGTCCAGGCCCGGCATTTCATCGTACTCCCATGCGAATACATCCTTGTACTCGGTCATGAGCCGTATCAATCTTTCCTCCTCTTCGCTTGTGAGGTCCGCACTTAGAAAGACTGGCCTCTTCGTTTCTTCGCTCGGGCTTAGGAATACCTCCTTCAGCTCCTGCTTTTGTGGTCTGGGCTTGTCTTCCATGCATTCGGGCGCTTCTTTGAGTTTCTCTTCTAGAGCGCTTGGCTTTGGTTTTTCTGTCTCCGAAACCTGCTCAATTTGGTTGATTTGCCCAGGGATATCCCCATGCCCGCGTGGGGACACCCCCGCGTACCTTCATATGCGATAACATTTCTTCCCGTTGGCGTAGAAACTTTCTATCTCCTTACCTTCAGGGTCATGTTTTGCTATTCTTTTCAGAGTGTACACACTCTTTCGCTGATAAGCAATTCGCGGCGCCTCTTCTTACGCAGGCGGCTTTTCTTTGGCATCCTCTCTTGTCACCATCACTCCCGCAGGCGATTGATCTTTGATATCTACCCATCAGGGCAACGGAGTGGGGTTGAATGGTCCTGGTGTTTGCACATCTGCCATCTCGGTGAACCACACCGCCTCACTGAGATGTGCTTCATCCATGTTGAACGGATTCGTCAAAGCTGGTATTTTCACTATTCTGTCATTCCAAATGGCTTTCATTACTTGGTGAGCTGTTGAAGGGACAGCATCACAGCGATGAATCCAGGCTCGACCTATGATCGTGTGATACGTAGTGTTCGCATCTATGACATAGAATTTCGCTGAGCACTTGATTTTGCCGATTTGGATACCCAGGCGGATCCATCCTATCGTCATTCTGGAGTCGCTTCCAAATCCCATCAGCGGGGATGGACGCTTGACAATCTTGTAATCTCGGATTCCCGCTAGCTTTAATGTATGGAGCGAAACAACGTTGACTGCTGCTCCTCCGTCAACGAACGCTCTCTTGAACTCAACTCCATTGATGATTGCCGTCACATACAGAGGCCTCTGGTGGCTCGCATCTGTCCTCTTGTCGCTTGCGGAAACGGTGATGACCTTTTTCTGTAGGGCGAGACGCCCAAACGAATTTCCCATTGGAGACTACGAGATCCTTCTCGTAATCTTCTGCTATCCTTAGGATCGCCTTTGTCATTTCCGTCCGGCACTTTTCTGAGAAATTCATCTCGTCGAAGAACCTGCTGAACCCGTGCGACCCTTTCATTCGGTCGGCGTGTTCGTCCTCCGTGTCTATGCTGTAGTCCTCATCCTGGATTTCGGCAATGACGGGTAGACCATCTTCTGCGACCTCTTCAAGGTCCACAATCGAGATCATAGCGACCTCTTTGCCTTTCGATTCTTGCTCCGCATGGGCAGGGAGTGGATTGTTGCGCACATCCTGACTATGATCGCTGACAATCAGTTCGCCATTCTTCATCTTTTGGCTAAACACAATTCTAAGCTTCTTGCAGTCCGCCGTGGGATGCATGACCTTTCCGTGATATTCACACCACTTCGGGTCCCTCACCATTTCCCTGGAGGGTGCCTTCTCGAGCGGCGGTAGGACACCGTCCTTACGCCATTGCCTGCAAAGGTCGCTTGCCTCCTCTACCGAACATGGCAGAGGTGGTGCATCAAAGTTCACAATCTTCGCCTGCTTTTGGGGTGAGACCTTATTTACTTCAGCCTCGCGTCCCCTCTTATATCTGAATCTCCCTATCTTGAAAGTAGTACCGCCCGAGGGTCGCTCAGGGGCGTTTCTCTTTTTCTGCCTCTCCACTATAGGCTCGATGTTCTTCGTGCATTCGATTAGTTTTGAAAACGTAGGCGTTTGTAAGTTAATAAGCATACCTTTGTACTCGTCTCGCATGCACTGCAAGCATATCTCTACGAGTCTGCTTTCAAGTATCACATCTTTGCATTCCAAGGACTTGGCCCTGAACTTCTTGATGAAGGTTATTCCGTCCTCCTCGCGCTTCTGATACATCCGCGAGAGATGAATCATCGTCACCTTCTCCTCCATCTGGAAGAACTTGGTGTAGAACCTCTGAACCATATCGTCCCAAGTCTTCATGGATCCGGCTTCCAATGTTCTATACCACTTGTAAGCCACGTTCCCCAGGGACTTCGGGAAATCGCGCATCAGCAGTTTGGGATCAGCTCCATACGGACCCATCACATCGATGAAACGCATGACATGCTCATGAGCGTTCCCATTGACGTCCTCGAACTTGTCCCATTTAGGAGCCTTGTACCCAGCAGGGTTAGGCATGAGATAGATCTCTCGTGGGATAGGTGGATCGTTGTCGAGCTTCGGGATGATGGTATCCGCGAACGATTGGTGAGCCAGAATGGTATCTATGCGCCGTTGCAGCGACGTCATGCACTCCGGGGTACTTCCCTCGGCAGCGGGAGGAGGGGTTGTCGCAGGTGGAGGCGACACATATGCCGCAGGAGGGCTAGGGACGTATTGCGAATTCACGTTACCCCAGATTGCCGTTGGGGGAGGCAAGGGATACTGTGAGGCCGTATTAGGTACCAAAGCCGGAGGCTGAGGAGTATGAGCAGCGAGAGGCAACATTTGAGCTGTTGACCCCTGGATTGAGGGAAGTTGCGTAGTCGTCGGTGGAGTTTGCAGATTGGGGTTGGGTGGCGTGGTCGACACTCACAATCCCTGAGTGGTGGATACTCCTCCTCCCGGAGAGACGACGGTGGCTGGTGCGGGGTTTGAAGCAAGAGTCCCCAAGACAGCCATAATTCGTTCCAACTGAGCAGATTGAGCTTTGAGAGCCTTCGCCTGACTCTGGATGGTGGCGTCCAAGGCTTCTAGCGTCGGAGCTTCACCGGGAGCTGTAGGAGTGCGGCGAATCTCCTCTCCTGAGGCAGTCTCCGTGGAAGGCGATCTGTTACTGACATCATCCTCCTGAGACATGGTTGCTTAAGATGGTAGGTTCACGTCGGGTTCACCAAAATGTGCACAAGGGAATCCGGCGGGGAACACTCTGTGTACACCGTGAGTAGGGGATAGGAAAAGGCACAGGAAGAGTTGGGTTGTGCGTAGGGAGAGAGTAAGGCAGTAGTAATGTCTGAGAGAGAGACAGGGGTTTGGCAGAGCTTCCGCGTATGTCTAGTGTGTCCTCCCTTGTATGGAAAGGTTAACGTCCTATATATAACGGAGAATGTGACCGTTGTAGTGTGGTTAATGCGCCCATCAATGGCGCCTTAATTAGCTTAACCACAACGGCACGTTCGTCTTCGTATAAAGGGACCGTTATAGCACGTTATGCGCGAATACCGGAACCGTTATGTGGTTGACCGGGTTTGACCGGATTGACCGAGTTTATGGAGCTCGTGCCATAAATCTCTCAAAAGCAGTTACTAAAGGTCGCGTGCGGGTTTGGCTCGCACGCGACATGACTTACTCTAGCCTCCAAACCACTAATTCCCTACAAGTCCCGTGCAGTGGTATGCGAGGGCTCTGTCTCGCAGCCCCCACATGGATCAGCGCGGCTGGTGATCCAGTGTGTGTGGAGCACAATATGGTGTGCTAGATGATTGCCACGTGGCCAAGATCTGTCAACTCAGAAAGCAGTATCTACAACCGTAATACAACGTTCTTTCACAGGAAAGCAACAATCCGGAAAGCTCGTAACGCCCTCAAAGGCCTGGAGAACGCTCCGGGAGTTTGGTCTACAAGTGAGGAAGATATTATCAGTATATTGTCAACTTATTTTACTGAATTATTAACGTCCTCAAACCCCATGAGGGCTTATATGGAAACCTCTACTACATGAGATCCCATGTCTTGTTAACAGGACTAACAGAAACCTTTTGGACAGCCGGTATTCTCCACAGGAAGTAAGGGAAGCTCTAAGCCAGATGGGGCCCCTTAAAGCCCCGGGCTTTGATGGTTTTTCGGCAACCTTTTATCAAACTTTCTGGAGTACGGTCGGTTAAGATGTGGAAAAGGCATGTATAGATGTTCTCAATGGAAGAAGGAGTATGGCAGAGTTAAACAAGACGATAATTGCCCTAATCCCGAAAGTTAGCCAGGTGCGTAAAACCTCAGATCTTAGACCTATTAGCTTATGTTCAGTAGTCTATAAAGTTGGGACAAAGACTATGGCTAATAGGTTAAAAGTTATTCTCCCTGATTTAATTACAGTCTATCAAAGTGCCTTCGTACCTGGACGGTTGATAACTGATAACATTTTGATAGAATATGAATTGTTGCATTCGATGAAGTACAGAAAAAAGGATAAGGTTGGGAGTTTTGCAATTAAGCTTGACATGTCGAAAGCTTATGGTCGGGTCGAGTGGGACTTTATCAGGGCTTGTCTAGAAAGATATGGTTTCGGTATTAAATGGATTGAGCTAGTGATGAACTGCATTACTACTTCTAGTTTCAGTTTTGCATATGAAGGAAGAAGTTGTGGAGAAGTTTTACCTCAAATGGGTCTTCGCCAAGGTTGCCCATTATCGCAGTACCTCTTCCTGTTATGTGGAGATGCTCAGTTCCGTAGTCTCTCAGCGGCTAATCGTGAGGGACTCCTTTCAGGTTTGTCTGCGTCTCGCCAAGGGCCAATTATTACACATTTATTTTTTGCGGATGATAGCCTAATTTTATCTAAAGCTAGTGAACAGGAGATTGATGTTATTTTACAACTGTTACAAAGTTATGAAAAGGCATCAGGCCAAAAGATAAACTTAGATAAAAGTGCAGTGGTCTTCTTAGTGAATATCGACGTGCAAAGGCAGGAGCAACTCAGCAGATATTGTGGAGTGAAGCTGGTTGAGTCGCATGATAGGTACATGGGTTTACCTACAACTGTGGGTAAAAACAAAAGCTTATATTTCTCCTTTGTGACGGAAAAAGTGGAAGTAAAATGTAATGGCCGGAAGAAAAAAGCCTTATCTTTCACAGGTAGAGAAATCCTTATAAATGTCGTGGCACAGGCAGTCCCTACGTACACAATGGAATGCTTTAAACTCCCCATTTCTATCTGCAAGAAAATAGAAACGATTTGTAGACAGTTTTTCTGGGGTAAGGAAGCCGAAAAAAAAAGGAATTACCAGGATAGCATGGGATAGCTTGAAGAAGGACAGGAGCCAAGGTGGAATGGGGATTAAAGATCTCCAAGCTTCCAATCTCGGGATCCTGGCAAAGCAGTTTTGGAGGATCGCTAACAATCCAGAAGCTCTGGTAAGTCAGGTCCTATTGAAAAAGTACTGTAACCAAAAGAGTGTTTGGGAGATTGAACCCCAAAACCAGTGTTCTTATACTTGGCGTAGCATCATCTCCAGTAGGAAAGTAATTATTAGAGGAAGCAGATGGCGTATAGGAGATGGATCTAAATTTCATGCTTTCACAGATAGATGGCTCCCCACGGAGTACCCATATAAACCAATTACAGTTGCATCAAATAACAACTGTTTGGTTAAGGAATTCATAAACCTAGAGCAGGGAAGTTGGGATCTCGACAAACTCAAAGAGTCCTTTTGGGCTATTCATGTTCAGGCAATAAGCCGGATTCCAATCGTAAAAAATTCTTCAGTGGATAAGCTAATTTGGTGCTTTACCTATGAATGGGAATGCAGTGTCAATACGGGTTATCAAGTAGCATTTAAATTCATTTAAGATCAGGAACAGAGTCCAAATAGATCAGGCAGCCAAGACATGGGTTGGCTACATAAAATGTGGAATCTCAATATTCCAAAAAGCAACATCTTCTTGATCTGGAGAGCGTGGAGAAGAGCCCTCCCAACAACTGTAAATCTCAATCAAAGAAAGGTGGGTGTAGACCCTTTATGTTCATTGTGCAGGAAAAGCATGGAAGACGAGACCCATATCTTCTTGAGATGCAAAATAGCCAAACAAGTGTGGAAATTAGACTTCCCAAACCAAGATATGGGATTGAAGAATCTAGACTTTAGCCGGTGGATAGAAGCACAATTTAACAGTCTCCACAATGAAAAATTGAAGATTTTGTTCATGTGTATATCGGAGATCTGGTCCCATAGAAATCATTTTATTTTCAAGAACAGGCGAAGAACGGCGGAAGAAATTAGCAGAGCAATTGCAGAAAAATTGGAAGCCCACAAGGAGACAAGATCAAATCGGACTCCAAGTCCCATCACGCCGTCTCAGACCTGGCGTCCTGCGGAAGCACGGTGTGTCAAACTGAATGTTGACGGTGCTTGGGATAAGAAGACCGTAAGGGCCAGCGCCGGCGGTGTAATACCCCAATTTAATACAAGAGGGCAAGTTAATAATTTTAATAGAGATTTGGGCTATAATTGTGATTTACAAAATTCTTAGATGAATTAATTAAAGAATGAAACTGAATTATAAGTTTTGAGACATTATTAAGTAGTTGGACGCGATTGTGGGGGATAATTGTAGTTTTCAGAAGTTATAAATTAATTAAAGTGATTAGTTGGGGAGGTAACTGTAGTTCAAAAAAAAATTGAAACTAACTGAACAAAAATCTGGGGAGGTTAGTGTATTTTAGACTTATAAAAGTGTGCAAATATTTTTACATGAAGGGGGTTGTAATTGTCTTTTATAGAAGTTAAAGTATGCAAATAACTTTTCTTGTACATAATGCATATAAAAAATTTGTCTACAACCCGTATTTTATCCTACCCGACCCGTATAATAGTACAACCTGTTATAAATATGTGTATAATACGTCTGACCCGTATTTTATTATCAACCCGACCCACACCCGGTACAATAATACGTATTATATACCAAACCTGTATTTTTGCTCCAACCCGTATAACAGCCGTATTATAATACGTCTGACCCGTATTATGTACCCATTTGTTTTTTTCTTCTCCCCTCCCTCTTATTTTTCTTCACCCGTATGAAACTCTCTCAACTCCTCCTCCATACTTCTCTAACAATTAAGATGTATCCCCCCTTCCTCCTACTCCCCTATTAAATTCATCACCTTCCTCCTCCTTCCTCCATCACCATGCTTCTCTCCCTACACCTCTACCTCCCTACACCCCTATCAACCAAATACATCCCTCCTTGTCCTCCTCACCTCCCTCACGGAAAACACACTCAAACAACACACTCTCTCTCACATAACCCTCCCTCAACACACCACCACCCTCAACCCGACCCATCTCACACCTCCCTCAAATGTTTGCTCCTCTCTTCTATATAAACACCCCTGCCTCCTCCAACACAAAAACCCAACAACAACAATAACAACATAACCATCATCTATCTTCTTGTTCTTCTTTCGGTTAAACAACACCACCACAACCAACACCACCATAACAACCCCTTCACCACCAACATCTCCTCCATCGTCAGCAATTATTGTCTCCCTCTTCTTCTTGATAAAACAGAGCAGTACCACCATCATCATCACCACCAAGATCCTTCCTCCCCCTCAAACTCACCTCCCTCTGTCTCTCTCTCTCTTTGTTCGCCTGAGATAGCAGCAGCTGCAACAACAAACAGCCGCCAACAGCACCAACACCATACACGTCACTCCACCATCACCATCGACACAAATACCTCCAAACCATTCTCTCTATCTCTCTATCTCGACACCATCTCTCTGTCCCCGACTCTCTCTCTCTCTCTCTCCCACTCTAGTCGTAGAACAGACAGCAGCAACAACGGTGGCGGCAAATTCCACCATCGTCGGCGACCCGAAGGCCCGACCCGACGGGAACCCAGCCGCTGGCCTTCCTCGCTTAATTTCTTCCTTTCTCTGGCGATTTCCCCGACCTCCCTGAGGTTAGAAGGAGCCCAGAAGCACCACGACCATCCACCAAGGCCGCCGGAAGCCATGGTTTCCGGCGAGATTCCGACCCGACTTCGGCGAACAATTTCTCATTCATTCGGTAATCGTTTCGATTGATTATTGTCACGAATCTCATTGTTTTTACTTGAATTAGAGTTCTGGATGATTAATACTTCATGGGTATTAGTAAATTGAAAGAATCATGGGTTGGTTTAGGGGGTTGAAGAAGAAGATTCGTATGTGTATTCTTGGGGGTGATTTTGTGATTTCAGAAATGTTAAGGGTATAAAATGTTGAAACATAAATTTTTTTGTTAGCTTTCATAAGTTTGGGGGAGCCCCTTGTCTTTTACCTAAACTATATTATTTATATCATTACATTTTATTCATATTATTATATAATGCTAGCTAATTAACTATTTTAAATAGATAAATGAAAATAAGTAGGTTTGTAATAAAAATAAAAGTTTGATTTTAATAAGTTTGAAATTAGTTATAATTGAATACTACAATTCGTTTTTTTTTAAAATAAGTCAACAAAAGATACATTTTGTATATATATAATCACATAATCAGTAGAGAATAATGTTTCGCTTATTGATTAAATGTCACTTTAATTTAAAACTAGTGAGTTTCTAAATATTCATAAATATTTCATAATCTCTTAAAAATTGGATATTGTTTTCATGAAATAAAGCATGTTAGTTGTAGATTGGAAAATAATTTCTTTAGACACCACTTTTACAAAATAAGAATTTGTGTTACCCAATCTAAAGTTAAAATTTTCTTATAATAAATAGTAATTGTTATTATTGATGAAATTATGATATTATACTTTAAAAGTGTTGATTAGATTATTTGGTAACCACCTTATTTCTTAAAGACGCAAAATATCAATCTTTATTAATAAATGAGTAAAGTCACTATTTAGATACTTAGGTATTCTTAAAATTATTTTGTGAATCGTGAGGGTTAGATTTGGAACCTCATACTAGTCGAGCATTCATGCAGGGTTGGCATAACTGTTGGTATAGAAGTATTAATTTCGGGACCGTATAATTGAAACAATTATAGGCGACGGTTTCATAGATGTGGGCTACGTCGATTACCCGTAGGAGCTACATTCGGATAATTGTCGTATCGACTTGCGGTGAGTTTTACATGCTTAGCCTTGCGCGCCAGCTTATTTCGTGTCAACTACTTGCTTAATTGGAAAATAGTTGTCATATTTCACCTCCCTACTTGATAAATGTGTTTTCCTGTTGAAATCTACGAAATATTATTTGATCTTGAGATACTTGTCACACTTGATCAGAAATCAGTAATCACGTAGTGTTGTACGAATCAATGATGTTACTTATATTGGGTGATGATTCCCTGGGCTTAGTCCCTAAAGAGATATTCCGGTTCGATACCCGGAGTAAAGTAAAACAAGTCGCATGTACTGGAACCAGTTATGTTACTTATTTCAGGTTTCGATCCTCTGGGCTCATGTCCCTAAAATGCGGGACTTCGTGTGCCCCTCAGGTTTCGATCCCTTGGGTTTTGGTCCCTAAAATGTGGGACTTCGTGTGCCCCGGTTCTTCGCCTTTTTGGCTAGGGTATAGCATCTAGGTACCACTCCTTTGATTGACGCCCTTAGGAGGTTGTTGCAACACTTAATGTCTAGTATGTCTGATTTGGTCACTGGTCTACCCGGGTATTGTGGAACTAATAATTCATAATTTAACTTCCTTGTTGGCATAATTATTTAGGAGGCACTTTGTTAACATTACAATATCCGGTTACTATACATAATGGTTGGATGCTATTTTGGGACTATTTAATTGTTTAACATTGTTTTTTACGACGTTGCGATCTCTGGTAATGTTTTACTCTTACTTTGTTACGCTTATATTATTTAACACGTGACCCTGTAGCCTTTCGTAACCTTTCCTGTTTTTACATGCTAAGGTGTAACTCACTCAGCATTTCTTGCTGACTTTGGAAAACTGCGGTCTTTGTTTTCTTTCTCCCGCAGGTTTAGACGAGGGGAGGTCGGCTTAGAAGGGACCGCGGACTTATCTGGTAGTGGTAGTTATTTAATCGAACGTTTAGTACAATATCATCTTGTGTAATACTATATCATGTTGAGAAAATTTATCTGATGTAATATAAATAATTATGGAATGTTTCGTTCATGATTTCCACCGCTTCATTTTAAGTAGCACCCTCCTGAGCTCTCCGGTCCTGAACGGAAAGCTCGGGAATCAAGGGGTGTTTCAGGCGGTGTCATCATGGACAGATAGGGAAGGTTCATAGCCAGCTTCGCCAAGCCAGTAGCCTTCGGAACAAAACCTCGAACAGCAGAAGGACAAGCCATCCGCGATGGAGTAAGGTTAGCTCTAAACTACGGCTGCGAAGAGGTAGAAATGGAGACCGATTCGCTCTCTGTGGTATCGGAGATGAAGAAGATAATGAAAGGAAATTGGGAATGCTCATCGGAAGCAGGAGAGGTAATAAAGGAAGATGTTGCTCTTTCGAGAAGTTTGACCAAATTTTCTATCCAGTATACACGGCGTACCACTAACAAAGTGGCTCATCTCCATGCCAAGTTTGGGCTTAATGCCCAAGTAGACCAGGAGTGGATTAGTAAAGAGCCCCATTGGGCATCCGAGGCTATAAATGATGATGTAATGGGCCTCATAAGCCCAAGTTCCGCCCCAGTTTATATTTAATGATATAGAAAGTCTTTTCCTCAAAAAACATGTATGGAAGCTTGTGCAATTATCTGCAGTCAATTATAATGTCATTGAAGGAGCGGAACTATTGCTAGATCTAAATGATGTCTGACAATTCATATCAGAGTGTGATTTGTACATGCATGAAAGACATCACTGTGAGAAATCTGAATGGCCATATATATATATATATATATATATATATATATATATATATGTATATACACACACACACACACACACACACACACACACATATATATACACATACATATATATATATGGTTTTGAGGAAATAATACTTTGTTATTTACTCCAATGATATGAATATCATTAATGGTGTTATATATATATATGGTGATATGTTAGAGTGAAAATGAAACAAACGAGTCATTGTGTAAATATTTTTATCTATCTATCAATAAATGTTAGAGGGGAGCCAATTACAGATATTCCCTGTCCTTCTCTTCATGAAAGGAGCTCCAAAATCCGCCGTTCAGACTTGTGTCTAATTGGAACACTCCATGAACAAATGGGTTGTTGTTTCCAACGCTGAATGACATAAGGGGAAATTGATTTTCATCTCACCGTTAAACATGCTGATTTTAAAATTTTTAGCGAGGGAGTCGTGCCATGATCGCCAGGTTGTGTAGATTCACATCTTTGGGATCTTCGTCTTCCATAACAGCTTCAGCCAAGCTTCTAAGTTGTTGGAGCTATTACCTTGTCTGAGCGGGTTGTCTTGCTTCTGTTCTCGAAGGAGCTCATACCCTGATTTTGTTGTGTAGTTCCCATCCTCTGTAAAGTGCCAGATGAGATGATCCATTGTTTGGAGAAGAGGGATTGGTACCCTTTGGACTTCCTTTACATCCACGTATAGCATAATGTTTTCCGCTCTAGTGATGTCCCATTGTCGTTCGTGCGTAATCATCTCTGGCATTCTGTGATTAGTAAAATCAGGAGTAATAACAAGAGGTTTAAAAAGATTTGGCCTTTTGAGCCAAGGATCGTGGAACATGCAAACCGATTTGTCATCCCCAATCTTCCATCTGATACCTCTACGAATAAGATCTATGTTAAGCATTAGTTTGTAACTCAGCATCCAGTATATGGGAATTAGGGTAGTATTTGCTTCTGAAAACACGGATGACCAAGGATTTAGAACTCATCAACCTCCAAAATTGTTCCCCTAAAAGGACTAAGTTGAAATCCGCCAATTCCTTGAACCCGATTCCCCCTGCTCCTTGTTCTCCTTCAGACGTGACCAAGAGAGCCAATTCCCCCATTTTTGGCCTTCGTCTTTGCCCCACCAAAATTTAGTACAAAGGAATTCAAGCTTCTTACACATCGAGTTCGGTATCTTAACAAAGTTTGTCGTGTAACAGAGATTGACTGGATTACTGCTTTGATAGGTAAGATTGCTTCCAACCGCGTAACTTGTTTGCAACTTTCTCTGGCGTTGTGGCTGATTTTGGATAATAAGAACCAAAAGGTCTTCAAATATAATACAAAGTCTCCACCGGAGACTATAGCGCAAACTCAGAATTATTTGACAGAGCTAGACGAAGCCACCTCCAACCGGACTGATAATGCACCCTTCTCTCAACCTGTCGAGTGCTGGAAAACGCAGCTCCAAATGGATCAAATGCAACACTGACGGGGCTTGGAATGACACATCACGGCTCGGGGCCGGAGGAGCACACTTCCATGACCATTCGGGTCGTTTCCTAGCGGGGGTCGCCACCCTTCTCCCGGTGGCATCCTCGGTGGCTCAAGCGGAGTCCCTTGCTACCCTCGAAGCAATGAAGTTTACTTCACGTCAAGGCTACAGGCAAGTTGTTTTTGAATCAAACGCTATAATTTTTTGTTGCAAACTCAACTCAGGAAAGGGTGTTTCGCGAAGATTTTATCTCGGATGTGGAACAAATCACCAAGGATTGTCTGGACCTCTCCAAAAGGTTCACGGCAGTGACTTTTCAGCACACGGGACGTAACACTAAAGTTGAAAATGAGTTCACACATTATGGCCTAAATACTCCATCTATGTGTATTTGGCCTAATATCAAGTCCCAATGGCATGTCACCTTCTTCAAGATGATGTGACTAGATTTTAAATCCCGTGTTAGATTGATAGTTTCTATAAAAGCAGTTTTTTCTTAAACAAAATGTTAGAGGGGCATTTTTTTTTTTTTGAAAGAACGGGGCATTGTCTTAGTTGTGTGTGAGAAGTGGGATCAAATGTAATTAGAGTTAAAGAATTCAGACCAATTAGCCTCTGCTCTGTTCTTTACAAAATTATCTCAAAAATTTTGGCTAATAGACTTGCCAAGATTATGAGCCATTTAGTTTCTGAGAATCAGAGTGCTTTCATTGAAGGGAGGGTTATCACTGATAATATTCTAATTGCTCAAGAGGTGATTCACGGTATTAAAAATAGAAGACATGTAAGTGAAGGATGGATGGCTATCAAGTTGGATATGGCCAAGGCTTTTGACAGAGTAAGTTGGGAGTACCTTGAGCAAGTTATGTTTCAGAAGGGTTTTTGTAGAAGATGGATCTCTTGGATTATGGCTTGCATTAAAACTGTGAGTTTTAGACTCATAGTTAATGGTGAGCTCAGCAGCTTCATTACACTTATAAGAGGAATTAGGCAGGGTGATCCTTTATCACCCTTCCTATTCTCTTTTTGTGCTGAAGGACTCTCTGCTGCTCTTAACTTCTTTGAGCAACAAAAGTGGTTGTCAGGTATCAAACTCTCAAAATCCTGCCCTAGCATTAGCCATCTGTTTTTTGCGGATGACTCATTGCTTTTTTGTAAAGCAAAGGTTCATGAATGCAGTGCCATTAATGTGCTTCTTAAGCTTTATGAAAAAGCATCCGGGCAATCTGTCAAAAGGGAGAAGTCTCAGTGCCTTTTTAGCCCAAATACGAGTACTTTGCTCAAAACTTTCCTGCAGAATTTTTTGGGTATTAATAAGGATTTCAAAGATAGTCATTATTTGGGGCTTCCAGCTTTGATTAGAAGGTCAAAGTCCCAAACTCTAAAGTTTGTCAAGGAGAGAGTAATTGAAAAACTTACAGGTTGGAAAGAATGTTTTTGGAGTCATGGTGGAAGAGAAATCCTAATCAAATATGTGCTTTCTACATTGCCTACATATGCAATGTCTTGCTTCCTCTTCCCTAAAAAAATATGTGATGAACTCTCCTCTATTATTGCTAATTTCTGGTGGGGTGAGAAATCTTCTCAAGAGAAGAGAGTTCATTGGAAAAATTGGGATTCTCTTTGTGATGAGAAATCTTATTGGTGGTCTGGGCTTTAACGAAATTCACTCATTTCATCTTGCTTTGCTATCAAAACAAGCTTGGAAGCTGATTGATGGTAGCCCTTCTCTTTTTAAAAAATTCTTTAAGGGTAGATTCTTTCCTAATAAATCTTTTTGTCAAGCTGACATACCTAACAATTGCTCCTGGATCTGGAGGAGTATTTGTGAAGGAAGAAAAGTTTTAAAGCTGGGATGGAGGTGGAGTATTAGAAATGGAGAGAGTGTTAGGATCTGGGATGATCCTTGGATCCCAGATTCTAATAATTTCTATGTGAACTCAGCCAAGCCCCCTGGATGCACAATTCATAAGGTTTCTGATCTCATTGATCATGAAACTAGATCTTGGAATCTTGATCTTATTAGAGGGCATTTTAATGATGAGACAGTGGCTCTTATTCTGTCTCTTCCTGTGGCAGGCAAGGACTGTATGGACAAAAGAGTTTGGCACTTTTGTAACTCAGGACAATTCCCAGTTAGCTCTGCTTATAGAGCTATAAGAGACCACAAGAAACATTCTGCCGATTTCGGAGATGATCAAGGCTCTTCAAATAATGGCTTGTGGAGTGTGTTATGGCACTTATGTATTCCTCCAAAAATCAAACTTTTTTGGTGGAGAGTTCTTCAAGGTTGCCTCCCTGTTGCAGCCTCCCTTAATGCAAGAAGTTGTTGTGTTGACAATGTTTTCTTCAGATGTTGCAGCCTCCCTTAATAATTTTTATGTGAACTCAGCCAAGCCTCCCTGCTGCAATGCTCATGTTGCAGCTAGAGAAGCTCTTGAACTTGATGAAGCTGTTGTTGATTGGCTTGTTTAGCCTTTTGTAATTTGGCTGTGATAACCCTATTATTAATATATATTCAGTTTTGGAAAGAAAAAAATTAACGTTAAACTTTTATTAATGTCAAGCTATTGCGTAAGCGTGAATCTAGTCAAAATTAGAACCCAATTCAAACCATTCTAATCGCTTTGACACATTAACTGATAAGGCGTCAAGCTCCAAAACAAGCCAAGGCTACTGTTACATGCCATTAGTGGATCAATCACTGAGAATTCCACTGTCACTCAAATTGTTCTTGAGCTCCATTCAAAAAATCTCTCTCTCTCTCTCTCTCTCTCTCTCTCTGTGAGCTAATCTTCTATAAGAGGAAATATGAGTGGGCCTTTTTCGTTCGGGAGAAACAACATAAGACACCAACAAACCCTAGCCTCGGTTCTCTCTAAAATTTGAAAATTTCGTTTTGCGTTTGTTAATTTGAGCACCATGTTTGCCTTCCTGCACTTAATACGATCGTAAGGTACAAATAATTGCACCATAACTCTCTGTAACACGAAAGGCACAATTTCTTGAGTCTTTCGGCAACCAAAAAACTTTCCCTCAACCTTGCACCAAGTATCATTGTGATTGTTTGTGTGAAGTCTCTGCATGTTGTAGCAAAAAATCCTAGCCTTATTTGTTCCCATAAACACAAAATTCTGCTGTTTGAACTTTATTCATGTGCGGCTTCCGGCTGGGTTTCTAACTCTTTTCATGCCTCTATATTTGTCTTTGGTCGTCCCTTTTCCATAACTGTTCTATATGTGTGTTCACCACATGTCACCCTACAAATTTCTTCCAATTCATACTTTATCAGGATCGGAATCTGCTCAACTATCGTCTCGTCCAATCGAGAAAACAATAGATGTATTTGTCAATTTCTTCTACTTTAGGTGCATAAATGACGGGCAACAAGAAGTCCTAACCCTTATTATAAGAGTCATTGAGGCAAGCGGCTTCCAAAGGGTGGGATCAAATAGGACATCACACTTCACCCAACTATCGAAATTTCTTTTCTATGATCTTGTTTATATTGGTATCAAATCTATTCCCGTGTTCCTCCTTGATAGCAGGAAGTTCTCCAAAAAGTATGAAAAGCAGGAGAAAGTAAAATACTCCACACTCAAGTAGTTTACTTGAGCACAACTTTACAAATGCATTAACACTCAACAAATCTTCCATTCCAGGCGATGAAAACAACATTTTTCGTTTGCTTGAGCTTCGTCACCCTTTTTGGCATCGGAAATTCCCCCAGAAAGAGAATCCGTTTGATTGCTGGGTTCGAATTGGCTGGAATTATTATAGTGGGTTGGTCTAGTGATTAGGGGGCGACTTTATCCTACTCGAACTAAAGCACTAAACCTCTTTCTTGTCCTTCTTCTCATTTAACCTGAACTTTCCGCTGAAAAAGAGACTCACAATTAACATCACTACGGTCAGGCTATCCCGTAACATCTTAGATGAGCGATCCTACAAACCAGAAACTCTTTAAAACCATCTCCAAGCTGTCTATTTATACAAGTGCATGCATGTTTTGTTTTGAACTTTTAACTCAATTCTTTGAGTTCCGGGTTTAACCCATTGTGCTGAATGCTTCTTGTCTATTTTTAACTACTTTCTATGCATGTCTTCAGTGTTCATTTGTTATAAATATTGTGAAATCATGTTCTTGAATACGAACCCAAATGCAGCCGCCGTAGATATGCTTATTGTCAAATCACATTAGTCAGGGCAGCTACATCTAACTGATCACTCATTGAGGCGACCCATCACCTTGAACTAGTGTCACATTATCTTTTGTCCTGAAAGCACAAAATACAATGAAGCATGCAGACATCCTATTTTATCAACTGATTTATCCTATTCTGATCTTGTTCCAATCATCTAAAATTGTGATTTGTCCTCGGTTCCTGGATTGTGCATTGACAGTCAAACACTTTGTTTTAAGTCTTTTTCTCCACCCGTTTGATTAATCATCTCCAGTTCAATTCTCATAGATAATCAGTACTTCAGTAGTACTGTTACGGTTTTACGAGTTTGAACATGAAGGGTCTTACAATTGTGTATCAGCGGTGGTTTTCTTTAAGTGTCGCTATATATAAACTTTCTCTCATTCCATATTGTAACAGGATGCTTGTGAACAATGGCATTCACTTGGACATTGCAGCTGGACTGGTAGGATTCGCGTTCAGAACAATGCAGCAGTTGTTACTCTTTCTTTCTTCAAGCCAGCTTCCTTGGAAAATTCAGACGTAAGTAATGTCTGATTCGATTCTAGGGTCTGAAGTCAGTCCTTTTCCCGGCTAACGACTAAATGAATCGAGTTTGCTGCTTGTTAACCTACTTTGGTTTGGTTACCGAACGAGGGTGAGGTATGGTTACCGCGGGCGTTTATTGAAGAAGCTATAGAGTCGATTACAAACAGTACTAGTTCACCAGAAGTAGTCTGTAAAGCTTATGTAGGAAACTAAGATGAAAATAAACAGACGATGCCAAAATAAAATAAAATAAAATAAAATAAAATAAAATAAAAAATAAAATAAAATAAAAAAATACTATATAAAAAAAATTCAGAGTATTTAATTTATTTGGTTGTGCATAAAGTCCAGAAATTCTATCATCTTCAAAGTACATGTCATAACTTCACAGGAGCTTTTCGTTTTTCTTCCCTCCGGAAATCCAGGACCATATTGTTTTAGCTTTAATAGCCAACGAAGACACGTGCTTGGATAAACTAGGATCTGGATTGTTTGTGACTGAAGGCGAAGCACCTGCATCAAACATAAATTTTCTTAGGTACTTTAATTATACAAGCTCACTGCTATGAGATAATTGAATAACATCAAATTGTTTTGTTAAGTAGGAAGAATGAGAAAATTGGTACAGAAACGATTCCCTTGATTATTTTAATTTCATACATATAGGAGATATAGGGATGAAGCCACCATCTTCAACCTTGTAATCAAAATTCAAGCCCAGGAGTTTTTATATATGGTCTAATGTTGACTGTCCAAAACTAATTGTCCAATTCTATTCAATTGCACAAGTTTACCACTTTATGTTGGTGATTTTAGTGTCATCGGTTATTTTGTGTAATCGTATTTACTTACGACCAAAGTAGACATTGGCATATACATTGTACAAGTTAGGAGGTGTGCACGACTAAGCTAATGTCTTGGACGACGAACTCCCGGACGACTGCGAGGGTTCGGGCGCGCAGCCCCCGACGGGGGTCCGGGAGTAGCGCCCCCGGTGGGGTCCAAGGGGCAACGCGCTTAGCGGCCGTCGCGCTAGCCGGTCAGCATGGAAAAATTGAATTTCGGACGTTTATTGCTTTACAAAAAACGTCTCCGATTTTATTTGTGTTGGAAAAAACGGACTGAAATCTGGTGGTTATAACTGCCAGATTAACCGCCTTGTCTCCCTCTCTATTTGTCGATATTTTGGTCGAATGAAGAACACAGAGAGAACCTCTAAGTTCGGAAATTCGTAGCAAAACAATTAATCGTTCTTGATACAGTCTCTGTTTATCCGATTAGTGATTTCGTGTATCCCACAACTCAAAGATTATCCAAGTTTATTGATTCATATACACACCCAGAGATCCTACACTTTATGGATAATCGATTACACACACTTAGTGCTAAAAACGTACCTTCATCTGGGTTCGAAGAATCGAGCTGAACGTCTTCAACAAGATACCAGCTTTCCAAACTATCTTCTTCCTCGCATGACACTGATGCTAATGGTGCATCATCATCATATCTCAGAATGTGATTCAAGACATAGAAACCACCCGGTTGTGGAGCCAGAAAAAATGTTTCTACAAAGCTTTTAAAAATGTCCTGATTCCTCCAGGTGCCTGTTACCAAAATGATAATCCCACCATTTAGAGAAGCTTCACCATCTATACTTTTTATATCATTTTGACCACCCTTGCAATACTCAGACAATATCTGATCATTGATCCCCTGCATAAAAAACAAAGATGCCAAATGTTTTAGAGAGATTAAAGCAACTCTGCTGTTTGCGCTACCTATCTTTGATTCCAGATATTAGAATCGATTTCCATTACTTGGTAGTATCAGAATTGAATTTGCCAGGATTTATATTGGGGCAAGTTTCCTAATTCTCGTTGTTTGAGTTATTCCTGTGAAATAATCTAAAAAAACTGAATAAGTTCAATAGAAAACTCTGCAAACTAACGACTTGCACCAATTATAATAGCTTAGATTCACTAGCTGGCAAGAAACACTAATCAGGTACGATCCCCCCATCCCCCCCCCCCCCCCCCCCCCACACACACACACAAATAAAACCAAAACTGATACTAAGAATTCATTCTCTATCAGTTTCTGCTCAAATTATCGGGGCTTAGGATAAACATATTTGTAGGATGTCAAAAGCCGAAGATCACAGACTCGATGTGTAAGAATTCATTCTGGTAATGAAAGGAAGCTTAGAAGTTGTTCCATGGAACTCTCACCTGTAGTGTTGAAGCAGGTCGCAACTTCTGATCTTGCCCAGGTCTCTTCAAATAGAAGTTGTAAATTATATCAGGACTTTCTGAAAGTATTTGGTAGTAATAATTCGTAAAGAAAATCGCAACATCCTGCGGATGACAAGATTGAAGAGGAGAAGAAGCAGAATTCTGGTCACCTGCCCAATCTGCTGTCAAATAATGGAACATCATCACCTCGTGGACAGTTTCAAGGGAAAAACACAAGAAGCTGACACATGGACATTTTTATACTACAAATAAAAAATATACATTAAGGGATAAACTTTTCTGATTTTTTGGATTAATCTGAATGATAGAAGTCTTTCTAATAAACTGAGCCATTTCAGTGAAATAATGTAAAACTGATTATTGTTTGATACAAAGTTGTGCCAAAGTACAATGACCAGAATGTGTTTGTATAGCTATTTCAAGAGAAAACATAACAACTTGGACTCCAAAAATAGCCTACACAACATGTTAATATTTCACAAAATACTAATTATCTGAATGTAATTTCCTAGCAGCTACATAATATAAATATGGATGTGCGAAATGTGAATTATTTTGTTGTATAGCTAATGAGTGGAAAATTATGAATACCGTGTTATGCTCAAATGGTAAACATACCTTCATCCACAAATCGAAAAATGTCGGTTAAAATATGATAGCCATTTGGTTGCTGAGCCAGAAAAACAGTTTCAGCAAATCATCTATCAGAACCTTTTCTACTAATTAAGGTGCCTGTTATTAAGACAACCACCCCTCCTGTCTGAGATGCTTGCGCATCTACGCTTTTCAATTCGACTTCACGAAAATCCTCCCAATTCTCAGACAAGATCTGATAATTAATTTCCTGTAAAAAGGTACAAGTTATCTACCATCACTGGTAAAATACAAACTATATCGGTCTGGATTTGTAAGTCCAGTTTGACACAGTATATCGTTATGGATTTGTAAGTACAGATAAGAACTTAACCGAAACTAGAAATTCAGAAGATAAATTAACAGATTAGATGGTGGATAATGAAGAAAAAATCATTTTAGGCTGTCCAAAATAATATCTTGTAACTTAACATGGCCATGACGTCATAGAACTACGGGGTACGTTTGTTGTATATTTAGGTTGACAAATTTGTCTTCTGTTGCAGCTAGTGAGAATTTGTAGTTCGTCGGAACTGCAACAAGTTTGAAAGAAGCGGCTGTTGGGACTATTCTATAGCTTAATTGCATGTTGCATATCCAAGCATAGTTGTCAAATCAGGATTCAGAGTGTGAATCGAAATTCTATTTCAATGAATCGTGAATCAAATCGAATCGTGAATCGCAAAAATTGAACTATGTTAATGATATATCATATTACTCCGGGGTTGAATTTCATTAAACTATTTCACAGAAAAAAACAAGGCAAGTATTGTAGAAATCCAGAATATTTATTGCAATTGTAGATACTAATGCAATGGAAACTAGCACAACAATTCTAACCTGCATGGTTGTTACGGATCTCAACTTCCCATCAGACCCAGGCCGGGTAGCTACGCTTGCATCAACGTAAAATCTGTGAGCTTGGGTAGTATCCTTTAAAAGTATTGCATATAACGAATGCGCAAAATAATCTGCAACTATGTTAGGAGGACAGGAATGACAAGAAGAAACCGAACTAAGATCCGCCTCCATTTTTTCTGTCAAATACCAGAATATCATCAATACATGAACAAATTCAAATATTATTGTGCCAATATGGCAACATATATGTAGATGAACATGTTACAATTAGAAAAGAAACTGGGGAAAAATTACAAACAAATCTTTTCAACCAGACCTTTGATGGGTTCATTTGCTTAGGGTGGTCATTGGTTGTGGTACTTGATTGGAGATGGGTTCAGTCCGGTAGAGAGAGAGAGAGAGAGAGAGAGAGAGAGAGATGAGTGGGAAACCCTAAGGCCAATGGCGGTAATGGTTATTCTTTGGAGTGATAGGGGGTTTTGGAGTGGAGGACAGAGACTAGCATGAGAATCGTAACAGTTAAACAGACTGTAGTTGAGAAGTCCACGTACTAGATCTATAAGAACAAAACAAATAAAAATCCGTGTACCTACGAGAATCGAAACAGAAGAGCCCAACAGAGATGATAGCTTTGATGATGTTTCAGAGAGCGACCAAGCAAGCTACGGATGCTTTCGTACTCTACATATAGGAACAGGCCTAGGGCGGCAGGTCTAGAAAGCCCTAAAAGATTACAGAAAAACTATGTACTTCCTCTGTTTCTTCTCTTTCTTCCGCTTTTGAGATTTATCACTATTCATCAGGCCGCTTTGACCCGATGATTTGATTAGCAATATGATGTAACTTTTTGGTAAATTTTCATGGTGTTGTACATTAAACTTTACTCTACAACATCATGAAATATTACCGAAAAGTTGCATCGTTTTGCTATACAAGTCATCGGGTCAAAGGGACATGCCTACGGATAAAAAAGTCAAAATTGGAAGAAAGAGAAGAAACAGACCAAGTAGTAACATAGAGCCGAGATAATATGCCTAAGTTTGGAGACGGATTATTTCTTTTAATTTTTCTTTTGAACTTTTGACGGAAAAGTTCAAAAGAAACTCTTATGTAAAAAAAACTCTCACCGATTCCTGCAGTATTGTCTCGCTGACATTTAGCTACCAGCAGTATTAATTTTGTAAAAAAACTCTTATGCAATTTTACTTTTACCGACATCGCGCACAATTTTACAAATACTGCTGGTAGCTAAGTGTCGGTAAAAGTGAAACTGCAGGGAGGTTTTATGTTTGAAAATGGTTCGTGTTGTTGGTTAAAGATAAACTACAGGAGGTTTTCTGACAAAATTAATATTCACTACAAGAGATTGGACCAACGGTGACAACATACTTGACAATCACAAAATTGTCACTCCATTTGGGTTTAAACTGGCAACCTGAAACATTGTCACATTCTGTGTGTGTTATGTGAAAATATTAGGAATATCGCCACATAATGGGTGTAGCGGGGTCTTTGTTGTAAATTTTAAAATATGAGTGGTTAAAAAGGAATTATAAAACTTTCTGTGATATAAATTAAATTTTATCCCCATTTCTACTTGTCGCTAGTTCCTCTCACCGACTTTTTTTCCCTCTCAAACCCTAGGCGCCGAATGTCTCTATGAATCGAACTATCGAAGGTACCCGATCTCGTGAGTCACTAGAGATTGAATCTTCAAAGCAACAGTGAACATGGAGTTCTTAGTTGTTACGGCGCCGATGAAAGAAACAGTTGAAACGGTTCCGCGTCGAATCTCTTATGTCCCCTGCTAGAATCTCTCTTTCATTAGGTTACTTCACAACTCTCGCTCTTTACCTATCATGTAGTGTATTTTAATACCACGGCTTAGATAATATTCGATTTTGACATGGCGTCTGAGGGAGTTTCTCGTTCTGACATGGCTGAGGAGGCGGGCCTTACCACGCCCCCAAAATCGCCATGAGAGGAATCGCTTGGAACTGTCGAGGGTTGGGACATACCTCCGCGGTTCGTCAGCTGAAGTCCCTAATAAAGCGGGAGGACCCTTCTTGGTTATTCTTAGCTGAGACTAAGGTACCTTCTGCCCGTTTTGATTCAGTTTTCAAATGTTTAGGGTTCACGGACTATGGTGTGTCTGAAGCAATGGGCAAAAGTGGTGGACTATACTTCACTTGGAGACCTGATATTGAATGTGAAGTGGTTTATGTAGATAGCATGCTTATCTCTGTCCTTATGCATAGTGGTACAAGCAGCTCTCCGTGGATTCTTAACTGTATCTATGCGCCGTGCAAAGCTAATGCGAGACAAGCTCTGTGGCAGAAGCTGGATTATGTCCAGAATACATGTGCTCTGCCATTCTCAGTAGTGGGAGATTTCAATGAGGTTCTGGTTCAGAATGATAAATGGGGAGGAAGACCGGTGGCCCAGTCGTCGAAGCAAGGTTTAGCTCAATTTGTGTTTAATTCAGGATTGGTGGATCTAGGCTTTGAGGGCCCTCGTTTCACTTGGTGCAATGGGCGGGAGAAAGGCCGTACGATCAACCAACGCCTAGATATAGGATTTGCCTCTACTTACTGGATGACTTTATACCCGAAGGCCAAGCTCTTTCGTGGTTTTGGAGGTAACTCAGATCACTTAGCCCTGATTATTGACACTGATCATCACAGGGAAACTGTCTTGAGGCCGTTCCGTTTTGAGTCCATGTGGAGTAGGGACCCAGCTAGTAAGGAAGTAGTGGCTCAAGCTTGGCATAGTGTGGACCATTTCAGATTGACAAACAAGTGGACTGCAAGATTAAAAGGCACAAAATCAGCTCTAAAACAGTGGAACAAGTCTCATTTTGGACATCTGCAGTCACTCATTACTCAGACGCAGCAACATTTATTGGCAGTTCAAGATTCAACTTCTGATGATTGTGTGGATAGAGAAGCTCAACTAAAAGAATACTTGGCAGAGCTCCTGCTCAGACAAGAAATCTCTTGGAGAAAAAAGTCAAGACTGCAGTGGCTCAAAGAGGGGGACTCTAATACCAAATTTTTTCATCTCACTGCCTCTATTAGAGGTAGAAGGAATACTATCAGCTCTATTCAGCTTGAAGACAACTCTTGGGTGAATGACCGGAAGAAGATTGGGGAAGCCTTTAGCAATTATTTCAAGACTCTTTTCTCTACTTCTAATCCTGTCATTGAAGAGTGGGGAGCTCAGCTTATGAATCCTGTCATCCCCCATGAAGATTGGGAAGGTTTGTGTCAGATCCCTACCCCCCAAGAAATTCAAGAAACACTTTTTAAAATGGGAAGTGGAAAGAGCCCCGGACCAGATGGCTTTTCAGTCCTCTTCTACAAGTCCAACTGGGCCACTGTCAAAGAAGATTTCATTGCTCTGATCCAATATTTCTTTTCTTCTGGTAAACTCAATCCCGGTTTAAATGCAACCTTTATAGCTCTCATCCCAAAATCCCAAAATGCCAAAAGAGTTAACCATTACAGGCCCATCAGCCTCTGCAACGTTTCATATAAGGTGATATCTAAAATCATCTCCAATAGACTAAAGCCCTACCTTGATCTAATTATATCCCCTACTCAAGTTGCTTTTGTCCCGGGGAGAGTGATTCATGATAATTCTATCCTTCTACAAGAAGCCATCCACATTATGAGCAAGAAGAAAGGTAAGGGAGGTCTGATGGCACTTAAGATGGATTTGGAAAAAGCCTACGACAGATTGGAATGGCCATTCATTAAACAGGTTCTGACTTGGATTGGTTTCCCTCCCATCTTAATAAGTTGGATTATGGAGTGTGTATGTTATGCTTCCTTCTCTGTTTTGGTTAATGGGGGACCTATTGATTACTTTCACCCCTAAAGAGGCATCAGACAGGGGGATCCCATCTCCCCCTCTCTATTTATCCTTTGCAATGAAGTTCTAACCAGAATCCTTCACTTTGCAGCCTCTGAGAATTGGATTCATGGGATCAAATTAGCAAAGAACTGACCCCCTTTTGAACACTTAATGTTTTCGGATGATCTTATTCTCCTTACTAGAGCATCAATCAAGGAAGCTGAGTATCTTAACTTATGTCTGCAGCTCTACTCAAAATGGTCTGGTCAAAAGGTCAATTTTGAAAAGTCCTCTGTATTCTTTAGTTCCAACACGGACCCTACTACCAAAAGGCATGTCAGAAGTACCCTTTCTCTCAAAAAATGGTCAAAAAAGTCTATTTATTTGGGCATCCCTATGTTTATTGGAAGATCCAAAACCAATGCTTTCCAGCCTACAGTTGACAAGATGGCCCTTAAAATGAATGGTTGGTCAGCCAAGTTTCTTTCAGTAGCTGCAAAAACCACTCTTATTAAGAGTGTGACAAATGCCATGCCTACATACCCTATGTCTCTTTTCATACTACCAGATACTCTGATTGACAAAATGGACAGCCTCAATAGTAGTTTTTGGTGGGGGGACTCCTCAAAGAAGAAGAAAGTACATTGGTCTAACTGGGCCACTTTATGCTCTCCAAAATGCGATGGTGGTTTGGGCTTCAGAAACCTCAAAGCTCACAACAAGGATTTGCTGTCTAAACTGATTTGGGATCTTTGGATTGGTAAAGATAAGTTCTGGTGTAATCAGTTGCTGAAGAAGTATTGCCATCAGATCCCATTTCAAAGGTTAGATCCCTCCACTACTCACTCCTATTTTTGGAAAGGGATGCTCAAAATCAGGAACCTCATAGCCCCAAAAGCCTTGAAAATTATTGGTGATGGTTCTTCTATTGACCTTTGGCAGGATCCTTGGATCCCCTCTTTAAACAACCACATCCCTCAAACTCCAAATGATTTAACTAGGCCCCAAAGAGAGCAAATGAACTTCTGTTGGCTAAAACCCATGATTGGAATGTGGAATTGATTAAGAAATGGTTCTGTGAGGAAGAAGCCCATATGATTCTTAGTGCATGTTTGGGAAGTCTGTTTTTAATCAACTTTGATTAAAAACAGACTGTTTCTCAAAAACATGTTTGGGAGACACTGTTTTTGCAGTGTTTAAAAACAAAAACAGTGAAAAAACAAGTTGTTTCTGTAAACACCGATTTTGGTGTTTTTTTTTTTGTTGTTTTTTCTTACTTTTGGTGGTTAAACACATTTATTCTTTTGATAAATGCATAAAATGACAATTACATATGTTATTGTATGTACAAAATGATGTTAGAGTAGATTAACACTTAAATTTAATGGTGTTGCAAAATGTGTTTTTAATTATAAACAGTGTTTTTAAACACATGCCAAACAGTTTCTTGATTTTGTTTTTAAACGTGTTTTTCCATCATGTTTTTTTTCCACTGTTTTTCTGTTTTTAAACGGATACCAAACATGCCCTTAGCATCAACCTCCCCCTAACTCCCACTTCAGATAAATGGGTGTGGAGCTGGTCTAGAGATGGCAAGGTGTCTACTAAGGCAGCTTATAGATTTCTTTGTGGAGAAGAGGTCAATACCCCCCCCCCCCTCCCGACCCCATTTGTACAAAGATCTGGAAACTCAGAATTCATGAGAGACTGAAATTTTTTTTGTGGAGAATCAAAACAAACCTCCTCCCAACCAAAAAGAAACTGGATGTTAGATTTGGGGGGGATAAATCATATCTGTGATATTTGCCACAACAGAGTGGAGGACATCTCCCATGTGCTTATCAAGTGTCAGGTGGCTAGAAATGTCTGGTTTGCCATCTGTGGGCTCCACACTGATCAGTTACAACAGTTGTCCATGGATGAGTGTCTCCAGTTCCTATTTGACCATCAAGAGGCCCTTCACAGTAAAGGGGAGACAAAAAATGACTTCATTCTGAAGGCTGCTATAATAACGGAGAGGATTTGGAGGGGAAGAAATCAGCTCATTTTCCAGAACAGACCAATCAAGTTAAAAGAGTGGACAAGATAAATATTGGCCACTTACAGGGAACATAGTCTATGGCAGGTGAAGTCTCCAATTGTAGAAACAGCATCTCTCTCAGCTATCTGTTGGACGGCCCCTCCCCCCGATACTATCAAAGTTAACTGTGATGCTTCTCTCAAGCTAAATGCTGGATCTTGGGGATGGATTGCAAGAAATCATTGTGGCCAAGCTATTAATATTGCTGAAGTAGGGTTGCTAGATAAATCCTCTATTGAGTGGTCATCTCTTAATACTGCAGAAGATCTTGAGTTTGTGGCTATTGAGAGAGCTATCAAAACCGCCCATGATTCAAGATGGAGTAATGTGATATGTGCCACAGATTGTGAAGTGGTGGCCAAGATAATAGCCAAAGACTATCCAAGCCCCTGGAAGTGGAAGAACAGAGTTGAGAGTCTTTGGTCTCTTCTAACAGAAATCTCTGGTAAGGTAGTTTATGATAATAGATTGACCAATTTTGTAGCTCATGAGTTAGTTCAATGGAATGTAGTGCGCAAATTAGATGGCTATCTAGACTGCTCTACTCTGCCTCTTCCTGTGGCTGAGAGAGTTTGCTTAGAAGCCCAGTTTTGTAATACCCCTTTTTGTTAATGATAATCCAATTCATCAAAAAAAAAAAAAAAAAAAATCGATTTTGGTTCCGATATCTATCTCTTCCTGCACGAATTTCTGTATGCCTCCCCTGATTTCACCCCACCCCCAACAATATGTTCCTGAATATCAGGATGCTTGGGGTAACATCATTGTGAGATTGAATTTGATATTTAAGTAATTATTTACTATTTTTAATTAATTACAGTATTTACATGACTTCTATTTTTCCTGATCTAGTGGTTAATTCTCTTGGGGACTCAACCTATGAGATTGTTTGGTCGATTTCTCCTTTATTTGTTGTCCCCCTCTCCATAAAAATTATCTGCGGTTGTGTCTATACTGAACTTTTGGGCTTCTGAACAAACTAAGGAAGATGACAACAATGTTGGATGTCTACTTACATAATAATGGAAACAGATTATGCACTGGATTCTATAATTGTGTATTTTAAACTTTGCTATTTTATGAAATGTGGTTGCCCTTATATGTATGTAACATACTATATACGACGATATGAGTCCATTTTATACATTTGTACTATCCTTGTAGTAATCATGTATCTATTTTTCCCAGGGGTATACCTACTTTAGTGCTTTAGACCTAGTATCGTCCTGATCCACAGCCCATTATGTGCCATGCTCCAGATCATAAATGCGGGTTCTGTTCATTCACTCAGCGCCTAATAGACAAAGACCCCTAGTGCATCAAGAAAGTATGGTCATCGTCGTACCCATCTTTGAACTAGTTCCTTCTAGTTAGCAACTTATAGCCGGCGAGTTTTTGTAATGGATACAGAATTAGATGAATATGTTGATTTCTTTCACTCACTAAATCTGCATACAAACATGTATCGAACTGAGTACCAAACTATGAAAATGTAAAGGAAGATTGAATATGTTGGTAATTGATACACTTGTCATGCTCAAAGCTCATTTGATGATCTGATAAGAAAGTCTACCAATTTAACAAACTTGTACTGATCGTTTGAATCCATTTAGACATAATATTATCTAGATCATCGCGTGCGGCTTATCTATGTTCGCTTTTCCATTTGTCGAGTATAATTTGTTTGATTTACTTTAATCTTTGGATTAAGCGGAGACCAAATGCGACTTCTTGAGCATGATCTCTTAATTCTAGCATATGAATTGTTTTCAGTTAGTTTAGCATCGCCACTTGTGAACTTTTACAGACTTAGCTTCCGTAGTTATTTACCATTTTATAATATGCCAACACAGAACTTGATTGAGCTTACCTTGTTGATGACCTAGGCTTTAGCATGGAAAGCTCGAGGTACCTACATCTCCATGATCATTTAAGCTCTTTCTCTTATCTATTCATTCCCTATCGATATATCTTCTTTTCAGTAGCTTTTATGGTGTTGTGTCATTTAACTTATTTTGGATTATTCATGATGATCTTTAGAATTTCGACATTTTAAGTTGCTATGATCCACAATGGTCTTTTTGTAGTTTAAGGGCACTAGAAAGTTTCCTTGCAAAAACCATTCACTACCTGAATTGTGGAGTATGGTTAAACTGAAGAGAGTTAAGTTATTGAGGCTTTTTATGTCATAGACATACATGAATTCATTAAGCATGGAAGATTATGGTCATAATTTAGTAGGAAGATAACTTTTTGTCTTGATAGTGATATGTTCTCTAGTCCATTTGATTGTTATAAGTACCATAATGCAATTAATTGAACAGTCAGTTTCTTCTTGAGTGAAAATTGTAGCTGTTGCGCATTGTTAGAACTTTCAAATAAGTGTATGCAGATGCCTGTACTGACCTGGGTATTGTAGTAGATGGACGGTAAAATGAATCTAAGGGAATAGTGATTCAGAATACTTATAAGTATGTCGGCGCTGTCAAGCAAGATACAATGGGATGTTTACTAACTGTAAAACATATGCAGAAGCTATACACAGTCTTTGAACTTTAGGTAAACCATTTTGTTACATTGCCTTACACTACTGTAAACACGCAATTACTCTACACTGATAGGGCTGACAGTTAAAGTTTAAATACTACATAAATCCTGTCAAAGTCTAATAAACATATTTCACAAATCTTGTAAAGCGTGCGACACATATTTTGGAGTGTTAGACGGGTGTCCGGAAGTAAAAGTGTCCTAACAATCTGTGTCAGTTAGAATATGCAAATACCGTTATAGTTTCTCGCAATGATAATGATAAATCTTTGTAGGTTTCAGTTTTAACCCTGAAATGAAGTTGCAATTTCCTATCCTCTGGCTTTTTTCCATTTTCTGAAGATGGCTTCTTGAATATACTGTCATGTTGCTCGTTCATTACTTATTTGGGGTAATTTCTTTTGAATAGATGCAAGATTGTATCATTTGAAACTCGCAACGCAACGCCTCTTGTGTAATTGAAGCTCTGTGAAGTAAGTTCTCTTCATCACATTGTTTCCTACCTCAACTTCTCCGTTTGCCAAATGTATGAGATATGAACGAGTTATTCATTTTGCGAATTGCATTCCTAGTGGTGGCATCTAATAACGAGTTACATATTGGTAGTTCCAACTTTTGTTCATTGTGATTTATGAATCTGACATTGGTTTGTGTCATTTTGTATATATGTAGTTAATGATGGAAGTTGATCATTGAAGTTTCTTAGAGATAAGACACGACTAGAAGAATAGTATGGAGGATTACGTTTTGTCGGTGCTTCGACTATCTCTTTTTTTTTCCAGCTCGGTTTTAGACATCGATGCAGAAATGAGATTCCATATTATTTGTTTTGTATATGAGCTATCTTGAAAACATTTTTTGTAAATTAATTTCAGTTTTACCATCCCAAATCTGAGCGTACAACGATGGTATGAAATTGTAATTGCTTAGTTAGTGACAAAATTTATTGCCCAATTTGATATTGTCACAAAATAGTATATATTGTCACAAAATAGTATATATTGTCACTAGTTACTAGGTAGCAGTGACAATATTTCTTGTCACTAACTCCTACTTAGAAGTGACAATTCATTTTATTGTCACAAATAATGAGTAGACAGTGACAATATTTTTTGTCACTAATAGTTTAGTTCTTAATGACAAGTTTTTTTGTCACTAAATTACAAAATTTAGTGACAATTGTCATTATCTTGTCACTAAGATGTTTCGTGGCTGATATTTAGTGACAGGACAGTGACGAAATAATTTTTGTCACTAAGTAGTTTAGTGACAAGATTATGATCTTTAGTGACATAATTTGTTGCCACTGAACACAAAATCGGTTGTAGTGATTGCTGGTAGCTGAGTGTCAACAAGACGATATTGGGGGGGGGGGGGTGAAAGTTTGTAATGTAAGTAGAATAACATGATATAATACTCTAAAAAGGGGGGTTGGATAGAGTATGAAATTTTTTGCTTAAAACCAGCCTTTTTTAACTTTAGGCAATTGTGCAGTTGATATCCCAACGGTTTGGAAATGATTTGAGAAGCTAGAGATATAACTGTCACACTCATAAGCTTCAAAGCTTTGAAATTAGAAAACCTCCAAAGATTTGGAGCTGCCGGTTAATAAATGAAATGATAAGCAACAAAATAAATAACATGAACACAAGAATTTTTACAGAATTCAGTCACAGTTGGACCTAGTCTCTGCCCGAGGGATCGAATCCCTACAGGATGTCAACACGACTTCTTATTAATCACCCAGAATTATCCCTAGATCTCAAGCCTTAGTGAGCTAACTTACACTTATACAGCTTATGGTTCCCAACCTATCTAGTTACCAGCTACAACATGTTGAAACAATAAGAAACTCTTGTTGTTCACTTGAACAACTAAAATACTAAGTTTTGTAAGGTTTAAGAAAGATAGAATGAATAATACAATTCAGTACAAGTAGAAGAACTCAGAAAAAGATAAGTTGGTGAAGCTTGGAAGAGTTCTTCTAATCTTATGAATGATCTTCTCCTGTTGCAGTGTTGATTGGCTTGATTGTTTGAAGAGTTCTGTAACTTGTTCTCTCTTGTTTGTAACTCTCTTAAAAATCCCACATTGATCAGCCTCTCTCTGTATGTCCGTCTTTGAAATTCAAACTCTGATATTTTATCAACAGACTGCAACAACTCTGAGAGATTTCAGGAATTGAATTCCTATAAATTATTTCCCAAGATATGCTTCTTTCAACAGCTATGCTTGGATAGCTAACTGAGTTTTTCATGAACGTTGGAACGGCCAACAATCCTGTATACACTCAGCAACAAAGATCAAACAACATCTAGACAAAATAGCAACAAGTCTGATCTGTCACAGACAGACAGTTCCTGAGAAACTGGGCTTATTTTTCCTTAGGTTAAATTCAGTTTCTATATCCAACTGAGTAGATGTAACTGTGAATCAGTATAAAGCAAGTAATAAAGAGTTAGAATAACTCAATAATCAATTTTGAACCCAACTAATCCAACCTGCATACACAGATTAGTTAGGTGAACTTAGCAGTATATAGTCAACAGAAAATCTCAAAGCTTTGGAGCTTTGACTGCTAGTTCACAAGTGTGATCCTTGAAGCTGAAACCTGCAATATGTGTTATAAAATCCAACACAAGACTCAATAATATTTGCAGAATTCATTAGTTAATGATGAACTCATTCTCCAATCCAATTCAATAAGCCTGCAAACACAGAAACAGATAAGCACAATATAATCATATGAACACTACAGTATCTCAAAGCTTTGAAGATTTGATACTTAGTTTTGTTTCTCAACTTCTGATTTGGCTTTCATCATCAAGGAGAAAAAGCTCCCCCTTAAGTTTATGACATCATATCAATTTCTCCTTGATGAAAGACAAAACAAATATTATTGATTATCCAAGAATTTATGGATTTTCTGCAACTCAAACACAGCAGTAAGACTAGACAATATAAAATCACAGCATATAGCACTTTGTTTCACTATATCACAACACAAAAGATCATAAAACATAACAATTGCATAAAATAAGAACAAAAACCAACATTCTTCCCACTCTGCTCTTTTCCCTTGCCTTTGTCCAAAGCCTCTACTTGCTCTTCCTTAGCTATTTCAGCATTTGATTCTTCCTCTGCTTCAGCTCTCTCTTCCATCTGCTCAGCCTCTTCATCAACCTCCTCATCTTGTGCTTCCACATTCTCAGCTTGAATATCATCAACCAGTTCAACAATAACTTCATCAATCTTAGCAACTTCCTCATCAAATTGATCTAAAAAATATTTAGAAGCAAGAACAATTGGGACCTTCTTTTTCTTCTTCTTTTTCTTCAAAGCTTCCCCGATGATCTCATATGAATTAATACTAGTGTCTCTGCTCTCTGTAGAATGAACCTTCTCCAAGTCCAAACCCCTTGATGATAACATCCTGTTTTGTATTCATCAAACCTTTGAACTTCACAAAATCAGTTGATAAGTCAAATAACCCTTGCCTGAGGTCTTCAATGTCATCCTCCAGTACCTCAACTCTCTCCAGAACTTGAGGGAAATCCAAACTACCAGGTGCCTTAGATGTTGTAGATGCTCTAGGTTTGATAAACTCTTTCTCCTTCAACTCTTTAGTAGTCAAATCAGAATAGAACTTCCATTTGCCAATAGATGCCTCATATACCAACCCAAAACCAATTGTAATTTTCTCCTCGTCCTCCAAGGGTAATCTAAAATGCATGAAAAATAATGGAAACACATTGGCATAGGGCAGAGAATGATTACTAGTCCTAGTACCACCGTAAACCATATGTTCCATAATCACAGTTGGCAAATCAACCTCAAACCCTTGACATATCAAATATATATGTATTAGAATCATGTCTGTCACCAACTCTTTGGAATGCTCCCTGGGAACTACACATCTCATGATTATGGAGAACAAGATTTTGGTTTCACAATTAAACACAGAATGTGTTACCTGCTTGGATCCAGTAGGGGTTCCTTCCAAGAAAAACATAGCTTTATCTAACCCCAAACACTCTTTCCTATCTGGATTCTCACTAAACTTGTATTTCCTAGGCACTCACAAAACTTTGAAAAATATCATATGGTCTAGCTTCATGTCAATCCCAGCAACATTAGAGGTCACAAAGTTGTCAATCCCAGCAACCTTATGTGCAATTTGTATGGTGATTGGATAAGGCCTTAGATGTGGTTTTTTGTGAATGTTTATTTTTAGTGGTTTGTTTACGGCCTGCAAGGTGATTAATTTTATTTAATAATTAATTAGGGTTTTACGGTCTGCGAGCCAATTTTTTCTCAACTTGTGAGATTTACTTTATTTAGTATAGGTTCTAGCTAGTACTAGATAAAATATAATAGGTAGAAACTATTGAAGAAAAGAAGTCCAAAGAATTTAAGGAGCCACAACATGGAGCAATCCACAAGGCTATGGACGATGGACCAAGAGATTGAGGCACATGGAGATGCGTTTCTATTCTAGGGTTCATAGATATTCTCATTGGCTTGGGAATATCTTAGTCTAGGAGGCCATAGCCATATCACGTTAATTTTTTTTTGTGGATGTTTACTTTATTGTCTTATTACTGTTGTTGGTGTATGGATGATGCATGCAATTTAATAATAAGATAATTAAACAACCCGGATCTTTTATTTGGATTTTTTCCCAAACTCAATAAGTAGATCAGTTGATATGGATCAACAAATAATTAAAATTGAAAGAAAAATCCCTCAAAAGTAAATATTACGTTTTGTCTTCTCGTTACTTAAACACTCATCATAAGATCGATTAATCAACTTCGTGCGTGCCAAAGCATAGCGACTTGATTCGTCATCATGTGGCGCGATGGCACACATAGTGTGCAATTGTTGGAGTAAGAGGTTGAACGTAACTAGGTAACTTTAATAAGGATTAAAAACCTAGAGGAACTCAATTGGGATTATCTATGTGATAGATAAATAAGGAGTTATTTTCCCAATTGACCCAAGAGTTGCATGGGATGCAATTAGAATTCTTCCTACCTAAATAACTAACTTTTGGTTTTTTGGGTGACTTGCCAAAGCAAGCTCAGAAGGAAGTGAAATATGGATCTTGGCCCACTAGAATATATAATATATTTTCTGCAGTAATATCTTGAGGGTTATTAATCCATAGAAAAATAGTGGGAGTTGTATTTCATAATCTAGCCATTATTAAATATAGTTAAATTGTTCACAAACACTAAAATTTGCGTATTTTCATTTTGTAGAATTCCAATGTCAAACAACTCATCGAACTCATAGAACTCCCTACGCCCTGTCCTTGAGAAGGACAAGCTCTCCAGGACCAATTTTCTAGACCGGTACATACACTAGAGATCGTTCTCAAGCAGGAAGAGAAATTGTACGCTCTAGAGGATCAAGTTCCAAATAGTCCGTAAAAAAACACTCCTGCAGCCCTAAAGGCTTATCAGAAGCGTCTAGATGACGCTAATGATGCGGCCTGCCTAAGGCTTTGAACCATGTCCTCTAACCTTTATAAGCAACCTGAGAACATGAATGCAGTCGATATGATCGCACACTTGAAGCAGCTCTTCCAAGATCATGCCAGGGTTGAGAGGTATGAAGTTTCCAAGGTATTGTTCAAACGTCATCTGTCAGAGAGAAACCCCGTGGGGCCGCACGTGTTGGGTATGATCGGGTACTTAGAGAGCCTCGTACGCCTAGGGTTTCCGGTGGGTCATGAGTTGGCCACCGATATCATCTTTCAATCGTTTCCTGAGAGTTATGGACAGTTCATCATGAACTATAACATGAATGAGATCATGAAACCTCTTCCAGATTTACTCAATGTGTTGAGGACAGCTGAACAAAGCATCAACAAGGATAAGGGCAAGTCCATAATGATTGTGCAGAAAGGAAAGGGCATAAGGTTTGCCTCTACCTTCAAGGGAAAAAGCAAAGAAGTTGCCAAACCCAAGGAATCTTCCCTTAAACATGTTGGTGGCGTTGCTAAAGGTGTGACTAAAGGTGAGTGTCACTACTTCAGCCAGCGTGGCCACTTGAGGAGACACTGCCCAAAATATATGGAGGATAAGAGGCTTGGAATAGTGATTCCACCAACACCAAGTATTTTTGTTATAGATGTCAACTTAGCTGTCTCTTCATCATGGGTATTGAATACTGGATGTGGATCTCACATTTGTCGAAATGTGCAAGATCTAAGGAGAAGTAGAAGATTAGCTAAAGGGGAGTTAGACCTGCGCGTTTGGAATGGAGTAAGAGTTGCTGCATTGGCCGTAGGCGTGTACGAGTTGACTCTGCCCTCAGGATTAGTTTTAGAATTAAATAATTTCTATTTTGTGCCTGCTATGAGCAGAAACATTATTTCTATTTCTTGTTTGGACAAGGATGGTTTTACTATTTAAATAAAGAACAATTGTTGTTCCATTTATTTTGATAGTATTCACTATTGTAGTGGGCCATTATTTAATGGATTATTTATACTTGATGCTATCCTGTCTATAAAATTAATATCAAGAGGATTAAAATGAATAATTTAAATCGTGCATATCTATGGCACTGTCGTTTAGGCCATATAAACGAGAAGCGTGTATCTAGACTCCATAGGGATGGATTCCTAGACTCATTTTATTTTGAATCATATGAGACATGTGAGGCTTCTTTACTGGGAAAAATGACAAAGTTCCCTTTCAATAAGAAAGGTGAGAGGACTAGTGAGCAATTGGCACTCGTGCATACTGATGTATGTGGGCCATTTGCCACGCCTTACAGGGTTGTTTATGTCTACTTCATCACATTTACTGATGATTTCAGTAGATATGGATTTGTATACCTTATGAAGCCCAAATCCGAGTCCTTTGAAAAGTTCAAATAATTCAAGAATGATGTAGAGAAGCAAATTGGCAAAAGTATTATGGCTCTACGATCGGATCGTGGACTTAAGCCAAGAGTTTGACGACTATCTTAGAGAGTGTGGGATAATATCCCAACTCACTCCACCCGGAACACCACAGTGGAATGGCGTGTCCGAGATGAGGAATTGAACTCTATTGGATATGGTTCGATCTATGATGTGTCAAACTGATCTTCCATTATCATTTTGGGACTATGCTCTATTGAGTGCAGCTTTCACCATTAATCGTGTCCTATCTAAGTCAGTCATGAAGACACCACATGAAATGAGGAGTGGGAATCGTCCCACAGTGTCGTTCATGAAGATTTGGGGCTTTGATGTCTATGTAAAACGTTTACTATCAGACAAGCTATGGCCTAAGTAGGACAAATGCAAGTTTCTAGGATACCCTAAGGAAACTAAGGTATATTATTTCCACAATCCAACTGAGAACAAAGTGTTTGTTGCTCGGTCCAGTGTGTTTCTATAAAGAGAGTTTGTCTCTAAAGAAGCAAGTGGGAGGACTGTAGAACTTGAAGAAGTTCAAGAACCACAAAGAATTGATCCTACTATGGAACATGAACAGGAACCAAAAGAGGTTGTGGAGCAGCCTGTTCAAGTAACACAAGAGCTTCGTAGATCTAGTAGAGTGCGCCAGGAGCCATAGAGGTATGGACTTCTCGTGACTGATTCTGGGGACACGTTGCTCATAGATGATGAGCCTACTACCTGTGAAGAGGCCATATAAGGGCCGGACTCTCAGAAGTGGCTTGAGGCCATGAGATCCGAGATGGAATCCATGTATACCAACAAAGTATGGACTTTGGTGGAACCACCCGAAAGGGCTCGGCCCGTAGGGTGCAAGTGGGTCTTCAAGAATATGATCAACATGGATGGTAATGTAATTACCTATAAGGGCCGATTGGCGGCTAAAGGATTCAGACAGATTCATGGTATTGACTATGATGAAACCTTTTCACCAGTCGCAATGACCAAATCCATCCGAAACTTGCTTTCTATTGCAGCATACTACGACTATGAGATTTGGCAGATGGATATCAAAACAGTATTCATGTATGGGAATCTCCTCGAGGATGTGTATATGATACAACCTGGGGGTTTTGAAGATCCAAAGCAAGCCAACAAAGTCTGTAAACTGCAACGATCCATTTATGGGTTGAAGCAAGCTTGTAGGAGTTGGAATATACGTTTTGATGAAGTAGTCAAAGAGTTTGGCTTCATCATAAACGAAGATGAGTCTTGTGTTTACAAGAAGGTTAGTGGGAGCTCTGTTTCTTTTCTGGTCTTGTATGTGGATGACATACTACTCATTGGAAACGGCATTCCCATGCTGCAACCTGTTAAAGATTGGCTAGGAAAGTGTTTCTCAATGAAAGACTTAGGTGAGGCATCTTATATACTCGGTATAAAGATCTATAGTGATAGATCTAAGAAGCTTCTCGGCCTAAGTCAAAGTACATATGTAGACAAGGTGCTGAAACGGTTCAGCATGCAAGATTCCAAGAAGGGACTCTTGCCCATGTCACATGGTATCACTCTTTCTAAGAGTGGTTGTCCTTCCAATTATATTGAGAAGGAACGCATGAGTAGGGTTCCCTATTCCTCGGCCATATGATCCATCATGTACTCCATGTTATGTACTAGACCAGATGTGTCATATGAATTGAGTATGACAAGCAGATATCAGTCCAATCCAGGTGGGAGCCACTGGATTGTAGTCAAGAACATCCTAAAGTACTTGGGAAGAACTAAGGATACGTTCTTGATATTTAGAGGTGAGGAGAAGTTGCGTGTAAGAGGTTACACGGATGCAAGCTTCCAAACCGACAAAGATTATTTCAGATCACAGTCGGGGTTTGTGTTTTGCCTGAATGGAGCATCGGTGAGCTGGAACAGTTCCAAGCAAGAGACGGTGGCTTATTCTACAACAGAGGCTAATTACATTGCTGCGAATGGCGCACCAAATGAGGCTTTTCGTTACTGAGCTTGGTGTGGTTCCTAGCATTGCGTATCCAATAGAGTTGTATTGTGACAACACTGGGGCGATCGCGTAATCAAAGGAATCCAGGTCACACCAGAAATCCAAGCACGTACTCAGGAAGTTCCATCTTATTCGAGATATTATCGAAAGAGGAGACGTTCGGATATGCAAGATTCCTACATATGAGAATCTGTCAGATCCACTCACAAAGCTGCTTGTTCAGCGCAAGCATGAAGGGCACACTAGGAGCATTGGCATACGAGATGCACCAGATTGGATTTAGTGCAAGTGGGAGACTGTTGGAAGTCCATTATAATCATTAGTAGGACAATAATCTATAGACTAGTATGGTGTTGGATTGATATGGATATATCACGATCCAACACATGGGTATATAAAATGGAATACTGGATTAACCCATATTCGAGAAGGCTACATACAAGTTATGTAAAGTCACAAGTGTTTCTCGCGGTGACAACGGTATTTTCATCCTTAGACTTGAAGGCACTAGATCATCTAGTTGTGGAATATTGTGTTTTGGTAGCGTCAAACGCTACACCGTGACTGGGTTGTCATAAAGGAGCGTATCGGATACAATAGGAAGCAAACTTAGATATCGTAGTGATGTAGATATAATTTGTCCCTCTCACATAAGGGGAGCAAATATCCTATGCCACTCGAGGGATAGTCCTTATAGAATGTCTAGCCAGACTCAAATAAATCAATATGGGATATTGATGTTATTTACACGAATACGGCTATTCCCAGGATCGAGGAACTATGGATTGGATATACGAGTATGACTTGTATGTCTCATGTCCAATCCGAATATTGAGACAAAGATATGAGACAATACTTGAACAAGGTTTGCCGAATGACTATTTATAATTGGCTACAATGGATGTCTTGCTAGAGGCTGATCCGTATTAGTAAATAGTTACTACCAACTAAGTAGAAACCTATGGGGTCACACGCCATATAGGATTGAACTAGACTTGGGAATAAATTAATATGATTAATTAATTAGAAGGATCAAATCGCAACAACTTGCTAACTTAGTAGGACTAATATGCAAGTTGGACTAATCCGAACTTGAGTAGGATTAGGAGAGGGCCTTTACGTAGTAACAAGGAGTTGTTTGACTATATAAAGGATGATCCTAGCTTCCTTCTCTACAACTAATGCTCATAACATAAGTTGAGTAGGAGAGAAGCAAGGAGAGAGCAAGACAACAAGAGAGTTGAACACCTCCTTTGACGTCCCCCCCCCCACCTGTCGGCCAAAGGAGAGAGGCCGCCCCTCTCTTTGGTGCTCCGTTGTGTGATTTCTTCTTCCTTTTCCACTCATCCTAGCTAGCACAAGAATATTTGAGGATCTAGATCTCGCTCCTAGGCGTGGATCAACCATAGATATGTGATATTTTTCGCGTTTGAAGTCATCAAAAGAGACATACAAGGTACATAACACGAATCCTTTACCATCGTCATCAATTCTCTTCCTTTATCCTTGGAGGGTCTTGATCGGATAAATTACTGTTTATTCCGCTGCGTATCCATGATCAAAACCCTACACATTCTACTTCAATTTCTTGCTATCAGTTGTGTGATTTTAGAATGAGACTTGTGAGAGCTTGATGAGTTTGGTTAGTGATAGCGAGATTGCCCGATCTCCAAAGAAAAAGAAATTTTTTTTTGTGTTTTTCAATACTTGCATTGTGAAATAATCGAGTTGCATTGTTGCTCGGGACGAGCAAAAGGTAAGTGTGGGGGTATTTAATAACTCACTGTTAGGATTTATTATGATACTTTCTTATCACTTGCATTAGGCTTATTTCACATGACTTATATGATATTTGTGCACAAATATGTGAAATTGATGATTTATAAGCCTAAGAGTGTAAAGTGTAATTTCTAACTTATTCGCGCATGTTTTCTCTCATATTGAGAAGATAATTGCACGGTTTGTTTAGTTTTGTGTAACTCATGTAAAAAAGTTTCAATGGAGCTTATTAGAGGCTTTGATATGCTTGGAATGGAGGTACATGAAGAGGAGAAAAGAAGATGCAAAAATGAAGCAAAGTTGGAAAGGTCACTCAGGACCAGCCTTCACTATTTTCAATGCTCAGGAAAATCTACAAATGATTTTGGAGCAAGGCCTGCGTAATTTGAAAGTAGACATCCAGGGCTTTCCAACTATATATGGTAGTCCCAAATACGAGTTCGGATGAGAGAGTTACAGCCCGCCCAAGATCAGCTTACAATTCTGTCCGGGAATTAAAAACTGGAGGTGCTGAAATGCAATCTCGGCCAAGTTACATTAAAAATCACCCCCGTCTAGTAAAAAGCATGAGAGAAGACCTTGGAGGCAGCATACACACTCACGGGAACCATTGGAAAGCAGCTTGGAGCTTGGGGATTACACAGATTTTACGGAACTTTGGCGATTTCAGCGTTTGATCTTTTTTTTTTTTTTCTCTTTTCATCATGTTTATGGAGAAACTTTGTTTTGATATTTGTGAGATGATTAGCTAGATTTATTTTCTAGGTTATATGGAGATGAACCTAGGGTTTAAGCAATAGACAATTTTCTAGATTTATTTTATTGATTCATGTTTTGTTTCTCTTAATCGTATTGTTCTTCTTTGTTTATTGTACATCTCGATCACTATGGCTATTGACACGTTTAGGCTAACAAGAACAACTTTGGGAAGATGATCAATACCTTAGTTGAATCGTAGCTTCAAGACTATTATCGTTTTAGTTGTAGTCCTTGTTTTGGACTTAATACTTAGCATGAACGGAGTAGCTACCCGGTTAGGCTAGCTTTCTAGGTTGGTGCTTGAGAGAGACTTTACCCAGATATGAACGAGAACAAGAACAAGAAATTAGCCCGAATCATTGAGACTGATAGGTGAGATGATAGGACTATTCGTGTGAGGGTAGATTTGATTTTGTAATGTTAGGCATTGGGGGACCGAGAGGACCCAGTGATCGGCTTAACGTTAGGCGGTTAGAACCATATCGGTAGACACCGGTGGACCGACAGGACCCGTTGTAATACCCCGTTTATCTAACAGGGGTAAAACAGTCATTTTAGACGCATAGTAATAATTAATTTGCAATATAATATTTTTAATAAATCTTTGAGTTAAGTTTGTAAAAAGTTTTAGAATAATATTAGAGTAATAGTTGATAATCAATTCGTAGTTGTTTCACCAATTTTAGCTAGTTTTAATTTATAGCGCGTGTCCAATCACCGCGAGAAATGGTAGGCTTGCCACACCCAATCACCCAACCACATAGTACTCCACCCACACCCAAATATTTCTAATAAAATTTTAGTTAAATGAAATTTTGTTTCCAGGAAGTCATCTTCCTCTTCCTCAACACGATTCATCACCGCCTCTACCACCTTCGGGAAGCCACCATCACCGCCCCTGTCACATCACCGTGCTTGGGCTCCAAGTAATCTCAACTATATAAGCAGCTCCCTCCAGCCCCCTCCTCCCACCAGCAGCCACTCACACAACAACCACCTCCCTCCACCATCGTCACCTTCAACATCACCAACACCACCACTTACAGCTCTCTCTCTCTCTCGCTGCCCAGCTCTCCCTCTCTGTTGCTCTCTGCTCTCAACAACCCCACAAACAGCAGCAGACCCGTAGTGGCAGCAGCCACAACCACCACCACGTCCGCCATATTTGCCGACGGAGGCCACCAACGGGAAGCCCCACCTCCATCACCCTCAAACTCTCAGCTCTCTCTTTCCCCTCCCTATCACTCTCTGTTTTCAGAAAGGAATAGCAGCAGAAGGATCAGAGTGGCAGCAGCCACCTCCCTCCACCGCTGCCACCATTTTTCCCGGCGACAAAGCCACCCGAGAGGCAACCAGAGCTCTCCCTCTCTCCCCCATCTCTCTCTGATTCCCTCTAAAGCTTCCTCTGCCCAGAACAGAGGATACACAGCAGCAGCAGCAGCAGCAGCGGTGCAGAGCCACCGCCGCCACCCTGACCTCCATTAAAACCGACGACTTTTCCGGCGAAGCTCCTCAGCACCACCCAGCACCCAAGCCTCTTCCAGTGGGCTCCTTGGACCCCGACTAAGTCAGTAGCAGGCTCAGAAGTGGAGGAGGAAGCCATTAAATCCGGCCACAGAGCTTCAACTCCGGCGACGACGCAGTGCTCTTCGACCCGACTCATAACTCGACCGTTTCGAGCGATTCTCGGTTCCGGTATGCACTAATCTTTGCCGTGAGTTGATTTATGTAGACAAAATCATGTCTTGCTTGCTCAATCCGAGTTTAGATCGATGAAATTGAAGTGTTGTTGAAATGGGGGTTAAAGTGTCTTTTTCTGAAACTTTATAACATGTTAAAGTGGGGTGTTAGTTGTGTTTTCTGAAACCTATAGGGGGGCTGCATTAGTACTTATATTATATATACATCATTATTTTGTTTAAAGGCTATATATGAGTATTTTATTAAATATTATTTCAAATAAACAAAAAGTGAAAATGGTTGGTAATAAAAATATGTTTTGGATGTGGTGAATTATTTGAGCAAAATAATCTAAAAGAGATATTTGGGGGAATATATAAATATTACGACTCTTTTGTTTAAATAGATAATGAGTTGACATAGTTTCTCATCAAATTTTTATTAAATAACTATTTATAGATATAGAAAATGCTATTTTCATTGTGATATTATGCTTATTTTGATAAATACTAATAAATATCACTTTTGTTGTTATAATTCAAATTAGTTCTTAAGTATACATTCATCTTTAGCTCATATAATCTAATTGGCCACTTTTAAATAATAATAATAATAGTGAAACTTATCTTCTAAAGTAGATGCGTGGCTTCGTTTATAGAAAATCATGGCTAGATAATAAAACAATGGAAATTTAGCTAGCGGGTTTGGGTTGATATAAAGAAAATACTCTTTAAGACTCATAGCTTTTTGTTTGAATATTTATTGACGTAGAAGATACGACTTGTAGGCGACGTCTTTGTAGACTCGAGCCATTGCTAGGACGTGCTTTGCTACGGAAGTAAGGTAAGTGAACATGCCAAGCCTTGCGTGCCAAGCTCCTTTCGTGTCACAAGTGATTTTGATATTTGTCTCAAAATGTGGTTGCTATTTATTCGTTACATATTTTATTTGAGATATTCTTACATTCTTCGGAAATTGTTTTGCTTGATATTGTCTCACGAATAATAAGAATAATTCGTAATTAACTTAAAGTGGAAAGAGTTGTGCGGGAGAAGCTTATTATTATTATTGTCGTGTTGGCTGCGGTCACTCGACCTGTTTATTTTCACCCGGTCGCAACCTGCCGGGTTGCTCCATGTACTCACCTCTCTGGCCGCAAGAAGTCTTAGGGGGGTGCCGGCACTTAAGGTCTTGGAGTATGCGAGATGGATAGTGGATTCTTCCCCGTAACAACACAGTTAATAATACAGTTCTCTGAGATTTGGTTACTTATGAAAAGAAAAGAAGAAAGAGATTGGGACTAATCCTCCCGTTTGAAAGTTGAGAAAGGAAGATCTAAAGATTGAGAATTTCATAAGTGTTCTTACTGGATGCATCAGGTTCACTTCTTACAGTTTTTGAGTTCCCGATTTACTTTGCAAATTTACAGTTTTATTTCTTCTGTATATTTGTTATGAAAAAGAAATTTATGCTTCATCTTCCGTTTTACGAGCTTGGGTGTTACTTACTCAGTATTTCAATGCTGACTTTGAAACTGCGGTTCCTGTTTTCCTTCCCACCGCAGGTTTAGGAGCTGGAGACTAAGGGATAGCCGGGTACGAGACTCACCTAGAAGGATCACGTCACGAATAGGATCTAGTGTGGCTAGCTCAAAATAATATAGTAGTTTTGAAAACGCTTTGTAATATCTAGAAAGTTTTGTGACGTTTAATGTTATGTAATAAATAAATACTTTTGGGATGTTATGCTGTTGATTCCTGCCGTCACTTTTAGCATCGGCCCCTCCCGGGCTTTCCGGTCCGGAACGGAAGGCTTGGGAATCCACGGGTTGTTGCACCCGTAGTCGACTGATAGGTATTACTACATGAGACCGAGAGGATATTGTCAGTGCTATCACCTAGTTGTTCTCAATTTTATTTAGAAAAATACAAAAATATTAGTTTAGTTTGTTAAAACATTTTAGTTACTTGTTTGAGGGTGACAACTGAAAGTTTGTAATGTAGACTAAATAAAGGACCAAAATACTCTAGAAAGGGGCAGGGGGGGTTGAATAGAGTATGGGAACTTTTTGCTAAAACAGAGAATTTAACTAAGTGATGCAAGTACAAGACAGAAATCTCAAGGCCTTGAGATTTTGTAAGACTGGTTAGAAACTTCTTAAGTATAAAAGAAAGCTTCAAGGCCTTGAACTAGTACTAGAATCAAACAGTTTGTAAACCCTAATTTGATTTAGATCACTTGCAAGAATAAATAGCTAAACTGTAAAGTGCAGAACACTGAGCAATTTACAGAGTTCAGTTCCAATGGACCTAATCTCTGCCTGAGGGATCTAATTCCACCAGGATTGGGCAAACACTTCTTATTACTCACACACAAACAACCCTAGATCTTCAAGCCTAAGTGAACTCCCTTACAACTATACAGCTTGTGGCTCCAAACCTATCTAGTATTAGCTACTAACTGTTGAGCTAACAAGAACCTCTTGTTGTTCACTTGAAAAAATAAACACTAGGTTTTGTGAGGTATAAGATATACAGAAGATAAGCAGATTTAAGTACAAAAACAGAAGAACACAATAGAAGAATCATCATAGAAAGCCTGGATGTGTTCTTCAGGAATACTGGAATAATTGATCTTCTGAAAGCACTTGATTGAAGCTTGAAGTTGTAAGGATTGATGGTCTGATCTTACACGAATGTATCTCTCCTTCTTTTCCTTTGATTTCTGTTTTCTCTAAGCTTCTCTGTGTCTTTCAAATTCAAACCAGCTTTTATCTATTTCTAGCAACTGAATGAGAGATTTTAGGATCTATGTTCCTGCAAATTCTCATTCTTTCTAACTGCAATTCAAAACAGCTCTGAGTAGATATCCGTTGGAGTTGTTGTGATAAGATTGCACATTTTAAAAACCTGCAATAACATTAAGCACAGCAACAAAAAAATCCAAATACATAACAGCATTAAGTCTGTTTGGATTTTCAGTTTCTGATTAAAACTGGATCAAATAAATAAGTCATTAACCTGATTACCAAACAATTATATAAACCAACACAAACCAATTTAAGACTTGCAAAAGTCTTTGAACACTTATAATAACAAAGATCAAATCCTGCAAGAGAGAATCATGTTATGTCTGTGAAAACTGTCAGCAGCTCAAGGGATATCTCAAGGCCTTGGAGCTCTGAACATTCTTCACAGTATTTCCAACTGTAACACCAGAGTTCTTTGATTCACTCCAATTATGATATCTGCAATATGTTAAATATATAAGAAACAGATAACAAAAATATTTGCAACAAATATCTGATCTTAAACATCAGATTGACCACCTGCAACACAAGATTGTCAGAGCACATTTCATAAGTGTAGATACTGCTTTCTGACATGACAGATCTTGGCCACGTGGCAGCCATCCAGCACACCATATTGTGCTCCACACACACAGGATCACCAGCCGAGCTGATCCATGTGGGGGCTGCGAGACAGAGCCCTCGCATACCACTGCACGGGACTTGTAGGGACTTAGTGGTTTGGAGGCTAGAGTAAGACCTGTCGCGTGCGAGCCAAGCCCGCACGCGACCTTTAGTAACTGCTTTGAGAGATTTATGGCACGAGCTCCATAAACCCGGTCAATCCGGTCAAACCCGGTCAACCTCGTAACGGTTCCGGTATTCGCGCACAACGTGCTGTAACGGTCCCTATATACTCGGACGAACGTGCCGTTATGGTTAAGCTAATTAAGCCGCCATCAATGGGCGCATTAACCACACTACAACGGTCATGTTCTCTGCTATATATAGGACGTTACCCTTTCCATACAAAGGAGAACACACTTGCCATACGCGGAAGCTCTGCCAAACCTCTGTCTCTCTCTCAGACATTGCTATTGCCTTACTCTCTCCCTACACACAACCCCACTCTTCCTGTGCGACCCTTGATCCACTACACACGGTGCACACGGAGGTCTCCCCGCCGGAATCTCTTGTGCACATTTTGGTGAACCCGACGTGAACTTACCAACAAAAGCAACCATGTCTCAGGAGGATGATGTCAGCAACCGATCGCCTTCCACCGAAACTCCCTCAGGAGACGAGACCCGCCGTACTCCCACAACTCCCGGCGAAGCACCAACGTTAGAGTCTTTGGACGCTACTGTCCAAAGTCAGGCGAAAGCTCTCAAGTCTCAATCTGCACAATTAGAACAAATCTTGGCCGTTCTGGGCACCCTTGCGCCGAATCCTCCACCAGCCACCGCTATCCCTCAGGGAGGAGGAACCCCTACCGCTCCAGGATTGGGAGTGTCAGCCACACCTCCCAACCCTCATCTGCAGACTCCACCGTCAGCTACGCAGCTGCCTTCGGTTCAGGGATCAACGGCACAGATGCTGCCTCCTGCTGCTCACGCTCCTCAGCCATCGGCTTTGGCGTCCAACCCAACTCTGCAGTACCCTTTGCCTCCCCCAACGATGATCTGGGGAAATGCGGGTAGTCAATATGCTCCCAATCCTCCGGCGGCGTATGTGTCGCCACCACCTACGGCAACCCCTCCGTCAACTACCGAGGGGAGCATTCCAGAATGCATGACGTCTTTGCAGAAACGCGTGGACACTATCCTGGCTCATCAGTCATTCGCGGATACCATTATCCCGAAGTTAGACAACGATCCACCCATTCCACGAGAGATCTATCTCATGCCTAACCCGGCGGGGTACAAGGCTCCTAAATGGGATAAGTTCGAGGATGTCAACGGAAACGCTCACGAGCATGTCATGCGTTTCATTGATGTCATGGGTCCGTACGGAGCTGACCCCAAACTGCTGATGCGAGAGTTCCCAAAGTCTCTGGGGAACGTAGCATACAAGTGGTACCGAACATTGGAGGCCGGATCCGTGAAGACTTGGGACGACATGGTCCAGAAGTTCTATACCAAGTTCTTCCAGATGAAAGAAAAGGTGACGATGATCCATCTCTCGCGGATGTACCAGAAGCGCGAAGAGGACGGAATCACCTTCATCAAGAAATTCAGGGCGAAATCCTTGGAGTGCAAAGATCCAATGCCCGAAAGCCGTCTCGTAGAGATATGCCTGCAGTGCATGCGCGATGAATACAAAGGTATGCTCATCAATCTGCAAACACCTACGTTTTCAAAGCTAATCGAATGCACGAAGAACATCGAGCCCATAGTCGAGAGACAGAAAAAGAAGAGCGCTCCAGAGCGACCTGCGAGCGGCACCACTTACAAGATCGGAAGGTTTAGCTACAAGCGGGGACGCGAAGCTGAGGTCAATACAGTTTCGCCCCAGAAACAAGCGAAGGTTGCGAACTTCGATGTACCGCCTCTGCCATGCTCGGTAGAGGAAGCAAGTGACCTCTGCAGACAGTGGCGCAAGGACGGCGTCCTGCCACCGCTCGAGAAAACACCCTCCAAGGAGATGGTGAGGGACCCTAAGTGGTGTGAGTACCACGGCAAGGTCATGCATCCCACCGCCGAGTGCAAGAAACTCAGGTTCGCGTTCGATCAGAAGATGAAGAACGGCGAGCTCATCGTCAGCGACCACCGGAAGGACGTGCGCAACAACCCGCTTCCCGCGCATGCGGAGCCGGGCTCGAAGGGCAAAGAGGTCGCTATGATCTCGATCGTCGACTTGGAAGAAGTCGCAGAGGATGGCCTGCCCATCGTCGCCGAGGTCCATGAAGACGAAGACTATAGCATGGACACAGAGGATGAACGTGCCGACCGCATGAAAGGGTCGCATGGCTTCAACAAATTCTTCGATGAAATGAATTTCTCCGAGAAGTGCCGAACTGATATGACGAAAGCAATTTTGAGAATAGCAGAGGACTACGAGGAGGACCTTGTAGTCTCCAACGGGAAAGTCATCAGGGCATCCCGCTCTATGGAAAAGATTATGACCTTTTCTGCCAGCGACAAAAAGACGGATGCGAGTCATCAGAGACCTCTGTACGTGACCGCCATCATCAATGGCGTCGAGTTCAAACGAGCGTTCGTCGATGGAGGAGCAGCGGTCAACGTCGTTCCGCTCCACACACTGAGGCTAGCAGGGATCCCCGAACATAAGGTAGTCAGACGTCCATCTCCGCTGGTGGGATTCGGAAGCGACTCTAGAATGACAATCGGATGGATCCGCCTGGGCGTTCAGATTGGCAAAATCAAGTGCTCAGCAAAGTTCTCTGTCATAGACGCGAACACCACATACCACATGATTGTAGGTCGAGCCTGGATTCATCGCTTCGACGCAGTCCCTTCGACGGCTCACCAGGTTATGAAAGCCATCTGGAACGACAGAATAGTCGAGATACCGGCTTCAACAAACTCGTTCAACTTGGACGAAGCACATCTCAGTGAGGCGGTGTGGTTCACTGAAATGGCAGATGAGCAAACACCCGGACCATTCAACCCTACTCCTTTGCCTCTCTGGGAGGACATCAAGGACCAATCGCCTGCAGGGGTAATGGTGACTAGGGAAGATGCCAAGGAAAAGCCGCCTACACGCGAAGAGGCGCCGCGTATCGCATATCATCAGAAGAACGTGTACACTCTGAAGAGGATCGCAAAGCATGACCCCGAGGGCAAGGAGATAGAGAGCTTCTACGCCAATGGGAAGAAATGCTACCGCATATGAAGGTGCGCGGGGATGTCCTCACGCGGGCATGGGGATATCCCTGGGCAAATCAATCAAATCGGGCAAATTGCGCTGACAGAAGAGCCAACACAAGGCACTCCAGACGAGAAACTCAAAGAAGCGCCTGAATGCATGGAAGACAGGCCAAGACCGCAAAAGCAAGAGCTAAAGGAAGTGTTCCTCAGCCCGAACGAGGAAAAGAAAAGGCCAGTCTTCCTGAGCGCGGATCTCACAAGCAAAGAAGAACAAGGGCTGCTACAGCTCCTAACTGAATACAAGGATGTGTTCGCATGGGAGTATGATGAAATTCCAGGTCTGGATACAAGCATCACCATGCACCGTTTAGACATCATCCCCGGGTCTAAACCGGTCAAGCAGAGCACGAGGAGCTTCAGGCCGGAGCTTAACGTCAAGATCAAGCAGGAGATTGTCAAACTCCTAGATGCCAAGTTCATAGAGCCGAATCATCATCCCACATGGCTGGCCAACATCGTACCAGTGGTGAAGAAGAACGGACAGCTCCGCATCTGCGTGGACTTCCGAGATCTCAACCGCTTCTGCCCTAAGGACGATTTCCCACTGCCCAACATCGATTTTCTCATCGATTCAACAGCAGGCCATCGCATGTTCAGTTTCATGGACGGTTTCAGCGGGTACAATCAAATCAAGATGAATCCCATGAAATGCGCGTTCGGGGTAACATCAGGGAAATTCTTGGGATGTGTGGTTCATCGCCAAGGGATAGAGCCCGACCCCGCGAAAGTATCAGCTATCACTGGCATGACGCCGCCCCATAATCAGAGTGCATTGATGACATTTTTGGGAAAGCTATCCTATCTGCGGAGATTCATCCCAGCAATTGCCGAAATCACATGCTGTTTCAGCACTCTTTCTCAAGAAGGACGCCGCGTACAACTGGGCTCCGGAGCACGAAACCGCATTCGAAAAGCTGAAGGATTTACTCACGTCCTCAAAGATAATGATCGCGCCTCAACTGGGAGCACCGCTTCTGCTATACCTGACATCTACAAGGAGATCTATAGGAGCGCTCTTGGCTCAAGAGTATGAAGGCCAAGAGAGGCCTATCTACTACATCTCCCGCATCGTGCAGCCTGCTGAATCGAGGTACACAGACATCGAACGTCATTGCCTTGCCTTATTCTTTGTGATAGAGAAGTTGAAGCACTATTTTGCATCACACAAAGTAGTAGTGGTCACCAAGAGCGACCCCATAAGATACTTGCTAACTCACACTACTCCGGGAGGAAGACTGGCGAAATGGTACATGACCATTTCCCAATACGATAATACATGTGTGCAACCACGAGCGATCAAGTCGCAGGCGGTAGCAGATCTGTTGGCACAGTTCCCCGATAACAGCCATGAGCCCGTGATCGAAGAAGAGCTCGAAGGCCCTGAGATCTACGCAATCGACGTGCCCTATTGGACTCTCCACTTCGACGGTTCGTCAACCCGGAAAGGCGGAGGCATTGGGATAGTCTTGACAAAGCCAGATGGGGAAGTCATACAGATGTCCGCAAGGCTCAACTTCGCAGTCACAAACAACGAAGCGGAATACGAGGCTCTCATTGTGGGGCTCCGTGCGGCGAAAGCTTTGGAAGTGAGCAACTTAACAGTTATGGGAGATTCCAAGCTGATTGTTAAGCAAGCCTCGGGCGAATATGGTTTGAAGGAGATCAACCTCCTGTCTTATCGCACCCTAGTACAGAGGCTGATGCAACAATTCTGCGATGTGAAGTACGAGCACAAGCCCCGAGCAGACAACAGGCACGCAGACGCCTTAGCAACTCTGGGATCTAAGGTCAGCATAGACAAGTGCCCCGCAAAGATTTCCATCGAAGTGCGAACATCGTCGGCATTGACAGAAGATGCGTGCGACGACGAACACATGGATGACGCAGACTGGCGAAAACCAATCCTGCAAGCTATTGCGAAAGGCACCAGCAGCGAAAGCTGGGCACTCACAAAAGGATACTGCATCCACGACAACACCCTTTACTACAAGGGTCCTAGGGGAATACTCATGCGATGTGTCTCCGAGCAAGAGGGACAACAGCTGTTAGAAAAGATTCACCAACACGCTTGCGGAGAAAGCGAGGTGTCAATCTACAGAAAGGCTCAGAGATATGGCATTCATTGGCCAGACATGTCAACAGCTGCAGCCCTGATACAAGGGAAGTGCGAAAGTTGCGCACTAATCAAAGATTCTCTACTCGTCGCCCTAATCGATGACGACACGGACTGGAGGAAGCCACTGTTCGATTTCCTCACCCAGGGCACCGTGCCCGAATCGAGAAAGGAAGCCGAAAAATTGAAAAGGAAAGCGTCTCGATATGTGGTACAGGAAAACCTACTTTGGCGAAGAGGTCACGAGGGCAACTTGCTGCGATGTCTAGACGACAGAGAAGCACAAGAAGTCATGGACCTTTCTCATCAGGTGAAACACCAAGGGGGTGCAAAATTATGCAGGCAGCTCCTCTCGATTGGGTATTTCTGGCCCACGATGGAGGTCGATTGCCGCACCAAAGTACGACGCTGCCAGGAATGTCAATTCAAAGGGAACCTAGTGCACGCTCCCGCTGTGGATCTACATGCACTAGGGACGCCATGGCCATTTCACACATGGGCTTTGGACTTCATCGGTCCCATCCGACCGACGTCGCACAGGAACCATTTCATTCTCACCGCGACCGAGCTGTTCACCAAGTGGGTGGAAGCAATACCACTAAAGACGGCAAATGCGCTGGCTGTGGTCAACTTTATCCAGGAAAGCATCGTATGCAGGTTCGGAATCCCTAACACCATTCTTTCAGATAATGGTACTCCTTTTGTTAATCGCCAGGTAGCTGCGAAATTAGCGGAGTACAATATCAGGCAGATATGTTCTACCCCTTATTACCCAAAGGGAAACGGACAAGCCGAAGCGACTAACAAGACGCTGTTGAGAATACTGAGCAAGATGGTCGCAGATGACCACAAGAAGTGGGCCGACTCTCTAAGCATAGCTCTGTGGGCCTACAGAACTTCTCCAAGGACACCCACAGGGGCCTCGCCATTTCTACTATGTTATGGGGCCGAAGCTGTAGTACCTGCGGAGGTTAGAGTCAATTCGGCAAGGCTGGCCTTCCATGCACTCTATGAAAATCAACGCGATCATGACTTAGTCTTGCTGGAAGAAAAGCGAGAACAAGCCAAAAGGACCAACTAGCGATACCAGGAAAGAATCGCTCGCGCCTACAACAAGACAGTCCAGCGAAGAGATTTCGCAGTCGGAGACTTGGTCTTGCGCGCATCAGACCACTGTATGCGAGAAGCAACTCACCCAAAGTTCGCAGCTAATTGGGAAGGACCCTTCGAAGTCACAGAAGTCTTCGATAGTGGCTACTGCAGCATACGAAGGTTGCACGGCACAACCTCAACTCCGAGTTCAGTCAACATGCGCTGGATCAAGAAGTACTATCCCCGACTTCTCTCATTTCATACGTTCTATGATAACGTTGTTTAATGTCTCATTTGGCTACGATTAACGCACTCTCCTCTCCCATATGAGAGGATTGTAATCTCATCTCTCCCATATGAGAGCGTTGTAATAAAAGAATTCTCCCAAATGAGAAGTTCACATTTCTAGCTGTTTATGTTGCTCTAGTCAGTTTGTTATTACTTTTAACAATGGTTTATTCGCCGCAATAGCAATCAATGCAAATGCGATCTTAAGTGATCATCTAAGCCTATCTCTTACGATAGCAGCCGATGCAATGCGATCTTAAGTGATCATCTAAGCCTATCTCTCACGATAGCAGCCAATGCAAATGCGATCTTAAGTGATCATCTAAGCCTATCTCTCACGATAGCAGCCAATGCAAATGCGATCTTAAGTGATCATCTAAGCCTATCTCTCACGATAGCAGCCAATGCAAATGCGATCTTAAGTGATCATCTAAGCCTATCTCTCACGATAGCAGCCAATGCAATGCGATCTTAAGTGATCATCTAAGCCTATCTCTCACGATAGCAGCCAATGCGATGCGATCTTATGTGATCATCTAAGCCTATCTCTTACGATAGCAGCCAATGCAATGCGATCTTAAGTGATCATCTAAGCCTATCTCTCACGATAGCAGCCAATGCAAATGCGATCTTAATTGATCATCTAAAGCCTAACTCCCACGATAGCAGCCAATGCAAATGCGATCTTAATTGATCATCCAAAGCCTATCTCTCACGATAGCAGCCAATGCAAATGCGATCTTAAGTGATCATCTAAGCCTATCTCTCACGATAGCAGCCAATGCAATGCGATCTTAAGTGATCATCTAAGCCTATCTCTCACGATAGCAGCTTATACAAGTACGATCTTAATTGATCATAAAAGCCTATCTGTTATGATAGCAACCCATGCAATCATAATCGATCATATAAGCCTATCTCTTACGATAGTAGCCTGTACAAATGCGATCTTAATCGATCATATAAGCCTATCTCTTACGATAGCGGCCTGTCTAAATGCAATCTTAATTGATCACCCAAACCTATCTGCTACGACAGCAACTTATATGCCAAGTGATTTTAGTTGATTATCTAAGCCTATCTGTTACGATAGCAACTTATATGCAAAGCGATTTTACTTGATCGCCCGAGCCTATCTGTTACGATGGCAACGCATGCGCAAAATGATCTTATTAGATCTTCTAAAAGTCTATCTGTTGCGATAGCAGTTTATGCGAGAAATGATCTCAATCGATTCTCTAATAAAGCCTATCTGCCATGATAGCAATTCCCACTACTTAACGATCTTAATTGATCTGCTAAAGACTATCTACTACGATAACAACATTGTGAAAATGGTCTTAAATGATCCACAATGGCCAATCACAAGCCCATCTGCCGGGATGGCACAGCTGCGAAGATACGATCTCGAACGATCTAGTGAAACACCCGCGAATCAATATATCGCAGATGCGAAACAATTACATAGCACTATGCAAGGCGAAATATGCCGAAACGCATGCGAAATTGTATTTTGTTGTAAAGAGACAGCAGATAATACAAAAAGCTATTTATCATTACGAGTCAAATGATTTACAATTTATTTGTCTAGATAGCAGCTTACAAGCGAAGAACTCGAATCTAACTACGCAGCCAACATGGCTTACAATACATTCGAAAAGTGGCTGACAAGCCAGAAACACACTACGGGAATTCCGACTAGAAAAGGATGAACCCACCGGTTTCGACACCGGCTACGCAACACGCAGATCTGCGGGTGAACATCTGTAGCGGGAGGGATCTTGCTCTAAGAGAGCCACATGAAGCCATACGCTCAAGATCCCGGTATTCGACAAGACCGTTGTCAGATCTGCACCCCATAACATTTGCCCAAGGAACCACCGGTTCCGGCGATCCACAGGCAAGCAGAAGCTCCAAAGGGCAAGGGCTCCTTGGAGACGGGGATGAACGCGACGGTTCTTCACCCCGAGCTCACAAACGTGAAGGTGACGGATTCTTCTCCAGGGATGCTGAAGAAGAATTCCGCCGTTCATTACGAGACGGTAGCACGGTCACTTCGGCGCTGCACCTCACCACGAGGCGGCCGGAAACATGACCTGCACGCATAATACACGAAGAAATTTCTTCGAACACATATGAGATATTATCTGCATCTTCTTTATGATGGTTATAAAGAGCAATAGGCCTCATAAAGTGGATCTTGGAAACTATTTCTATAGCACAAAGCGCAAACTCAGGATTCAAAACTTGAAGTTGCCATGAATCAACGAAAAACAAGCGTTGAAGCCAGCAGTCGTAAGGACTCACGGCAAAGCACATGTTTGGGATGAACAACCCAAATAGCAAAGACAGGGTTTATATAGACCCTGTACAGACTCTTCGGTTGCCTAAGATGAGTCAGCAAAATTCAAAAAGAGGGTAAGTTCAATCACTTACGCCTTGAAAAGCGGTAACAATCAATTACCCTACTAAAGGCTACGACGATTCAGTTGCGTATCCTAATAAATGACGGATGGTCATGATTCGGATGGACTTCCCAACGAAAGCGTGCTTATCTGCCGAGAAATTAGCGCGAAAATCAAGCAGAGAATCAATTGCTGATGTCATAATTGGATATGCACAGAAATATCCAATCAAATCCCGGAAAAGGGCAAAACGGGAAAATTCATTGTTTTTGTTAAAAAAAAAGGGGGGGGAAACCCTAGCAACATTACATTAATGTTCAAGACATTACATTAATGTTTCAGCTATTTTTCTTGCTATTTTTGTGCAAAATTCGAAAAATCAAAGCAAATTCTTGATTAAGGAGTCTTGGGGCTCGAACTGCTCGCTCAGCTTCTCCACTTGTTTCACTTCTTGCTTCAGTAGCTCGCACCTGGCATTCATCTCATGATACAGCTTCAGAGCTTCATCAACCTTTTGCTTCTGCTGCTCCACCTTCTGCATCTCAGCTGCGAGATTCTGGTGACCGAGTTTCAAAGTAATGGCTGCGCGAATCAGCGTACTCTGTCCTTGAGAAACTTGAAGCCCATTCTACCTTGGACTTTGGTCACGAGATTTTGGCACATGCCACATAGCAATTCAGCGCTCTGGACCGAAATGGTCGCAGGTGTAGCCGCAGACAGCTGCTCCAATATCCAAATGGCTTCAGTAAGGAACAGCCTCCTGTCAAAAGGCCCGATCTCCAGAGATCTCACAAATGATCGGGGGTAGGTCAGACGCATTCGAACCACCCAGTCTACATCGGCTTGCTTCAAACCTGAAGAGACGTCAAAAATAGGTTATGATGTCAAAACTCGCAAGCGAATAATGCGACGTGCGAACAGTAAAGCTCTACTTACCAGTTCCTTCCAGAATCTCATGAAGGGAAGGAATGCGGGCTGCCGGGTTGTTCGAAGATTGCCCCCGCTCCATAGCTCTCCTATCAGCTGCGAGCTCCAATCTCTCGTAGTCGGGAGGAAGAGTGTAGGCCGCGCCAGCTGCGACTGCATTCCCAACCTGCGAGCCCCAAATGCTCCACGCAGGAATAGGTGCCTCGGGCTCAGTCGTCGCCAGAGGCGAAGGGACAGCCGAAGTCGCTTGGCGAAAGACGCTCTCAGATGCGAGAACATTAGCAGCACTTGTCCTTCCTACCTCAGCACTAGCATGGACATCTTCATCCATCAACACAGTGTCAGCTCCAGCATCGTCGGAAAGCTCGATGATGTCCTCAAGAGGCTCACCCGTGTGGTCAGCAGCTGCGACGGGCTTCTCGGTATGGGAGCTCGGAATTGGAACATAGGACGCAGAAGGCTGACTTCTCTGCCCCAGCTCTGGTTCTTCAGCATAACCTGCGACATTAAATGCGATGACATGAGGTAACTTGCGTTATAAGTTATTTTGCTATCTTTGCTAAAGCTAAGAGAAAGCACCTCCACGCGAAGGTGGGATTGAGGTATCCTCGTCATACACTAAGGACGTGGAACCATGCCCTATCAGTGTGTCCTCACTAAGCAAGTCTTTAAGAGAAGCGTGACCTGGGATGCGAATAAACCAGTCATGATTCTGCCTTAAGTTGCTAAGAGCCTAGTACGTGCGTATCACTCAAATAGTTACCTGAGAGTTCTCCGCATTTGCCTACTAACCAACGGCGAACGTCAGTCTTTGACACACCATGCTTTAACGCACCCACAATAACATCTCTATAAGTTACTGCGAGATTGAAGATCTCACCTTTATCGCCACCTGCGATCTCTTCGAAGTCTGCTTGGACTTGCTCCAAGGCCGCTGCATCCTCTCCGGGAATCTCATCTTCCTCTTCCGCATGAGGAGCTACTTCTTCGGGAAGCTCGTCTTCCTCGCCAACTGGACGCACTAAGTCGTCAACATGCTGCTCTTCAAGGCTCCGCTGTTTCACACGCTCGAGCTCCTCTTCCTCTCGCCGCCTTCTTCTTTCAGCAGCCTCCGCGGCTGTCTTCCGGGACTCATCAAGAACGTCCTCGCTTATGGGCTCATCTGGAATGCCAGAATGGGCATCTCTCTTTTGTCTCTTGGCCACAAGGCCATCAATGGTTTCATCATCATCATCTGCGAATACCCAATTGGTTTAAAGAAAAGAAGTGCAAAGAAGTTACGATAACGGGAAAGGAAATGCGACGGAGGTACCTCCTGATTCTTCCTCATGCATCACAACTGTTACTTCTTCTTCATCACTCGCTTGGGGCTCCTGCCTCTCTTCTTCTTCCTCTTGATTGAATGGAATAAAGGTCTCAACTGCGAGATCTTTCCGCACTTTGCTGGGCATGCGACCTTTTCCTTTGTCCTTGATAGAAAGGGACCTCACTGGGGGAGAAGCTGGGGCATTCCTAGGGGAAGAAGTCGTAATTCCCTTTTGCCTAGGTCTCTTCACTCTTGGCGCCGCAGTCGCTGGAGGAGACGGGTCATCTCCAGGAGGAGACGGAGCAGGAGGATTGTCTATCAGCGAGTCAGCAAAAGCATTCATGACCGCGCGAATCTTCATTTCGAGCTCAGGTTCCATCCTCCACGATAGCCGGAACGACTGCCCTTCTCTCCTGGTGGCAACGATGGCGTTGACCAATGACTTGGAGCGATCGCCAGATGCGAATCGCCGTACATGACACCACAACCGTACAGAGTAAAGATGTCAGCATAAGTAAATCAAGAAGCTTAATGCATGTGGAGAAACCGCTTACCTCCGCAAATGCCTTGCAATATCTGACGACATGCGTATCGCCCTTCTTAATTGCGGCAACTTGCTCCTTCAGAATGACATCAGGGCACAAATGGTTCTCCCGATCCCACAGTGAGTAACAACCATACTCAGACTCGCTCAGACTGCAAATAGGGCGAAACGGAAAAGAGTTCCTTTTGATCAAGGGAGATCTACCCGGCTGCGCGGCCGACTCTGTCTCAATCCTCGTTTGCTGGGCAACCCAGTATGCGAGCCAATTCTGGGAACAACCACCCTCGCGGGTTCCCGCAGGCTGCTCAAAAAGAAGGTTGTTCATGAAAACCGTCTTGTACTCCTTTGTTAGCAAGCGCTTGTAGCATCCTCTGACAATGGACTGGGGCCAGATTGATGGGGCCACCGCATCAAAACCAAACTGAGGAGAAACTCGAGTGGGGTCAACGTCCACGGTAAGCTTTTCATACCTCGGCGCGAGTTCACGAATATGCTCTGCAAGGACAGGAAGGGAACCTCGCAGACACCAGCAAAAGAACTCGCGGTAGCGCTCATGAAAATGAGGTCTCCCTTCAAAGAGAAGCTCTTCTGAAAAGGCCATGCCTTTAGAGGGGTACAACTTTGGGAACCATCGCACGTTCTCAATGCGCGTGGCATAGGGCCTGGCAGTAAACTCCTTCCGTTTGTCGCATATCAAACTCCAAACGCACTTGGTGTTGCCTGTTCCAAACCATCTCGCAGCTCTTCCGCTGTTGCGTGCTTCTGTCTCGCCCGGGGGACACCACTTGTCAAGTTGGAGAGCAGTTGGAGCATAAGACGGCCAGCGCTCGAAAACCCACATTGTCAAAAAGGAAATATTGACGAAAGTCAGCACATCGAGGCGGCCACGCGACTCCCTCATAGCCAGAACCAGCTGATCAAGCCTATAGTACAGCGTGCCCAAGACCAAGGGTCCAAGTGCGACCCTCTGGCCAAGAGCGAGCCTCACAGCAAGTGGCATTACATGGTAGAAGACTCCGTCATGGGGGTGACCATCAATTAGATACCTCGACAGCCAAGCACAGAGAAAAGCACAAAGGGTCAAATGATAGCCTTTGCCCTCTACGTAATTCTCGGCCTCTGGGTCCTCACCCAGAAGTTTCTTAGTGATGCTGCTGCTCGCGTAGTCTCGGAAGAAGTACTGCAACCATTTGTTCCAGGTATTCTTCGCAGACGTATCGACCAACTGCCAGTTCGGAAGAGGCTTCGTAGTAGTCCACCGAGTGGAGATTTTCTTCACCTCTGCTAGGCATTCCTCCATCTGCGTGTACAAGGCAATCTCCGCAGATGTCCTCAAGGGACTCAGAGGGTCCACTTCGCCCATGGGGGAAAGCTCGTACAGCATCTGAACGTCCTCGAGCGTGGGGGCAGCCTCGAACTCAGCAAAATGGAACGTATGAGTCGCAGGCGAGTAACGGGACAGAAGGTCTAGAAGCATGGACTGGTCCAACTTCATGGCAGCACCCTTCATAGCATGGATAGCAAAGTATACGCCGGCTTCATTAAGAGTCACGGCGTGATGATCCAACACGTGGTCAATCCACTCATCCATATAGTCCAATTTCTGGACGAACGCCTGAGTAGAAATCGCAGTATATGGGAAGTGCCCGTTCTCGATCCCCAATCGAACTACGTCCTCGGAACCAACCAACTCGAGCAAGGCTGAGTTAACTGGGCGAGTCAGCGTCAGCAATTGCTCAACTGGAACAGGATCAGGCATCCTCTTCGCCTTTACCCTCGCATGGTAGAAATCTTTGCCGCCTAAAAAGGGGGCTTTTCGCCACAAGGCCTGCGGAAGGTCGGGTATCTCTTCATCTTCCTTGACGGGTCTGGTTACTCTTGTCTTGGCCATTCCTGTGGAAGAGCAAGAAAAAGGGGGGAGAAATACCACACTTCAGTTTGAATTTTGGAATTCAAGATCTATGCAAAGGAAGACGAACAGTTCCGGTATCGATTTCAGAAATTGGGGAGTTGCAAGATCCGATATTGTTGAAAGATTAAAACGAAGCGGGTTCAAAGATCAAAGCCTCTTCACAAATTTCATGGGTTTACAGATTCAACGCAGTTCAAGGCAAACACTGGTATCTTAAATCAAAAGTAAACGAGGCCAACCTTGTTTTCTTGAAGCCTGCTTGGATATGCACAATTGAAGAATACGATTTGCAGTTCTGAACTGGTTATTGATTATCTGGATCTGCTCTCGAAGATCTCCGGGTACCATTCACTTTAAGAGAAAGAAGTGATGCTTTGCAATAATGGGGGATACAAGGTATTTATCCAAAACAATGAAGGGTTGCGTCCTTTCGATAGTCGAATCGCAACCGTCACCGTCGAATCGCGCAATCACAGGACAAGCTGACGTCACGCCTAAAACCCTAAAGGTCAGACGGCACGACTCTAGGGGTTTTAGGTCATAATGACACGCACGGGGGCTGAATCTACCCGTATTTGAATTGGTGCGTGGCGGAGACGCGTATGTTGGTTTCCACGCATGGAAGTCTATACGGCTATGAGCCTTCACGCGCAGAAAGGGGGCTAATGTAGATACTGCTTTCTGACATGACAGATCTTGGCCACGTGGCAGCCATCCAGCACACCATATTGTGCTCCACACACACAGGATCACCAGCCGAGCTGATCCATGTGGGGGCTGCGAGACAGAGCCCTCGCATACCACTGCACGGGACTTGTAGGGACTTAGTGGTTTGGAGGCTAGAGTAAGCCCTGTCGCGTGCGAGCCAAGCCCGCACGCGACCTTTAGTAACTGCTTTGAGAGATTTATGGCACGAGCTCCATAAACCCGGTCAATCCGGTCAAACTCGGTTTACCTCGTAACGGTTCCGGTATTCGCGCACAACGTGCTGTAACGGTCCCTATATACTCGGACGAACGTGCCGTTATGGTTAAGCTAATTAAGCCGCCATCAATGGGCGCATTAACCACACTACAACGGTCATGTTCTCTGCTATATATAGGACGTTACCCTTTCCATACAAAGGAGAACACACTTGCCATACGCGGAAGCTCTGCCAAACCTCTGTCTCTCTCTCAGACATTGCTATTGCCTTACTCTCTCCCTACACACAACCCCACTCTTCCTGTGCGATCCTTGATCCACTACACACGGTGCACACGGAGGTCTCCCCGCCGGAATCTCTTGTGCACAATAAGAAAGTAACTTTCAAGGCTTTGAGGCTTTGATCAATATCTCAAGGCCTTGGAGCCTTGAAGACTTAGATAATCTTTGTCTTTCATCACTCTAAATGATGACTTTCCAAAACACACTTAGAAGTCTTGAATCAACAATCTCCCCCTTGATGAAAGACAAAACCCATAATCTTGTGTAAATATTCCTGCCAATCAAATAACACATATAACATAATATCACATACATAAAAAGCTGATTCACATAAACTACTGATTAAACCTTAAGCATAAAAAAAATCATCACACATAGACCTTTCTCCCCCTTTTTTAATTTCATCAAATAAAGGTGAAAGAAATGTTGGATCATTACTCAGAGAAAAAAAAAACTTATTTTAAAAACAGTTCCTACGGAATTTCAAGGCCTTGAGATCACAAAGATTTAATTTTTAAATACAATCTTATACTTCTTCTTTGAATTTCAAGGCTTTGGCTTCTATAAGTCTTCACTTCTTCTTTGATGTTTGGCCTTTCTCTGAGCCTTCTCCAACATCTTCATCACTTTCAGCTTCATCTGCAGAATAATGCTCTCCCTGTTCAGCATCCACTTCAGCAATAACTTCATCAACAATTTTATCCACTTTCTTGTCCTTGACTTGCACAGAATCTCCTTCTGTAGCGGCATCAACACCTGTGTCTTCTTCAGCTTCCTCATCATCAGTTTGCTCATATAGATCCTTTGATGTGAGCAAAACTGGAATAGGCTTCTTCTTCTTCTTCAAGAAATCTCCTAGCCTCTCATCTGAATCAACACTAGTGTCATGACTTGTAGCAAAAGGGATCTTCTCCAAATTCAAACCCTTGATGAAAATATCCAGCTTGCCATTCATCACAACCATCAACGAGTTTTGGGAACGTTTATCGTAATAAATGTTGGTTGCTTGGACGAATCGAAGGAGTTCAAAAAGCACAAAGTGAGAACTATTCTCATAACTTGTTCATGTTGGAAAAAGATTTAATTTTTAAATACAATCTTATACTTCAACAAGAACAACTTTTGTGGTACCAAAAATCCAGGTGCAATTGGCTTTGTCATGGGGATAGGAACACTAAATTTTTCCACATTGCTGCTATAATTAAAAGGAAACACAAAGAAATTTTGGTTTCTTAAAGATAATCATGGAAATTGGATTGATGAACCAGAGTTGCTTAAAAATCATGTTTGTGGTTATTTTGAAAACTTATTCTCTGCTGGTAATGAAATTGAGTTTAATCTTAATATGGAATGGAATTATGTGAATGATTATAGATTAAATGAGTCTAATTTTGAACAGCTTGTTTGTGATATTACTTGTGAGGAGGTTAAAAATATCATTTGGAGCATGAAGCCTCTTAAGGCTCCCAGAAGAGATGGGTTACAACCTTTCTTTTACAAGAAGTACTGGAGTGTTGTTGGGGAAGATGTGACCAACTTTGTGAAAGATGTGTTTGCTAAGGGTCACTTCCCCATTAGTCTCAATAGCACTTTACTGTGTTTGATACCTAAAACTGAAAATCCGGAAAGCATAAAAAAATTTAGACCTATAAGTTTATGTAACACTACTTATAAGGTCATTTCAAAAAAATTTGTCACAAGAGTCAAACCTTTATTGAGAAATTTGATAAGCCTTTTTCAAAGTAGTTTTATCCCGGGTAGGAGCACTAAAGACAATATTATTATTACTCAGGAAATTCTTCAAACTTTAAGAAAGAAAAGTGGCAAGTTTGGAGGCATGATCCTTAAAATTGACTTAGAAAAGGCTTACGATAGAATAAGCTGGAATTTTATTGAAGATACCCTTGTGTACTTTAATTTTCCTGAGACTTGGATTACTCTTATTATGTTTTGCATCACCAGTGTCTCCACGGCAGTGATTTGGAATGGATCTGTGCTTATTGAATTTAAAACTGTCCGTGGTATAAGACAAGGAGACCCTATGTCCCCGCTTATTTTTGTGTTATGCATGGAAAGATTATCCCACGTGATCAGTAATCTTGTTAAAACTGGAGGTTGGAAAGGGTTAAAAGCTTCCAGAAATGTCCCGATCATTTCAGATCCTTTTTATGCGGATGATTTAATGCTTTTTGGAAGGACTGATATGCAGACATGTGATTTAATGAATGAGGTGCTTGAAGATTTTGCTAATTTATCCGGACTTAAGGTCAATCTTCAAAAATAAAAAATCTTTTTTCTCGAAAAATACCCCTAGAAATGTTCAAAGAAGTATAAAAAATGTGATTCGCATATCTGCTACTCAGGATCTGGGGAGATATTTTGGAATTAATCTTACCCATGGCAAATTTTGCAAGAAAAAAGTCAAGGATGTTCTTAGTAAAATGGAGTCTAAGTTGGCCGGTTGGAAATGAAATAGTTTATCTTTCACCGGGAGAGTTACTCTTTCTAAGAGTGTTGTAGCTACAATGCCTTCATATTACATGCAAACTCTCCCCCTCCCCATTGACACTTGTGGGAAAATTGACCGGATTTGTAGAAATTTCATTTGGGGCGATTCGGCCTCCAGAAAAAAGGTTCATCTTGTTAAGTGGAATACATTGTGTCTTCCTAAAGAAAAAGGAGGACTTGGATTTAAAAAGGCTCGGGGTCCAAAACTTACCTCTTCTCTCAAAAATCAGTTGGAGTCTTCTTTTTTATAATGAGCATCTTTGGTGCAAAGTGTTAGCTGCCAAATATCTTAACCAAGGTGGCTCTATTAATGCACTAGAAGAAATGTGTCTCCTTCATGGAAAGGTATTTTGAATACCAATTTTTTTGTTTCAAATAATGTTAAGTGGACGGTTGGCGATGGAAGTAAGGTTCACAGTTGGAAATATTGGTGGTGTGGGGATAAACCTTTGGGATTATCTTATCCTCACCTCATAAATAATGACTTGGTTGAATCTATCTTGAGTATCAATGGTTGTTGGAGTATTGAATCTATATCGAACTTAATTTCAAATGATGATTTAGACAATATTAAGAAGGTTATTGTCCCCAACTATGTGATTAGTGGGGACAAACCCTTTTGGAATGGCTCCACTTGTGGACACTTCACTGGTGCTGCTGCATATAGTAGCATTGACACTAACATGGAACCCATCTTGGGTATTACTTCTGGATTTTGGATTAAGCTTTGGAAGCTTAAAATCCCTCAAAAGTTGATTTCTTTTACGTGGATTGTTATTCATGGAAAGCTTCTAACTAATGAGCAAAGAAAAATTAGAGGGATGACGAATGATGATATGTGTGTCTTGTGTAACAATGACAGTGAGAGCTTATCCCACCTCTTTCGCCACTGTGAGAAAGTGAAGCAGGTGTGGTGGCTTGCCATGGGTGAAAATTGGTGGAATAACACAAATTTCACTACTTGGATCACTGACAATATCAAGTGTAACATTATGGTTGATGGGATTGAACACAACATCAGGTTTATTCTCACTGTCTGGATGATATGGTTGAGAAGGAACAATAAAGTTTTCAATAACATTTTGGAACCAGAGATTGTGTGCAAAGGAAAAATCTATAAATACTTGGGGAATATCCAGGGAGCCTTCTCTACTTCCCTTACTTCTTTTCATCAATGTTTGAATAATCCCAATTCTGACTGGCGTTTCCCCGTGGCAGGTAAACTGAAAATCAATGTTGACGGATGTGTTAGAACTTTCTCTAAAGTGGCGGGCATTGGAGGGGTTGTTAGGGATGAAAGAGGAAGATGGAAAACTGGTTTCTATGGGAAACTTCCTTTTTGTACAAGCAGAGAGGCCGAGATATGGAGTGTGTACCGAGCTATCACGATGGCATTTCAAAAAAACTAGAAAAAGTACGAGCTGGAATGCGACAATGGGGATGTGGTACTTACCATACAAGGTGCAAGACAAGGACCTAGCTCAATGGTAACACAGATCAATGATGGCAAGTTCCTCCTCCAAAGAAGCGAGGGTTGTATCAAAAACATTAACCGAAGCGCTAACGAGGTGGCCGACACCCTTGCAAATATAGGGGTTGAACAGAATGAGGATTTGGTCATCCTCGATGAGGCACCTGACGCCGTGAAGAATCTTATCACTTGTGATATGCTTGGAGTGGGAATGTTCCACTAGTTGTTTTCTGTTTCTGTTTGTTTGTTTTTCCGATGGAACCAAAAAAATCAAGCCCTTTGAGAAACCTCTATCTAAGATCTTCAATCTCAACCTGCTGTTCTTAAAACTTATCAACCAATTGAGAATAATCTTCATTAGCTTTTCCCCTTGATGTTGTAGCCCCCTTTGGTTTGATGAAAATTTTCTCCTCAAGCTCATCTTTAGACAACTCTGAATAAAACTTCCAATGTCCCTTTCCTGTCTGAACCACACCAATTCTTTGTAAAGAAGACTCATCAATCAACCCAAAACCACCAGTTATCTTCTCCTCTCCTTTCGCAGGTACCTCAAAATGCTCTAAAAAAAGAGGTAGTAGGTTGGCATATGGAAGAGGATGGTTTCTGGTTCTGGTAGCACAGTAGATCATATGCTCCATGATCATTGTTGGTAGATCAATCTCAAACCCTTGACATATCAAATGCATCTGGATGAGAACCTTATCTGTAACCAACTCTCTTGAGTTTTCTCTAGGAACAACACTTCTCATCAGAATTTTGAACAAGATTTTAGCTTCACAATTGAGCACAGAGTGTGTCAACTGTTTGGGACCAGTAGGAACATCATCATTGAGGAACATGGCTTTGGCTTTGTCTAGACATTCCTTTCTATCAGGATGATCAGCAACATTATACTTCCTAGGAATGCCCAAGACCTTGGAAAAATCCATATAGTCTAGCCTTAAATCTATTCCAGCTACCTTAGAGGTTACACGAAATAATCTTCCCCTTATTGGACCAAATTAAGGTAAAACAACCTAGTTATCCTAGGATAAGCTTTAGAACTAGGATTTTAAACCCTTCAAACTGCAGATTCTCTTAACTTCCTCATACAGGCAATGTCCAACTTGTCTAATAACTCTTCAGAAATCAAAATACAGAAAGCAACCTTAGATGATGCATACCCTTTCATCCACACACTTCTAACATCTGAACTAGTGAACCAATCAGAAGGTAGTACATTCTTACCTTGATAACCCTTTTTGGTTGCAGCAGCCATTTGTTTAACCCTTGATTTCTTCTCAGCAGGCTTATCCTTCTCTGGTTCTTCTTCAGCAGATTTCTTTTTCTCGCCAATAGCAGACTTCTTTTTGCCTTCCTTAGCAGACTTCCCTTTTTCTTCTCCATCTGGATTTTTCTTGTCTCCCCATTTCTTCTTGTCTAACCTAGACTGATCATCACCCTGTACTTATGTCTCCATCTGTGGATCAACACTTGAACCTTCATCCCCTTTCTCTGTTCTGATCTTCTTTGCAGGAGGTGAAGCTTCATGCAAACTATGTGTCCCTTCTGAATCCGAGTCAGATATTGTAATCTTCTCCTTCTTGTTGGCCCTCTTCTTAGATCTAGCAGAAGGCTTACCCTGTTGTTGAATCCTGGTTGATTTGCGCTCCATTGTGGAATTAGGGTTTTGAGAGAAGATTGAGATTGAGAGAGAGAGTAGAGAGACATAGAAGATTGAGATAGAATAGAGAGAATAGAAAGAAAAGCCCTGAGTTTCAGCTTAAGTAGGTTGAGAGAAAGAGTTTTAAAAGGACTCTTCTAAAATCCACATGCAATACATATCTAGAAGAAATTTTAGGATATTTTGAAAAATTCTCTGAGTAATTCAAACAATATACAATTATCTAAAAAGATAATATATAATATTTGTTGATCCAATTTTTTTAAATAAGTAAACTACACAGATATTTCAAGACCTTAGAGAACAATCTCAAGGCCTTGAGATTTTCTGCAGACTTAGAAATTTCAAAGTTTTGAACTATACTTTTAAGGCTTTGGAAAGTATAATATCAAGGCTTTGAGATTTCAACAAATATCTACAAGTAAGCACTAATACTCCCCCTAAACCAATGCATCCTTGTTCAACATACCCAGTTCCATCCTTAGGGATGCAAACCTATCATCTGGCAAAGGTTTAGTGAAAATATCAGCAATCTGCATAGTAGTAGAAATGAAAGAAAGAACAACATCACCTTTTTCTATATAATCTCTAATGAAATAATGCCTTACATCTATATGCTTGGTTCTTGAATGCTGTAGTGGATTCTTAGAGATTGAAATGGCACTTTAACTTGTCTCCTGCAATACTGTTAGTACTCATAGCATATAGATTGTATGATCTAGGAGCAGTGAGTATGCAATCTCCATATTTCTCATCTTGCACAACACATTTCTCCTTGTCAAATACAGCTTTATAACCTTTATCACATAACTGAGAAATACTAAGCAGATTATATTTAAGTCCATCCACAAGATAAACATCAGAGATAGAGTTGGTAGAACCATTACCAATACTACCTATACCAATAATATTGCATTTTGCTTTGTCACCAAGTGTAATTGTTCCTCCAGATTTCTCTGTGAGCTCAGTAAAAAGAGACTTCTTTCCACTCATGTGTCTGGAACAACCACTGTCTAATATCCATATCCTTCAAGGCCTTGGTGACATCATGCAAAATTAAATCATTGCCTCAAGAGGCTGTTAGACCAAGTGCAGAACTTTGAGTCATACTCAAAATCAGCCATGTTTGGTGGTCTAATTCCTTTTGGAACCCAAATCTGCCTAACTTGTCCCTTAAGCTTATAAGGATAAGTGTTCTCAGAATATGAGGTTCTAATCTTCTGAAGGGACAAGTTAATTTGATCTGACCAATTTTTCCACAATAATGACACTTTGGAGAATGTCTGCTACCAGATTTGACAAAAATAGTTTGGCTTTTCTTTGGAAAATTTGGATTATAGCCAATTCCACTTTTATGCATAAATTTCAGACTTCCTCCAAGAATGAGATTCAGATTATGTTCTAAGCCTGTAAAACAGGTTAGGACCTTTTTAGGCTCTTGAAGTTTCTCAGTCAAAGAACATATTTGTTGTTCTAAATCCTCTGAATGAGTCTTTAGATCAACATACCTTTCAGTTAAGAGAGTCTTTTGATCAACAATCTCTTTTATCTGTGCCTTCAAGGCTTTGAATCTACTTCCCAAGGCCATGAAGTCATTTTCAATTTTTTTCTTAGAAACTTCAATAGTCTTATTGGTAAAAACCAAGTCCAAGTTTTATTTTACCTGCTCATGAACTTTAATCTTTAAAGAAGCAATCTCAATCTCATTTCTATAACTTTCCTCATTTAAAAACATGCTCTTAAGAATTTCAGGAAGTACATCAGAAGGACCAGCAAGAAGATTTTTTACCATTTCCTCAATGTTTCTGTCTGAAGATTTTTCTTCTGATCTGATGAATGATCTTCTCCTTTTGCAGTGTTGATTGGCTTGATTGTTTGAAGAGTTTTGTAGGTTGATCTCTCTTGTTTGTAACTCTCTTCAAAATCCCACATTGATCAGCCTCTCTCCATTTTCCTCTCTTTGAAATTCAAACTTCGATCTTTTCTCAACTGTCTACAAGAACTCTGAGAGATTTTAGGAACTGAATTCCTATAAATCCTCTCCCCAGATATAATTCTTCGCTATGCATGGATAGCTAACTGAGTTCTTTATGAACGTTGGAACGGCCAACAATCCTTCACACACTCAGAAACAAAGATCAAACAACATCTAGACAAAATAGCAACAAGATCTTATCTGTCACAGACAGACAGTTCGTGGGAAACTGGGCTAATTTTGCCTTAGGTTAAATTCAGTTTCTATATTCAATTGAGTAGATGTAACTATAAAGCAAAATAAAACATGTTATAAAGAGTTAGAATAACTCAATACTCAGTTTTGACTCAAACTAATCCAACCTGCATACACAGATTAGTTAGGTGAACTTAGCAGAATATAGTCATCAGAAAAACTCAATGCTATGGAGCTTTGACTGCTAGTTCACAAGTGTGAGCCTTGATGATCGAACCCGCAATCTGTGTTATACAATCCAAAACAAGACTCAATAATATTTTCAAAATTCATTAGTGAATGATGAACTCATTCTTCATTCCAATTCAATAATCATGTAAACATAGAAACATATAAGCACAATATAATCATATGAACACTACAGTATCTCAAAGCTTTGAAGCTTTGATACTTAGTGTTGTTTCTCAACTTCTGATTTGGCTCTCATCATCAAGGATAAAATCCTCCCCCTAAGTTTATAACCTCATTCAATACTCAAGAGCTTCTGGTCTATCAATCTCCCCCTTGATGAAAGACAAAACAAATATTATTTATTATCCAATATTTTCTGGATTTCCTGCAACTCAAACACAGCAGTAAGACTAGACAATATAAAATCACGACATATAATACTTTGTTTCAACATATCACAGCACACAAGATCATAAAAACAAAACATTTTCATTGAATAAGAAGAAACACCGAGATCCTACAGTATCCCTCCCATATTATTACATAACCAGAAAACTAGAAAAACTAGACATAACCTTCTCACCCTTTTTTTCTTTCATCAAAAGAGTAGAAGAAATGTAAGATCATGTTTAGAGGGTTTATATTAATGAAAACACAAACTCTAGGACATATAAGAAAAGATAGAATGAGTAGAAAGAAAGGAAAGAATGGGCTTCAAGGCTTTAAAGTTCCAGCTCCAGCACTCTTCTTTGCAGACTTCTTCCCACTCTGAGCTTTTCCCTTGCCTTTGTCCACAGCCTCTACTTGCGCCTCCTCGGCTATTTCAGCATCTGATTCTTCTTCAGCTTCAGCTCTGTCTTCCATCAGCTCAGCCTCTTCTTCAACCTCCTCATCTTGTGCTTCTACATTCTCAGCTTGAATATCTACGACCACTTCAGCAATGACTTCATCAACCTTAGCAGCTTCTTTTCCAGCAGTTTCCTCAACTTCTCCTCACCACCAGCTTCCTCATCAGATTGATCGAACAAATCTTTAGAATCAAGAACAATAGGGAACTTTTTATTCGTCTTTTTCTTCAAATCTTCCCCGATGATCTCATCTGAATTGATACTCGTGTCTCTGCTCTCTACAGAATGAACCTTCTCCAAGTCCAAACCCTTGATGATAACATCCTGTTTTTTATTCATAAAACCTTTGAACTTCACAAAATTAGTTGATAAGTCAACTAAAACTTGCCTGAGGTCTTCAATGCCATCCTCCAGTACCTTAAATCTCTCCAGAACTTGAGAGGACTCCAAACTACCAGGTGCCTTCGATGGTGTAGCTGCTCTAGGTTTGATACTCTTTATCCTTCAACTCTTTAGCAGTCAACTCAGAATAGAACTTCAATTTTCCTTTAGCAGTCTGAACTATCCCAATCCTTTTAAGTGATGCCTCATCTACCAAGCCAAAACCAGTTGTGATTTTCTCCTCATCCTCCAAGGGTACCCCAAAATGCTTGAAAAACAATCGCAACACATTGGCATAGGGCAGAGAATGATTCCTAGTCCTACTACCACAGTACACCATATGTTCCATAATCACAGTAGGAAAATCAACCTCAAACCCTTGACATATCAAATACATAAGATTAGAAACCTGTCTGTCACCAACTCTTTGGAATTCTCCCTGGGAACTACATATCTCATGATTATGGAGAACAAGATTTTCTCTTCACAATTAAACACAGAATGTGTTAACTGCTTGGATCCAGTAGGGGTTCCTTCCAAGAAAAACATAGCTTTAGCTAACTCCAAACACTCTTTTCTATCTAGATGCTCACTAACCTTGTATTTCCTTGGCACTCCCAAAACATTGGCAAATATCCTATGGTCTAGCTTCATGTCAATCCTAGCAACCTTAGAGGTCATGACAAAGTTGTCACTATCATCAAGTTCTTGAACCAAATTCAAGTAGAAAAGCATATTTAACCTAGGAAATGCCTCGGAAGATGGATTCAACAACTTCACAAGAAAACTCTTTTAGTTTCCTAATGTAGTTTATATCCAATTTCTCCAACAAGTCAGTACTTATAAGACTACAGTAGGCAATTTTTTATGATGCATACCCATCCATCCACACAGCCTTAACTTCAAAATTGATAAACCAAGACTTAGGTAAACGATGCTTACCAAAACCAGAAGCTTTCTTGGTCTTTACTGCACTGTGCTTAACCCTCTTTTGTGTTGGTGGATCATCCTTATTATCCTCTGACTTCTTCTATTTTGGAGATGAAGCAGTTTTCTTCTCATCTACCTTCTTCTCTGAAACAACCTCTTTATTATTATTACCTAACTGATCTCCTTTACTCTTACTCTCATGTTCCTTAGGTTTCACCACTTCCTCTGTGGCAGACTCAGATTTAGAACCTTCTTCTTGAACTTCCTCATGAACTTATTCTTGAATTCCATTTCCCCTTCTTGATCTGAAGGTGGAGAAGTTTCTTGAATGCTGGTTGTTTCACTTATATCTGACCCATGAATGGTGATCTTCCTATTAGCCTTCCTCTTCATCCTCTTACCAGAGCTCTGACCTATCTGCTTGATCCTCTCTGATTTGCGCTCCATTGGGTTCAGGGTTTCCGAGAATTGAGGAATAAATTAAGAAAGAGATAAAGACAGAGAGAAAGAGGTGAATAATTAGATAAATAAGCCATGAAGTTGGCTTAAGTAGGTAGAAGAGTTTGATTGAAAGTAGTATTGCATGCAAATCATATTTTAAAAATTTTCATAAAAATATTTTGGGAACTTTTGTCAAAATCTCTGAACGTGTGAAATATTCTATAATTATCTAAAAGATACTGCAAAATATTCCATGATCCAATTATTAATTAAAACACACAGCATATAAGTCAAAGCTAGGGAAACAGTAGTTCAAAGCTTTGAGAAATTTCAAGGCTGCCAGAAAAATTCAAAGCTTTGAAGCATAATTTCAAGGCTAGGAAAGTATGATCTCAAGGATTTGAGATTTTCACACATAACACACATAAGAACTAATACTCCCCCTAAACCAATTAATCCTTGTTTAACATACCCAATTCAAGGCTTAGGGATGAAAACATTTCATCTGGAAAAGGTTTAGTGAAAATATGAGCTATCTGCATAGTAGTTGAAACAAAAGTTAGAGATACATCACCTTTCTCTGCATGATCTCTAATAAAATGATGTCTCGCATCTATGTGCTTAGTCCTGGAATGCCGCACAGGATTCTTTGATATTGAAATGGAACTATTATTGTCACAATTGATAGGCACATAGCTGAATTCATATCCAAGATCCCTTAGCTGTTGAGCAATCCACAGCACTTGAGAGCAACAAGCACCAGCTACAATGTACTCAATATCTGCAGTTGATAAGGCTACAAAGTTCTTCTTGTTTGAATGCCAACTAATCAATGATGAACCAAGAAATTGATAGCATCCAGAATTACTCTTTCTATCTACTTTGTAACCTGCAAAGTCTGCATCTGAATAGGCACTCAACATAAAATTAGTTGAAAGTGTGAATGTGCATGTAGTAATGCAGCTAAGATACTCTAGAAGGGGGGGTTGAATAGGGTATGCCAACTTTTTGTAAAACTTGCTAAGATAATAAAAACTTATGAAAGAAAGTGAAGTTCAAGGCCTTGAGAACAAGTTCAGGACCTTGGAAAGAAATACAGTTTAGAATAAATCGGTCAGGTCTTTTTCAAGGCCTTGAAAAGAGTTTCAAACCCTTAAAAAATAGACAACATTTAATGCTGTAAAAACTGAGTATGTAAAGAAACTGTAAATGCAAGAGACAAATGATTTATAGATTTCAGTCCACTTGGACCTAATATTTACCTCAAGGATTTGATCCCTGCAGGATTTTCAACACAAGTCTTATTAATCAAAAGCTAAGCCCTAGATCTCAAGCACAGAGAGATGCCTTACTCTATTACAGCTTGTGGTTCTCCCTAACCTATCTAGTACCTGCTCTAGCTAACTGATTAACTAAAAATTCTCTATTTTTCACTTTGAACAATCCTTGAGAATAATGATATAAATATTACAGAAATGATCTACCAATAAAGCCCAATATAGAAGAACACTAGAGTGTAGAAACTATAGTGAAGTATGCAGTGAACTTCTGTGAAATGGATTGTGAGATTGATGAACTTCTTTGATGCTTTGTCAATCCAGACTTGTCTCTCTCTTTTTTCCCGTTGAGTGGTGTATGTATTGCTTCATCTTTGAGCACTATTTAAACTTCAAACAGCTCCGCAAATCCATCTAGATTTTCAGCAACAAATCTCCTATTTTGTAGGCAACAGACTTGACTCTTTGACAATCTTCTCCAACGGTTAAGTGATCACAATCTCCAGAGATAATGTCGTGATCTTGCATCTGAATAGATTGAGAAGCTGTCATACCAGTCAGATCAAACACAAAATCATCTTCTCAATTATTTCCTTCCCTCCACAAGTCAGATTAGGAAATAATCCCTGCAAACTAAGAAATAAAATTCCTGCAAAATCATAGTCAAACAGATGATATTCTGTGTTCAAATATGCTAGAATGATTTGTCTTTGATCATCAAATAGCAGTAAAACAATAATATGAAGGAGAGACATGAAATAAACTTAGAAGAGTTCATAGAAAACTCCCCTTGAGAATGTTCATATAGGTTAGACAGTTTCAAGGCTTTGAATCTAGTTTCAAGGCCTTCAAACTATTTTCAAGCCTGTGTAAACTGATTCAAGGCTTTGAAAGCTGATTCAAAGCCTTGCACAACCTGATCTTACATTAGTCCTTCTTGGTTACCAAATCCCCAAGTCTTTGGTTCCATTCAAATATCTGGAAATCCTTTTAACATCATTTAAATGACTTTATTCAGGGTCTGCTTGAAATCTTGCACACATACATACACTAAACATAGTATCATGTCTACTAGCAGTTAAGTGCAGAAGTGAACCAATCAAATCTTTGTATTCTTTTTGGTTTACACTATTACCAATTGTATCCTTGTCTAAGGATAAAGATGAACTCATAGAAGTCTTTGCTACCTTGGACTGAGACATGTTATACTTGTTTAACAAGTCCTTAGTAAATTTCCCTTGATGCACAAATACTCCTTTCTTCATTTGATGAAAATGAAGTCCCAGAAAAAAAATTGAGTTCACCCATTAAGCTCAATTCAAACTCCATGCACATTATACTTGAAAACTCTTTTGAAAGAGCATCATTAGTAGCACCAAAGAGTATATCATCAACATAAATATGTACTACTAACAAGTCCTTTTTCATGATTCTTTATAAAAAAGATTTTTGTCAATCATACCTCTCTTGAAACCATAGTCAAGCTAAAACTTTGAGAGTCAGTCATACCAAGCCCTTGGAGCTTGATTAAGCACGTAAAGGGCTTTGTCTAACATCCATTTGAAATAGCTTTATATGTTCATGGGATGCAAATGCAAGAAGTATTCTGATAGCTTCTAACCTGGAAACATGAGCAAATGTCTCCTCATAATCAATTCATTCCTCTTGATTATACCCCTGTGCCACAAGTCTGGCTTTGTTTCTCACAACCTTACCATTTTCATCAAGTTTGTTTCTGAATACCCATCTGGCTCTAATAACAGACTGAGGTTTTGGTCTTGGAACCAAGTTCCAAACCTTATTTCTTTCAAACTCATTTAGCTCATTCTGCATTCAATGATCCAACCTGCATATTCTAAAGCCTCCTTTGCATTTTTAGGCTCAATAAGTGATACAAAGGCACTGAGTGCACACAGATTCCTTAGTTGTCCTCTTGTCTGTGTTCCAGTGACTGGATCTGAGATGATGTTGTCTAGAGGATGATCTAATAGGTTTTTGAAATTCTTCCTTGGTGTCCAAGTATATGGTCCTTCAAGGATTTGAGAACTTGATACTGTAGTAGAAGCAGCTTGAGTTATGTCAATCTCAGTCTCAAGGCTTTGAGATTTTGGCTCAGCAGGAGGTTCAAGGCCTTGAGATTCCTCTGACTGTACCTTCAACTTAGTTTTGCTTCTTTTCTCTATTTCATAATAATCATCTGCCTCATATTTATTCAAGTTGAGATCTACAAAACTTCCACTCAAAGAATCATCAGTACTTTCATCAAAAATAACATGAATGCACTCCTCTACAATCTTAGTTTTCTTATTGAAAACTCGATATGCTTTGCTAGTTTGAGACTAACCATGAAATACACCTTCATCACTTCTAGAATCAAACTTTCTAAGATTATCCTTCCATTATTATACACAAAACAAGTACAGCCAAAAGGCTTAAAATAAGAAACAATTGGCTTTCTAACTTTGAAAAGTTCATAAGTAGTTTTCTTCAAAATAGGCATGATCAAAAATCTATCACATAACTGACAGTGTTAACAGCTTCTGCCCACAAATACTTTGGCAATTACTTTCAAGTAGCATGGTTCTAGACACATCTTAAAGTGTCATATTTTTCCTTTCAACTAGTCCATTCTGCTGAGGAGTTCTAGGTGCAGAAAAGTTGTGTGAGATGTCATGCTTTGCACAAAAATCAAAATCAAGCCGATCAAATTCTCTACCATGATCACTTCTAATTGATGCAACATGTAAGTTTTTCAAAGTTTGAATCTCCTTACAAAGCTTCGAGAATTCAGATAATGCTTCAGACTTGCCTCTAAGGAACATAACCCATGTAAATCTAGAATAATCGTCTACCACAATAAGCATATATCTCTTAACTTTAGGTGTCTAAACCCATGAAAATCTAGAAAAAATAGCTACAAGATCTGATCTGTCACAAACAGTCAGTTCCTGAGAAACTGGGCTTATTTTACCTTAGGTTAAATCAGTTTCTATATCCAACTAAGTAGATGTAACTATGAATCACTATAACACAAGTAATAAAGAGTTAGAATAACTCAATACTCATTTTTGAATCCAACTAATCCAACCTGCATACACAGATTAGTTAGGTGAACTTAGCAGTATATAATCATCAGAAAATCTCAAAGCTTTGGAGCTTTGACTGCTAGTTCACAAGTGTGAGCCTTGATGATCAAACTTGCAATCTGTGTTATACAATTCCAAACAAGACTCAATAATATTGCAGAATTCATTAGTGATTGATGAACTCATTCTCCAATCCAATTCAATAAGCCTGCAAACACAGAAACAGATAAGCGCAATATAATCATATGAACACTACAGTATCTCAAAGTTTTGAAGTTTTGATACTTAATGTTGTTTCTCAACTTCTGATTTGACTTTCATCATCAAGAGCTTTTGATGTACGTAAAAAGTTCTTTTCTTTTATGACCTCATTTAATAATCAAGAGCTTTTGATGTACGTAAAAAGTTCTTTTCTTTTAGAAGAAAATATGGATTACAAATAAAAGGCCAGGATCCTGGACTAAAGCTAGGTTACATCCAAAGTCCATAAAAGGCCTGCTTGAAAAGTTAAATGGTTTCCCTAAATCTAGAGCATTTTTAGCTACCACATCTGTCCTCTCCTTACATGCCTCAGCCAATAGGTACTCATCTCTCTCATGAGTTCTATACACTCCATAATAATACTTCCCATTTGTTGTGAGATCTTATCCATTTCATCACCTCTTTCCATTTTCTGTAGCAGTCTGGTTGCGAGAAGAGAGTCCATATCTAATATCGCGTCTCGTAGATTGGAATGGATTGCAAGTCTCAGACCTTCTCTCATCGCCGTCAGTTGAACTACAAGGGCCGATCAGTGGGGAAACATGGTTTTACTATGTCGATGATGAGTTCACCGACCGATGACTTGAAATCAGTACTCTTCTCCTAGCTTGTAGATCTCTTCTGCTTTCCTCGTTTGTTTTTTAAACGAAGATGATTTCGTGAGTTCCATATTGCCCATACCACAAAGGTCCGTATTTTTTGTCGATTCGCTATTTCTTGGTTAAACATGGTAGTCATCAACTCACTAAATTCTTTGTTCTGTAGATCTAGCGTAAAGCCCACTAAGTTCCATACCTCTTTTTCCATTTCGTATCTGGTGAGAAAATGATTTGCACTAAGTGGTTCTCATTTACACCATTGGCAGCCTACGGGGACATTGATAATCGTGTTTTCATAACTAGATTTATAATTGAATAATCATCAATTTGCGTGACTTCTGAGACATTTACATGCGTATTTAGTTGTGTTTGTGAAATATTTTATAGTATGAGCATTGCAACTGATAAATTTCAGTCCCGGCGTTACTCGTATTGTTTTGTGTGTACTTTAGTATTTATTATCACATTTGATCGTCATGGGTGTGTTCGTGTTGTGATTGACAGGAATGAGGCACTGTGAGCATTTTGAGACGAGAGAAAAACTTCAGAAGCATTTGCATGCTCGGGAATATGATACAAGAGAAGGAGAAATTTCGCTAAGGAAAAGAGGTCCCACATGGAAAAGTTCAGAGGCCCCACATGACCTGGGGACAAAACAGGAGAAATCGGCAAAGCTCATAGGTCGCACGACCTGGCCAGGAGGTTTTACGACCTGTATAAAGAGGACAGAGTGTTGCTGGTTGATGACTAGGTCCCACAGGACCTCCCAGAGGTTGTACGACCTCCTTCGTTCCAGGACCTCTACAGAATGCTTCGGGGCTTTGCGGGGAATTGTGTAATTGAACGAAACTTGTCCCAAACGTATGGAAACACTATAAAATGCCCTAGGAAAGTATTTTGGAAGGGAGACGACATTGGAGCCAAATCTTGGAGCTTGGGAGCTAGCTTGGAGCTTGGAAACTTCCGTTTGATCTCTATTCCTTCTATTTTTATTTTTCTTTTTTGCTCATGATCACACAACATTTAGTCATTGTGATCATGAGTATGAGTACCTAAAATCGTTTAGATCAGGACCCGAGTTTGGGATTATGGTTTACGATTGATTTGCGGCTTATGAGATTGTGATTTACGTCTTTTTGGCTTAATTGCATGTAAATTATATCGTTATGAATGTTTTATGCACTTTGTTCAATCTAGACAATAGGAGACAACTTATTAGTTAGAATTTAATCACCGGCTGTTTGGCTCCAATGTCGTCTCTCTTCCAAAATACGTTCCTAGGGCATTATATAATGTTCCTATACGTTTTGGGACAAGTTTCAATCAATTAGAAAATACCCCACAACGACCTGGAAGTATTCTACACAGGTTCTGGAACAAAGTAGGTCGTGCGATCTCTTTCCCCAGGTCGTTCGACCTCCTTAAATAGGTCGTGCGACCTCACAAAACTTTTTCAATCTTCTGTTTCCTTCATACAGGTCGTACGACCTCGGGAGGTCCTTTTGGACCTAGTATTCAACCTGCAGTAGTATGTCCTCTTTATACAAGTCCAGGGGCGGAGCCATGTAGGGGCACGTGCCCCCCCCCCCCAAAATTTTCCGAAAACACTAGGTAACGCTTAATTTTTTAAAAAAATGAACCTTCTGTGTGTAAATATATAAAGTGCCCCCCTGATAATAAAGTTGTACCCAACGCAGTGGTAAGTCACCTCATTAAAAGCGTAAGTGTCGTGCGTTTGAGTCACACTATGCGCGTTTTTTAATTTTTTTCTCAAAAAATTCAAAAAACAACAAAATTATAGCGTACCGAAGGGGATTCGAACCCAGGTGGCCGAATGGATTAATTGAGAGCTTTACCAACTGAGCTAAGAGACATAACGTTACAAAATATGTAATGTCCTTTTATATCCAAAGAGGAGTACACATTTCCAAAAAAAAGATAGGGGTACTTGCAGCGGAATTGTGCCCCCCCCCCCCTTCGAAGAAATCCTGGCTCCGCCACTGTACAAGTCGTATGACCTCCTGGCCAGGTCGTGTGACCTATGAGCCTTGCCGATTTCTCCTATTTTTCCTCCAGATCCGGTGGGACCTCTGAAGTAGGTCTTGTGGGACCTCTTTTCGTTAGCCGAATTTCTCCTTCTCCTGTAAACTATTCACAAGCATGCCAATGCTTTCAAAGTTTGTCTCTCCTCTCCAAATGCTCATAGTACCTCATTCTAGTCAACCACAACACGAACACACCCACATCAATCAAATGTGATGGCAAATTCAAAAGTACATGCAAAACGATATGAGAAACTCCCGGACTTGAATTTATTTTTTGCAATGCTACTTTACTGCCACTGATAAGGAATCCCTCCAACCTCGTCATGCTGTATATAGAATTTTTTTTTTTGGGTATTTTCTGCATAACCAGTGCTTGTACAACCATTTCTTTTCATACCCACTTGAGTTTTGACATGTTGTAAAAAAAAATCTCCGAATGCGAGGCTGTAACCAGAGGAATTGGTGTATTCTCCATGGTCCGTAAAGAACTAGTAGCTGCTGTCTTAATCTCCATCTTTCAGATTTCTTCTGTGTCTTCGTCCCACAAGTACTCCTTTAAGCGATTCACATCCCATGATATGTCTGGTTGAATGAATTCAGGAACTTTCATCTGATTTTAGTCGGATTTTGTGTCGTCATATTGAAAATCGAATGTCTAGATAGCCATCTGTCATAAAATTTCAATTTAGATCCACTGTTAAGCTTTTCAACCAGCCTTTTTTGGATTAGATCCCTTCTAGCTATAAATCTATGAAACCAAAAGAAACTGATTGATTTCATTTTATTTTCACATCTAAAAGGATGCACTCGAAGTATTTGGCCTTGTATAATCTCCTTATGAGGCTGTTTGGTTCTCAAATTATTTTCCAAGTCTTCTTCTCTAGTAGTGATGTATTGAAAAGCTGTAAAGCACAAAAACCGAGACCTCCATCGCCTTTGTCGTATTTCTACTTCTCTCAACCATCTCTCAACTAATTGAGTGAAGCCTATTCTTGCTATCATTACCTCCCACCAGAAATCGTGTATCATCTTCTCCAATGTTGACACATACCTTTAGGAAGTAGAACGCAACCCATGATATAATTTGGAATAGTTTCCTCAACTGACTTAATTAGAACCTCGTTTCATGTTGTCAATATTGTCTTAATCTTACAAGCTTTTCGTGTGATGCTGGATTTTTCGATTAGTGTGTGAAAAATTACTTTTTCATACTTACCTGTTGTTTTTGGGAGTCGTAAGTAACTTTTTTGCTTTTCTGCCACATGTACACCACAAAGGTGACTCAATTCTTGTCGGACCTTGAACTTTGTGTTGTCAGAAAAAACTACAGCTGATTTCTAGAAGGTTATATGCTGTCCTGAAGCATAGGAATACTCCTGTAAAAAAAATCACTAAATATGTAATTTCATTGTAATATATCTTTGTTAAAATCAGGCTGTTGTTAGCAAAACAGATGTGTGAGACACTAGGTTCAGTCACCCCGTGATTTATACATTATCTAGTGCTTCCATAAGCCTCTGGGACAACGTCTTTCTCACTAATAGGAAGAGAGGGGGAAAAGGGCACCCCTATCTCAAGCCTCCCTCAGGTATAATTCTCCCCACAACTTTGTCGTTTACTATCATGTCTTATGTGACTATCATAATACACTTCATAACTAAACCAGTACACTTAATACCGAACCTACACAATGCGGTCGTACGCCTTGCTCACTTCGAGTTTTAAGGGGTTAGAACTTGTCCTTCCCCGAAAGCTGTTAGAACATTATATGCATATTTTCCTTCTAGGCACAAAAGCACTTTGATTTTGTGAAATTAACTTGGTTGAGCTTTCTTTGAGAGATTAGCAAGGCACAAAAGCACTTTAGGAACGAGGGCAATGGAGTGTGGTTGAGTTCGTCTAATGTCCCACCTCCATTAAAGAATCGGAGGCACTTTTCTTATAAATCTTTCTCCACCACTGGCCAAAACTTATGGTAAAATAGTGGTGAAAAATCGTTGTATCCTGAGCCCTTTTGTGGTGCCATACTCCATAAGGCGCAGTGGTTTCCTCCCTTGTATAGGATCTGTCTAGATCAGCTCTATGTTCAGCCGAGGCAAGTCCATGAATAGAGGGTCTCAGTCATGATCCAAGGTTAAGTGGCAGAAACAAGCCCATTGACACGCTGGGGAATGGGCCAAAGCAAGATCAAAATCGCTTCTTAACTCTAAAACTGAAATTAATCAAGCTAAATGCACCAGGCAAAATACAGCAGGCTAAAAAGTCGGCCCAAATATATCAAGGTCACAACCACGATATCGATCACCAAAACAATCGCCATCTAGAGTCTCTGACTTCTCTCTCTCTCCATCCACCTCATTGCTTCTTTCCCTCCTTAACTCCCTCACAATCTCACCATGAACTCCCCTGAATATCAACCCTCTGGTATCTACGCCTACCCCAATCACTATCTCATCGCGCTAGACCTTTTACGTATTGATGAAAACTACAGAGAAGAACGCCGCCTCAGCCACAGTCGGTTCCTCGTTGCCTTCTTCAAAGATGACCGGCGCCTTTCAGCTGCTGAGATCAAGGCAGCCATCAACACATACTGGAAACTGACAGGTTCTCCACTGAAAGTTTATCCATGGGAAACAAGTGGCCCTTTTTGGATTGAATTCTTCAATGACCAAGACAGAGAAGATTTGGCTCGCCTTCGTGTTGTTAACATTCTTCGAGCTCTTGTTCTCCTGCGTCAATGGCAACGGAACAGTGTCTACTCGCCGGACACCATGACGACTACCCCTGTTTGGCTTATGATCCATAACGTGCCCTACAACTACATTAGCTTCTAACTAGCTCAAAAGCTTGGTGATCTTACCAGGTGTCTCCAGGATATTGAGCAAGTAGCGATCAAACATTTCTAAGACAATATTCCAACAAGAGGACATGGATGAGGGTGCCAAGTCGTCGTGATTCACGCAAGAAAAAAGGTCTCTTACATTAAATACGAGGGGATTTTGTTGGCACCATAATTTCACTAGGTCCCCTTATTACTGAAAAACTACAAACACCAGAAGTAGGGTTGAATTGCCACAATCAAAAAATTCAAAATAGGCCCAAAAATCTGAAAATTCAAACTCAAACAAATGTGTGCCAGTGAGCAAACCCAAAAAAATTCAAAGTAAGTCTCATGGAATATACCTAAAGGAATTTTTCAAATTAAAAAGATAACAAATCTCTTACATATCTCAAGAATTTGGAGATAAATAAGACATAAAATCTCTTCTATCTGGAGGATAACATCCAAATCCTGCAGAGATAACTCTTATCTCAATAACCAGCTCTTGGCCCTCTATAAATAAGAGGTCTGATAAAGCTCCAGCGCAGCTTGACTAGCGCAAAAAAAAAAAAAAAAAAAAAAAAAAAAAAAAAAAAAAAAAAAAAAAAAACTTTACAGCAAATAGATAGCAAAATACAGCACGAGAGAAGGTCGTTGAGAGCTACACAAGCATCTCTGCGATAGATAAATTCAGAATTCAAGATCAAGATCAAGGCAGCGGAATTACCAAGCAGGATACCACATTAAAGGGATGGCATCTGTAAGATCAGGTTGTGCAAGGCTTGAAATAGTTTGACTATTTCAAGGCCTTAAACCAGCTTTCAAAGCCTTAAATCAGTTCTCATTGGCTTGAAAATAGCCTTGAAACTGGATTCAAAGCCTTGAAACTGCTTAACCTGTGTGAACATTCTCAGGGGGAGTTTTCTGCAAACTCTCGGAGTTGAATCCCTCTCTATCTTTCATATGTTTGATTTATTGTTATTTGATGATGAAAGACAAAGCATCCTAACTCGTTTGAACATAGAATATAATCTGTTTGACTATGCTTTTGCAGGAGATTTTATTTCCTAAAGTTTTGCAGGATTGTTTCCTAAACTCAACTTATGCAGATTGGAAACAGTTGGACAATTTGATCCTGTGATCAATCAGACTTGGATGACAGCTTCTCAATATATTCAAATACATGATCACAACATTATCTCTGAAGATTGTGATCACTTAACCGTAGGAGAAGATTGTCAAAGGGTAAAAGTCTGTTGCCTACAAAATAGGAAGTTTGTTGCTAAAAATCTGGGAAGATTTGCAGAGCTGTTTGAAGTTTAAATAGAGCTCAATTCTGAAGCAACAAGACACAACACTCAACGGGCAAAATGAGAGAAAAAGTTCTGGATTGACAAGCATCAAAGAAGTTCATCATTCTTCCAATCCATTCTCAGAAGATCACTGCAGACGTCACTGTAATTTCTACACTCTAAGTGTTCTTCTGTATTGTACTTCATTGGTAGATCATTTTTGTATTAGTTCTATCTCCATTCTCAAGGATTGTTCAAAGTGAACACTAATCAGTTAGCTAGAGAAGGTACTAGATAGGTTAGGGAAAACCACAAGCTGTAACAGAGTAAGGGAACTCTCTGTGCTTGAGATCAAGGCTTTAGCTTTTGATTAATAAGAATTGAGTTGAAAATCATGCATGAATCTAATCCCTGAGGTAGAGACGTAGGTCCAAGTGGACTGAACTCTATAAATCACTTGTCTCTTGCATTTACAGTTCATTCATTTTCATAGTTTTTGCAGCACACAAAACTGTGTATTTTTCAAGGGTTTGAACTTGTTTTCAAGGCCTTGAAAAAGGCTTACTAGGTTTGTACAAACTGCATTTCTTCCAAGGACTTGAACTTGTTTTCAAGGCCTTGAGCTTCACTAGTTTTCACAATATCTCCTCTTCCTAGCAAGTTTTGCAAAAAGTTGGCATACTCTATTCAACCCCCCCCCCCCTTCGAGAGTATTTTAGCTGTATTACTACCTGCACACTCACACTTTCAATTGGTATCAGAGCTTGTATCACTGTTTAGATTTAACCATCTGGTGATCATGAGTACTGCAGGTGATGGTGATTTCTTACAGGGAAGAGCTGCTAACAGACCTCCTCTCTTCTGTGGAGAAAATTTTTCTCATTGGAAGTCTTGATGAAAATCTTCATCATTGATCAAGACATAGAGCTTTGGACCATTATTCAGAATTGACATCACACTTTCTACACAGAGAAAGATGGGATTAGAACTTCCAAATCTGAAGACTTACTCTCCTCTTCTGAATTAGACCAATTCTCTAAGAATTACAAAGCTATTAACATCTTATATTGTGCTTTGAGTACAGATGAATTCAACAGGATTTCAGGCTGCACTACTGCCAAAGAAATCTGAGATAAACTTGTGGTTACTTTTGAAGGAACCAGTCAAGTGAATCAAACCAAGATCAACATCTATCTCAGGCAATATGAGTTGTTCAAGATGAATGCAGATGATTCCATCAGAGACATGTTCAAGAGGTTCACAAACATTGTTAATAACCTTTATTCACTGGGAAAACATTTTTACAATGAAAAAGAGGTGAGGAAGATTCTAAGAAGTCTTCCAAAGTCAAAGTGGGAACCAAAGACCACAGTAATTGAAGAAGCTGAGAATCTCTCAACTCTACAACTGGATGACCTACAAGGGAAGCTTCTGACACATGAAATATCTATGAATGAAGCTGATAGAGAGCTACCAGAAAGTGTCAAGAACTTAGCTCTCAAATTCAAGGAAAATGAGAGATTTTAAAGTCTTGAAACTGAGGATGGTGATGATGAAGATCCAATTTCCTTGATCTCCAAATCATTGACAAGGATTCTCAAAATGAAGAAAAACTCTGGAAACAGAGACTTCAACAGAGAAAGACATAGACCATCCAGTAGCAAGGACTACAAAGGTAAGTCCTCTTCACAAAGTAAATCAAAGTTTATGAACTGCTTTGAATGTGGTGATGCAGGACATTTGATAAGAGATTGTCCACACAAGAAAATCAAGAGCTTTCAAAAGGAAGACCATGACAGAAGAAAGAAAGCTATGATAGCTTCATGGAGTTATTCAGATATCTCAAGTGAATCAGAATCTGAAGAAGAACATGACAACCTATGCTTCATGGCCAAGCATGATGAAAGTTCTGAGAAGAACATTGAGGTAATGGTAAAGTGTCTTATTTCCAAACCAAAAGATGCTCTTTCAGATTATCTCAAAACAATGCTTTTAAATGAAGAATATTATCTTAAAGAGATCAAACTTTTGAAAGAAAAAGTTCATGAGCAAGCAAAAGAGAACTTACAACTTGTTTGTCTAAATCAGAATCTTGAAATCTCTCAGAAAAAAACTGACAGTGATTTCAAGGCCTTGAAAACAAGTTTCAAAGCCTTGAAAACACAAGTCAAGGAAGTAGTCACTGAGAACTCTGTGATGAGTAACAATCTTGATAATCTAAGACATCAGATTGATGAATTAGATAAACAAAAGACTACTCTTACTGAGAAACTTCAAGAATTTGAATTGGTCAAAGTCAAGCTTGCTGGATCAGAACACAAGTTGAACTTGATTCTTGGAGGAAGTTACAAGTCAGTTCACGAAGCTTGTATTGGATTCAATCCAAATTTTTCAAGAAAGAACAATACCAGATTTGTGAAGGCTGGAAACAAAACATCTCCTAAATGTCATTACTGCTGTAAAACTGGTCATGTTAAGATGACTTGTCCTTACAGAAGAAGAGAGCCTCACATAATGAGGAATACTTTTCCTTTTCAACTCAAAGGACAAGTTAAGCAGATTTGGGTTCCTAAAGGAGTTAGACCACCTAACATCGTTGATCCTGAATATGAATCCAAATTCCACACTTGGTCTAAAAGTTGGGTAAGGTAGTGATTGGTGTTTGCAGGGTGTCACCAAAGAAAATAAGTGGCTTATGGACAGTGGTTGCTCAAGACATATGAGTGGAAAGAGATATCTATTCTCATAATTGAAGGAGCAATCAGAAGGTTCAATTACACTTGGTGACAAAGACAAATGCAATATTCTTGGCATTGGTAAAGTTGGTACAAATTATGAAAACTATATTTCTGATGTGTATCTAGTTGAAGGTTTTAATTTAACTTGCTTAGTGTATCTCAGCTTTGTGACAATAGCAACGAAGTTATCTTTGATAAAGAGAAGTGTGTGGTGCAAAATGAGAAATCAGGAGATTGCATTCTCACAGCCTCTAGATCAAACAATGTTTATACTTTTCAGACTAACAAAGTTGCAGGTAAAAGTTTGAAGTTTCTCAAGGCCTTGAAAGAGGATTCAAAGCTTTGGCATAGGAAGCTTGGACATGTCAGTTTGCATACTTTGAACAAGTTGATTTCCAAAGACTTGGTAAGAGGATTGTCATCCATCAAGTCCAAAGAAGATGAAATGTGCAAAGCTTGTGCTCAGAGCAAACAGACCAGAAAGTCCTTCAAGCCAAAGAATTTCATGGTATTACTAACAACTTTTCTGCTCCAAGAACTCCTCAACAGAATGGTGTTGTTGAAAGAAAGAACAGGACTCTTGAAGACATGTCAAGAACAATGCTTCTTGAAAACAAATTGTCAAAACATTACTGGGCAGAAGCTGTGAATACATTAAACTATATAGTGAACAGTTGCTTGATTAGACATATTCTGAAGAGGACCCCCTATGAACTATTCAAAGGGAGGAAGCCAAACATTTCATACTTAAGTCCCTTTGGATGTACATGTTTTGTCCACAACAATGGAAAAGACAATCTTGGTAAGTTTGATGCAAGAAGTGATGAAGGTATCTTTCTTGGTTAATCTCTGAATAGCAAAGCTTATAGAGTTTACAGTAAAATAACCAAACTGGTTGAAGAAAGCATTCATGTTATTTTTTATGAAAGCTATGATGGTTCTTTGAGTGAAAGTTTTGCAAACTTGAATTTGAACAAGCATGAATCAGAGGAAGAGGCTGAGAATCCACTGGGATTCAAGAAAGGCTCAGAAGAAAATAGAAGACATTTTCAAGACCTTGAAAATGGTGCTCAAGGCCATGAAAATAAGCCTCAAAGCCTTGAAAAAGATGATCAGAAGGATACAAGTGACAAAGTCACTACTTCAAGACCAGAGAAGATCTATGGAAAACCTGAACCCTGGTCTCCAAGAAAGAGATTCAAATATCTCTCATCTTATCCAGTTGACAATATCATTTAAGATCCAACCACTGGTAAACAAACTAGATCACAGTTGAAGATCTTATGTGTTTTTAATGCTTTTATCTCTCTTGTAGAACCAAAAACTGTGAAAGAAGCATTACAAGAAGCAGACTGGATCGTTGCTATGCAAAGTGAACTCAATGAGTTTGAAATAAATAAGGTGTGGAATATGGTTCCTCCACCTACAAACTAGTCTGTCATTGGTACCAGATGGGTGTTCAGGAATAAGTTGGATGAAAGTGGCAAAGTGATCAGAAACAAAGCAAGGTTAGTTTCTCAAGGTTACAACCAAGAATAAGGTATTGATTATGAGTAAACCTTTGCTCCATTTTCCAGGTTAGAAACAATTAGAATTTTACTTGCACTTGCATCTCACAAGAACATGAAATTATTTCAAATGGGTGTGAAGTGTGCTTTCTTGAATGGATACTTACAAGAAGAAGTTTATGTAGCACAACCTCCTGGTTTTGAAAATGACAATCTTCCAGATCATGTTTACAAACTTGAAAAGGCTCTTTATGGTTTAAAACAAGCTCCAAGATCTTGGTATGAAAGATTGTCAAAGTTTCAGCTTGAAAATGATTTCAAAAGAGGTTTAGTAGATAAGACTCTTTTTATAAAGACTCAGGAGAAATATTTGCTTGTATTCAGATCTATGTTGATGATATCTTGTTTGGATCTACTAATGATCAACTGTGCAGAGAATTCTCAAGTCTTATGAGCAGGGAATTTGAAATGAGCATGATGGGAGAGCTGAACTTCTTCCTAGGACTTCAAATACATCAGTTGAAGAAGGGAATCTTTCTACATCAAAGCAAATACACAAGAGACTTGTTAAGCAAATATAACATGGCTCAATGTAAGGAAGCCAGGACTCCTATGAGTTCTACACTGTCCTTAGACAAGGATGAATCAGGTAAGAGTGTCAATGTGAAAGAGTATAGAGGTTTGATTGGATCATTACTCTATCTCACAACTAGCAGACCAGATATTATGTTTAGTGTATGTATGTGTGCTAGATTTCAAGCAGATCCAAAAGAATCACACTTAACTGCAGTGAAGAGAATTTTCAGATATCTCAATGGTACCAAAGACTTAGGGCTTTGGTATCCAAGACATTCTAACTTTTCATTGCTTGGATTTTCGAATGCTGATTTTGCAGGTTACAAAGTTTATATGAAAAGTACTTCAGGAACTTGCCAATTTATTGGATCAGTTGGCACTCCAAGAAACAGAATTCATTTGCTCTATCAACAGCTGAAGCTGAATATATAGCTGCAGGATCATGTTGCTCACAAGTACTATGGATTGCTCAACAGCTAAGAGACCTTGGATTTGATCAGGAGCATACCTATCAAGTGTGATAACACTAGTGCAATTTCAATTACAAAGAATCCAGTTCAATATTCAAGAACCAAGCACATTGATGTTAGACACCATTTCATCAGAGATCATGCTGAGAAAGGTGATATTGTTCTTGAATTTGTTGCTACTAACATGCAAATTGCAGATATCTTCACTAAACCATTAGCAGATGAAAGATTCTCAGCTATAAGACTGGAATTGGGAATGCTAAATAAAGATGCATTGGTTTAGGGGGAGCATCAGGTAAAGAAAGGTAAGTTTTATGTGTTTTCAAAGGTTTGAACTGATTTTCAAAGCCTTGAAAATCACTTCAAAGCTTTGATTTTTAACTGTTACAATATTACAGCGTTTCAAGACCTTGAAAATAAGTCTGTTGTACTAGTAGTCAATAAACATGGATCTTTCTGTATTGAGTGATATATGTGTAGATATTTTCTTAATATAGCCCCTACCTTTTTCAAAAAAAAAATTAGCCAAAAATAGTATTAGAATATTTTATTTTCCAACGGCATACAAGATTTGAATTCTCTCTGATTATTGCAACCTTTTGAGATCGAGAGATATTCCAGTTTCCTTTTGAAACTCAAACTCTCTCAATATTTATCTTCTTCTCTTCTCCTCTCTCCGTATCATTCCTACATCTCTCTATTCTTCTCCCAAACCCTAATGAGCACAAGGCCTAATGAGCACAAGGAGAGCCTCAGACAGAATCAAGATGGCAGGAGGATCAAAACCTGGTTCAGAGAAGAAAAGAAAGGCAGCAGTGGATGAATTTCAAGAAGTTAGTGGAGACTCTAGATCTAGAACTCCTAGTGAAGAGGCAGTTCCAGATCTTTCTCCACCCAAGAAGAAAGTCGAGAAGGTTACAACTTCCTCCTCGGAAAAGAAGAAGAAGCAAAAAGAGAAAGTTGTTACAGAGAAGCAACCTGAAACAGAGATCACTAGTTCAAAGAAGTTGAAGAAGAAGGCAACTCACGCAGAAAAAGGGAAAGGAAAGGTGACAGAAGAACAGCCATAAGATCACTTGGAGAAGGCCTTGCAGATTTATTCAAAGGCCTCAACAAAGAATACAACTCCTGATGAGACTTGGTTTGTCTCAAGCATCTCCAAAGGTCAGTGGTTAGATGGTTTTGCTTCCAGATCTATTGGTTTCTGGAGCATGATCAATATGCATATGTTGGAACATTTGAAACTTAAGTGCATCTCTATGTTAAAGAAGAGCTCTCTGTAGTCTATGCTGAACCCAAAAGAATTAGCCTTCCCTAGACTCACCAGACTCTTCTACCTGAATTTGACACAAGTTAAGAGATCTGCACACTTGGTGATCAAATCTAGAGTTGCTGGGATAGAAATTGAGTTGGACCACTCTGAGTTTGCCAATGTGCTAGGCTGTCCAAAGAGGTATGACACCAGCAATCATCCACCAAAGACAGAAATCCTGAAGCTAGCCAAATATGAGTCATTTCTTCCAAACATCTCCTCCTCAGCCAAACAGTTAACACATTCTGTGTTTAATGTTGAAGCCAAGGTCCTTCACACCATTTTGGTTAGGTTTATTTTTCCCAGAGGGCACTCTAGAGAATTAGTAACTGAAAGGATGCTGCACATCATGTATCTGGTTATGCATGGCTATGAGATTGATCTTCCCAAACTAGTGATTGAACATATGCTTTTTAGTCTTACCAGTCAAATAAAGCACCCTCTACCCTATGCAAATCTGCTCACTTTTTTCTTTGAACACTTTGAGATTCCAACTAGTGGAGAGGAATCAGTTACTTTTGGTTTTGGAATGCTTAATGAGAAATCTTTTGAGAATATTGGAGTGGTAAAGACTAAGGCAAAAACTTGGAAGCTATACTCAGACTTAACTGAAGAAGAACTGGGTGCAAAGAAGTTTCTTAAGCCCAAGACCTTGACTCCCACTTCAAGTCAGACCTCTCAGTCTACAGACAATCATAGATTTGATGGTATGAAATTGGATTTAAAGGACATCAAAGCAAATTTTTATGGACTTGAATCTGATATGGGGCAAGTCAAGTACATGGTGGAAAGCATCTTCAGAAGCATGACTTTGCTCGATGTTCCTGAGGATGATGAAGTTCCAAAGAAAGGAGACTCTGACAAGGATCTGCCTAATGAACATTCAAACCAGGAAGAAGTTGCTCCAGCCTCAGATAAAGGAAAGCGAGTGGCAGAACAAGCTTCACAGGAAGGAGATGAAGTCAATAGTCCTGACTCAGATGATCTGCTGATTACCTTGAAGAAAAATAAGAAATCTCCAAAGGCTGCTACAAAGGACAAGACTGAAGAAGTAACTGTTGCTGGTGAGAATGAAGAAGAACGGGAAGTGCAGAACAAGACTGATGCTGAAGACAGTGGGAAAGAAGAAGGAGATCAAGATGAAGATGAAGACCCAACCCCTTACTCTTGCCTACTCCCCATTCTCTTTCTCATAAGTTTTTACTTTTCTCTTTTCAAAATTTTCCAGACACTTGATCCAACATCTTCTATCTTTTTGATGAAAGTCAAAAAGGGGGAGAAATTTCTAGGTGTTAGTTTTTATTCCTAGGTGTATTTGCTATTTGCTGAAATATTTACTTTATGTTGGTAATATGAATAAGTTGGATCTTTTAGGAATTACTGTGTTATTATAAATTGTGAACTAATCAGTATTTTTTGCAGAGACTAAGGATCAAACAGAATCTGGTTTTGTCTTTCATCAAGGGAGAAATTGTAAGATCAGGTTGTGCAAGGCTTGAAATAGTTTGACTATTTCAAGGCCTTGAACCAGCTTTCAAAGCCTTGAATAAGTTCTCATAGGCTTAGCTATTTTCAAGGCCTTGAAACTGGATTCAAAGCCTTGAAACTGCTTAACCTGTGTGATCATTCTCAGGGTGAGTTTTCTGCAAACTCTCTGAGTTGATTCCCTCTCTATCTTTCATATGTTTGATTTATTGTTATTTGATGATGATAGACAAAGCATCCTAACTCGTTTGAACATAGAATATCATCTGTTTGACTATGCTTTTGCAGGAGATTTTATTTCCTAAAGTTTTGGAGGATTGTTTCCTAAACTGAACTTATGAAGATTGGAACAGTTGGACAATTTGATCATGTGATCAATCAGACTTGGATGACAGCTTCTCAATATATTCAAATACATGATCACGACATTATCTCTGAAGATTGTGATCACTTAACCGTTGGAGAAGATTGTCAAAGGGTCAAAGTATGTTGCCTACAAAATAGGAAGTTTTTTGCTGAAAATCTGGGAAGATTTGCAGAGCTGTTTGAATTTTAAATAGAGCTCAATTCTGAAGCAACAAGACACACACTCAACGGGAAAAAGAGAGAAAGAGTTCTGGATTGACAAGCATCAAAGAAGTTCATCATTTTTTCAATCAATTCACAGAAGATCACTGCAGACTTCACTGCAATTTCTACACTCTAAGTGTTCTTCTGTATTGTACTTCATTGGTAGATCATTTTTGTATTAGTTCTATCTCCATTCTCAAGGATTGTTCAAAGTGAACAATAGAGAATTCTTAGTTAATCAGTTAGCTAGAGCAGGTACTAGATAGGTTTGGAAAAACCACAAGCTGTAACAGAGTAAGGGAACATGTGCTTGAGATCTAGGGCTTAGCTTTCGATTAATATGAATTGAGTTGAAAATCCTGCAGGGATCTAATCCCTGAGGTAGAGACGTAGGTCCAAGTGGACTGAACTCTATAAATCACTTGACTCTTGCATTTACAGTTCATTCATTTTCATAGTTTTTGCAGCACAAAAACTGACTATTTATCAAGGGTTTGAACTTGTTTTCAAGGCCTTGAAAAAGGCTTACTTGCTTTATACAAACTGCATTTCTTCCAAGGACTTGAACTTGTTTTCAAGGCCTTGAACTTCACTAGTTTTCACAAGATCTCATCTTCCTAGCAAGTTTTGCAAAAAGTTGGCATACTCTATTCAACCCCCCCCCCCCCCCCCCCCCCCTCTTCTAGAGTATTTTAGCTGCATTACTACCTGCACACTCACACTTTTAGCATCCAACTTGTAAAGGGTTCCAAAATCCTAAAAAATCCACCCTGCTTAATATGCTCCATGCACCTTCAGTTTATATAATTTCCATTATATTTATAGCTTAATTAAGATGAATCAGCTCAGGCATGAAACCCACAAATTCAGTAAAATAATTCATCTTCTCCTCCTTTATGTTATGTATTGTTTTATCTTATTTTCCTTTTGCCTTATTAATAAGGGGTTCCTAGTGTGTATGGTAAACCAGATAGGTTAGAGCCTGCTCCAAAGAAAATCCACCCTGCTTAATATGCTCCATGCACCTTCAGTTTATATAATTTCCATTATATTTATAGCTTAATTAAGATGAATCAGCTCAGGCATGAAACCCACAAATTCAGTAAAATAATTCATCTTCTCCTCCTTTATGTTATGTATTGTTTTATCTTATTTTCCTTTTGCCTTATTAATAAGGGGTTCCTAGTGTGTATGGTAAACCAGATAGGTTAGAGCCTGCTCCAAAGAAAATTTATTTGTTCAGATTTCTAAATTAAAAGCAATAAAATCCTGATTCTTAAAAAAACTTCGTTGAATGGAAACTATTTTTGTTTTCGTTATTTCATAGTCTCGTTGAGTTTCAAACACAGGTACGAGAACTATTGTGACAGGGACAATTGTTTCCTAACCCTTGTTTGCTTTGTTTCAAACTCAAAGGCTACTCTGCTTTTCTTAAATTATGCATCTTTATTAACATTATTACCCTATTCCACCGGTCTACTAAACTTTTTTATCAGCATAGAAACGCTGTCCACGACTCCTGGAGTATCATGTATCTTGCTCCATGAGCTATTCAAATTTTACAAGCAGAGAACTTTTCACCGGCCAAATGCGAGATTTATGTATATCCTGGCTGCATGAAGTTATGTAGTGTTGTAGAGGAGGTTGTTCAGAAAGCAGATGGAAGAATCTGAAGCTATGCAGTGAAGTCATTTGAGACAATTAGAGAGTGCAAAAACAAACTTACAGCTTAGTAGCTTACCTTGGTCGCACTTTACAGAAAACGGATTTAGCTGATTTAACATTTTCCAATTACCAGAAGACAATTCATCATACTCTGTCCAGAACTTGTCTTCACAAAAGAATTATGTACATAAAAGAATATAAACTTCCTCCTGAAAGAAAATAAATATCACACAAAGTCCTGAGAAGGGAAACCCCTATATACACATCTTGGTAAGAGCTTGATCCTCCCCGCAAATCAAACTTTTGTTACACAATGTTTGCAGGATCAGAATTAATAGAGGAAAGATTATCTGTTGGTCTACTGTAAATATCATCAAAAGGAAGGTTGAATTCGGCACCTCCCCCTCCTCCTAAGTCATCCATGTAATAAGTCCTCGACAATTTCTCGGAGCTTTTCCACCCAAAGAATCGTTCTTCGTCCTCCACACTTCTGTCCGAGAAAGCATCGTGGTGATAGTCTGGTATGTTGTTGTAATTGAAATTAGGAGGCTCAAGAAAACTAGTTTGAGGATCTTCTTCGTTTGGATTTCGTCTTTGCCTAGCCCACCATTGGCTCTTGGAATGCTGTCCCATGCCAACAGAACCATCATTTTGCTGGAGCACACTTCTATTAAAAAGAGGAGCGGACGTGGAAGCTCCGAGTTGACTCCGCGACCGGTCAACCGAATAGTTGTCCCAATTCTCTTCATACCTCTCTTTATTCCGTGCAACATGCAGCGGCATCCAGAAATCTCTAGACTCTTCCCCGGCTATGTCAAAAGGATCAAAAGAGTCCACTGCATCGTCGTCCTTGGAGTTATCAGTTGTGTGATGAGGTCGAGATGTGTAATACCAATCAAGAATGTATGGATAGTTTCTCTGATCAATATCTACCATCCATGGAGACCCTAAATGGTATCCAGATCCTGGATTGTTGTTGTCCAGGGTCATTTCCCTAGAGAGGAAATTCTTTCTCCCCCCTATACTACGAGATGTTGGGTTCCACTGTTGCAGCATCTGGTCTCTAGACTTCTTAAGAGTAGAAAGAAATTGCTTTCCTTCAGCATTTGGCTCCCAAGTTGGATAGCTAAAGTGAAAGCTGCAATCAAAAGACAAAGTTGTTTAAATGAGAGCCCAAATATTCACTTCTATCATCATTGTAAAGAGAAATATAGCTTCGCTTCGAAAGCTAGTCAACCAACTGCAAAGCCGAATCTTGTTCTCAAAATTTTCCAGGTTCTCTTCAAAATCCCTTGAACCACCACCCACAAACTAAATATCCCTAAGAACTACTATTAAAAGGAAATGTAATGTATTATCTAAATACTAGATTTCTCAGACACTTTCATCTTTTTTCTTTAGAACAAATACCGAAAACAGTTCTTCAAAGAATAAATATTTGTTAATGGAAAGAGGGTAAAGGTTTATTTCAAATCTTGAAAGTCTTTCATCAGTTTCAAAAAATATAACTATCATATAAAAAAATTATGTATAAACTCAAAAAGCATTCTTGTGGTTTGGTCCGAGTCCATTGTGCCTACTTCCTGCTTCAAATTTGATCAAATAGCATACCTCTTCTTCAGAGGTATGTTTTCATTCATCAATCCGTTAATTTTCAGATATTTTCTCTCAATTTCTATTTTTTATACTAAAATAGGGTTATACATATAAAATCTATATTTTTACATTCACCCCTTCTATTCTGCACTGCATCTTCACCCAGAAACCATGACACCCCGGTTGAGGCAATTGGAGTCCAAAAGCCCCAAGTTTGTACCCAGGTGATGAAGAGCTCCTGTGTATCTTGAAGCAATTAAGGGCATGATTTGCATTACGGGGTTTCGATTGGTTTTGGACGATGCTGAGGGTGGGGTTTGGTTCGGGGGCCAACGGTTGTTAGGGCGCCGTGCAGATGAGGTGTCAAAGGTGGTTAGGGTGTTGTTGCGCTTGACTGTTCAATCGACATCTCACAATGGTATATCAATCTCCCTGGCCAGTGGTAAGTGCACTCCCCTAGATCTAGAAAAATATATTTGACATTATGGATAAAAAAATAAATAAACAAGCAAATAAATAAATAAATAAATAAATAAATAAATAAATAAATAAATATACTTTATTTAACCTATTTATATTGTTGCCTATGGAGGTCCAGCTTTTGTTTCCTTTCATTTTATTTGACAGTTTGGTAATTATTGGTTAAAGTTGCGTTACAACTTTGCTAAATAGATTGGAAGAGCCCTTCGGAAAGCCAGGGATACTTGCCCAAGGCATGGAATAGTCAGCATCTGCAGTTACACTACGTGACTCAGCTTGTCCGATTAGAGGGGTATGAAGGACCAGTTCAAAGTGTAAGCTTTTCAGGTCGGGTATTTGATAGTGGAGACGTTGAGATATTCGAGGATATTCGAGGTCGGGCTTCTGTTTATTGAGCTTCAGATGAACTAATTGTGAGACCCAAATCGATTTCTCTGCAAATAAAGTATGTTCACCTCTCCCTCTCCCTCTCCCTCTCCCTCTCCCTCTCCCTCTCCCTCTCCCTCTCCCTCTCTCCCTCTCTCTCTCTCTCTCTCTCTCTCTCTCTCTCTCTCTCTCTCTCTCTCTGCAAGCCAATGGTAACAAATTGGCAAAAGTGGGTGCTATTGGCAGCGGATACGGTGCTACAGGATCATATACCGGCAGAGGCAGAGGTGACAAGGTAAGAGAATGGAGGAGCCTCCCTCCCTCCTGAAACCCAATGGTAACAAATTTGGCGAAAGTGGGTGCAATTTTCCACGATATGGTGATGTAGAGGACAGTACACCCGCAGAGGTGACGAGGTAGGGGAATGGACGAGCCTCTCCTTCTTGACTCATTTCGCTCTCCCCTTCAGTCATGTTAGTTGTGGTTGTAGATGAAGACAATCATGGTGTTATAGTATTGATGAAGATGGTGTTTAAGAAAATGGTTCAAGAGCTTTGGGACAGATTAACAATTAAAGATAGTTTAGAAATAGAGCAAGATGTAGTCATTTCTACTTTAATGGAATATATATTTTGCTCGAAATGTTACCCTCTAAAACTGTGGATGATGTTTTGAATATATAGTGCATGTACGGGAACCCAGATTTTTATCAGTTTTGATTAAAATCGTTCATTTATATTTAATCCCATTTGTTTCATTGTTTTGAAATTCCGATTAAAATCTGTTTTGGGCCAATAATCTGCAATTTATTTAATCTCCGAATTTGCAGAGTCTCTCACATTCCGCAGGTTTTAATCTCATACCAAACATATTTAGAATTTTTAACTACTTTAGATTTTCACAGCTTATTTTCTCCAAATTTTTTCAGCTGATTATTCCGATTTTCAGTTGGTACCAAACAGGCCCATACTCTTCGCATGATTTAGGAAGAAAAAGAGAGAGAGAGAGAGAGAGAGAGAGAGAGAGAGAGAGAGAGAGAGAGAGTGGAAGCTATCGTAGACAGTTGGATTTTTTTGAATTACAATAATTACCTCAACTTTGATGGCATGCTTAGTTACTGTTAAAGTTAATATGGTCCTAAAAAAGTTTGACAGGGCTTTCAGTATCCCATTGCACAAAAGTGAGGTATTTGCATATTACCTTAGACTAGATCATTGTTGAGAAGTTCCACACCGGTTGTTTACAACATATACATTTAACTAATAAAATCCAGGATTACTCCCCTCAATGCCAATTGGTTTTGAGGTGGAACCCCGTGGATTCTAGCATGGTATCAGAGCGCAGGGCTTGTTTGTTTCGTGTTGGCCATGTGACCCACGTGTGCTCACCGCCACCTTAAGTTGTCCAGCTGTTTGGCTAGTATGATGGGACCCGTGAGGGGGGATTTTGAGATTCGTCCCACATCGGGAGTTTGAGAGCCTTGTCTGTAGTTAATTGGTTCCTGAGCTACTCCCCTAATTGCCAATTGATTTTGAGATGGAACTCATGGATTCTAACAATTATAATGGGAAAATAAGCTGAAACAGTCAAGACTTAACCGAATCAAGTGGATGGAAAAACACCTTTGAAGCACAGGCTAACATTTTGATCAAATTTGAAGCACAGGTATACAAACGGACTCGGTGCGAAGCACATGGATGCTGTTGAAGTAAACTAAGAGAAATACCACAAAGCCAAAGTATGTAAATGGAAAAGGTGAATCTTGAGGTAGATTCTCAATAGTAGAAGAATTATTATTAGGAGCCACAATTGAAATCAAGTGTAGGCCACAGCGGGATAAGCAACTCAAAGATATAGCCTAAGGGACTAACTAGTAAAACAACCCAGTTCAAAGCAAGAGAAATCAACATACCTCAAGAATGATTTCTCCAATTTCCCCTGGGAACTCCTCTGTATGCTAGGTGAGTTGTATGGCGAACCATAATTGCTATTCCCATGGCTTTGGAAGTCAAAAACACTAAAACTGAAAAAGGAAAAGTTTTTTAGCATAAAAGGAAAAATAAAAGAATACATGATAATTGCAATGGAAAATAATGTAACTGGTATACAGCCACTTGTGTTCCACCAATAAAAATAAAAAGTGAAGTCGAAGTAAAAAATAGTAGTGACCACGTGTGTTCCACCAGCATGAAAATTGCAATGGAAACAATGTAACTGGTCTATAACACTTCAATGACAAAATAGAAAGAAGAAAAGGTGACAACGGCTTTACTGCCTACCTGCATACATGACCAACACCTTCAACATTAACAGTGAAATTTTTGATGAACTGAATGATGTCATCCACCCGCTGCAATACTCGCAAAAATGATAGATTGTAAGACTATAATAAACCAGATGGAGTTAAATGAGATAAAGACTACAAGAAAAGTAACCTTTGGTACAACAAAAATGAGTAAGTATGGGGTGAGAAAGATAGAAGCCATTTCCTCCAAGAGCATCATCCCAGTATACTGCAGAAAAAGGGAACTCTTCAATTACAGACCAAAGTAACCCATTCGGCATGGACTTATAAATCGAGAAGCTAACTAAATTTAATAAGCTGGGAACAGGCTACACATAAGATGAAAAAATCTAAGTAGAAACGCAGATAGTAAAAATACCAAATTCACAGGCTGCCAGGTCACTGAAACCAAGATTAAATAAAACATGGTAAACTCAATCACTCTCCAAGCATGTGCAGGCTGAAAAACTATACCGAACTTATCCAGACTAGTATTATCAATAAATTAGACACAGCACAAAAATACTTCCGTTGATATTATACATTAAAATCAAGGTGATGATTTCACACTTCAAGACATAATTGTATGACAAATTGGAGGAAGCATCTGGAAAAGCGGATCTGAACAAGTCAGAGAGCCACGGAGGAATCCGCAGCAACCAGGGGGCTTTCTGGATTTTACGGTTTTGGTATAGTAAAAGCTGAGGCGTTTGGGTAGTTAGCTTTTTCTTTTTGTTATTGCGACACATTTGGTGTCCGGGCCCCATTCCCAAAAAACAAATGTAAATCCAAAACCACAGAATCTTTGGTAGCCAAAACACACCCCAGTACTAACAAGGAAAAAAAAAATGCAGAAGCCTGTTCAGTTCTAGAGTTTGCCAATTGATAATAGTGGAAATTTAATCAAACAGTTTGAACTTCCAATTTAACCGCAGGAGCCCAAATACTCATGCAGATATTATTCAGCAACATACCTGAAACAGAGTTTCGAACTCCATCGTGACTGCCTCTGTATTTTCCTTCCCACGCCATCTCTTTGGCATATAGTGTGTATGTTGGACGACCATAGACATTGTTCCTTGTGGATCAAGAACTAGAAGCTCATCCGTGACAGCAGCCCGACTAATGGCGGTTATGGTACCGAAGACAGCTGCATACCAAAATAAGTTGCGACCAAATATCTGTACCACAAGTAAGAAAATTATAAGACAAATGGAAAATTAGTAGCACTGGGTGCAACAATAACTCCAAATACTCCAGTAAAGTGATTTAGAAGAAGAAATATTACATGGCCTTCCAGTAGAGACTCTTCCAGGAAAGCGATTATGATCAGAATAGCAGCAAAACCACCAGATACAAAGGATATGAACTTTGCAATGATAGTAATAATAGGAGACGGGAATTGCTTCAAATAATCAGAAGCATATGGGACACTGCTATTGATCCGGTGCTTGAATAAATGGTCAACCTGAAGTAAAAGAAACCAATAAATGTAAGATATTATCACTGCTTGAGAAGTCAACCTGAAAAGAATACCAAAAAACCTAGAGAATTTGTAGAAAGTATGAAGTTAAAATCAATACTCGATAAACTGCCTACCCATCAATGAGGGATTGATTGAGTTGGTGTCTAAACTCAACATCTTCTCATGTTACTGTAACAACGACACTTCTGGAGTTTCATATTTAGTTATCTCATAATTATATTGGCTCCCTTTCTGGATGTTAATCTGAGAATTCTCCATATTACCATTAAGTTTTCTAAGTTTACATAAATGGAAAATATATAGTACTAATGATGTACCCTAACTCGGAATCTGCTCTAATAGATTCTGAAAGTATTATCTCTTCCGCGAGATAACAGCAGTAAGGTTCTGAAAGTAGTATTTCTTCTACAAGATAACATCAGTCAGGAAGGGCAAACATCATCAGAAAGTAAATGTGGGAAGATCACAGATGCCGACTATTCATTGTGCATTGCAAAAGGCAGACTGCTCACTCAGAGCATGATAAAACCTTTGAGCGGAGCACCTTAGCATCACGAAATCCACACAGCTACAATTAGGGATGGCAATTTGGAATTAAGGCATTAATTCGGGTCCCAACTCTCAACCCAGCCACAAGCAATCGGGTAAAAGTGGATAGAGGGAGAACAGGGAATCGGGTTTTCGCGGGTTACCCGATGGTAAAACTCCAATCCGCATAAAACGTTTTCGCCTGTTATATTACTTAGTGACGACATTCGTTTCTCTTTCTAGAATGAGGGAAGAAACCAACGGCCATGCACCGCCTCTGTGTTGATTCCGATCTGTCCAAGGTAACTTCTCTGCTTCTGGATCTTCTTCTTCCCGGTACGATTCGGTTCTGTTTGATTTTGGCTTCAGCAGCGACACTTCTCTATCTCTGTATTTCTTCTTCCACGTACCAATTAAGAGGAGGGATTTCGTAGGTCTGATCTAGTTTTTTAGATTTTCAAATGGTTTCTTCTTGGTACTACTCCATTCAAATGATTAGTTCTCGGTTAGATCTTAAATTGTGTGCGTTTTGAAGATCTGGGTCTTTGTATTTGGGCTATCCTTTGCAGTGAAGGCCAGTTGAAGACAAGTTGCAAAAATGTTTTGATTCTTCTTTCTTCTTCTCTCTCTCTCTCTCAGGCACACAGATCTGGAGCCGGCTACTACGTGGTTTTAAGAGTTTAAAATCTTATTTTCACCTCAATTTAAATGATTAATCCTCATCTGGAGCCGACTACTAAGTGGTTTTTAAGAGTTTATAATCTTATTTTTCACCTCAATTTTTCTGCTGAAAGATTAAAATTTGATTGCTAGCTTTAATATATTACAGCCTTTTTGTTATTGACTCAACAAATCGATCTAGGTTCGACAATTTCAAGGCAGTCAATTCCGGATTTGCAGGTAACTTGGTGGGGTTCGGTAGGGGCTCGGGTATGGCAGGAAATATGCGAGTATTGCCTGGTGAGAGTATGGGGTGGGGAAACCCGCCCGATTGACACCCCTAGCTGTGATGGGCTTATAGTCAGCACACGATAATATAGGAACATAAAACTTAATCAAGTTATTACAAGAACTCCGTTATACTTAGCAAAACAGTGGAGCAATAAGCGATAAAAATACCTCGTTAAATTCTCTGAAAATCCACTTAGAAAGATTCGACCATCTTCGAGATGATGCTGTACTTGGATGATTATAGAACTGCTCGGCATGCCTCAAGAAGAGATATACCAGCATGAATATGACAAGAAATGGAGAAAGAAGCAGTACCACAAGCCCTACAACCATAAGCCTCTTCTGCAATGTCTTAGGATTGGATACGAAGTCCCTCCTGATACAGAAGTTTCTGCCAAAAAAAAGTACGACTAATTCAGATAATGATTCATAGCCATAGTGATCAAGCCAATAATTTGTAAATACAGCCTAAAATCGTATACATTGATGATCAACACAGTGGCGGATCCAGGAATTTTACTAAGGAGGGGGCACACTTTCGTACATTTCATTTAAGGCAATACTACTTTTTACACCTAGGGTTAGTATATTATTTTAAGATGTGTTGAGGGCATTTTGAGATTTCATTGTAAGGGTCCACAAGAAAGAATATAACTTTGGGGGCAAAAATAAATTCAATGGGGAAAATATGGAAAAAAAAAAAGTAAGGGCATATATGAATTTTCTTTTGAAAAACAGGGGTAAAACTGCAGTTACTGGAACTCTAGGGGGCACTTGACCCCAGTGCCCCCTAAGAGCTCCGCCCCTGGATCTACCTAGAATGATAGTTTAAGAAGAAAATAAGTACACCAACATGGAAAATTTGCTAAGAGAAAAAAGTCGGCCATTCCGATGGCAGAACAAAATCTGAAGAAAAATTATGTGTATAGTATGACATGTGGACTACAATCCAGCAAGACATTGCACTAACAAATATGACAATCCTTCTTTACTGAATTCATAGAGAACATAATTTCATTTTTTACAAGACAGGAGGTTATATGGGCCTACTTGGTTTGTTACGGGATAGGCTTCAAACCTTATAAATCAAAACCGCGATGTGTGAACTTGAACATGACACGAAAACTCAAATCAGAGAGGTATCATGTTAAGAACAATGCCAGTCCTTTGTTTAAGGACCAAAATGGCTCATTAAAGAATTCTGAGAGAAAAAATATGTTCCTTTAAGGTAGCTTAAATGTCTGACCTGTAGTAGCATACACTTCTGGAAGCAAAACTATATTATAGACATGGGAAAAGTTGAGAGAAGCATTCGTTTAAATGGCTCACATTACGCTATTGCCCTATGAAACCTATTTTTGTACCTCCTACACCATATACAGATACCCCGTTCCAACCAGCACAATCACCATATATCTCTCAGATGATGATAACTAAACAGGACATGATTAGACTATACAATCACCAACCATATACAGATACAATCCCTCAGATGATGATAACTAATCAGGACATGATTAGACTATACAATCACCAACCACGACGACAAATAAGTAACCAGTTGTATTTGAAGTGCCTAGGTTACTGCGTCAAGGAATTGTTGACAGTGAGCTGAGGTCTGAAAAAAATACACTAAATTCTAAAACTGCAATTAAGGAAATGTGCATACCTGTCAAACATACTCTGCAGGATGCACCAATTTAAGGTCCACTCCAGGGTCTTGGTCAGTATTAAACGATACCTTGTACCATCTGTTCCATTTTTAACTGTCGGTCCAGAACCTGGGATCCATTGAGAGATTGGAAAAGCAATCACCCCTTTATTCAACATTCCAATCAGATAATTTTCCTTCCTCATCAATCTCATCACCACATCATGAGCAGAAAGATCCTTGACCACACAAAGCTGTTCTGAACTTTGTAATTTAACAACCTTTTCGAGAATGGACGCCCATGGCATTGTCTGAATTTCATTATCCGTCACAGAGAGCCTGCAAAACATCATATCCATGCAATGAAGATCCGTTTGAGAGAAATTCTGATCACAAACATTTCAGGTAAAGATTATCCCAGAAATTACATCATAGGGGGAACATATGAAGAAAGCAAAGATGATTAGCGTAAAAAAATTTAGAAAACAGCATCTGTATTCTACCAGCTCAGAGATCCACAAAGCAGAAATGTGGGTGTTCATGAGAGAGAGTGTGTGTGTTAATCTAAAGCTATAAGAAGTTTGCATAAAATTGAGATTTCAAGTGCTCCATTAGACAAGGATGTACCTGTTGCAGTAAAATTGTCGGATCTTTAGGACGTCCTTCAACTGCGCAAAAAACCTTAAGAAGCAGAAGATCCAGTAGATCGAAAATATGCCCAGATACCCAACAATAACTGCTTTTGAAAGTGTAAAAGGAGTTAATGGATGCTGATGAAGAGCATCCTTAACAAGATCGCACGGCTTAATTCCCGATTCAACAGCGTCTATCCCACATTTAGCATTGCGTAGACCATTCCAATCAACAAATAGCAAGAAAAATCCTGAGAAGCATATAGTAAAAGCTAGACTCAAAAGTTCAACAATCCACTTCGTTATGATGCACCAAAGTCCTTTCTCACAGTAGTAGTTGTAAAGCCTCTCAAAGAACAAGTCAAGATCGGCTATCGGTTCCGCTTTTAAGCTCTCGCCATCAAGTAACCCAGAAGGGCTTTCACTTCCAGGACTTGGAGCTGCTAGGTAGTGAGACAATTCAATTTCATGATGCACATTCTCAAGCAATCCAGTCGACAGAGATGCTTCACCGTGCCTTTTCCATTGGAATATATTGAAAGCAGAAGAACCCTTTACCCAGTTGAACATTATTTATACACACTGACTGAATGAGAATACAGAAGGCCCATTCCCCAGTGTGCTCAACTCATTAAAACTATTTCTGTACAAAAACAGGAACAAAAATATCAGTCACAACGTCCCATTATAATAGAACGCAAATAAAATGCATTCCACAATTTTAGTACAATGTTCTACTGAAAAGAATAAGAGGAGAAAATAAAAAAAGGATTCATCGAATTGATGAGGAATAAAGATGTCTGGCGCAAATATCTAATTGTTATTAGTTATTGCAATGATACTTCAATCACTAAACACTGATGATGTTCGGCAGAGCCTAAGACAAGAGGGGAGGTTTGGTCAAGAATTTGGTCAAACTCCCTTGAATCCATAATTTCGGTTTTGGTAATAGGATTCCGGATTTGAAAAGAGGATACCGGTTTTGACACGATGATTCCGGATTTTGCCCGTGTCAATTAGAAAAAATGGCTGGAGTTCTTAAAATAATTTCCAGAATCCTCTTTTATGTTAGGATTCCAGTTTTTTATAGTTAAAAATTATTCCGGAATGCTATTCTTCTCTTTAAGGTTCCAAATTGACAAATCACAATCAATCTACAATAATCTATCCCATCAAAACACCCAAGATTAAAGGAGCTTATTATCTAAACCGCTCATTTAATCTCGCTCATCCAAACAAGCCCACTGTAAAGTTCAATGCACATGATGCATTCAATGCGCTTGATGCACATTTCCTGAGTTGACCCAATACTTTAACCAATGAACACCAAAAAGTTTGCAGCCAAGTGAAAAAACCCCAAATGGCTGTGACATCGCAGCCTCAAATTAGAAATCCGCAACAAGGAAAGGCACCAGATTTGAAGGTGAAGGCAGAGATCATAATGTTAAGAAGACACTAACAAAGAGAGAAACTCAGGTATTACTCAGCCTTGAAATCACATCCTAGCAAATAACTAAGACGTGCTATTCAAAGCAGCCAAAACCAATCATATCAAAATTCGAACTTGCAGTGCGCCATTGCAGAGCCCACTTCCTTGACATGAGTCTTTTGCCTATGCATTATCTCATACGGTATCTTAACAATTAAGGAAAAGAATTCAGTTCTTTCGAAACTCGGATTTCTCTACTTCCAACTTCAACTTTCTTATCTCTTCCAGTTCTTACTGTTGCATTATCTTCTTGGATTAAAACTTTCTCCAAGGTCTATATTTTCACCTATTGCAGGAGTAAGCCACAGTTTTGGACTTTTTCTGCTGCAACAAAAGGGGTATCAAAACTTAAATTCATAATTACGGACACGGAGGCCATCAAGGTGATCAAAAAAAACAGAGATGGTGCTAAGGATATTTTGTGAGTTGTCCAAAAACTGCAGTGATGACAAGAGTACCAACCGCTTAAGAATTAAGGGGCTAGTAGTAGAACAGTTGACACTAGTGAAGAGGATGAACTGAATGAATTGATTGAAGAAAAGGATTTCTATATACTTAGCTATGCCAATACATGCAGACCTGAGGACAGGTCATTTCATGAACTTGCCTTTACAGGTGGAATAAGGAAATACAGGTGAATGAGTCTAGATGCAATCTAAACATTGTATAAAACGGGAAAGTAATAGGGGGAGAAAACTTCGGTAAGAAGCCAATGGATAAGCAAAAGACTACGTTTAGGGCCTACTCGTACCCTAAATAGTTAAAAATCCCCATGAATCACCGTCCCCACATTAGACAGAACTCACAGACGCAAAATCCTTCATGGCGTCAAAATACACTGATTCTACCGTTAGTAAGTTCAAATCATGTACTCCTAACCCATGCGCCTTCAGACGGTAGTTCAAGTGTAGCATACGGCTTTAATGGACATGTCTAAATGGTTTTCAACATCTTGAGCCATCTCAGGAGGTCAATCAACTTAGACTTCGGTAGCTATGCTTGTCTTGTCATTAAATTCATACTAAGAGGATAAGCAGATAGACTGCCCTTCTTTAGCACCTCGCGACGCCCAAGTTTCTTTAATTTCAGATTGTGATGACTTCCCTTGGAAAGTAATTTCTTCAAAGAAGTACAAAGACGTAAACAAGTTTGCAGAATGTGTTGATACTTGATACTTGTCAACTTGCTAAAGGAATTCTGCAAAACACTAGGCAAAGTATACAAAAGGGAGTAATCGCCTCGTATATCTGGTTGTTGACCATTTTCACGAAACCTTGTTCGGGAACAGTATATGCTGCACATATTACGGTAAAGTGTTCCAAGAAGTGTGATGGCATGAGTTTGCTTTTTTTACTTTGTAGAGAAAGTCATATTTTTGGAAAACTTTGTGGGATCAATTTATTACTAAATTGAAGTATTATAGGAAATGACATCTACAGATGACAGAAGGCACAAAGTAAGTAGTAAATCATACTTTAGGTAATCTATTATGATATCTTGTGGAAAATTATGTTAACTCTTGGATCTGATAAACCGAAACATGAATTAGAATCAAGGAAGCATGAGTGCTTCTGGGACAGAGAGTACCACACACCAGACTGCGGTCAGATGCAGACGTGGAATTTAATTTTTTTAAACTATTGTTGGGGTCATTTGTTATACCTGTAAAAATATAACAAATAAAATAAACGTAAATCTGTCTCCTTTGCTGTTGATCCCTAGCATACATCAAGAAACGCCTTCAGGGTAGCTTACTGTTGCCACCAGCTTCAATAACTAAAGTTCCTCAGGAACCTGAACCTCCCTCTCTCCGAGTCCGTGGGTTGTTTTCATGTGTTTACTTTGTTTATATTATCCTGATTCAGGATAGAGTAGTTTTAGAGGAATTTGGTAATAAGAATGTGGGTGAATTTCTGGGATTACAGAGAACAGTTTACCTTGTTGTTTCATATCATTTGCCCTTAATGTGTGTTATCTTGGTGTTTAAGTTGCTATGTTATGACTGTGTAACAATTTGATGAGGTGAACACTAACATAGTAACATTTATTGGTGAGAATGGCATCTGTATTATATTAGAATCAATTTGTGAAATGGCTGCCTCTGCAACGCCCTTTATATTTTAACCCTCAAGTGACAAAATACAGGATTAATATGGGGTAACAAATACACAAACCCGATATTTCTTTAATCCCTATTGCAATCTTCTTGTCTCATATCACTGTATTATCTTGCTAATGATTCAAATGTCTCCAAGTTTTATATGTGCCCCTATGCAACACCTGGTTGCATGTTTTCACTTCTTGAGCTGTTATCTCACTAAACATTAATTAACCACTGATTATTACATTCATGCAATAAAGTAGAGTTTAAGCAACCTTTATGAAGGTACCAACCACGGGAAAATCCATATAATTGAGTGAGCAATAGGATATGCCTGAAAAAAGACACATACTTAAATTTAAACAACACAAGAAATTCCACAAGTCGAAGTTTATCACACAAATAACGATTTTCACAGCTGCAACTCGGCGCTTTTCATGTTTTCATATTCACATTAAAGTTTTATGAGCACAAAATGGCAGATCGTCTGTCCAATTATGGATCTTTTGAGTATTTGGTAACAATACATTCATAATAAAATGTCTAACACACTACCTAAGTCCAACATACTTGCTACATAATAACATGTCTAACACTTACGATGTTTTGCAACTGAATTCAAATCAAGCACGCTACTGATAGCTTAAGGGGACAAAATAACAAAAAGCCCATATTAAAACCAAACCAATCGCTACTAAAAAGAAGACCGTGGTAACAGAACGCAGTTGGAATATTACCAACCAGGTGAATTGAGATTCTATGACAATGTGACCCACGGAAATTGCGATGTGGGGTGTCTTCGTCAAGCAGATTCTTTCCTTTAGCTTAGAGCCTCTGCAACAAACATGCATAAACTGGCCTCAAAACCATTACAAGAAATTACACTTCCATCTTACGCGAGTGACGAGGCTTTAGTCAAATTGGAAAGAAAGTAGGAAATAGAAATAACCAATTCAACAATATTACATATTGAACATTAAGGGAGAAATAAACATCTTTTCCACTACGAGAGCAGTGTCATATTCTACTTCAGAATTTGAACACTATAAATAGTAAAGTAATCAGCTATTCCTTCAAAACTTGGGAACAGGCCTAGCTTTAGAAGCTAGTCTCACAAACTAAAAGTCCTCTACAACACTCATACTATCAGAGTAACAATTCAGGAAACCAAGGACAGATGAAAAGTAGAAAAGAAAAAGCAGATGCTAATTTTAGAAAAGAAATCATAAAAAATACCCACAAAGGTATTAAAGTAAGTGAACTTCTCCCTGCAGACTATCCAGAAAAATTATCGTTCCTGGCAATGCCAACATTGCTCAAAAGTCGAAAGAGTCAAAATATTGCAAATATTCAAAGATGGGTCAAATTCAAATATTATAGGTGTTGCCCTGTTGGTGAGGGAAAAATAGAGAGGAGATTATAGGGATTCAAGGAGACGATTGATTTGTGGAAGCAGTAAAGAAATTTGTTCGTAAAATATATGAATTCTACTTGAGTACCATTTTTCTGTTGGTGATCGGTACTCCTCTCTCTTGGATGTTATTTTTACCGAGAAAATAGAGGGGACTTGAAGGAGATAGGATACTTACTACATCTCTCAGCGCGACTTCTACGACTCTAATAGGGAATTAGAAATTACTTATGCTGCAGCAAAATGTAATGCAATGTAATGTAAGAAAAAATAAGAACCTATAAAATTTAAATGCCTGTGAATTTACTATGATAATTTTCATCTAGCAATTTGGGTCTCTAATTCGGACATGCACCTGCCCATATAATAACAAGCATATTTTGGGCTAACTGAAAACATCGTGGCACAGGTGTGGGTGTGGAAACCCAAAGGTACCCCAATTAATTAGGGTATACTATAAATTATAATCCCTTCGTTACCTCTTCTGCGCTCAGCCCACCGCTCTCTTTGTCTCTCTTCCACCGTTTTCTCCGTCTCAGTTCCCTCATAAGTTCTCTGGTTATCACCGAAGCTCCTCTCTCGTAGGAAGCATGGGTGCTTCTGGGAGGTTGCCCACTTGCATCGGGTGCTACTGGGTGCTTTGTGGGTGCATCACGGGTACTTTGTGGATGTGGCATGGTCATTCTAAAAGCTTTTGTTGAGAGGTTAAAATACAACTACAATTTAACCATCATAATGTGCGTCTATTATGACTTCTGAAAATGTGGCGTGTATTATTTGTTTTATAGAATGGTTAATGTGTTTGGTTAAACATAATTTGGACCACTATTTCTTTTAAACTTTTCTGGTCAAGCTTATTTTCACTTTTTCATGTAAATGAATATCTCACAAATAACACACGCACACACGTAATTTCACCGCACCACCCCGCACGCCTAATTTTTTGAAAATTTCCACACCCGCACCCGTCTCTCTATGTCAAGACGACCCAAACAAGTGGGATTCGAGGGAAGAGATGGTAGATTGACCGGGTGAAGTAGCAACCTATAGCAAGCTTGATCTCCTGCTAAACAGCCTCCGCAGAGACATGTTATCCCAGCCCTTTTACTTGCATTGACTTAGTTTCACTTCATTAAAGACTAAATACCATGTGGAAGTAGGAATTTCATCCTTAGGAGACAGACACTATAATGTCCAAATTAGAGCTGAATGAAATTTTGCCAGAACCTCCCCTCTTCGCTCCAAAGTCAACATGAGGAAGAATCCCACAAGATGGAGTTCCACGTTTCAACAAAAAAGGCCTAAACCATACTGTCAACTCTGCTGATCAAGCTATCAGCATAAAACAACAATAGCAAGTCATTCGACAGCCAATAACCACTACTTGCTAAGGATATAGAGGGAAAGAACCAATGGATCAGAAATTTTAGCTCCATAAAGACAGTCAATTAATCAGAACAACAAACAATTTAACTAAATTTCAGCTGAATGTCCAATTTAGAGCTAGCTTTCAGCAGGAACAATTACTTCAAAAATAGAATCGAAACCAATTCAATTCCAAAGGAAACAACTTCAATCAAAGAGATAAACACGAAACTACAGCAAGTTGAGCAACGCATTAAGAGAAGACCTAGGGTTCGAATTTCCCAACGAACCAAAAATTAGGTAGAAGGGTATGAGAATCAAACCTGGGTTAGCCGGCGTTGGATTCTCCGGCAAGGACGGTCACCGTCGGCTCCTCGATCGACTCTACTTCTCCCGTTGGTTATCTATCGCTCTTCCGATTTCAGAACCGATTCTGCTGGGTTTGTTCCGTGTGTTGTTTTTGCGTAAACGTAGAAGCTAGAGCATATTACTTGTGGGTCCAAATATATTACGTTTCTATGTGGTCTTTCATAAATTTTAAAAGATGTGGGACTTATATTGAAAAAATACTGTATCTAACCTCCTTCGACAAACTAATTTTTTTTTTAGGAGGAACTACTACACTATACAAGAGCCGTGGTCGTGGCCATTGCTAAATCCAGTTTTAAGTTCTAAACTTCGGAATATTTAGTGTGAAATTTGGCCTTCATTACTAGTACGAACAATTCGCAAATATTATATGTATGAGTAAAACAATATGTTCCGTGATATATAATTCTGATTTGGCTAGAACACGATAGTTACCTCTGTGTCTAGTGTGCAGGGCCGGCCCATCTGCTAGACAAATTATGTGTTCGTCTAGGGGCCCCAATTTCAAGGGGCCCTGTAGTATTTTTCCAGGAGTAGGGGTAGTATTGTAAATTTATAATACAGTGAAAATAAAAAAATGTGGCAGATAACCTTCTGAATTATTAATAAAACGCGGGGTATATGTCGCCCTACCCGTTGAGTAATTTTTTTTATTCACAATTATTTTTATGGTAAAAAGGGCCTCACTTTCAACCCTCGTCTAGGGGCCCATAAAAGTCTAGGGCCGACCCTGCTAGTGTGTCTATAGAGAGAAAGCGTCGTGCTCCTAGCATGAAGTAAGTCTCTTGTTCGCAAGAGTTGTTGTTCTCTCAACCACTACTCTCTGCAATCATTCATCTCGTTATCTCAATCATGTCAAGCAGCAGCTCCTCCCCTTGCCGCGAAGAGGAACAGTCTGTCGGAGATAGAGATAGCTTGGTGCCTCAATGTGGTAGAGTTGTCGGATGAAGAAGAAGACGAGCTAAGTCTCGAGCTAGAAGAAGGCATTGCTTCTGTTTATGAGAGAGTTGCCGATTGTGCCTTTAGCCTACTCGGGAAAATTGTGACGCATAAAACTGTGAATCTCACAGGTTTTCAGGGCACGCTATTCATATTTGGGTGGGCCGGAAGGTTTTTCATCGGAGGAAGTCAAGAAAGGTACTTTTCGTTTTTCGTTCACGAATGAGGATATAATCAGTCGAATATTGCCATTGCTCTTGAAAAATCAACACTTTGGATTCAACTCTGGGACATTCCTCTACTTTACTTCTCACAAAAAGTTATAAGGAATATTGGTAATTAGTTAGGAGATATCTTGGAAGTCAAAATAACTAAGAGAGCTTCTCTAGAAGGTAGATTTGCAAGAGACAAAGTGGCCATTGTTGTTATAAGGCCAATTTAAAAGGGATCTCAAGTTAAAGTCTCAAGCTTCAGAGAACTTCTCGGTTAGATTCAAGTTTGAAAATTTGCTACTTGCATAATAGGGCACGATAAACTACATTACTCAAAAAAAGAAGGAATTTGCTTCTGGAATTATAAGAAATAATTGATATGTGTGCTACACCGGATGACATTCTATGTTCTACCAGTTCTGCATTAACTTAGAATATGTTGGTCGGTGGTAATGCCTCCGGTGGGTGTCAGCCTCCAGAAGCCTGTGATGATTCAGTTTCCGGACTCAGGCGAGAAATTTTGCAAACAACATGTTCTTGGAGCTAGAGGGAACCAATAGTCGCGTAAAAGTCGAAGAGATGAGGGGAAAAATTAATTGTGCAGTTAAGGATCACAAGTTAACGCTCATTCAAAAATAGTTAAATCAATATGGAAGAGGGAAGGAAAATTTCAAGTTTTCCATAGGGTATGTCGACTGGGCATGTGTCGACAATCCTACTCTTTGCTACAATGGGCCTATTTTTTTTACTCCTCTAGTTAAACATCTTTGGGTGATCAAATTTGTAACAACCCCCCAAGTGGATTATTGTGTAGGGTTTTGATTCATGGATCGCGCAAACGGAAGCATAATCAAACAAATAACCATGCAAAACCCTCCAAGGATCACAAGTCTAGATGCATAACGATAGTGAAGGTAAGAAATCATAAACACACCTTTGGGTTCTCCTTGATGACTTCAAACGCGAATAGTGTCACGTTCTCTATAGTTGATCCACGCCTAGAGTTGATCCTAGATCTCCAATCTCCTTGGTGCTAGTCCGGAATGAGAGGAGGGTGAAGGAATCACGCAAAACGAGACAAAAGAAGGGGCTCGGCCCTTCCTTTTGGCCGACGGGGTGAGGGGCGGCGGCAAGGGGCGGCGTCGCTCCTTGTTGCTTGCTCTCTCTCTCCTTTGTTCTCTCCCACTCTTGTTATGTTCTCTTTAGAGCATAAGTTATGAGGAAGGAAGGAAGGAGGGTCCTTTATATAGTCCAACAACTCCTTGTTAACTACCTAAATGACTTATTCTAGTCCTACTAGAATTCAATTTAGTCCCTTCCTTGCAAATTAGTCCCTACTAAGTTTGCAAGGGTTTGCAAAGTGATCCTTCTAATCAATTATTCCAATTAATTAATTCCCAAATCTAGTACAACTCTATATAGCGTGTGACCCCATAGGTTCTATCTAGTTGGTAGCAACTCTTTGCTAATATGGAGCGGTTTCTAGCAAAACATCCATTCTAGCTAACTAATAGAATAGTCATCTAGACAACCTTGTACAAGTAATTGTCTCATCCCTTTGCCTCCATATCCGGATTGGACACGAGACATACAAGTCACACTCGTATATTCAATCCCTAGTTTCTCGATCCATGGAATAGCCTTATTCGTGCAAATAACATCAATATCCTATATATTGATTTATTTGAGTCTGGCCAGACATTCTATAAGCACTATCCTTCGAGTGGCCTAGGATATTTGCTCCCGTTATGTGGGAGGGGCAAATCCTCTCTACATCCACTACGATCTCTAAGCTTGCTTCTCATTGTATCCAGTACACGCCTTTATAACTACCCAGTCACGGTGTAGCGTTTAACGCTACCAAGATCACAATGATCCACAACTAGAATATCTAGTGACTTCAAGTCTAAGGATGACAATACCATTGTACCCGAGAAGCACTTGTGACTTAACATAACGTGTATGTAGCCTTCTCGGTGATGGGTCAATCCAGTGCAACATTCCGTAATGCACACCTATGTGTTGGATCGTGATATCTCCATATCAATCCAACCCCATACTAGTCTATAAATGATTGTCCCATTTAATCATTATACTTGACTAGGGATATTTAAGATAAACAACACGATTGTAAATCTAAGGACTTCATTATATTAAATATCCAATAAATAATAAATGAATTTTTCTAGCCAAATACAAATTCATACTAAACTAGATTGCCTCTAGGGCATCTATTCCAACAGTCTCCCACTTGCACTAGAGCCAATCTGGCGCATCTCGTATGCCCATACTCCTAGTGTGCCCTTCATGCTTCCACTGCGTGAGAGGCTTCGTAAGCGGGTCTGACAGATTATCATCTGTAGGAATCTTGCATATCCGAACGTCTCCTCTATCGATAATATCTCGAATCAGATGAAACTTCCTGAGCACATGCTTGGACTTCTGGTGCGATCTGGGTTCCTTTGATTGCGCGATCGCCCCAGTGTTGTCACAGAACAACTCCACTGGATCCGCAATGCTAGGGACCACACCAAGTTCAGAAACAAACTTTCTGATCCAAACAGCCTCCTTTGCTGCGCCATTTGCAGCAATGTACTCAGCCTCTGTTGTAGAATCAGCCACCGTCTCTTGCTTGGAACTCTTCCAGCTCACCGCTGCTCCATTCAGGCAAAACACATATCCCGACTGTGATCTAAATTCATCTCTATCGGTTTGGAAGCTTGCATCAGTGTAACCCCTTACACGCAACTCTTCCTCACCGCCAAACATCAAGAAAGCATCCTTAGTTCTTCTCAAGTACTTTAGGATGTTCTTGACAGCAATTCAGTGACTCTCACCCGGATTGGATTGGTATCTGCTTGTCATACTCAAGGCATATGACACATCTGGTCTAGTACATAACATGGCGTACATGATAGATCCTATGGCCGAGGCATAGGGAATCCTACTCATGCGTTCCTTCTCAATCTCATTGGAAGGACAACCACTCTTCGAAAGAGTGATTCCATGTGACATGGGCAAGAATCCCTTCTTGGAATCTTGCATGTTGAACCGTTTCAACACCTTGTCAATATATGTACTTTGACTTAGGCCTAGCAACCTCTTAGATCTATCTCTATAGATCTTTATACCGAGTATATAGGCTGCTTCCCCTAAGTCTTTCATTGAGAAACACTTTCCTAGCCAATCTTTCACAGATTGCAGCATGGGAATGTCATTTCCAATGAGTAGTATGTCATCTACATACAAGACCAGAAAAGCTACAGAGCTCCCACTAACCTTCTTGTAGACACAAGACTCATCTTCGTTTCTGATGAAGCCAAACTCTTTGACCACTTCATCAAAACGTCGATTCCAACTCCTAGAAGCTTGCTTCAATCCATAAATGGATCGTTGCAGCTTACAGACTTTGTTGGCTTGCTTTGGATCCTCAAAACCCTCCGGCTGTATCATATACACGTCCTCGAGGAGATTTCCATAAAGGAATGCTGTTTTGACATCCATCTGCCAAATCTCATAGTCGTAGTATGCTGCAATTGCAAGTAGGATTCGGATGGATTTGGTCATAGCGACTGGTGAAAAGGTTTCATCATAGTCAATACCATGAATCTGTCTGAATCCTTTAGCCACCAATCGGCCCTTATAGGTAATCACATTACCATCCATGTCGATCTTCTTCTTGAAGACCCACTTGCACCCTATGGGCCGCGCCCCATCAGGTGGTTCCACCAAAGTCCATACTTTGTTGGTATACATGGATTCCATCTCGGATCTCATGGCTTCAAGCCACTTCTGCGAGTCTGGGCCATTCATGGCCTCCTCATAGGTAGTAGGCTCATCATCTATGAGCATCGTGTCACCGGAATCAGTTACCAAAAGTCCGTACCTCTCGGGTTCCTGGCGCACTCTACTAGATCTACGAAGCTCTTGTGTTACCTGAACAGGTGGATCCACAACTGCTTGTGATTCCTGTTCATGTTCCATAATCGGTTCAGTGATTTGTGGTTCTTGAACTTCTTCAAGTTCTACATTCCTCCCACTTGCTTCTTTAGAGACAAATTCTCTTTCTAGAAACACGCCGGTCCGAGCAACAAACACTTTGTTCTCGGTTGGATTGTAGAAGTAGTATCCCTTAGTTTCCTTAGGGTACCCCACAAATTTACACTTATCCGATTTAGGCCCTAGCTTGTCTGATTGTAAACGCTTTACATAGACATCGCAGCCCCAAATCCTCATGAATGACAGTGTGGGACGCCTCCCACTCCACATCTCATATGGTGTCTTCATGACTGATTTATATGGAACACGGTTAATGGTGAAAGCTGCACTTAATAGAGCGTAGCCCCAAAATGATAATGGAAGATCGGTTTGACACATCATAGACCGAACCATATCCAATAGGGTTCGATTCCTCCTCTCGGACACGCCATTCCATTGTGGCGTTCCGGGTGGAGTGAGTTGGGACACGATCCCACACTCTCTAAGATAGTCGTCAAACTCTTGGCTCAAGTATTCTCCTCCACGATCCGATCGTAGAGCCTTGATACTTTTGCCAAGTTGCTTCTCTACTTCATTCTTGAATTCTTTGAACACTTCAAAGGATTCGGATTTTGCCCTCATAAGGTACACAAATCCATATCTACTGTAATCATCAGTAAATGTAATGAAGTAGACATAACCACCCCTGGCAGGCGTGGCAAATGGCCCACACACATCGGAATGTATGAGCGCCAATTGCTCACTAGTCCTCTCACCTTTCTTATTGAAAGGGGACTTTGTCATTTTTCCCAATAAACAAGCCTCACATGTCTCATATGATTCAAAATCAAATGAGTCTAGCAATCCATCCTTATGGAGTCTAGATACACGTTTCTCGTTTATGTGGCCTAAACGACAATGCCATAAATAAGCAGGATTTAAATCATTTATTTTAATCCGCTTGGTATTAATGTTGTAGACAGGATTGCTTAGATCTAGGACATAAAGTCCATTAAATAATTGCGCACTAAAATAGTGAATATTATTCAAATAAAAGGAACAACAATTGTTCTTTATTGAAATAATAAAACCTTCCTTGTCCAAACAAGAAATAGAAATAATGTTTCTGCTCATAGCAGGCACAAAATAGCAATTATTTAATTCTAAAACTAATCCTGAAGGCAGAGATAGCTCGCACACGCCTATGGCCAACGCAGCAACCTTTGCTCCATTCCCAACGCGTAGATCTACCTCCCCTTTAGCCAATCTTTTACTTCTCTTTAGATCCTGCATATTTCGACAAATATGAGATCCACATCCAGTATCTAATACCCATGATGTAGAGACAGTTAAATTGACATCCACAACAAAAATACCTGGTGGTGGTGGAATCACTATTCCAAGCCTCTTGTCCTCCAGATATTTTGGGCAGTTCCTCCTCCAGTGTCCAGGTTGACTGCAGTAGTGACACTCACCCTTAGTCACGACCTTGGCAATGCCACCAACAGGCTTAAGGGCTTGTTCCTTGGACTTGGCAACTGACTTGCCTTTGCCCTTGGAGGAAGAGGCAAACTTTTTGCCCTTTCCTTTATGCACCATCATAATGGCCTTGCCCTTACCCTTGTTGATGCTCTGTTCAGCCGTCCTCAACATGTTGAGCAAATCTGGCAGTGGTTTAACGATCTCGTTCATGTTATAGTTCATAATGAACTGTCCATAACTCTCAGGCAACGATTGCAACACGAGATCGGTTGCCAACTCTTGGCCGACCGGGAACCCAAGCCGGGCGAGATTCTCCAAGTACCCGATCATTCGGAGTACATGGGGTCCCACCGGGTTCCCTTCTGCCAGATGACATTTGAACAGTGCCTTTGAGACCTCATACCTCTCTACCCTCGCCTGCTCTTGGAAGAGCTGCTTTAGATGTTCGATCATATCGACAGCATTCATGTTCCTATGTTGCTTCTGAAGCTCAGAGGTCATGGTGCAAAGCATTAGGCAGGCCGCATCATTAGCGTCATCAATACGCTTTTGATACGTCTTTAAGGCAGCAGGTGTCTGGTTCTCTGGACCTTCTGGAACATGCTCCTCTATTGCGTACAGTTTCTTCTCTTGCTTGAGAACAATTCTCAAGTTTCTGTACCAATCAAGAAAGTTGGTTCCAGAGAGCTTGTCCTTCTCAAGGACAGATCGTAGGGAATGTTGTGAACTCGATGAGTTGTTTGCCATTTGGAATTCTACAAAAGGAAAATACGCAAGTTTTAGTATTTGTGAATTTTTGACTATATTTAATAATGGCTAGTTTATTAAATATAGCTCCCACTATTTTTCTACGGATTAATAACCCTCAAGATATTAATGCGGAAAATATCCTTATATTTTCTAGTGGGCCAAGATCCATCTTTTCATCTCCTTATGAGCTTGCTTTGGCAAGTCACCCATAATTCGACTACTTCTAGGTAGGAACAATTTCCAATTGCATCCCATATGCAACTCTTGGTTCAATCGGGCAAATAACTCCTTATTTATCCATCCATATGGATAATCCCAATTGATTGCCTCTAGGTTTCTTAATCAAATTAATAGCCTAGTTGTGCTCAACCTCTTATCCAAACAATTGCACATTGTTACGTGCCATCGCATTCCATCATTATGAACCAAGTCGCCATGCTTTGGCACGCACGAACTTGATAAATAATGATGATAATGAGTGTTTAAATAACGAGAAGGCAAGAACACAATATTTAAAATTTGAGGGATTTTCAATTTTAATTATTTTGTTGATCAATATCAACTAATCTATTATTTGAGTTTGGGCACAACTCCAAATAATAGATCCGGGTTGTCTAATTATCTTATTATCCTAATTGCATGCATCATCCATACACCAACCACACAAATAATAAGACAATAAATAAACAACCACAAAACAGAAATTAAACGTGATGTGGATATGGCCTTTTCTAGACTAAGATAATTCCAAGCCAATGGAATTATCTATGAACCCTAAGCAAACACATCTCCATGCGTCTTGATCTTTTGGTCCATCCTTCATAGTCATGTGGAATGCTCCATGCTCCATGCTCCATCTTTTGTGGCTTCTTTGGCTTTGGGCTTCTTTTCTTCAATCTTGGCTAACAATCTACTTTATCTAGCACTAGCTAATATCTATACTAAATAAAATAAATCTCACAAGTTGAGAAAAAAAAATGGCACGCAGGCCATAAAACCCTAATTAATTATTACAATTAATTGATCAGCTCGCAGGCCGTAAAACCAAACCACAAAATTAAACATCCACATCAAACCACATCCTAAGGCCATATCCAATCACCATGCGATTTGCACATAAACAGTTAAAATCCAATTTTAACGCGCTTGGTCAATTTTAATTGATTTTATAATTTCTAGGGTTAAATCGGTCCATGGGCCCAACAATCCAATTGCCCGGGCCCAAACAAAGTGAACCATGAGGCCCTAGGGCCGGCCCGGCCCAAAACCCGCAAGCTAGGCCCGCGGGTTAGGGCCGCCCGGCCCCTTAGGGCGCCAATCTTGGGCGGCAAGCAAGGGGGCGGTCCCCTAGGGGGGCCGAACCTCCTTATGGAGGTTGTTTCCAAAACAACCTCCTTGCTTGGAGCCCAAGTTTGGTTGTTTCCTTGTTTTGGGAGAACTCCTTCTTCCCCAAGGATGCCCAAACCCTAGATCTAAGATCCTAAAATTTCTCAAACTCACCAATTCATGCATCCAATGCAAAAGTTGGGTCTTGTTATGATTAATTGTTGAAAATTGCATCCCATGCTTGATTTGTCTTGTTTTACGCGATAATCAACAAATTAAGGTGTAAAACAACAAGAATGTAACACATAAACTACGTTTATGCTCTATGACCTGTGGCTCTGATACCACTAGAGGGTTTTGATTCATGGATCGCGCAAACGGAAGCATAATCAAACAAATAACCATGCAAAACCCTCCAAGGATCACAAGTCTAGATGCATAACGATAGTGAAGGTAAGAAATCATAAACACACCTTTGGGTTCTCCTTGATGACTTCAAACGCGAATAGTGTCACGTTCTCTATAGTTGCTCCACGCCTAGAGTTGATCCTAGATCTCCAATCTCCTTGGTGCTAGCCCGGAATGAGAGGAGGGTGAAGGAATCACGCAAAACGAGACAAAAGAAGGGGCTCGGCCCTTCCTTTTGGCCGACGGGGTGAGGGGCGGCGGCAAGGGGCGGCGTCGCTCCTTGTTGCTTGCTCTCTCTCTCCTTTGTTCTCTCCCACTCTTGTTATGTTCTCTTTAGAGCATAAGTTATGAGGAAGGAAGGAAGGAGGGTCCTTTATATAGTCCAACAACTCCTTGTTAACTACCTAAATGACTTATTCTAGTCCTACTAGAATTCAATTTAGTCCCTTCCTTGCAAATTAGTCCCTACTAAGTTTGCAAGGGTTTGCAAAGTGATCCTTCTAATCAATTAATCCAATTAATTAATTCCCAAATCTAGTACAACTCTATATAGCGTGTGACCCCATAGGTTCTATCTAGTTGGTAGCAACTCTTTGCTAATATGGAGCGGTTTCTAGCAAAACATCCATTCTAGCCAACTAATAGAATAGTCATCTAGACAACCTTGTACAAGTAATTGTCTCATCCCTTTGCCACCATATCCGGATTGGACACGAGACATACAAGTCACACTCGTATATCCAATCCCTAGTTTCTCGATCCATGGAATAGCCTTATTCGTGCAAATAACATCAATATCCTATATATTGATTTATTTGAGTCTGGCCAGACATTCTATAAGCACTATCCTTCGAGTGGCCTAGGATATTTGCTCCCGTTATGTGGGAGGGGCAAATCCTCTCTACATCCACTACGATCTCTAAGCTTGCTTCTCATTGTATCCAGTACACGCCTTTATAACTACCCAGTCAGGGTGTAGCGTTTAACGCTACCAAGATCACAATGATCCACAACTAGAATATCTAGTGACTTCAAGTCTAAGGATGACAATACCATTGTACCCGAGAAGCACTTGTGACTTAACATAACGTGTATGTAGCCTTCTCGGTGATGGGTCAATCCAGTGCAACATTCCGTAATGCACACCTATGTGTTGGATCGTGATATCTCCATATCAATCCAACCCCATACTAGTCTATAAATGATTGTCCCATTTAATCATTATACTTGACTAGGGATATTTAAGATAAACAACACGATTGTAAATCTAAGGACTTCATTATATTAAATATCCAATAAATAATAAATGAATTTTTCTAGCCAAATACAAATTCATACTAAACTAGATTGCCTCTAGGGCATCTATTCCAACATATTGTCCCAACAACTTCTTTCTTACCAGCGGATAAAAATGCTTAAGCTTTGAAGGTGCTAGTAGTAATCCACAAGGTTTACCGTATACCACACATTTAATCCACGGTAACTCGATGTGGGACGGGACATTTCAATTCCCCCACCTTAAATACTCGACGTCCTCGTCGAGTGTGCCCAGCCACATATCCCCTTGGCTAACGGCACACCGCCACGGTGCGCGTGTGGGACCATGGTTCACTCTGATACTATTTGTAACAACCCCCAAGTGGATTACTGTCCCAACAACTTCTTTATATGTACCACCAGATAAAAATGATTAAGCCTTGAATGTGCTAGTAGTAATTTATATGTTTGTCAAAGTGAACTTGGTTGGGATTAGAAATATGTGTGTATATTGAAGAGCCTGATTTTGACGGCCCACTAGAAAAAGACTTGGTTGATGAGGAGAGGATTAGCTATAACTTTTTCGTCCCTCACGATGAGTTTACATGCTTCGCCTCGTGTGCCAACTTCCTTCATGTGAACTACTTGTTTCTTTAAATATAATTGTCGTAATTTACTCCCTACTTGGTAAACGAGCTTTACTTTATTTAAATCCTCACTTTACTACTTGTATTCGAACTCGGAAAAATTTTGTTCAAATGTCATAGTAAAGTATAATTTATTAACAATGTAACGTGAAAGAACCGCATTTACCGGAACCAGTTAGGTCTGCAACAGTGATATATGCCTACGTCGTGTTACTTTACATACTTAAGGTCAGGACTTCCTCGCGCTCTGGTCCCTTAAACTCTAACACTCTGTGTGCCACCACCTTTGTCATAACCTTGAGTAGAATTGACATCTATTACTTACTCTTTGGACTTATGCTCTTAAGGGGGTGTCAACACTTAAGGTCTAGGTGGTTGTTTGCCATGTCTAGCAGGATATGAGATCTAACCCACAATGCTGAGAAGAGAAGTTGGGTTTCCAGAATCTCAATATGCCTTCATCGTTTTTTTATATATTACCCTTTTCTACCATGGTTTCTTCGAATTGATAATATGACTACTTTGTTCCTAAGTTTGAAAACATTTATTTGTAAAGTCGTGTTCTAGGACATGGCACTTGTGAAAGCTATTTATTATGGGAATATTCAACTTTTGAAAATCTTATTAACATCTCGGTAAACGAAATAGCTACTTATGATTTCACGTCTCATACGGGAAACAATTATTTATTGATGACACGATTGTGTTGAAATTTGCGAACTCTAATATTTATACTGTTCAAATTCTTTAAAACGCAAAACCATGTAAATTTTCTTAGTTGTTTTGTTTACGTGTTAGGTTGTTTATTCCCTCAGCTTTTAGTGATTGACACGCTCTAACTGCAAGTGTACAGCTGTCGTGTGTAGTAATAATTTCTGGAAAACCGGGTTTTCGAACCCTGGAGACTTCGTTCGGAATTAGTTTTAACTCTAACTCTATGTGGGCACAGCGTGTTGTCTGTTTGTTTAATGCTACTAAAATGAAAAGAACAATATCCTCAATTAACTGAGTGGAATGAGTCACGATTAACGAAGAATGAGTTATAACGTTACTAATAAGAAGCAAAATACCGGGAATTCTCTTTGGGATCACTAGGGTTGATGTGAGTCGTGTTTTAATTCATGAAACACCAATATGTCTTCTATTATTAATCTAGCATTACACAACTCACCGATTTACCAAGCTAGTTGTCTATACCTAAATTCAATTTAAACCGGGTTACCAAGCCTACCAATTTTAAGCATGCATCGTGTATTATTCTACTTGCGATCCTATCCAACACTACCGAGTTTCCAAGTAATGCTATAAGCTAGGTGGATAGGTTGATTTACTGACTAGGAATCACAGAGTTACTGCGTGAATCCCAATTAAGATAGATCCTACGTTAGCTACTCGCAAGAACGATATAGATTTAACACAAACTACTCATAATAATAGAAAAACATAATTGATTAAGTTCCAAACGTGAATCATAATCTCAAAACATAAAGTTCATACCAAACCCTAGCTACCACATGAGAATTCCCAGCAAAAGAGGGTTTAGCTACTACACATCATATTCAAAACGACGAGTTTAATGTTTCTCATAAGCAAAAACTAAAGAAAAGAAGAGTTTAGAAACCAAACGAATGATCCAATCGCTCATAAGCTTCAACAATGGCTTCTAGCTCTCCAAGACGTCCCAAATTACTTGCTAACTACTGAAAATCACGACCTAAAACTCTTAAATACGTTTCCATAATCATATTACAAAGTTTGGACAAATTGCGTAGAAGCCCCAAAAATTTCCTGCGTTTCTGCGACGTCTTCGTACGAAGACTTTGGCTCTTCGTACGAAGGCCTTCCTATGTAAGTACTACAGCTGTTCTAGGAAGAGATTTTTAGCAACCTGGATTTTGGCTAAGTATAAACTCTTCGTACGAAGACGTCTTGTTTCTGCACTTTTTCCTTGGCCTTTTCTTTGAGTTCCTCACTTCCGAAGCTCGTTTCCATCTCCCGCATGATCCTCCAAGCCCTATTTTCCTGTGAATCACAACACGAAAACACAACCCGCGATCATATCATAATAAAAGCTCAAAATATCATTAGAAACGCCCGGATTCAACAAGTAAAGCTCATGAACTCATGTTATCAAATTTTAGCATAATTTACTCAAAAGACGACAAATTCTCCATGTTGAGCACGCAAAACGTAGAAATATAAGGCATAAAATAACTCCGAAAACGGAGTTATCAACTACCCCCCCACTACCTTTTGCTCGTCCCGATTAAATTCCCAAGCCATAACAAACTCTCAAGCCAAAATCCTCTCACTTCACGCAATCACTCCAACTTTGCATACAAAACCAATTCGTCATTGCATAACTTCCCTACACCAATTGCATACTTTCCCCAATCGTTGCATACAAGTCCGAGTCACAAACCAAATCACAAACCATCCTTTTACTAGCCGACACGACTCGATTATACACAATGCACCTATATGCAAATGCAATATTCACAATGCAAGTATTGAAATAACAATTTTAATCTTTTTTTTCGCGAGATCGGGCAATCTCCATTAGCTTAAACCGGTTATCATGAAGTGATGAGAAATCTAGATACAAGGCACGAGTTGAAACCAAATTCGACAACGAGAATCTCCCCTAGTTAGTATAGAAAGCCTAGCCTTACTACGTATAAGAATGCACTACCTCGTCGTGTGTGCCAACAAAATAAGAGGCTACACTAGGCTAAGCCACGTTCAAGGTCCGAGCTCCTATTCCACTAACGGGTTAGAATGATGAGGCTTAGGGACGAAAGGATAATAATCATGTATAAGTCCTAAAGCGTCACATTCTCACAATAAAACCACATCTCACACACCCTCACCACGATGATAGAAACCGAACCCGAAACTCACCATCTCCGGCCCTCGATCCCCTCAAACCCGGTACAATTATGATCTCTGCGGCCACCGCTATTGAGTTGTGCCCGAAATGAACCTTCCCGTCGATGAACTAGTTCCTCCTCCACTCGGTCTTCCAATAAGCTCCAATTTATTAATTTATTTGAACTCTCCTTTTTTTCTCTTTTTTTTTCTGTTTTTTTCTTTTTTTTTAATAATAAATCTCTCGTAATTTCCCAATTTCCGCGACACGTATCCTGAGTGGTCTTCCAAGAGTAAAGCCGAAAATAAAATGAAAGGGGGAGGAAATAATCAATTCGATGAATAAATATCACAAGTAAATTCATCTACCCCTAACTCGATGAAACCAATGGTGTCACAAAACTAAGCCGCACAGAAATCAAAGCACATGTGTGGGGATGGAGTCATCGCAAGATCAATCTCGATGTCCGTAGTCAAAAGTCCACACCCCAACACTCGATTGTAATCAAGTCCCCTCTCAAGTAGTCGATAAAGAAATGAGTCTTGTGCTTAATCCAACCGAACCTCCTACACCAAAACGAACGAAATACGGCACCTAGCACGATCCACCAATACAAATCACCCAACCCAATTTCCGTGCGGATTAGATGTCACGCACTCACTGCTCTCCACAACTCTTTCCATGTTGTAACGACATGGAACACCGCCACACCGAAGTGCGCAAGCCTACTCACTCACCCTCGCATCCCCTCGTATATAACAACTAAAGCATAAGCGATGTGTAAGACTCACAATAATGTATCATGAATCACTCCCTCATCGAACCCCATAAACTACAACTCTCTCGTGACGCACTAAAGCGTTGATTCTAAACGATCGATGATGAAGGCCAATAATCGTCACCATAAGTCAAGAGGTTTTCAAATAATCCAAGGTTCAATACAGGTTTTCTAGTGGTGCTACAGGGTGAGATCTATAAGCAGTGAGTGCTCTAATACGCGACCTCGCACAGTTGTTCTGTGTGCCACTACGAGGCGGGCTGGCGACTACTTAAGACGTACACAAGAATGTTCGGCTTGTTTAGCTCACACCTAGCTCAACTCTTGTAAGAAAACTAGGCACACACTTAAGATTTGAAAATTAAGTACGTATGTAAAGTAGGCATGTATTCCCGTAAAGAGAGTCTCTCTATACTTACTAAGGGGGACTCACGTTGTCACTCTCGGTCACAAATCATGCCATATACCTAAAAGTCTCACACTTCTCGATTGTACCAAATTTCAGCTTCTTTTAATTGACTTTTCTCAAATTTTTATTTTTTTTGTTTTTTTCAATTTTTTAGTTTTTTTTAACCTATCCTACAAGCACGGTCTACTCGATTAACAACTCGATATGTTGGTGGGATGACTCAATGAAAATAAACGTGCAAACAAAATTAGAAATAACAAAGAGGAAAATAAGGACATAACCAAAAATTTCTAACTACATGTGACATCGGCGATGCAAAGACTCGACAAATGGCTAGTAAAAGGTATAACCCACCCCCATACTAGGATGCATCATTGTCCTCAACGATAAGACGATGACTCAACAAACCTAGCGTAAGGGCTCTCTCCTCTACTCATCCTCATCATCCTCCTGATCCTCCTGATCTTCTTCCTCTTCCAACTCTAACTCATCCTCACTCGGCGGCACCGAATACTCAAACTCATCCTCCTGAAACCAAGGATTCGCCGTCGGTACCAGTGGAACAAACTCCTCATCCGCCTGACCACTAGACTGAATAATCCACTGGCCCACCGTCTGGATCAAGTTACCCAGCTTTGTCTGATTGTCCCTCGTGTGATCAACCTAGCGTCTTCTCTCAATTCTGTCCCGGGCCATTTCCACTTTCAAGTGGTCGTAGGCAACTTGGTTGTCAAACCTAGAGGTGTTCATCTTCCTACCATTGCCCTTAGTTGTGGCCGACTCATCAAACCGATACCACTTTCTATCAAGTGGTATCTCTGCAGTCTTGGAAAAATGAGTCAGCAATCAAGTGTGGACGGGTCTTAACTTGTTGTTCCTTGAGACCCTCTCTAAGCAATTGGCCCGAATCAACCTAGGGATGTCTACCCGAGCCCCGGTCCACAAAAACAACGCTAAGACACATAGCCGGAAAGAGTAATGAGGGTTCTGTGTGATTCCCATAACCCAATTCTCTAGCAAATCGCAACACCACCTAGCCTCGGGTCGGAAGTAGTTCTTATGATCTTTCCACTGAGTCACATCACCTCTCATATCCCACGGTTTGACTCCATTAGCAAAAAAGAAGGCGTTAACCCTAGACCAAATACCCTCACTCCTCACGGTGTCACTATATGCACAAGCCTCACGCAATTGCGGAAACCCAAGGGCCAAGCGGATAGCCTCTGGCGTGAAGACTATCCACGTGCCTCTGCAATAGACGAGACGCGGGTCTTGGCTTTCGCCTTCTCTAGCATATCTCAAATTGAGACAAAACTCCCGGGCGATGTGTGAACACGACTTTCCTACCAATTTAAACCAATTGGTCAGCTTCTCTCTCTCAAAAATATCCTTTATGGATTGAGGCATGTCCGGGTGTGATGGAAATTCCCTCTCAGGTTGCCACTTCTTTTTCAGAAATGTGTCCTTAATAGAGTCGAGGTGAGCCTCAAATGTCACGAAGCGGTAGCTATCAAAACATTCGGGCCCCACACTATGCTCTTTTAGGTTCACCTTAGACGTCCTCCTACCCACAATTCCCGGGTTATTGGGTAATGGAGTGGCCAAAACGGGGTATTGGGGCGAAGGTGGAATTTCTAATTGAGGATCACCAGAGCTGGATGCCTCTTGAGAGGTCCCCTCAGCCGTCTTACGTTTCTTTCCACCACCCGCCATTTCAATGCTCAAAATACAAGTAAAACAAGTAAAACAAGCAACTAAGCAAGTGCGTTGTGACAAGAAGTGTATACGGAAATTAAACACGTAGCAAATTCAATCACGTAATTCATAGGTTTCTATTCAATCGCCCCCAAGAACGCTACTAAGCGCAACAAAATAAAACCGGGATTTTACTCAATTGTGCCTAAGACGCGAAAATCAAATTGCTAGAGTAGAAAGTACCTGAGGCACCCGGAGTTCCATTCTTACGGGTGCCGTTTCCGTGAAATTATCGACAAGAAGGGCTGAATTTTCAACCGTCGAAAAATTTCAGGAAAAGATGAAGAAAAGCTACTTTCCTTACTCTCCTTGTCTCGATAATCTCTTCTTCACTTTTGCTCGAATCAACCTCCAACTTGCTCAATTTTCCAATCTAGGAATAAAACCCTAGTTCTTTATCGCTTGATTTCTCCTTCCCTCTTCACTTTCAGTCAAAACCATCCACCAATATTTGATCCCCTCTGACATCCGCACAAAACCCTTGCCTCTTTGTTGAATTTGGTGTGAATTTGAGTTGGGAGAGAGAGAGGAAGAATTCGGCTATGGAGGAAGAGGAGTGAACTGCTGCGTACTGAGGAAGAGGACGACCCACCGTGGGTTTTGTCTTCAAAAATTTTCGGGAAAAAGTCTTCTTTACCCCTACTAATAACCCCTCTTCTCCCTTCTTCCTGCTGGACAGAACAGTCAATTTGCCAGATGTCTTCGTACGACGACAATTCTCTTCGTACGAAGACTCTTCATGCGAAGAGAATTATCGTACGAAGCTTTCCCAAATAAGTACTGCAAGCTGTTCTGGGAAGAAAATTTTCAGAGTCAAAATTTTTTGTAAGTATAATGTCTTCGTACGAAGACAATTCTCTTTGTACGAAGATAAGTCTGGACCAGCCAAAAACATCATTTTTGGTCTTTTTTCGCGTATTCGATCGTGCTCTTGCTTTCCGAAGGATCTCCTCTTCCTCGATACTCCCATTTTACCATAAAACATTCCCAAAGTCCGGGGAATATTTTATTCTTCAATTTTACGCATTCCAAGGCACGTTTGGCATTTCTTGATGCTTTTGGCCTCGTTTTGCTCTCTTGAGCATCCTTTTTGGCGTAACTTTCTCATCCGGACTCCGATATGCACGATCCACCTGTCTACAGAAAGCTCTCAACCACCCTCGCACAATGGCACTCTTCAATTCCGCATTCAGTCACGTTTTCAAAATTTCACCTCGTAATTCGTGCCAATGTGCTAGTTTTTTCTATTCTTCAATGTAATCTTTGCTTATATCAAGACGGGGAGTCCGAGAATGAGATCTTCCCCAGGTGCGTATGTTGAGTGAGTATAGGAATGGCGTCAAACTTTAATTCCTTCATTCCGATTTCCGATATGCGTTTTGGGCTGCTTTCTCAATTTTCAATATGTTCTTCACTCGCGCATCAAGACGGGGGATCCGGGATAGGCCTTGCACATAAAATTCATGCACATACTCATTGGAAATATTAAATCCACTCTCTTGCACCTCTCAAACAAACCAAACAGAATAAAATATAGAAAACAATATTAAAACCTAAACTACAGTAATAAAAAGGTTGGGTTGCCTCCCAACAAGCGCTTGTAATTTAAGGTCGACGACCCGATCCAGTTACCTCAGAGATAATCAAATATCAGGAGTCACATGGAGCCACTCAATGAATCCAATGAAATTCTCATCCACATACGGCTACGCTCTCTGGTCATTTACCTTGAATCTGCCCCCATTTGCATCTTCCACCTCAAGGGAACCCCACGGGTAGACTGTTGTAATCGTGTAAGGGCCAGTCCATCTAGACTTCAACTTGCCTGGAAACAGCTTTAGACTGGCGTTGAAGATCAACACCCTCTGTCCTACCTTGAAGTCTCTCGGTATGATGTGCTTGTCGTGCCACTGCTTTTTCCTTTCCTTATAGATTTTTGTACTCTCATACGCCATCAATCGAAATTCCTCAAGTTCAGGTAGTGACTGTTTCCGTTGCTCACCTTAGAGCTTAGCATCCAAGTTGATCTTCTTCAAGGCCCAAAATTCCTTGTTCTCAAGTTCCACCGGGAGATGACACGACTTCCCAAATACTAGTTGATAAGGAGACATGCAGTCCGATAAGCCCATGGACTGTCATCTAAGTGTAGGGACCAGTCGTTGCGTCCCTGATTGACTGTCTTCTCTAGAATACCCTTGATCTCTCGGTTAGATACTTCACCTTGTCCATTCGACTGCGGATGGTAGGCCAGTGATATCTTATGTGTCTTCACCCCATATTTGCTCAAGACATGGGCGAAGACCTTGTTCACGAAATGCGATCCCTCATCACTAATAATGGCCCTGGGCGTCCCAAACCGCATGAATATGTTCTTGCGCATGAATCTCTCTACAGTAGCTCCATCATTCTTGGGACAAGCCATCGCCTCTACCCACTTGGTTACATAATCAACAGCCAAAAGAATATAGAGACTACCAAGTGAAGAGGGGAATGGCCCCATGAAATTAATGCCCCACACGTCAAACGGCTCCACCTCCAACACGAAATTTTGAGGCATCTCATTTCGGTTGGAAATATTGCCGGTTCTCTGACACCGGTCACACTGCTGTACAAACAGATGAGCATCCTTATGTAAAGAAGACCAATAAAAACCGCTTTGAAGTATTGTCGGTTCTCTGACACCGGTCACACTGCTGCACAAACAGATGAGCATTCTTATGCAAAGAAGACCAATAAAAACCGCCTTGAAGTACCTTAGCCACAGTGCGCGTCTTGCCAAAATGTCCTCCGCAATTCAATTCATGGCAATGTCTGAGAATAGCCAATGTATCCGGCTCAGCTACACATCTTCTCAACACATTATCCACTCCTAACTTTAACAGATAGGGGTCATCCCAAAAGTATCGTCGTGCATCTGCAAAGAACTTCTTTCTCTGGTGGAAGGTCATATCTTTGGGAACAATGTTGAGTGCCTTAAAATTTGCCAATTCAGCAAACCAAGGCACAGCTGCTACCACTACCATAAGCTGCTCATCTGGAAAATCTTCTCTAATTGGCACATCTTCCTGCTTTTCATTCTCCAACTGTGACAAACGGTCTGCAACAACATTCTATACCCCCTTCTTATCTTTGATCACCACATCAAACTCTTTCATCAACAGAACCCACCGGATCAATCTTGGCTTGGCGTCCTTCTTAGTGAGAAGGTACTTGACGGCTGCATGGTCTCTGAAAATTGTCACATGAGAACCCACAAGATATGGACGAAACTTGTCCAAAGCAAAGATGATAGCCAACATCTCTTTCTCCGTGGTGGCATAGTTAACCTGTGCATTGTTAAGAGTGCGACTGGCATAGTAAATGACATGAGCTACCTTATCTTTTCCGTTGTCCCAGTACTACTCACACCGCATAGTCGCTAGAATCGCACATAAGCTCAAACGGCAAGGTCCAGTCTAGTGTGGCAATGATGGGTGAGCTGATCAACTTTTCCTTGAGCACATCAAAATTTGCCCTGCATTTTGCATCAAAATCGAAGACTGCATTTTTTTCAAGCAAATTAGAAAGAGACTTTGTAATATTCGAGAAATCCTTGATGAACCGCCAGTAAAACCCTGCATGTCCCAAGAAACTCCGTACTCCTTTGACAGATGCAGGATATGGAAGCTTCTCAATCACCTCAATTTTTGCCCGGTGCACCTCTAAATCCTTTCTTGAAATCTTGTGCCCCAACACTATCTCCTCGGTCACCATGAAATGACACTTCTCCCAGTTGAGCACTAGGTTGGTGTCAATGCATCTGTTAAGAACTAGCTGCCGTAGACAGTCTTCGAACCCATCACCATAGAGCGAAAAATCATCCATGAAAACTTCAAAATTCTGCTCCATCATGTCTGAGAAGATCGACATCATACACTTTTGAAAAGTAGCAGGTGCGTTGCATAACCCAAATGGCATGCATCTAAAAGCAAAGGTCCCATAAGGACAAGTGAATGTCGTCTTCTCCTGGTCTGCTGGCTCAATTGCTATCTGGTTATACTCGGAGTACCCATCCAGAAAGCATTAGTGAGAATGACGCGCCAGCCTATCAAGAATCTGATCAACGAACGGGAGGGAAAAATGATCCTTCGATGTGGCATCATTGAGTTTGCGGTAATCCATGCAAACTCTCCACCCAGTAACAGTACAAGTGGCAATCTGATCACCTTTTTTCCCTTCCACCATAGTAATACCTCCCTTCTTAGGTACACACTGCACCGGGCTAGTCAATGTGTTGTCGGAAATCGGGTAGATGACGCCTGTTTCCAACCATTTAAGCACCTTTTTACTCACCACCTCCTGCATATGAGGGTTGAGGCGGCGCTGAAATTGAACTACCGACTTCTTGTCCTCCATGAGCCTGATTTTGTGCTGGCAAACTGTGGGGCTGATCCCCTTGATATCCGCTATGGTTCATCCCATAGCTGCCTTTCTTTCCTGTAATACCTTGAGAAGTTGCTCCTCTTGTTCCCTGTCCAAACACGCAAACACAATCACATGCAAAGTCTCATTAGATCCCAAGTATAAATATTTTAAATGAACAGGTAAAGACTTTAATTCTAAAACAGGAGCAGTAATAAGAGAAGGAGTAAGAATCTTCCTGCTTCCCTCATTAAAGAGGGGTAGGGGCTGGCGCCAATAAGCTTAAATAGCTTGTTCCTTCTCGCTTGAGTTAAGTAACAAGATCCTCATAAATCCGCTCCAACAATAAGTCCCCCTCCTCATCCGGTGTGTATGCCTCCACATTAAAAAACTGCTCACTCACCGCATACGCGGGAAACTTCATAGCTTCAAAAACATTGAATGCCATCTTTTCGTCGTTAATTCGCATCGTCAACTCCCCATTGTCAGCATCAACGATTGTCTTCCCCGCGGCAAGGAATGGCCATCCCAATATGAGTGTGACATCATCACCAGCCTCCATGTCCAAAATCACAAAATCCGCGGGGAAGATGAGTCCTTCGATTCTCACAAGCACATCCTCCAAAACGCCCCTTCGACGTTTGATGGTCCGGCCAGCCATATGCAAGCACATCCGAGTGGGTTTTGGATCCCCTACACCAAGTTACTCAAATACTGATGTGGGAATCAAATTGATGGTTGCGCCAAGATCACACAATGCTCTACCATGTAACGCATCTCCCAATTGTAGGGGTTTGATTCATGGATGCGCAACGGAAACACAAACAATCATAAACCATGCAAAACCCTCCAAGGATCACAAGTCAAGATACATAACGATGGTAAAGGAAGAAATCAATAACACACCTTAGAGTTCTCCTTTGATGACTTCGAACGCGAATTGTGTCACGTCTCTACGGTTGATCCACGCCTAGAGGTGAGATCTAGACCTTCCAATCCTTGGTGCTAGCCCGGAAAGAGGAAGAGGAAGAAGAATCACGCAACAATGGAGCACCAAAGGTGGGGCGGCATTCTTTAGGCCGACGGGTAGGGGCCGGCGGTCCAAAGGGGTTTCGGCCCTCTATGGGACTTGCCCTCTCTCCATGCTTTGTACTCTCTTTACTTCTATCATATAGATGTGTGTTATGTAGAGAGAAAAATAAGCTAGGAGTGTTCTTTATATAGTCCAACAACTCCTTGTCCTACTACATAAAGAACCCCTCTCCTAATCCTACTCAAGTTCGGATTAGTCCCTTTTGCAAAATAGTCCTTATCATGTCAATACATGGATTAGTTCTATTTGCAAATTAATCCTAATCATGTATCTACATGAATTAGGCCACCTTGGTAAATCCTAATCATATCTATACATGGATTAGTTCAACTTGCATATTAGTCCTACTAAGTTAGCAAGTTGTTGCGATTTGATCCTTTTAATTAATTAATCATATTAATTAATTAATTCCCATGTCTAGTTCATCCCTATATGGCGTGTGACCCCATAGGTTCTATTTAGTTGGTAGTAACAATTTACTAATATGGAGCGGCCTCTAGCAAGACATCCATTCTAGCCAACAAATAGAATAGTCATCATGACAAACCTTGTACAAGTAATTTTCTCATCCCTTTGTCCCAATATCCGGATTGGACACGAGACATACAAGTCACACTCGTATATCCAATCCATAGTTTCTCGATCCTGGAATAGCCTTATTCGTGCAAATAACATCAATATCCCATATTGATTTATTTGAGTCTGGCCAGACAATTTATAAGCACTATCCCTCGAGTGGCCTAGGATATTTGCTCCCGTTATGTGGGAGGGACAAATTCTATCTACGTCCACTACGATCTCTAAGCTTGCTTCTTATTGTATCCAGTACACGCCTTTATAACTACCCAGTTACGGTGTAGCGTTTGACGCTACCAAAATCACAATAATCCACAACTAGAATATCTAGTGACTTCAAGTCTAAGGATGACAATACCGTTGCACCGCGAGAAGCGCTTGTGACTTAACATAACGTGTATGTAGCCTTCTCGGAGATGGGTCAATCTAGTATGCCATTACTCCTAATGCATACCCATGTGTTGGATCATGATATCTCCATATCAATCCAACCCCATACTAGTCTATAGATGATTGTCCTATTAATCATTATAATCGACTAGGGATATTTAAGAATATAACACTTATATTTTAAGGACTTCATTCATGTTAACATATCTCCATATCGATAACATAATGAATCGTAATTCCATAAATGTCACAATTAATTGATTGCCTCTAGGGCACAATTCCAACAGTCTCCCACTTGCACTAAAGTCAATCTCTTGCATCATATGCCTATTGATCTAGCGCGGCCCTCCACGCTTACACTGCGTAGGGGCGAGACATATGCTGGCACCTTGCAAATATTCACATCTCCTCCATCAACAATTTTGATTGAGATTGAATATTCTGAGTAAATGCATCTTATGCATTAATTTACTCAGTCCTCTATGCTAGAATCAGTGACTGAATCTTGCCTGGAACCTTTCCAGCTCACAGTCGCTCCCACTAGGGCTAAACTTAAAACTCGACTTATAATATGTATCTTCTTTGTCAGATTTGAAGTTCGCATCACTGTAACCCCTTACAGTAAACTCTTCCTATCCTCCATTTATCAAAAATTCATCCTTAGTGATTCTCAAGTACTAAAGAATAATCTTAATAATTTATCCAGTGACTCTCACCCGGATTTGACTGGTATCTTTGTGTCATACCATATGACACATCTGGCCTAGTACATAACGTGGCGTATCTCGTGAATCTAATTCATACGGTCCATTCCCAATCTAATCGGTAAGACAATTAGCCTTTCAAAGACTAATTCCATGTGACATGGGTAAGAATCAATATTCTTTTAACGTTGAACCATTTCAACACCTTTGTCAATTTGTGTACTATGACCTAAGCTATACAACCATCTTGATCTACCTCAATAGATCTTCACAAGTTGCTTCTCTTAAGTCTACCATTAGAAAGTCAATTCCCTAGTCAATCTATGTAAGACTGCCAAGTAGGGGCAACATTCCTAATGATTAAGTATGACTCCACATACAAGACCAGAAAAATAACTGTGCTCCCACTAACCTTCTTGTAAACACAAGTCTCATCTTCAATTTTGATGGAATCAAACTCCTTTGATTGCATCATCAATTCGAAGAGTCCAACTTCTAGAAGCTTGATCCAATCTATAAATAGATTGCTACAAGCAAGATGCGAATGGATTTAAGCATCTCAACTAGGGAAAGATTTCGTCATAGTCTATACTATGAGCTCACATGAAATCCCTTTCCTGCCAATTTTCCCTTATAGGTAATCATATTACCTCCATTTTGGTTTCCTCATAACCCACTTGCACCTTTTAGGTGGTTCCAACAAAGTCCATACTTCGTTGGTATACATGGATTCCATTTTGTATCCCATGGCTTCTAGCCATTTCTGAGAGTATGGCCCACACGTGGCCATCTCATAGGTTGTAGGCTCATCTCGATGAGCAATATATCGTGGGTTATGAGAAATCCTTATTTCTCTAGTCCCTCGATATATCATACCTGACCTATGAGGTTCTTGTGTTATCTGAGTAGGTTGCTCCACAACACCTTGTGATCCTGCTCATGTTCCATCAAAAGGATCAATGTTATGTTGTGGTTCTTGAACTTCTTCAAGTTCTACTGTCCTCCCACTGTTTCTTTTAGAGACAATCTCTACCTAGAAACATTGTGGTTCGAGAAACAAACAGCTTGTTCTCGATTAGGTTGTAGAAATAATATCCTTTTCAGGATATTCCACATAACATTTATCCGACTTGGGTCCAATTTTATTTGTAAACTCATTTACATAAACTTCATAAACCCAAATCTTTATGAAATACTAGGACACTTCCTAGTCCATATCTCATATGGTGTTTTTCATAATCTGTTTTTGATGGAACAAGGTTAAGGGCGAAATTTGCTGTAACTAGAACATAGCCCCAAAAGTAAACTGGAAATTCTGTTTGACTCATCATGGACCGAACCGTGTCCTACAAGGTTCGAACTCTCCTTTTAGACACACCAAACCCATGTGGCGTGCTAGGTGGAGCGAGTTTTAGATCATATCCAACACTCCCATAGATTCTTATCAAACTCTTGGCTCAAGTACTCTCTTCTACGATCCAATCGTAGAGCCCTAATACTTTTGTCAAGCTGGTTCTCTACTTCAGTCCTGAATACTTTGAACAATTCAAAGGATTCTGATTTGTTTCTTCATAAGATACACAAATCCATATTTCTCTGATCCTATCGGTAAATATGATGAAGTACTGAAAACCATCTTTAGCATTTGTGCTTAGCGGCCTTCATACATCAATATGTATGATTCCCAAAAGATCATATCTTTGCCTAATAAGTCTTACATGTCTCATATGATTCAATAATCAAATGAGTTCCAGAAATCCATCCTCATGGAGCTCTAGATATGTATCTCTTATTTATGGGGCCTAAACGATAATGCTAAAGATAAGTAAAGTTCATATCATTATATGAAAACCTCTAGGTATTAATGTTATAGATGAAATTATCATGATCATGGATATATAATCCACTTAGACAAAATTGCATATCATAATAAATGGAACAACATTTGTCCTTTATTATGATAAGGAGCTTTCTTGTCCAAACAAGAAACTATGATAATGGTCCTACTCATAGCTAGGACATGGTCGTTTTTGTCTAATTCATGAACAATTTTTTAAAGGTAGAAATAATTCCCTACGGCTTGTTCAGCAACCCTTTGCTTCATAGCCCCACGTGTAGGATTATTTCTCCCTTATCCAATTGTCTTCGTCTCTTGAGATCCTCCACATTTCTATAAATGTGAGATCCTCGACTAGTATCATATACTTATGATGGTAAGATAGACACATTGATTTCTATAACAAAATACCCATATTGGAATTCATAATTCCTTTGTTACTTACTTCCAGGTACTTTTGGTAGCCTCTCTTCCTCTACACCACCTATGGGACTCTAAGGCAACTTGGTTTTAGCAACAGGCTTGCTTTATACCCATGGGGTCGGCGCAAACTATTTGCCCTTACCCATGCTGTTATCCATTAACAACTTTGCCCATGCCCATTATTAGTGTTTTGTTTAGTGATTTTTCAATTATATTGAGTAAATCAACTTTAAAACAAAACTATAATTGCATCCAATGCAATTCTTGGTCCACTTGGGTGAATAACCTTTTATTCTTTATCTATCTCATAGATAATGCATATTCACTAATGTTTCAATCATATTGAATTAGTATATTTGCATAACCCAAAGTGGAGCAACACTCCAAACCTTTCATGTTTAGCTCGCTCTTTTGAAAGAGCTTCTGTTAAAGTATGATCATATCATACTTCTCCATGTTTTTCTTCTTGCTTCCAAATCTCAGAGTTCATGGCAGCTAGCATGAGGCAAGTCACATCCAAAGAACCATTCTTTGATGTCCCTTCCATTATGTTTTAGTGTGTTTTGGTAGTTGGTAGGAAGAGATCTTTATGTTCTACGATGTACAACAATTTCTCTTTTATTTGAGAACAATTCTCAATTTTATACCAGTCTAGAAAAAGATAAAGTCGTGTTTTTGTTTGTTTAATTCCATGGGTATTCAACATAATAGGATTATGCAAAATTTGTGACTTTTAACTATATTTAACAAGGATTTAAATTGTCAAACATAGCTCCCACTATTTTACTACGGATTAATAACCCTCAAGATATTAATGCGGAAAATATCCTTATATTTTCTAGTGGGCCAAGATCCATGTTTCATCTCCTTATGAGCTTGCTTTGGCAAGTCACCCATAATTTGACTACTTTAGGTAGGAACAATTCCAATTGCATCCCTTATGCAACTCTTGGTTCAATTGGGCAAATAACTCCTTATTTATCCATCCGTATGGATAATCCCAATTGGTTGCCTCTAGGTTTCTTAATCATATTAATAGCCCAGTTGTGTTCAACCTCTTATTTAAACAATTGCACATTGTTACGTGCCATCGCATTCCATCATTATGAACCAAGTCTCCATGCTTTGGCACGCACGAACTTGATAAATAATGATGATAATGAGTGTTTAAATAACGAGAAGGCAAGAACACAATATTTGAATTTTGAGGGATTTTTAAATTCAATTTTAATTGTTTTGTTGATCAAAATCAACTAATCTATCTATTTGAGCTTGGGCAAAACTCCAAATAATAGATCCGGGTTGTCTAATTATCTTATTATCCTAATTGCATGCATCATCCATATACCAACCACACAATAATAAGACAATAAAGTAAACAACCACAAAATAGAAATTAAACGTGATGTGGATATGGCCTTTTCTAACTAAGATAATTCCAAGCCAATGAAATTATCTATGAACCCTAAAAGCAAACACATCTCCATGCGTCTTCATCTTTTGGTCCATTCTTCATAGTCATGTGGAATGCTCCATGCTCCATATTTTGTGGCTCCTTTTGTCTTTGGGCTTCTTTTCTTCAATCTTGGCTAACAATCTACTTTATCTAGCTAACTTCTATACTAAATAAAATAAATCTCACAAGTTGAGAAAAAAATGGCACGCAGGCCATAAAACCCTAATTAATTATTACAATTAATTGATCAGCTCGCAGGCCGTAAACCAAACCACAAAAATTAAACATCCACAGCAAACCACATCCTAAGGCCATATCCAATCACCATGCGAATTGCACATAAACAGTTAAAATTCAATTTTAACACGCTTGGTCAATTTTAATTGATTTTAGGATTTCTAGGGTTAAAACGGTCCATGGGCCCAACAATCAAATTTCCCGGGCCCAATAAGGTGAACCACAAGGCCCTAGGGCCGGCCCGGCCCCTAGGGCGGCCAATCTTGGGCGGCAAGCAAGAGGGGCGGTCCCCTAGGGGGGCCGAACCTCCTTGAGGGAGTTGTTTCCAAAACAACTCCCTTGCTTGGTGCCCAAGTTTGGTTGTTTCCTTGTTTCGGGAGAACTCCTTCTTCCCCAAGGATGCCCAAACCCTAGATCTAAGATCCTAAAATTTCTCAAAACTCACCAATTCATGCATCCAATGCAAAATTAGATCTTGTTATGATAGATTTTTGACAAATTGCATCCCATGCTTGATTTGTCTTGTTTTACGCGATAAACAATCAATTTAAGGTGTAAAACAACTAAAACGTAACACATAAACCACGTTTATGCTCTACGACCTGTGGCTCTGATACCACTGTAGGGTTTTGATTCATGGATGCGCAACGGAAACACAAACAATCATAAACCATGCAAAACCCTCCAAGGATCACAAGTCAAGAGACATAACAATGGTAAAGGAAGAAATCAATAACACACATTAGGGTTCTCCTTTGATGACTTCAAACGCGAATTGTGTCACGTCTCTACGGTTGATCCACGCCTAGAGGTGAGATCTAGACCTTCCAATCCTTGGTGCTAGCGTGGAAAGAGGAAGAGGAACAAGAATCACGCAACAATGGAGCACCAAAGGTGGGGCGGCATTCTTTAGGCCACGGGTAGGGGGCGGCGGTCCAAAGGGGTTTCGGCCCTCTATGGGACTTGCTCTCTCTCCATGCTTTGTTCTCTCTTTACTTCTATCATATAGATGTGTGTTATGTAGAGAGAAAAATAAGCTAGGAGTGTTCTTTATATAGTCCAACAACTCCTTGTCCTACTACATAAAGAACCCCTCTCCTAATCCTACTCAAGTTCGGATTAGTCCCTTTTGCAAAATAGTCCTTATCATGTTAATACATGGATTAGTTCTATTTGTAAATTAATCCTAATCATGTCTCTACATGAATTAGGCCACCTTGGTAAATCCTATTCATATCTATACATGGATTAGTTCAACTTGCATATTAGTCCTACTAAGTTAGCAAGTTATTGCGATTTCATCCTTTTAATTAATTAATCATATTAATTAATTAATTCCCATGTCTAGTTCATCCATATATGGCGTGTGACCCCATAGGTTCTATTTAGTTGGTAGTAACAATTTACTAATATGGAGCGGCCTCTAGCAAGACATCCATTCTAGCCAACAAATAGAATAGTCATCATGACAAACCTTGTGCAAGTAATTTTCTCATCCCTTTGTCCCAATATCCGGATTGGACACGAGACATACAAGTCACACTCGTATATCCAATCCATAGTTTCTTGATCCTTGGAATAGCCTTATTCGTGCAAATAACATCAATATCCCATATTGATTTATTTGAGTCTGGCCAGACATTTTATAAGCACTATCCCTCGAGTGGCCTAGGATATTTGCTCCCGTTATGTGGGAGGAACAAATTCTATCTACGTCCACTACGATCTCTAAGCTTGCTTCTTATTGTATCCAGTACACGCCTTTATAACTACCCAGTTACGGTGTAGCGTTTGACGCTACCAAAATCACAATAATCCACAACTAGAATATCTAGTGACTTCAAGTCTAAGGATGACAATACCGTTGCACCGCGATAAGCGCTTGTGACTTAACATAACGTGTATGTAGCCTTCTCGGAGATGGGTCAATCCAGTATGCCATTACTCCTAATGCATACCCATGTGTTGGATCATGATATCTCCATATCAATCCAACCCCATACTAGTCTATAGATGATTTTCCTATTAATCATTATAATCAACTAGGGATATTTAAGAATATAACACTTATATTCTAAGGACTTCATTCATGTTAACATATCTCCATATCGATAACATAATGAATCGTAAATCCATAAATGTCACAATTAATTGATTGCCTCTAGGGCACAATTCCAACACCAATGTCACAAGAATGATGAAACCCCCCAAAATCTTTCATCTTGTTTGGCAACGCCTTTTGCACCACGGCGCTACACTCTTCATTCAGGGTCACAGTCTCAAAATCATCCATGCGCCTCCTATTGGAAAGGAGGTCTTTGAGAAACTTAGCATACTTGGGCATTTTTGAAATGGCCTCCCCGAAAGGAATATTAATATGCAACTTCTTGAAGATATCCACAAACTTCTTGAAGTTCTTAGCATCCTCTTGGCTCTTCAACCTCTGCGGGTATGGCACACGCATGCTGTACTCCTTAGGCTTTTGATTCTCCTCCGACTTCTTACTCGTGTCCTTTGATTGGGGAATCATGGTAGGCATGGGAATTTCTTCACTCAAAGCCTTTTCAGTGGCTTTCGTCGCTTCAGCTCGCACGTGGCTAGGATACGGTTTCCTCAGCAATGCGTTTGTCTCAAGTTCTTCTGATTGTGGTGCCTGCTGTTGTGGAACCTGTCTTTGATCTTGGTATGGAACATTTTCCTTTGACCTGGTGCATATAATCCACTGTTTGGATTAACATAGCTGAAATTGTGGTGGTTGCGGTTATTAGGCTGATATGTGTTGGACCATTGCTGTTGTCGTGGTTGACCCATGTAGTTCACATCTTCAACACCATCTCCATATCCCTGATTCGCATTCGCTACCATCTCTCCCACTGACTTCACCTCTGCCGATGGATTCATATTACTGAAAGCCGAAGTCATCACTGTCATCTGATGTTCAAATTTTTTTCCCCCATTGACTCAATCTTACTAACTAATGCCTCATCAGATTTCGTGTTTCTACGAGTCTCTGACCTCGTGGACTCACGTTTAGCCACATTATCCAGCAGATCCCTGCATCTCTGTAATCTTATGCCCATAAAATTTCCCTGAGCCATCATATCCAGTTCATTTACAGTCTCTCTGTCTAGAGCATTATAAAAATAGTGTAAAAGTTTGTACCATGGCTCTCTGTGAGTAGGGCATCTGCGAAGGAGCTGATTGAATTTTTTCCATGTGACTCCCAGAGAATCCTGTTGCGTGAATTTTGTTATATCAGCCATTCGTTGAGCAACCTTGGATGGCGGGAGATATTTCCTGTGAAACTCCTTGCAACACTCTGCCCATGTAGCGATAGTGCCTGCTGGATGTTCCATAAGCCATGTATTTGCTTTTCCCGATAAAGAGAAAGGAAAAAACATGAGCTTTATCGTCTCGAGTGGAACTCTCTGATCATACATAGTGGAGGTAATTTGCTCGAAATTGAGCAAGTGTTGGTGTGGATCATCACTTGCAGCTCCAGTGAATAAGCACTCATCTCGAACCATGTTGATCAATTGTTGGCGTATTTCGAAATGGGTGGCGTTGATTTGTGGCCTGACAATAGTGGGTTGGTAACCTTCCGGCGTAGTCCTGAAATAGTCCACCGAAGGACGGTCTTCCTCTTCAGCATTATTTACCTATGCCGCCACATCTTGTTCATTATTCCCCCCATTGTTATTATTTCCATTGTTTATCGCTTGTACCCCCACACCAAGACGTGGTTGTGGATTCGGAGGGTTGAAACGTGCCATTGTAGCTTGCATCTCGGTTAACTGAGTTCTGAGCTTGATAAATCTCTTTATGAGTTATTATTGTACTTCCATATTGCTTGTATTAGGCCTATTTCACATGATTTATATGTATATTTTCACAAATATGTGAATTTGATGATTTATTAGCCTAAGAGTCAAAAGTTGTGTTTCTAGCTTATTTGAGCATGATTTCTCTCATATTGCAATGATAATTGAACGGGTAGTATTTTGTTGTGTTTCTCAGGTAAAATCGGTGAAATTGAGCTTATGAAAGGCTTTTATATGCTTGGGATGAAGCTAGATTGAGAGGAGAAAAGGAGACGCAAAAAACGAAGCAAAGTTGGAAAAGCCGCACAGGACCAGCCTTCACTATATTTAATTCTCAGGAAAATATGCAAATAATATGGGATCAAGGCCTGTGCCATTTGAAAGTAGACATCTTTAGCTTTCCAACGATATATGGTAGGACTAGAGACGAGTCTGGATGAGGGAGTAATGGCCCGCGCAAGATCAACTTACAATTCTGCCCGAGAATTACAAACTGGAGGGGCTGAAGTGCAATTTCGGCCAAGTTTCAGAAAAAAAACCTGCCTTGACCTGGGGAAACGCATTATCTGACCTAAAACACATTTTTGACGTTGGAAACACAGGGGGAGAGCTGGAGACGACTTGGGGAGCTTTGGAACACTTGGATCATTCGTTTGGCTTCTAAAACTTCTTCTTCTTCTCTTGTTTTTGGATTATGATCATAAAACCTTGTATTGTGATCATTTTTTTGAGTAGCTAAACTCTTATTGCTGGGGATTCTCACTAGGTAGCTAGTTTGGTTTGGATTCATGTTTTGAGATTATTCTTCATGCTTTAGCTTAATTAATGCGAATCTCTCTCGTTATGATTAGTTTATGTTTGAATCTTCATCTTTCTTACGCTTAGCTACCGTAGGATTGATTTTAATTGCAATCAACGTGGTAGCTCCGTAGGTCGTAGTCGGGAAATTGAACTAATCACCTAATCGTATCATTACTTGGTAACTCGGTAATGTTCATTAGGATCCTTAAAGTAGAATAGTGAATCGTAATGCATATTTGGAACTAAATCAAGCTTGGTAACTCGATTTGAATTAGCTTTAAGTATAGAGAGCTTCTTTGGTAACTCGGTAAGCTTTATTCTTGCTTTTTCAACGAGAGAGGCGTGTTAGTGTTGCATAAATCAAATCATAGTTCATAACTACCCTAGTGATCCATGAGAATTCCCGGCACTTGTCTCATATAAGTACTCTCTTAATCATTCCTCGTTAATCGTGCGATCAACCAACTGATTAACTAAGTAGTTGTTCTTTACTTTAGTAGAATTAGAAAAACAAACAATTGCAATTTTCCAACATAAGGCTTGAATATATTAACTAATCTACAAAGAAGTCCTTTGGGTTCGACAAACCCGGATTTACCGGAATTATGTCTACACAACAGCCGTACACTTGCAATGAATCGTACCAAGTTTTTGGCGCCGTTGCCGGGGACTTCGGCTAAATTAGTTATAATTCCTAGCCTTAGGGATTTTTCTTTTCTTGTTTATATCTGTTACTCACCTACGTTTCGTATGTGATTTGTCTTTTCATGTCGGATATCACGGTGCATGTCCCGTTCTAGAGACGAGCCTTTGCATCCAACACTTGAAGACCCGGAATCCCTATTACGCGCACAAGGTAGAGACAAGTGGAAATCAACCTCAGTAGCTATGGATGACCAAACTAGAGCTGAGTTTGAAATAATCCGCAAAGGTATGCAAGAAGCGGAAGCAACTAGACTAGAAGCTGAGGAAGATGCAGCTACTAGAGCGAGAGAAACTGAGCAGCTCAGATGGCTGAGATGGAGGCTGGTATGGCTCGCATGAGTCCCCCAAATCCACAACTTCCGGGTGTGGGGGTTGGTGACGGAAACGATGGTGGAAAAAACAGGGGTAACAACAATGGTGGAGGAAATAATAGACAAAATGTTGAGGCCCAAGTGATTGTTGATCAGGATGAACGTTCATTAGTTTACTATTTCAGGACCACACCGGATGGGTAACAACCTACTATTGTCAGACCCCAGATCAATGCCGCACATTTTGAGATACGCCAGCCATGGATAAACATGGTCCGAGATGAGTGTCTGTTTACTGGGGCTGCAGGTGATGATCAACACCAGGACTTGCTCAATTTAGAGCAAATTACCTCCACTATATATGATCAGAGAGTTCCACTCGAGACAATAACGCTCATGCTTTTTCCTTTCTCCTTATCGCGAAAAGCAAAGGCATGACTTATGGAGCTTCCGGCAGGTAGTATCTCTACATGGGCAGAGTGTAGTCAGGAGTTTCTCAGGAAATATCTCCCACCGTCCAAGGTTGCTCAACGGATGGCTGGTATCACAAAATTCATGCCACAAGAAGATGATTCTTTGGGAGACACATTGAGAAAATTCAACCAGCTCCTTCGCAGATGCCCTACTCTCGGAGAGCCATGGTATAAACTATTGCACTATTTCTATAATGGCTTAGACAAGGAGACAACAAATGATCTGAACATGATGGCTCAAGGAAACTTCATGGGCTTAGGAGTGCAGAGATTCCAAGACCTGCTTAACAATGTGGCAAAACGTGAGTCCACGAGGTCTGAGACTCGTAGGAACTCGAAATCTGATGGGGGCATTGGTTAGAAAGATTGAGACTATGGTGGAGCAGAAGTTTGAGCAACAGATGGCAATCATGACCTCGACTTTTAACAACATGAATCCATCACCACGGGTGAAGTCTGTGGGAGAGATGATCGCGGATGAGAATCAGGGATATGGCTCCATTAAAGACGCGAATTATATGGGCCCACCAAGACAACAGCAGTGGTCGAGCACTTATCATCCCATCAACCGCAATCACCCCAACTTTAGCTATGCCAACCCTAACAGTGGGTTATATGCACCGGGTCAGCAGCCAAATCCTCCTTACCAAGCTCAGCAGGCTCCACAACAAGAGGATCAAGAGACAAAGGTTATATTGAGAAAGTTTCTCGCTAATCAAGATAGAATGGAGAGTAGAATTGTCTCCATGGAAGCTACAATGAAGAGTCATGAGACGCAAATTGGGCAAATTTCCAATCAAAATGCTAAATATCCACCAGGTATGCTTCCTTCTAATTCCATTTGCTTCTACTGAGCAGCTTAAAGCTATTTCTACTCGCAATGGCACTACTACTCAGGATCCTCCATATCCTAGCCATGCGAGAGTTGAAGCTACAAAGGCCACAGAGAAGGAATTGGGTGAAGAGTTACCCAAATTCGTGAGTGCCCAATCAAATTACACGGCTGAGAAGAAAGAAGAGCCCAAGAACACTCCAAATCTGGCTACTTATGAGCCACGGATACCAGGCGGCAATATAGAGGAATGATGAGGAACACTTTGGGAGATTTATGGATATATTCAAACAATTGCATATCAACATTCCTCTTGTAGAAGCACTTGCTCAAATGCCCAAATACAAGAAATTATTGAAAGAGATCTTATGTGGCAAGAAGAGCATAGACCGCTATGCCACGGTGAAGCTGACATAGACGTGTAGTACTGTTATACAGAGGGACATTCCCAAGATGAGAGATCCAGGCAGTGTCATCTTAGGCTTCACTCTTGGGGGTGGGTATCACAAACAAGGACTCTGCGACCTGGGCGCGAGTATCAATCTCATGCCATTGTCCCTATTTCAGAGATTGGGCATTGGTGCACCAACCCCGGTGAAGATGGGTCTGCAACTGGCAGACAATTGTATTGTGACGGGCAAATGGGGTGATTGAGAACTTGCTTGTGAAAGTGGGCACATTTTTTTTTCCAGTCGACTTTGTGATAGTGGACATTAAGGAGGATCGCGATGTGCCACTTATCTTTCCAAGACTTCTTTTGAAGACAATTCGCGTAAATGTGGATCTAGCGACCGAGGAGCTTACTATCAAGGCTCGAGATTCATCACTTGTGTTCAAGGCATTTGTGCAAGGCAAAGGAAAGAATAAGTTGGCTATGATCAAGTTTATAGAAGATCGTGTGGATCCCTCTCTTGGGTTTCCTACAATGTTGCAGCCCAATCTACCCGAATCAGAAAAGAGGCCAGATCTGGTGTGTGCACATGATGTGGTGCAAAAGATCAAGAGCACGAAATTGAAGGAGGAGGCACGTCGTGCTAGACCTCCTTAACATATCTATGGTAACTGGGTCGGGTCGTCGACCTTAAATTATACGACGCTTGTTGGGAGGCAACCCAACCTATTTATTGCTTTAGTGTAGATTTCAATACTGTTTTGTTTATTTTATTCTGTTTGATTTAATTGAGAGGTGAGAGAGAGAGAGAGGGACTAATATTTCCAATGAGTGTGTGCAGGAATTCTTGGTGAAAGGTATATTCCGGATCCCCCATCTTGATGCGTGTGTGAAGAACAGCATAAAAATCGAGAAAAAGCAGCCCAAAACGCGTATCGGGATCCGGAATGAAGAATTGGGTGAAGGATGCCATTCCAACACTCACTCAAACACACACGTGGTGGAGAGAACGTATCCGGACTCCCCATATTGATGCAAGCGAAGAATGTAGTGCAAAACCGAGAAAGCTGACACAATGGCACGAATTACGAGGTAAATTTTTGCAAACAAGACTGTGAGCTAAATTGAAGAGTGCCATTGTGTGGGGGATGTCGAGAGCTTTCCGTTGATAGGTGGATCACATGCATCGGCGTCCGCACGCGAGAGTTATGGACATTTGGATGTTTTCATGAATAAAAATGCGGTGAAAAACATTCGGAATTGCCAAACGGGCCTTTGGAAGAGCAAATTTGAAGAATAAAGGATTTCTAGGACATAGGGAATTTTTTATAAGGTAAATGGATTCTCTAGGTCGAGGAGATTCAATAAAAAAGCAAAGGAACGATCAAAAAGGCAAGAAAGGATGCTTAAGCGGCGAAAAACATCCGAAAATGGTGAAAAAGGTCAAAACTGTGTGCTACCGGTCGAAATTGTTAAACGGCATGTTGGATCCCAAGTGTGGGGGTGAAATATCAAGTTTGGGCTTATCGGGAGCTGTCAGAAGCTAAAAATTCAATAAAAATTATGCCGGGATGAATAATTTTTTTTTGCTTCGTGGTAACTAGGTCGCACGACCTAGTTAAAACCACTGAAATTGTCAACTAGGTCGCACGACCTAGTGCTCTCATGTTGCAGTTTGGTCCAAAGGGGTTTTGATACAATATTTTCAATCCATATGGGGAGTCGAGTGTAAATCTTCAAAACCTAATACACTCTTTACCCTTTCCCTTCACCACCACCGGGCAAAAACACAGAAACCCTCCTCTCATCTAACACCAGACAACTTCATCACCACCACATCCGATCGCCATCATCACCACCTCCATCTCCGTCCGTCCTCACCGCCAACATCACCGCCGTCATCCTCTTTACTCATCCACCATCACTGACCCTCCATCAAGAACATACCAGCCCTCTCTTCACTGTTCGCCATCACCGAAACCCAGACACCACGATTCCCCCCAACTCCGACCACCATCTCTGCAATTGAACACCACCCAGCCTTGCTTCTTCCCCGATCACGACGACCCACATACAAAATCAATGAACCCCGAACCAATCCAGACATCTATCGGATCCTTCTTTGCAGCCCAATTCAAAACCAAACCCGAACAACCAATAACCCCACCGCAAACCTCCAAACCTCCTGCTCGCCGGCCATTGATTCCGGCCATGGAAATAGGGCACAAGCTCGGCCCAACACTGCAGCCGACATGAGTTCTGGAGATTGAGAATCCGGTTATTGCTCTGTACCCTTTGTGAAATCCGGCAAATTCAAAGCCTTCACCCAGACACTACAACCCAGCTTCCCAATTGACAGAAACTAGACCTGAAACTCACACCCTATCGGTCTCTCTCCTCTAATTGAACATGAAGCTGACCTCTTTGGCTTATGGTTTTTGATTGGGTGTGAATTGCTATGGTGGTTCAGGACCATGATACACAGGGGATTAAATGATCGACCACTATTTCAGACGAGCTCTTGCTTTTGAAAAAAATAAGAGGGACCGAACTGGGTGGTTGCAAAATTGTGAGCTGCATCTAAGGAGAAAAGACTTTTTGAGTGATTGGTTGTTTATGTTGTTTGATGGGTCCTGAAAAATGAGAAGAATGAGAATTTGTGGGTGAAAAATGAGTAATCAACACAGAAAGGGCAAGCAACAAGACGTTCATGTTGCAAATTGATGGGCAGCCGATATTAACTTTGTCTGAGTTAGAGAGAAAAAAAAAAGATGAAAAGTTTGACGAAGACATCGACCCCGGTGTGCAACCGCGCACTCTACCATTACGGGAGCTCACATCACGATCTTGGGGATTATTCGTTCCTTTTTCGTCAGCAGCAACGATCAATTGACCCCGGTGTGCTTCACACACGCGACCACTATGAGAGTTAGCATTGGGGCGCACAATGTTTGCTTGGGGATTGTTCGTGCTATCTCAGTCAGCACCTATAGGATTTCGTCCCTGACCTTGTGTCAGTTGTGAGTACTCTTTTCTCTCTCTTTACTTACCGTTTAGGCACATCGTACTTGCTCTAGGATTTTATTTTGACAATATGGTCGCGGTGCATAGTCGCCGTTTGGATTAGCTGTTAGAATCTTAGGGAATACTTGAGTACTTGCTTGATTTCGGTACAGACAACTTGTCACGTGCACGTAGTTTGTTTTAGCTCTAAATTTGTTGAACTACCTTCTTGTGCCGTGACTTTGACTCCGAGTTGAATCACCCACCGCCCCTCGCATTTGAATGCTGAGTCTTCTTGGTTGATCTCTAAATTCGTTGAGGACAACGAAGCACTCAAGTGTGGGAGGATTTTTACCTATTTGCTAGCCATGTCCGTGTCTGCATCGCCAGTTAGTTTTAGATTAGAATGTAGTTTAGTGAGTCAGTCTTGCACGTAGGTGTCAGTCACTTCGGTTTGCATTTGCACGTTTAATTTATTGCATTGTATATATTATTGTTGCACTTTTATTTATTGAGTCCTCCTACCCCAAATGTGTTGGTTAATCGATATGGCCAAATCCATGTAGAGTTAGAAAATAAAAATGAAAAAAAAAAAAAATTAAAGGGAAATAATAAAAACTATAAAAATCCTATAAAAAAAATAAAAAATCTGAGAAAGGGCAACTTAGGACCTAGAAACCGAAGATAATCCAGTGAAAGAGCTCATGAGAGTTGGAAGCACCGTGGTAGGGAGACTTTAACTCTATTATTTTGTGCACAAGTCTCACGAAGGGATGTCCTGGGTATCCAGGGAAAGGTGAAGGTAGGTTACGAGCATACTTTTGAATCCTTTATTAGCAGAATTGAGTCTCTAAGTGATTGATTATTCTGTTTCCGGTGAAAACTTGTGGACTCTTAGAATATGGGGTGGACCTTCGTGTTGAGTTGGTTCCATGTGGTACGAGTCTCTAACCTAAGTGAAGTTAAGGAGCGTACACCACCATCCCTTACGGTGGTTCTAAGAGAAAAATTCGAAAAAGCCCACACTCTTAAGCTCTATTGCACGGTTGTAAAAACAGAGAGAATAATGAAAAACAAAACAAAAGAAAAAAAATATATATATTTGGGCTTCAAAGATGAAACAACCTAATGTGCTTTCGTGTGCACGGAAAATTTGGATTCAACCCAATGTAGAGCTTAAGAGGGAAACTAAAGTCAAGTCGTATATCAATGGAGTTGTGTCTCCCAGCAATGGGACAATTTGCATTCAAAGCAATAACGGCTAAGAGGGTCTGAAAGCCTCAAATGACGTGACGAAGGAAGATCATTTAGAGCTTGAGATGCGTAGACGCTTTGAGTCAAAAGACGTGTCGTGTCTTGGAATGATTTGGTGGATGTTTGCGGACGCCTTAGTGAGTTTGTGCATAGGATCATCGTATCATATTTCTTGCTACGTGTTGTGAAATTTCAAAGTGAGCTTGTTAGGATTTGATGATTTCGGTTTATGATAGAGAGGTTGCCCAATCTCGTAAAAAGAAAAAAATTGTGTTGATTAAAATTTTGCATTGTGTATAATCGAATTGCATTTTAGTTAGTTCATGTAGTTGCATAGTCTTGTTGTATTGAGTTGTGTTTGTGTCTGAGTCGGCTAGTAAATAATGATTTGCTCGGGACGAGCAAAAGGTAAGTGTGGGGGTATTTGATAACTCTCTTTATGAGTTATTATTATACTTCCATATTGCTTGTATTAGGCTTATTTCACATGATTTATATTTATATTTGCACAAATATGTGAATTTGAAGATTTATAAGCCTAAGAGTCAAAAGTTGTGTTTCTAGCTTATTTGAGCATGATTTCTCTCATATTTGCGATTATAATTGCACATGTAGTATTTTGTTGTGTTTCTAAGGTAAAGTAGGTGCAATGGATCTTATGAGAGGCTTGGATATACTTGGGATGGAGCTAGATGAAGAGGAGAAAAGGAGACGCAAAAACGAAGCAAAGTTGGAAAAGCCGCACAGGACCAGCCCACTATTTTCAATGCTTTGGAAAATTTGCAAATAATTTGGGACAAAGGCATGTGCCATTTGAATGTAGACATCCGTATCTTTCCAACGATATATGGTAGGACGGAAGACGAGTCCGGCTGGGGGAGTAATGGCCCGCGCAAGATCAGCTTACAATTCTGTCCGAGAATTACAAACTGGAGGGGTTGAAGTGCAATTTCGGCCAAGTTTCATTGAAACAACGTGCCCAGACCTGGGGAAACGCATTCTCGGACTTAAAAACACAGTTTTGAAGTTGGAAACACAGGGGGAGAGCTGCAGACGACTTGGGGAGCTTTGGAACGCTTGGATAATTCGTTTGGCTTCTAAAACTTCTTCTTCTTCTCTTTTTTTTGGATTATGATCATAAAACCTTGTATTGTGATCATGTTTTTGAGTAGCTAAACTCTTATTGCTGGTTATTCTCACTAGGTAGCTAGGGTTTGGTTTGGATTCATGTTTTGAGATTATTCTTCATCCTTTAGCTTAATTAATGCGAATCTCTCTCGTTATGATTAGTTTATGTTTGAATCTTCATCTTTCTTACCCTTAGCTACCGTAGGATTGATTTTAATTGCAATCAGCGTGGTAACTCCGTAGGTCGTAGTCGGGAAATTGAACTAATAACCTAATCGTATCATTACTTGAAACTCGGTAATGTTAATTAGGATCCTTAAAGTAGAATAGTGAATCGTAATGCATATTTGGAACTAAATCAAGCTTGGTAACTCGATTTGAATTATCATTAAGTATAGAGAGCTTGTTTGGTAACTCGGTAAGCTTTATTCTTGCTTGTTTAACGAGAGAGGCGTGTTAGTGTTGCATAAATCAAATCATACCACTCCGTCCCAGCTCTTTCTACCCCAACTGACTTTTTCCACTATTCACTTGGTCACTTGACTCGTTGATTTGAATAGCAAACCGATGCAATTTTTCGATAATTTTTTCATGGTGTTGTTGAGTAAAAGTTTCTCTATAATACAGTGAAATAATTATCAACAAATCGTATTATTTTGCTATCCAAATCATCCGGTCAAAGTGACCCAAATACGAGTCAAAAAGTCAATTTGGGTAGAAAGAGCTGGGACGGAGTGGTAGTTCATAACTACCCTAGTGATCCATAAGAATTCCCGGCACTTGTAAGTACTCTCTTAATCATTCCTCGTTAATCGTGCGATCACCCAACTGATTAACTAAGTAGTTGTTCATTACTTTAGAAGAATTAGAAAAACAAACAAGTGCAATTTCCCACATAAGGCTTGAATATATTAACTAATTTACAAAGAAGTCCTTTGGGTTCGACAAACCCGGATTTAACGGAATTATTACTACACGACAGCCGTACACTTGCGGTGAATCGTACCAGAGCTCCTCAGCTTCTCTTGCTCGATTAGCTGCATCTTCCACAACTGCAACTCTAGCTGCTTCCGCATCTTGCATACCCTTGCGAATCCTTTCAAACTCAGCTCTAGTTTCGTCATCCATGGTAACTGAGCTTGATTTCCTCTTGTCTCTACGATGTGCTCGTAACAGGGATTCCGGGTCTTCAAGTGTTGGATGCAAAGGCTCGTCTCTAGAATGGGACATGCACCGTACAATCTAACCTGAAATCACAGATCACACACAAAACGTAGGTGAGTAACAGATATAAACAGAAAAGTAAAATCCCTAAGGCTAGGAATTATAATTAATTAGCCGAAGTCCCCGGCAACGGCGCCAAAAACTTGACGCGCTCCAACTGCAAGTGTACAGGTGTCGTGTGTAGTGATAATTTCCGGAAAACCGGGTTGTCGAACCCTAGAGAATTCGTTCTGAATAATTTTTAACTCTAACCCTATGTGGGCACAGCGGGTTGTATGTTTGTCTAATGCTACTAAAATGAAAAGAACGATATCCTCAATTAACCGAGTGGAATGAGTCACGATTAACGAAGAATGATTTATAACATTACTAATAAGAAGCAAAATACCACGAATTCTCTTTGGCATCAATAGGGATGATGTGAGTCGTGTTTTAATTCATGAAACACCATTATGTCTTCGATTATTAATCTAGCACTACAAAACTCACCGAGTTACCAAGCTAGTTGTCTATACCTAAATTCAATTTAAACCGAGTTACCAAGCCTAAACAAATTTTAAGCATTCATTACGTGTATTATTCTACTTACGATCATAACCAACACTACCGAGTTACCAAGTAATGCTATAAGATAGGTGAATAGTTTGATTTACCGACTAGGAATAACAGAGTTACCGCGTGAATCCCAATTAAGATCGATCCTACGTTAGCTACTCGCAAGAACGATATAGATTTAACACAAACTACTCATAATAATAGAAAAATATAATTGATTAAGTTCAAACGTGAATCATAATCTCAAAACATCAAGTTCATACCAAACCCTAAATACCACTTGAGAATTCCCAGCAAAAGAGGGTTTAGCTACTACACATCATACTCAAAACGACGAGTTTAATGTTTCTCATAAGCAAAAACTAAAGAAAAAAAGAGTTTAGAATCCAAACGAATGATCCAATCGCTCCTAAGCTTCAAAAATGGCTTCTAGCTCTCCAAGACGTCCCAAATTACTTTCTAACTACTGAAAATCACGACCTAAAACTCTTAAATACGTTTCCATAATCATATTACAAAGTTTGGACAAATGGCGTAGAAGCCCCAAAAATTTCTGCGTTTATGCGACGTCATTTCGTACGAAGACTTTTCTCTTCGTATGAGGAGTCTTCGTACGAAGACTTTGGCTCTTCGTACGAAGGCCTTCCTATGTAAGTACTGTAGCTGTGTCTGGGAAGAGATTTTCAGCAACCTGGATTTTGGCTAAGTATAAATTGTTGTCTTCGTACGAAGACATCTTGTTTCTGCACTTTTTCCTTGGCATTTTCTTTGAGTTCCTTGCTTCCAAAGCTCGTTTCCATCTCCCGCATGATCTTCCAAGCCCTATTTTCATGTGAATCACAACACGAAAACACAACACGCGATCATATCACAATAAAGCTCAAAATATCATTAGAGACGCCCGGATTCAACAAGTAAAGCTCATGAACTCATGTTATCAAACTTTAGCATAATTTAGTCAAAAGACGACAAATTCTTCATGTTGAGCACGCAAAACGTAGAAATATAAGGCTTAAAATAACTCCGAAAACGGATTTATCAGTGATACTCTCACTGCGGTGTCTGTGTTCTTTTCCTTAATTCCCACCACAAATATATGACTAGTTTTCTTGGGGTAACACGCGAGAATCACGAACTCGTTGTTGCATGCAAATAGTACAAATTCATAATTAATAGGAGAGCCAGCTATTGAAATGAAATCTCTTTTGTAAGGCTTATTGTTGAGTTTAGACTCAGACTTGAACTGTGTTAACTTTTAAATTACCATTTTGAGAAAGTTGAAAAGACATACATTTTTTCTTCTTTTTACGAAACGATAATTCTTTCAGATATGAATCTATCTGATTCAAAAGGGGGCAAAAAAGGAAAAGAGAGGGATTGTTTTTTTTTCATGCTTTTCGCGGAAGTTTGGAGAAAGCTGCATGGACTAACAGGCAAAGTACAACCTATAAATCCATAGGCATTTGTGGATTCAATGCGAAAGTTGTTGGGATTTGCGATCCCAGGTTCAGCCCGATGAAAAATATGGGATCACTTCTTATGGACTCATTGGGTCCGGGTAGAGACCAAAGATCTTGAGATTAATCAGTAGTTGGATGTTTCTTTTCACTTACTTGATACTAGTTCCCCTTGTACCAAAGGGTAATCACCTAAACAGAGGAAACTTCCATGGTTTGGTGCTCCTCTTAAAATCGGGGGTGTTGCAGTTGGTATCAGCGTAGTGACATCCTGTTATTAATGTAGGGAGAAAACGTTTAAAACCATAATTTTTGAAAGTAAGTAAAGCTATGTCTGAATTTAAACTTGAATAGGGAAAGATAAACGTAACTTAAAATACGGGTAAGCTGGGTAGTTGGGGCGTTATCATTTACTTATTATTGCATGTCAAGTTGCTACTTATTACATGATGTTATCCCGTTTTATTTGGAGGTCCTAGTGCCTATTGCCTAATCAAACAAGACTTAAGGCTCAAAAAGGATTCAAATGGGAGACAATGACATGAGGAAAATGTTCTATGAAGAGCATGCAAGGAACAGGAAGTACGAAGATTCCATCGCACTGGAGGATGGCAACGACTCTGTCAAAGACTACTATGACAAGTTCGTGGAGTTAGCCAGGCATGCAGAAGACACAATGTCTGCTGAAAGCCACATGGTCACCCGCTTCATAGAACGTCGAAACTCGACATTCAGCGGAGCATGATCATAAGGGGATATGACACATTTTCCGAAGCCTATGGGATAGCAGCAATCATCTGAGGGTCGATGAGATGAAATAGATTGTGTCAATTTAGGATCCCGTACTGTTTCTAGACAGTTGCCAATTCTAGAAAAAAGAACGTTCATATCATGTATTGCATCGTATAGGTATATTGTAGATTATCTTAGAGTTCTTTATTTAGATTAGGGCTGTAAACGAACCAAGCCGTTCGTGAACAACTCGTGTTTGGTTCGATAAAAGTTTGTTCGTGTTTGGTTCGACTAATTAATCAAACAAACTCAAACATGAAAATGTGTTCGTTTGCTAAACGAGTCGAACACGAGCCGAACAAGGAGCTCGTTTGTTAGTGTCGCGAACAAGTTATAATAGTATATATGTATATATATAGTTAGAAACCATTTCGTTATTTTCTCTTCTTTATGAGTAATTTCTTAAATTCAGAGTTTCTATTTTAAAAGAAGTTTTACTTCTTAATTAGGATTTCAAAAGGTAATTCTTTAATTTATAGTACCATAAATATTTACTATATACGAATAAAACCGGATGATTTGATCATTTCATTAGCTCAAATAAAGCATATATCTAAAGTAAAACATTTTATGTTATTTGTTTCCTTAATATAATAATTTTATCTTAAGTAATACCACTATGATATTTTAATTCAGCAATTATATATTATCATATATATCCAATAAAATACAAGTTCGTCGAGCCGAACTCGAACCCGTAAACGAGCTAGCTAAACGAGCCACGAGCCGAACAACGAACAACTCGATCCCTAAACGAGCCGAACTCAAACAAAGTTTTTTTGTTCGACTCGAGTTCGTGTTCGACTCGTTTAGCAGCCAAGTTAAAGTAGCCAAACTCAAACAAGCGATATTCGGTTCTGTTCGGCTCATTTACAACCCTAATTTAGATACTCTGTGATGCAAACACTTTCCTTGCAAGAAATTCAAGCTTCTTTAAATCTAGTACATCAAGTTGAATTAGACATCATTTCAAGGGTTTTCAGGTTTTCCTCCTAGTTCATAATAAATGTGTGCTGGTCTTAAGACAAAAACCTAAAAAGCCCGCATTTCTCAGCTCTAATGCACGGTTAAGTAACTACAATATGCCTCATGTCACAAGTAGAATTTATATTCGATACAATCAGGGCTAATTCAAAAGCTTATAAAAATTAGTCTCAGTTTCTTTATATGTGAATATGATGTCAATTTCCCTGGGTAAAAATAGAGTCTAAAATGCTCTGTAAATGGAATTTCAAACACTCCATATGTAAAAATAGAGTCTCAAATGCCCTGCCGATGGAATTTCAAGTATTCCATCTTAAGAGACACTGAGAAAAGTTAAAGGAACTTGAGATACATGTCTCCTAGTTTCGAGTTAGACCCTCTCATATGTAAAACGTGCCTTTAGGAGCCTTATAGGATGGACATATTTATTTTGTTTCTTTAAAGGGTAAACATTTTTTCGATTATGGAAGCCTTAGTATGTCTCTGCATAAGTTCAACTTCTACCAAACACAATTTTCTTATTTTTATGCATTCTTTGCATGTCCATTTTTATGGGTAAAGGCTTTTTGTTATACTCCCTTGCCATTCTTTGTAAAAAACTAAGAGATTTAAGTGTTCTTTGGTGTTTCAAATTTCACAAAAGAATGTTCCTCCCTTGAATATTTCTAGTTAACAGAGAAGTTTCATTGAAGAAAAGTTGTTTCAAAGTGTTTTATTGGAGAGATTCGAGTAATTCTCTATTTTTAACTTTTCTTCACTCCGCAGCATGTTTCATGAACTTAATTTAGCCAGTGGAATATTTTTGTATTGAAAATTGTCAATTTACAGCCTTTTGCACAATTTTCGGATTCTTCTCAAATAAATTTTTTGTACGCGTTTACTTGGGATTTTTAGCTTCCTCATGGTGTAAGTCCGTTGGGATAGATATCTTTGCTTATTTTTTCCTTTCTAGTGATACCAATATTCTAGATTTCGTCAAAGAATTATTCTCCTTTTGGTGTGAACCAATTTGAAGGATCAAGTGTATTTAGAAATTGTTTCGAAACCCAGAATCCTAATTTTGTAAGATTGAGACTCTCAAATCTGACCCCAAAAGGTATTATCAACCTATTTAAACACCTAGGCTTGTAGGATTCGACCTAAAGTCAAAGTTTTAGACACCCTAGCAATCGTCTTAAACCCGTTGGCCCCTAAAGTAGTTTTTATGCTTCTGGTCGGTTTAGAGCAACTCATGGCCTCATTTTGGCGTGTTCTTGGTGTTTTTCCTTCTTATCGCATCTACTTCTTCCTACCCAATGGTTCCTTCCCTTTCTTTCCCTTTCCTTCAAAAATAAAAATTGTTTTTCGGGATTCTTTTCGTAACCAAATTCGTAGAGAGAGTATTGATGGAGCACGAAGTTCTAGGAAGGCAAGGGGTATTGTCAGAAGCAAGGGGAAGTGCTTGTTCTTCGTGCAACATGGATTGGTGATGAGGTTATGAAGAATATTAGAAAGGTTCTTGGTACCGTTCTTCGTGTTCCCTATGCGGAGAAAAGTTATCTATAGTCACACTTAGGCATGATAAACTTGCCTTGGATTGCATTCGTACTGTGCCAGTGGATCAGGCTTGGTTATTTCTTCATATGAAGACTTTTCTTGATGAGATGGGCTCTCCGAGACGAACCTTTGTGACTACTACATGAAATTTTGGAGACATACTGTTTTTAGTTCTATTTATTTTAGTTGAATTTAGTTATTTTTTAGTTAGGTTCAATTAAGTAAATTGTCATTTTTTCTAATTCGTGTGACAAAAAAAAGTAGTTGAATTTGACAATTAATTTGAATATGATATTTGTTGGAGCATAGTTTATATATTTTATTATGGAATAAAGTTTATGTTTTGCTCATGAGAATTAAATATTTCTCTATTGGTGTTAATATCCTGTCATGCTTTTCTATTTTTTTTAGGAATGTCATGCTTTTCTATTTAATTATGGCTTCTGTGATGGTGTATAAAATATAATGAATTAATTGATGTGATTATTATTTATTCCATATGCTTCATGTTACTCTAAATACTCCGGTTACCGAATTACAAATCTAAAATAATTTCTCGGTTAACTCTTGAATTTTTGTATTCTATTCGAGTATGAGAATTTTTTTACATGATCACTCTTGCTTTGAATTGTTCTAAGAGATTACTTTTTTATTGAAAATGTGATGGATCTTTTGTACGAGTGTTGTTTTGCAAAATCACATGGACATGTTTGAATGAAGCAAAATTTGGAGACCAAGATAAGTTAGTTCAAGTTGATGAAGTGTGAATCATTCATGCTGGAGCAAGATGATGGAGAAATATGAATAACTTTCTTATTGTTCCTCTATAGAAATTCAAAAAGTGTTTTTTTTTTCTCAGAATTGACAAAGGGAAAGATTGAAACATGTGATCATATTGTGTTAATTTAGGATCCCGTAAATATTTCTGAACAATTATCAATTTCGGAAAAAAAGTTTCATATCATATTGCATTGTATAGGTTTAGTAAAAACGATCCGACAGCTCTTTATTTGAATATTCTATGATGCTAACCATTTCCTCGTAGGTAAGTCAAACTTCTTTGAATATAGTGCAGCTAGTAGAAGATCTTATATCGTTTCAAGGGTTTCCAAGTATTCTTTTCAGCGTTCACTATTATTATTATTAGGTCTAGATGTTTTATGTTGCATTGATCCAAGAGTCTAGGGACTAAAATTTCAAACAGCAAAAGAAAAGAGGGTGAAAGAGGCATTTGAGCCTCTCTGGCATGCTATTAGTTTGGCACGCAATCCTAGGGGTGTGCACTGCTAGGGCGGCCAGGGCTGGCTAACTGACTCTTTGGAGTTCCTATCTAGTTGTTTTCGAAAGTTTTAGTTAGTTAGAAATTATTTATTTTATTTGATATATTTTCTCATCCAAGAGAGAGAGCGAGAGAGAGAGAGAGAGTTTAATTTCGGATACTTACTTCTTTTTACTATGAATATTCTAGTGATAATGATCACATATTTTTCAAGAAGTATTTTCCTATGAAAACTCTTTTACTAATTTAATTATTTTTATAATTAAAGTAAACAATTTTTTTTTATAGATCTACAATTTATATAACAAATAGTACACTTTTTTTACTTGCGTATTTTTATATTTTACTATATATTTCTAAATTTGATTTTCATAGAATGAAAATGTTTAATTAACTAAATAATACATTTTCTTAGTTAGTAAAGAAGAGTTTTTGGTAGGTTTATATATTTTTTAAAAATTAATTTAATATGAGATTTTCTTTTAAAGTAAATTTCTTTAGTTATAGTTTAATATTAAGTATGAATCAAGCATTTGTGGTAAAACCATTTTAATATGGTTATTAGCTTCATATCAGTTTTTCTCTCGAACTCCTTTTCCTGAAAAATATGTTTCCTCACTTTATATATTAAGTCATAGGGTTGGAGAAAATCAAGCGAGCTAGAATAGAGAGAGTGAAAGTCTCACCCTGTTAGTGTTCGGCAAGCAAGGAGCCTCTTCCGCCGTCCCTCAGCCTCTTCCAAGACCAAGGGAATAAGAAACCCTCAAGGGTTTGGTCTTGTGGTTCTTGCATCAGCTAGTAGTTGCTGATTTTTCTGTGTTCTTATTCGACATCAGTTAGACGTATTCGTGCAGTGATTCATCTTCATCCAGGCATTTTAAGTTAATTTATATTCTAGAGTCTATCATGTTAGAATTTTTCATATTGAGTTACCCCAGTTTCTAGATCTATCCCTCTTCTTATCTAGAACTCCTGTTGTTTTCTACTTGTGTCTAGAATCTGCCATACGAGTTTTATTTTTCAAAGACAATTCTCTTCATATTCCTCTTAGTTTTGATTTATGTCAGATATGTGTTTTAGACCGCCTCTTCTCTATAGACGTCTCATATATTCTGAACTCTAGGATTTCTCTCACATATATCATTCTAGAATTGTTTTGTTCCGGATTTGTAAAGTTCTCAAGTTGACTTTAGTATTGTCTAGGGTTTATCTCTATGTACCTGTAGGTCTAGGATTTTGTTAGTCTTCTCTAGAGTGTCATATCCATTGCATAGTTTCTGGTTCAAATATCTATGGTGATATAGTTGTTCACTTGACGAATTATGGTGGAAACGTCCTAGAGTGCATGCATGAACATGTGGTTCACGTGTCGCTCAAATCGGGAGCTCAAAGCGTGAGTTGGTGTGCTAGTTCCCAACTCCATTGTACAGAGTACTTGAATTGCCACCGCGTGCGGTGCTGCACTAGGATTGAAAAATCTAGGCATGTAAGGGTATTGTGGTGAGTTTCTTATCTGTGTGATAGCTCGTTATATATCTTGTATCAGATGGTTTATGGCAATAAATTATCGAGCACTGGGTGGTGGTAGAAATGCTGTATTTTTTTTATCCTAACTGTCCCTCCCAAGAGGAGAACCCAGTGAAGGTTTCCCAAATGGTAAAAGTCTTGTGTTTCGTGCATCTCTTACTTTCAAATAATTGTCATATCATCTTGTTTACTTAGTAGTTATATATCGCTTGTACTATATGAAACATGATGAGCCGTAATGTGTACAATCTAGGATCCCGCACTATTTCTAGTGTTTGTCAATTCAGGAACAAAATAGCTCAGATCATGGGGTTTATTGTATATGTTTATTATAAATGACCGAAGTCTCTTTATCTGAATACTCTGTGATATTCTTGCATGCAATTTTCTTAGAACTTTCTCAGTCATTTATCAAATATCCTCAGTTTTGTGATTGTTGGGTTTCAAGTATTTTCCTAGAAGTTTCAGAGTCATTCCTAGGTTATGATTATTAATGTAGCGTCAATTCATGTGTATTTGGAATAAGCTGCAGTCATTGTAAAAGGATAGAGGAAAAAAGCGCAACAGGAGCTCCCTAGCGCGCCCACCTGTTGTGTAAGTAACCCTAGGTGGCCATGCGCAACCTATGGGTCGGCATTGAGTTCTGCCTGCTCTTTGATTCATTTTGATACTCTTTTTGCTGTTTCAGTCAATCAGTTATCCTTCTTAGAGATTCATTAGGTCTCTTTTCCTTATCTTCCAAGTAAGAGAGTTTAATTAGGAAATTACTATATCTTTTATAAATACATCTTGATATAATGATCACAAGTAAGTGCCTTTTTTTGTTCTAGCATGTGGGGTTTTTATCCTAACTTTCCTTCTCAGGCATAGAACATGGTGAATGTTTCCCCACGGTAAAAATCTTTTGTGCCGTGTATGTTACTTTTTGTATAAATTTTTCACTTGTTAGATTAGTACTACTATCGAATTTTGTACAACTGTATCTTTTTCTTCACACAGTTCTTGTACTAGCACATATTTTGTCTTATAGCTTTCTATTAATCGATCGATCAAGATAGTCTACAGCAGCAGTTCCTATTTCGCTCTACGATTGTAGTCTTCCGCTGTGTTGCATTTTGTCGCGAACTGAGGGTGTATAGGAGCAGACACACTCATACTCGCATGTTATATTACCCGTGCTTGTGCTCTCCCCTCCTTTTTCAATTGGTATCTGAGTCTGTCTACCTTAGTTATATTATTTATATAATTGAACTAACGTAAAGATCCATGATGCAGGATAACATGGAACTTCTCATGAAAGAGGTCTTTGGTACTTATTTTCGTGCTCCTATGTTTGATGTGGTTGATGGAGATTCGAAAGGTTTTTTTGTTACGTAAGGGCTGGGTTCTTGTTGATGCTATGTTTACCCAATAATTGGGAAAGATAACGGTGGAAGGCGAAGCGGTTGGAAACTATGGCCAAGGAGAAAACAACGACCAAGGGTTGGAACAAAGCTTCAGGACCATTAGTAGGGGAGGAAATTTCCGCCAGAACCATCGGCAACCAGAACCAGTTCAATTGCAATTGGTGTGGTCACAATTACCGAGACTACGCTTGGGATGATGCACATCTAGCTTGTAGGTTTCTTGGCCTTACAGCCACATATCTTTTACACTGTAGGAGGAGGATGGAGGTAGAGAACCGGCAATGCTTTAATGTGAAGAATTGGCAAGGGAATGAATATAACTACCAAGGGAACAGTCATAATTATTAAAATGGGAACGAATTCTGACAGAACAATCAGAGTGATGGTAACTAGTTTCAAAACAACAATAACAATTTCAGGAACGGCGTTGCCATCATGACAAGTAGAACAATCAAAATAGCAACAGGAATGGGGAAAGAACAGGAATATGGCTGCCAATGGTAACACCATTAACAACGGAGCTATAAACAATGGGAGTTGAAGTGGAGGTAATGTAGTTCGGGGAAACAACTAGAGGCCAGGTGGCAAGATCTTTGAAATGAACCGGATAGAGGCAGATGCAGCAAATGATGTGGTGGCTGGTACATTTCTTGTCCACAATCATCTTGTTTTCTCATTATTTTATTCTAGAGCATTACTCCCATTCATATCATTTTCATCCACTAAGAGGATTGTACTAGTACCTTAGGCTGGGACCTCAATATCAGTTGTGAAACCTAACGGTCAAGCAGTGAGTTGTGACACCATGTTTGAAGGCATAGAAGTTAGTATCCTAGGGTTGCACCTTCCCATTGGAACTCATTGATTTTAACCTGAAAGAGATTGATGTTATCTTGGGAACGAACTGGTTGATAGAGTGTAAGGCCCACATCATGTGTGTGGATCAGAAGGTAAGGAAGGCTTATGGGGCCTAAGCGGGAATCTATTTCTTATAATAGCGTTCCTACGGAACCTTTAGTCAAGATAGTCTTAACCTTTTTCCATTGTTAATCAAGTTAAGAAAGGCCAGGAGGCTTACTTGTATAACATTAAGGACCTTTAAATGTCAGAAAACGTGTTGGAAGAGATAATAGTAATACGAGAATTCCCGTACAAGTTTCCGGATGTGATCCCATGTATGCCACCAACAATGGAAGTGGAGATTACGAGCGACGTAGTTCCGGGAACAACACCGTTTTTTATGGAACCATATTGCATGGTTCCCATAGAGCTAAAGGAGTTGAAGGAGCTGCTAGAGAAGGGATACATTAGGCCGAGTGTATCCCCTTGGGGTTCATCACTGCTTTTCGTAAAGAAGAAGGATGGGAGCCTTATGCTTTGTATAGACTACAGAGAGCTCACAACATGATAATCAAGAAAAGTATCTATTGCCAAGGATACATGACCTATTTGATCAGCTGCAAGGAGCAAGGTTCTTTTCTAAGATTGATCTGAGAACAAGTTATGACCAGCTGAGAGTGGCGGAAAAGGACATTCTGAAGCCAGCCTTTAGGAAAAGGTATGGACATAACGAGGTTACAGTTATGTCTCGGTTTCACAAGTGTACCGACTATGTTTATGAGATGGTGAACTGACATCAAGACCGTTCATAGACTACTTTCTAGTAGTGTTCATCGGCGACATATTTGTGTATTCTAAGATCAGATAATAGCACGAGGAGAACCTTAGGAAAGTTCTGGGAAGCCTTAGGGATGATAAGCTCTATACAAAGCTATCCAAGTGTGAGTTATGGATGGAAAGAGTTTCATTCTTGGGACGTGTCATACAGAGTAAAGGAGAATCAGTTGATCTAGCAAAGACGGCGATGGAGCGGGGTTGGCCTAGACCGAATAATGCCCCCAAAATCATAAGTTTTCTGGGACTGGGAGGCTACTACCAAATATTTGCGAAGGAACTTATAAAGAGCCCGAGGCCTTAAAAAAACTTGGCTAAGAAGGATATGAAATGTAGAGTGCGAATACAATTGTTTCTAGCTCCAAGTCATGTGTTGCATAGTATTATTCTTGGGATTTTAGCTTCTTTGACACGTAGGTAATAACCTTCATGACTTGCATAAGCACGCATCCCATGCCCTTCTTCGATGCATCACTCTATTGTAGGGTTTTGATTCATGGATCGCGCAAACGGAAGCATAATCAAATAAACAACCATGCAAAACCCTCCAAGGATCACAAGTCTAGATGCATAACGATAGTGAAGGTAAGAAATCATAAACACACCTTTGGGTTCTCCTTGATGACTTCAAACGCGAATAGTGTCACGTTCTCTATAGTTGATCCACGCCTAGAGTTGATCCTAGATCTCCAATCTCCTTGGTGCTAGCCCGGAATGAAAGGAGGGTGAAGGAATCACGCAAAACGAGGCACAAAAGGGGTTCGGCCCACTTGTGGCGTCGGGGACGAGGGGCGGCGGCAAGGGGGCGGCGTCCCTCTTGTTGCTTGCTCTCTCTCTCCTTTGTTCTCTCCTACTCTTGTTATGTTCTCTTTAGAACATAAGTTGTGTAGGGAAGGAAGGAGGAGGGTCCTTTATATAGTCCAACAACTCCTTGTTAACTACCTAAAGGACTTATTCTAGTCCTACTAGAATTCAATTTAGTCCCTTCCTTGCAAATTAGTCCCTACTAAGTTTGCAAGGGTTTGCAAAGTGATCCTTCTAATTAATTAATCCAATTAATTAATTCCCAAATCTAGTACAACTCTATATAGCGTGTGACCCCATAGGTTCTATCTAGTTGGTAGCAACTCTTTGCTAATATGGAGCGGTTTCTAGCAAAACATCCATTCTAGCCAACTAATAGAATAGTCATCTAGACAACCTTGTACAAGTAATTGTCTCATCCCTTTGCCTCCATATCCGGATTGGACACGAGACATACAAGTCACACTCGTATATCCAATCCCTAGTTTCTCGATCCATGGAATAGCCTTATTCGTGCAAATAACATCAATATCTCATATATTGATTTATTTGAGTCTGGCCAGACATTCTATAAGCACTATCCTCGAGTGGCCTTGGATATTTGCTCCCGTTATGTGGGAGGGGCAAATCCTCTCTACGTCCACTACGATCCCTAAGCTTGCTTCTCATTGTATCCAGTACACGCCTTTATAACTACCCAGTTACGGTGTAGCGTTTAACGCTACCAAGATCACAATGATCCACAACTAGAATATCTAGTGACTTCAAGTCTAAGGATGACAATACCATTGTACCCGAGAAGCACTTGTGACTCAACATAACGTGTATGTAGCCTTCTCGGTGATGGGTCAATCCAGTGCAACATTCCGTAATGCACACCTATGTGTTGGATCGTGATATCTCCATATCAATCCAACCCCATACTAGTCTATAGATGATTGTCCCATTTAATCATTATAATAGACTAGGGATATTTAAGATAAACAACACGATTGTAAATCTAAGGACTTCATTATATTAAATATCCAATAAATAATAAATGAATTTCTAGCCAATTACAAATTCATACTAAACTAGATTGCCTCTAGGGCATCTATTCCAACAGTCTCCCACTTGCACTAGAGCCAATCTGGCGCATCTCGTATGCCCATACTCCTAGTGTGCCCTTCATGCTTCCACTGCGTGAGAGGCTTTGTAAGCGGGTCTGACAGATTATCATCTGTAGGAATCTTGCATATCCGAACGTCTCCTCTATCGATAATATCTCGAATCAGATGAAACTTCCTGAGCACGTGCTTGGACTTCTGGTGCGATCTTGGTTCCTTTGATTGCGCGATCGCCCCAGTGTTGTCACAGAACAACTCCACTGGATCCGCAATGCTAGGGACCACACCAAGTTCAGAAACAAACTTTCTGATCCAAACAGCCTCCTTTGCTGCGCCATTTGCAGCAATGTACTCAGCCTCTGTTGTAGAATCAGCTACCGTCTCTTGCTTGGAACTCTTCCAGCTCACCGCTGCTCCATTCAGGCAAAACACATATCCCGACTGTGATCTGAAGTCATCTCTATCGGTCTGGAAGCTTGCATCAGTGTAACCCCTTACACGCAACTCTTCCTTACCGCCAAACATCAAGAAAGCATCCTTAGTTCTTCTCAAGTACTTTAGGATGTTCTTGACAGCAATCCAGTGACTCTCACCCGGATTGGATTGGTATCTGCTTGTCATACTCAAGGCATATGACACATCTGGTCTAGTACATAACATGGCGTACATGATAGATCCTATGGCCGAGGCATAGGGAATCCTACTCATGCGTTCCTTCTCAATCTCATTGGAAGGACATCCACTCTTCGAAAGAATGATTCCACGTGACATGGGCAAGAATCCCTTCTTGGAATCTTGCATGTTGAACCGTTTCAACACCTTGTCAATATATGTACTTTGACTTAGGCCTAGCAACCTCTTAGATCTATCTCTATAGATCTTTATACCGAGTATATAGGCTGCTTCCCCTAAGTCCTTCATTGAGAAACACTTTCCTAGCCAATCTTTCACAGATTGCAGCATGGGAATGTCGTTTCCAATGAGTAGTATGTCATCCACATACAAGACCAGAAAAGCTACAGAGCTCCCACTAACCTTCTTGTAAACACAAGACTCATCTTCGTTTCTGATGAAGCCAAACTCTTTGACCACTTCATCAAAACGTCGATTCCAACTCCTAGAAGCTTGCTTTAATCCATAAATGGATCGTTGCAGCTTACAGACTTTGTTGGTTTGCTTTGGATCCTCAAAACCCTCCGGCTGTATCATATACACGTCCTCGAGGAGATTCCCATAAAGGAATGCTGTTTTGACATCCATCTGCCAAATCTCATAGTCGTAGTATGCTGCAATCGCAAGTAGGATTCGGATGGATTTGGTCATAGCGACTGGTGAAAAGGTTTCATCATAGTCAATACCATGAATCTGTCTGAATCCTTTAGCCACCAATCGGCCCTTATAGGTAATCACATTACCATCCATGTCGATCTTCTTCTTGAAGACCCACTTGCACCCTATGGGCCGCGCCCCATCAGGTGGTTCCACCAAAGTCCATACTTTGTTGGTATACGAGGATTCCATCTCGGATCTCATGGCTTCAAGCCACTTCTGCGAGTCTGGGCCATTCATGGCCTCCTCATAGGTAGTAGGCTCATCATCTATGAGCATCGTGTCACCGGAATCAGTTACGAGAAGTCCGTACCTCTCGGGTTCCTGGCGCACTCTACTAGATCTACGAAGCTCTTGTGTTACCTGAACAGGTGGATCCACAACTGCTTGTGATTCCTGTTCATGTTCCATAATCGGTTCAGTGATTTGTGGTTCTTGAACTTCTTCAAGTTCTACATTCCTCCCACTTGCTTCTTTAGAGACAAACTCTCTTTCTAGAAACACGCCGGTCCGAGCAACAAACACTTTGTTCTCGGTTGGATTGTAGAAGTAGTATCCCTTAGTTTCCTTAGGGTACCCCACAAATTTACACTTATCCGATTTAGGCCCTAGCTTGTCTGATTGTAAACGTTTTACATAGACATCGCAGCCCCAAATCCTCATGAACGACAGTGTGGGACGCCTCCCACTCCACATCTCATATGGTGTCTTCATGACTGATTTAGATGGAACACGGTTAATGGTGAAAGCTGCACTTAATAGAGCGTAGCCCCAAAACGATAATGGAAGATCGGTTTGACACATCATAGACCGAACCATATCCAATAGGGTTCGATTCCTCCTCTCGGACACGCCATTCCATTGTGGCGTTCCGGGTGGAGTGAGTTGGGACACGATCCCACACTCTCTAAGATAGTCGTCAAACTCTTGGCTCAAGTATTCTCCTCCACGATCCGATCGTAGAGCCTTGATACTTTTGCCAAGTTGCTTCTCTACTTCATTCTTGAATTCCTTGAACACTTCAAAGGATTCGGATTTTGCCCTCATAAGGTACACAAATCCATATCTACTGTAATCATCAGTAAACGTAATGAAGTAGACATAACCACCCCTGGCAGGCGTGGCAAATGGCCCACACACATCGGTATGTATGAGCGCCAATTGCTCACTAGTCCTCTCACCTTTCTTATTGAAAGGGGACTTTGTCATTTTTCCCAATAAACAAGCCTCACATGTCTCATATGATTCAAAATCAAATGAGTCTAGTAACCCATCCTTATG